>CM053992.1:18624181-19226681 GCA_028641955.1 Protonibea diacanthus
CTAAAGCGGAACATCAGATAACAATAAACTCCATGATACAGTCCCACAGTGCAGTGGATCACACGGTCAAGATAAGTTTTTTTTTTTTTCATTTGCATTTAACTAAACAAACATCTAACAAGAGTCTGTACAAGTGTAACATTTATTGTGAAACCTTTTGAGGTTTTCTGCACCGTGAACCGCAAAGCTTCAAAGCCCCAAAAGTGAAAAAGTATAATCATAACAAGACTTTCTACCTTTTCATTTTTTTCCTTCTGCTCATCCAGCTGAATGCCATCCAGCTGCAGCAGCGTAGGGGCGATGCACACCGCCAGGTTGCAGGCGTCCATCTTGTTGATGTCAGCCTTTTCGATGATGTGATGGAGGATGCAGACTAGATGCTGCAGGAGGAGTTTGTTGGCCCCCGGAAGCGTGTCTACCACCCTGTCAGCGGGTAGCAAAAAAAAAAAAAAAACGGAAGAGAGAACAAAAAGAGAAGAGGGAGAAGACATTAGCTTGCCGCTCTTTTTTCTGTTTAAAGTTTCTTCCTTCTTTAAAACAGAAGGCAGACTAAAAAAAGAGAAGTGGTTTGTGTTCAGCCTACAGATAGATGACAGTTGGAGTGCTCTACTAAACTCCAAAATAACATCTATTTACTTTTTGACCGCAGAACCAGTCGTGAAAATATCAAATGTCACATATATTTAGGAGCAGAGTGGCAGGGGGAATTACACCGTCTAGACTCTTTGCTTACTTTTTGACTTCCACAGCTCTCTGCTGGTTGTCTTCATTGTTCAGAGCTGTCATCCAGTTGTCATAAAGTTCGGCTACCAGCAGGCTGCCAGGAATTTCCTTCAGAAAATTCTGCAACAAACAAGAGAAGGGACGGTGATGAGACACAGCACTTATCAATAGAAATGATCTGGTGTGACACTCAACTGTGCTACCAAACTAAACCGGTGTTAATCTTCAGGATTTGAGGATGAACCGAGATAACTCACAGGTATCAAGGACCGCATTAACAACGGCTTTAATTCATAGTAACTTTGCAGATCTAGCAGTATAAAAATGAACCCTAAAATGACCCCCATCATTACCAGCTGCAGTGCACACACCTTAATGCAGTACCTTTAACTTATCAGATCCTCTTAGCACTGTGGTATTACTGCTTTTACTCATGCAAAAGATTTGAGTACTTCTTCTGCCACTGTGGTAATAGTAGCTGTAGCTGCAGCTGTAGTATGGTATGACAGTGGTAGTTGTGGTCGTAGTAGTGATGGTTGAAGTAGGGCGATCAGTGGTAGTTTAATTAATACTAATAGCGTAAGAAGGACTGAAGCAGTACTAGTAGTATATAATATATGCATATATACATATATATATGGGGACATACTTTGAGTAGGGCGACGAGCATAACGACCGGCTGATTCTCCATGTCCACCTCCAGGCCGCTGTTGAGCTGCTCCCTGATGTCCTTCATGTTCTTGCTGTTGCCGGGTTTCCGGAACACTCCCTCAGTGGACGGACCTCTCTTCCTGAGCAACATCAGAATCTCCTGGTGAAAGAGGACGGGACAGAGAAGGAACGCAGAAGAGGTGAGATTACCATAGTAACAACAGGTTTTGTGTGCGTGCGTGTGTGCGTATTTTGAGCTGGTGCTAATCCGATGCACAGCTTGTGCACTTGCATGGTTTCCTGCCCTGGTTAAGAAATTCTTAGAACTACTGTCAAAGGTCAGCTTGTTTATTATTCATACTCACTGAACGGCAGGAAATAATTTATTCTGCAAACCTGACTGGTAAGTGATGACATGAAACATCTGACATTTAACATAGAAAGTCAACTTACTGCGACCGGTTTGGGAAGTGAGCTGTTGTCTGGGCAGATCTTGCAGAGGGGCTGTCCAAACAGCTGTGTCTTGGTTTCGTTATCGGATCGGCGTGCTTTGCTGGAGAAGCTGTAGGTCGTTCTCAGCCTCCTGACCAGCTTCCACTTGGAATCTGATGAGAGCAGAAATGTTTTCTCCATCAGCTTATTCAAGATTTTTCACATTATATTAATTTATCTCATGCTTATAGATTTTGTGCAACGCAACAAAAAAAATGGGCGTGCAACGACAGTCAGGATGTGTCAAAAACACTTTTCCCCACATGTGAACTCTTATCAGTAGTTAGATTTCCTCTGTGGATGTTCTCTTTGCTCTCATGGCATGAATAACGCGCCCCTCCCTTCATCAAAACTGCCACTTTCGAACTCACCAATGGGCTGCGGCTGCTTGTCCTCTTGGTTATGCAACTGCTTCGGCAGAGCAGAGGTCTTTGCATCGTCCTGGCAACAAAACATAGGAAAGAAAAGTTAATGCGGTGACGAGTGCGCAAGAGGAACACAAGCTTGCAAGAGGAAGAAGGGAGCGCTTGTGTTTTATCAATCGGCAGCCACGCACCCTCGCCCTTCATGCCTGCTAACACGTGAATGCTACAAGAGGCGTGAATGCTTTTTATTTAGCGTCTTCTCTTTGTGCAGCTGTATGCATTTCAGTAGCTGTATATATCTCGCCTCCTTTCAGCATGAGAGGAGAGGCGCAGGTGTCTTTCACAAACTGTTGTTTCGCTTGAACGTCTTTAATGAAGGTGGGGATTTTACTTACATCATGTGGGCACTCAATGAATGGTTCCATGCCGCCTCCTGTTAGAGTTTTAGTCTAAAAGAGGACGGGGAAAAAGAGAAGAGGTTATTTAGTACAAGCTCTTTTATTTATATATATACTGGTTTTTCTTGGGCATGGCAAAGTGGGCAAGTGAGACACTTACCGTGATGCTGCTACTCAACACCTTCATGAGGACGTCTGGAGGTGAAGAAGCACAACCAACCCTGTCTTTTGCTTCTTTAATTTTCCTACGATGACAAAAATGTACATGTAACACATCCACTCGTACGCGTACGACTTGTCTTCAAACTTCTTCAACAACCCTCTGCGCGAGTTTCTTATAACACTACGAGACACATTTTTAGTCAGACCGAACTTGCCGGACTCGACTCCACATTATCTAAAACATTCATTATTAAAGCATCAAGCTGGTAATTATATACTCCCTGCAGCAATACTCAAAAATCAAAGATCAATATGACTCTACAGTCTCAAGCTCAACTCTGAGAATATGAGAATATGTATGTCATTTTGTTGATAGCACATTGTTTATTAAATGTGAGAATGATAGCTGTTTCATGTTGAATAATGCTGTTTCTTACCTGTGAAGTGTATCTAACCAGCGTTCTTTAACCTCAGGCGAGCTGTAGGCAAAATAACAGCATGGTATGAGTTACTAATCCACAGAGAGAACCGAACAAGCCAGCAGATACAGTGGGGACTGAGACAGAGTGCGCGCCCACAGCTTTTAACAACTCCGCTGGAAACTGTAACTCAGTCATGGGAACAGGAAGCAACGTCACGGCGGCCCCCAAGCAAACACGTTCCACTTCCTCCTAGTCTAGGTTTGTTGCTGTGGTTTAGCATCCATCAGTGGAAACATGACGACAAAACAGATGTGCGTACCTACATCTACACCTGAAGGGCTTCACCTTTTGTGAACCTGTGCTCGATAACGCCAGATCGGTGCCCAACGAGCGAGCACGTTTTCTTGTAGACTCCGTGGTCAGCTTCATGCCGAGTGATAAGGAATGAAACTTTCACACGCTGAATCATCACAAGAGACAAATCGTGCAATCAGAAATCTCGTTTTCAGACAAAACAGCTCAAAGCTCACCGGGGGATTCATCATCTTGGAAGACAAGAGCGAGTCAAAAACAGCTTTATGGTTTTTTATTAATTACTTTGCGAGAAACGTGGGAGTCAATGAATAACACAGATGACTGCATTAGTCAACTGGAGCCCATTTATTGCCTCTGATGAGGCATTTTCTGAGAAAACTTTCATTTCTTTGTATTGTCTAGAAAAACAAAAAGCATGAGGCAGTGTTTCTCCTGCGCTTCATCTTTACTGTAAAGGTCAGTGTTACTAAACAAAGTCAGCTGATGTTAATTCCCTAACATGGAGATCGGCTTGTCGGCCTACTCCGCACTTCCTATTTTGCAACCCATCTTGTGATGCTGCGGAGAGGACTTTCTCTTTGCTACTTCTCTGTTTTAATGATCACAAGTCATATGATCATTTACTACATGTGTGAATATTCCACGAACAGCCTCAGACGTGACTGGCAAGAAAAGACGGCCAAATAAGAAACTAAAAAATGTTTGTGTGTTTCATGTGAACACCACAAGACCTTTAAAGCTATATGTCAACATCTTGGAAAATACACTTATCAGCTTAACTGCAGACACTTTGATGATTTAATACCAATCTTTTATCTTTATTGTAACATGAAGCTGCAGCCAGCAGCCGGTTAGCTTAGCACAAAGACTGGAAATGTTGTGCTAAGCTATGTCCAACAGTAACATCAATAGCAACAGCAATTTCTTCAGGTTTTGCACAGATTAAACAAACAAAATGGTGAGTTTGCTATGCAGATTTTTATTACGCTTGATCAAATCCAGGCTAGCTGCTTCCATCTGTTTCCAGTCTTTGTGCTAAGCTAAGCTATGCTTCTGGCTGGATCTTCGTATTTGGACGAAGGGACACAGGTGTAAGTGAATCTTCTCAACTCTTACAAGAAAGATAATAATTAAGGCTTGAACTAACGTGATTAATTCAGGGTACAACTGACACACTGATCCATGCTCTCTGTGTTTGCTGACGAAACTTGAAGCCACGAGACTCGACAGCCATGAGTCCAATCTTTAAAAACATCAAGTCTGCATGTTTTTTAATATCGCCCCGTTGATACGCATATTTGCCAGAAATGTCAACTGATTCCTTTGAGGTGAAATCTTCTCACGTGTACATCTTCAAGAGGCGATCATGCTTGTATCGTGCATTCAGGCGTGTGAGTCAAAACACTTAACGTGCTGCTGTTTGTACTCGAGTCATCAAATGTGCGTCAAGGTAAAGCGTGTCTGCTCACCGAAAACACACCAAACAAAAAGGGAGAGCCCAGGCCAAGACAGCGGTCACCCTGAGGTCAATATCCCCCGTCGGTCCCTCCTCGTCTTCCGTTTCATCTTCAAAACCATAAAGCCAGATGTCCTCCAGGTTCACTCTGTGCTTCAGACGGTAGCCGGCATTCGGCCTGTTGGAACAAGCAGAAAAAAGGCAATAGTCATCTAAACAGTCAAGATTGAAATGCAATTTTCGGTTCCATAAATTTCAGCCTCAGTGATTGTTTCTTTTCCCTATTTGTTGTTGATTGTTTTTTTTTTCTTCCTATTCGCTGTCCTTCCTGTTTGTGAACATGTTGAAGCTAGGCACAGAGATAAAAGGTGCCATTATGATGTAAGTAAATCTATAGAAATCACAGATAAACAGCTCACTCTTGCACTGAAAATTGATCTCTGTACATGATAATGAGAAACAATAATGTGTGACACACACCTGGGGTGCTCTAACAGAGTTTAGCTTTAATGGCTCTTGGACAGGTGTGAAGTCCGATAATCTACGACAGGGAAATCAACTGAAGCCTGCACACGGGACGCCTTCGTAAATGACACTGAAAGGCAGGTGGGAGTGCTGAGAGAGGCGGAGGTGTCGTCTGAACATGCTTTTATACGTGGCTTCCACAAAAACCTCATTTCATTAGGAACCTGCTGACAGCTGCGTGTTTGCAGCAGAGGCCTGCCGGTTTGTAATGTGATTTATTCCCAAACTAATTTGAATTTTAAACGATCACATGGGTCTTTTATGGCCCCTGTGGATCTGTTTGATAATCTATGCTTGGTAAAAAAGGATAAAAAATGACATAACAACGCTTATTTTAACAGACTTAAAACAAAGCTAACCTCATGAAAGAAAAATAAGTACTCCACCATGACTGGTAAACTGAACCTGATGAGTAAAGTACCAGGAACAATCATCTTTCTCTCTACCGGGAGTGAATTCTCATATGTATACATATATATATAGACTGAAAAGACTCCAAAGTGTGTTTATTGTATCATACTGTAGCCTCAGCTGTGCTGCACCTACTGGAACAGTGGGCAGGTTGTGGTAAAGAGATGACTATTATTGTCCTCCCACTCAAAAGCTATAAAACTTCCACAGCCACAGTCTTTGAAAAACAGCTTTAATGTGACTACGATGAGCAACCAGCAGCTTGAAGATCTAAAGACAGTGAGATAGGGATCCAGAAAAGCAAGATAATAATATCCCATAGTGGAACGGAAAGAGAGACTTCCGATAACTACTAATAACGATAATAATAGAAGTCATTTAGGTGCTGGCATGATTGATTTTAGAGCCACTTGTGTGACGAATGACCCAGCATTTCTAAGCGAAAGTATCTGACTGACCTATTTACATTTAGGCGACTGAATTTCAGTTGAAAACGTGTTGAAATGACTCCTCATGTGACCTCGCCTGAAGGGAAGCACCACGCTTTCTTATTCAAGTCAGTGTGGCTAAACACAAACAGTCCGGGTACTTGGAGATTCCCCAAAAGGCCGAGAGTACGCCAGACGAAAAAAAATGCACATTTTGTTTTAACTTCCTCTTTCACTCTCCCGGTCTAACTCTATGAATGTGTGACGCTTCTCAACAGAAAGTTTCTGAAATAACACTTCAGCTTTACTGCGGTGTTTCCTATATTTGTTTTTTATTGTCTCTCTGTACTTTCCAGGTGTTATATCTTTGTTCCGTTGACATTTCTTTGATTCACATATTAGTAAAAAAATAACCTATCATCACCATCTATATATATATCTATATATAAATACACTTCTTACTTGAGTTTGGCGAAGACAATGACATCACTGAAGAGGAACAGGTGTCTCTCGTTGGTCTTCGAGCCCTCGGTGACCTGGACGCACTCGTCCAAAAGCAGCTCCCCGTTCTCGCTGGTGAGGCCGAGGACGAATGGACTCTGCTCCACGGAGACCCAACAAGAAGCCTCCTCCCTGAGAGGACACATGTATAAGACCAAAACCAAAAAAAGGGTGGATGACATGGACAACCCACAGCCAGACCCAGCCTAATTTTTTGGTTACATCTGCTGTTATTAATGGGAAATCACCACAACAAGAGGTCCGTGCTTGGATGAGGAGGATGTGAAAGCATAAAAGAAAAAGTCCCTAAGTTCCTAACTTAGTCTTTAGATACACTGTACATGCAAAGACTTCAACATTTTCGGAAATTTGGCTTCCTTACTGAGACTTAGAGGAGAAGATTGATACCGCTTTTATGTTTGTACGGTAAAAATGAAGCTGGAGCCAAAAATGTTTTGAAACGGTGAGTCCAGGATGGATTAAATGGATTAAACATACTCAATATAATGTGTTAATTAGTGTGCTGGACGCTCCATTGATGACTGATTTTTCTTTACCTTCAGACAGAACCAGGCTTCATCTGTTTTCAGTCTTTATGCTAAGCTAACAAGCAACAAGTGGAAAATCAACAAGTTGTAGATTTTCTGGTGCCAGACGTAGGAATAGTGACTTTTTAAGCACAGTGTGCAGGTAGAAAATTCAACATTACGGGAAATATGGTTATTCGAACCACTTTTATGTTTGTATGGTAAAAATAAAGCTGGAGCCAAAAATGTTAAACTTGTTAGCTTGTTAGCATAAAGAAACGTAAAGCAGCTAGCCCGGCACGTGTTGCCACAACTTTTAATTTTTACACTTAGTTTTCTGTACAGATTAAACATACTAGAAATAACATGTTAATTAGTGAGCTTTAGTGACAGTTTAGTGAGCTAACTCTGTTAGCTGATTATTTTCAGCGATTTTCAGTCTTTACGCTAAGCTAACAAGTACAAAGAGGGAGTACAACAAATTGTAGATTTTGGGTTGTTATGTGTAGGACACTACCCCTAACCCTTGTTATTTTTAGACATAATTTTCACATAGTTTTTTGTTAATTTGGACAAAACAAGGCTAGCTAGTAAGCTAAGCTAACGATAACTATCTCCTGGGGTGGTATGGATCTTCTCTTATCTCTATAATAACGTATGTCACAAAATATGTAACATTTTTGTATTTTAGGGTCAAAAAAGCTGACACATGATATCTGAAGTGAGAACAGCTTCATAATGTAGTTTCACAGTTAACCACACCAGCTGTTTTTTTCCAGTGAAATGCATATTAACTAATTTCCTGAGATACATTCAATACATATTTACGGTATCACATTGCATAAGTTTGGCCTGAGCTCCAAGAAAAAAAAAGACATTTACGAAGTGAATTAGTATTCATGAAGCTGCCATAAAGGATTCATCCAACTGTGTTTCATAACTTCACTGGGAGAGATTATAACTCATTTGAATTCAAAGCAACGATATCATCAACGCCCATGAATTTGTATTAGTACAGACTGAGCTATAGATTAATGACTCCCAATCAGTTTTAGCTCGAAATCATTAATGAAGCAGACTTTTCGCCCCTCATATTTAAGAAATTATGAATTATTTCCACTCTGAAACTCAGAATTAATGTTAAACACAGGTAAAATGATCAAGTATTTAACAAAGATTAGAAATATGGATTCATATTTGTGCAGCAGAACATTGTTTTTCTTCTTTCTTATCCCATTAGTCATCTCATAAATCCATCAGACGGGTTTCAGCCTTCTTTCAGGGATCGCACATCACTCATAGGTTGATTTATACTGAACTAAGAGGCCCGACAGATCACAAGTAGACATCGCAGTTAGTTTATCAGTACAAACAGCTCTCAAATCACCATCTGTGTGGTTGACATCGCTTACTCATCTTCATGAAGGTGTGATATTGGAAATAACCGAGCATTAGCAAATTATACAGAGCGCTGATAGTGTGCGACGACACCAAAGGCACATGTTACTGAACAGAGAGCGTGGATTCATTTTTTAATAAGATAAATGTCAGACCTGTGTGCGAAGGCACGGCTTGACTTAAAGGATCAATATCATGTAAAGAAGCTGATATGTTTTTATTGTCCGCATCACAGAGGATCACTCAATATGATCTGACTTATGTTTGTTTTATTGTGAGGCTGAAAACTAATAAAAACTGACTTTAGCTGCAGCTTTTTAATTCGATTTTATCACGGTGTTATGTCTCTTGTCACTTGATCTAATAAGGAAATTTAAATAAGCATTCACAGACAAATATATACACACAAGAAGTAAGAGTTGTTTGTTCCCAGTCATTTTGAAACCAGCTTTGGTCATCGTACCTCCCACTGACTGTGTGTTCAGGGCAACACATTCAAATAGCTGCAGCAGAGGTACTTTCCCTGTTACCCTTTATGGCCTACTGAGGATGACACATAAAATACCGGCAAATAAAACAGTGGGAGAAGTACACACCAACTGGTGGTTATCACTACATGTGCAAACAACATGAACAGAGTTTGAGTACTCAGAACAGTCAGTGTGTTTTGTTCTCTTATGTACAAGCAACTAGCAAGCAAGCAAGCAAGTACAAGCAAGATTGTACTTAAAGGTCCAGTGAGTCAGATTTAGGGGTGCTTTATTTACAGAATATGGCAGAAATAATATGCATGAGTTTGTTTTCATTAGTGTACAGTGATGTTTTTGTTAGGACAGAACGCTCCGTATAGGTTTTTTTTCTCACGTTTTGCAGCCGCTAGTAATTTTCCCTTCACGGTAGGAAGAAGAGGGTGAGGCGAGGTGGTTTCAGTCAGCAGCTGTACTGCTAGGTGCTACTAGATCGCTCTGTTCAGAGGTAACAAAAAGTTCATTATTACAAAGTGTGTCCAGGACAAGAAAGAAAAGTTTGTAGAAGATATCTAGTCCTGAGGCGTCTGTCTCTCTCTGGAACGTTGGTGATGCTGTGCAATAACCAACTGATGATTTCCAGCTTGTTACAAAGCTCATAATCAGAGCCATGTATGAGGTAATGAGATGAGATGACTGCAAATCAGTTACATGGATAACTAAGCTAAATGTAAAGAGTATAAACACGCAACTAGAACAATAAGACGCTTTAGAAATACTCCAAACATTGAGTGGATGTCCTTGGCTACATTATATGTTTAATATAAGAGGAAGAACATCAGTTTATCTTTTGGTCTTTACGAATTGTCACATCATTGTGGACCCTGGAGGACTGTAGGAGTTTGCCCTTGTGAAAGGTGTGATGTGGGATGTGCCTAACGTTTCTTTTGTTTGTTTTGAGTACCCTCCTACTCTGAAACAATCAGGTGGCGTCCAGAGTAGGCGGGTGAACCACAACGTGACGTCTTCACACTTATCGGTACCTTTGGACAGAACAAGTCCGGCTGCTGAGCTGATGTCAGCCGTCTCGGGGCATGTTGTCAACAATCAAGACGCCTGAGAGCGATGTGCAGTACTCATAATCAAAATCTCAATATAATGTTGTAGTTTTGGAATATTTAGATTGAGTGACTAGGTAATTATCTTCACCACAAATGTTTCTGGGGTGCCGAGGCAGACTCTGCGTCAGCTGCAGTCCCACTGCAGTGAAACTTACACCCACTAAGTCCCAGACCTCATGGAAATGATCGTGTGTCTGTGTCTGTGTGTGTGTGTGTTTGTCTGAGTGCAGAACGGGTGGGGGTGTGATAGTGGGATGTGTCTGACATTTCCTTTCGATTACCGCCCACTGCAGGCGCTCTGGTGGTCTTTATGTGAGAGGTATGAGAATCTAAAAAAGGTTAAAGGGTTAAAATGTCACAAATCCAAGAGGAGGTGATGAGACAGTCTGACATTACTGACTTCAGGTGTGTGGTGACATTACAGAGCTGCAGATCACAGGATTACCTTTATTTCTATTTTTTTTATTATATTTTTATAGTGTAGTGATGAATAACTTCTAGATCAGACCACTAAATCTGTGTTAAATCCTTGAAAATATGAAATTTATGGCTTGGAGTCGGGACTTTCCCTCTACTACCCACTACTTAACAACAGAAATCCCATAGACCGTACATCAGTTTTAAGTTAATCGTACTTTTCTGCTGTTATTTATTAAGTCGCCTGTTTTATTACATTTAAAAAATGCAGTTTTTTAAACCAAATTACTTCAAGTTGGCAAAAGAAAACAGATCCCCAGACGACTTTACCTCAGCGTCCTCGATGCCCTGAACTTTCCTTGTTTTGCGATGCGCTTCAAAAGTCACACTCCAGACACGATATACAAGAGCGTGATTTAAAAATGTAGAACAAAACATTAAGATTAAAGATTATTAAACATTATTAAACATTAAAGATTAAATTCGGCTCATGTGAGAGCTCTGAAGAGAAAAGCGCTGTAAACCTGGAAAAGGAAACACGCTTCATAAGTAGCAGACTGACGTTTCCCCAGGAGGTTAGTGTTGCCTTTATGCCACAGACAAAATGAACCTCAGAGGGTGAAGATAAAGACTGAGATGTTTATAATTTGTCTGCCTCAATAAAAGTAGACCAAAACAAGATATAGGAAGAAGCAGCTACTTTAATACAAGTAAATACAAGCCTGGCACCCACTGGTTTGTTGTATATGGCATATTTGGCACATCTGATGATCAAAAAAAGGTTTGTCTTATTTAAGTTTATGTTTTTTCTTGTGTAATACTGTATACTTTCAGATGTTCAGGCTTCTTATAGTCCTAAAAGAGCTGCAGATGATTGAACTTTCACATGTAACACTTTGAAGCTGCTGGTGTACTGTATGTAGATCTAGGATCTTCAGTCCTGTTATCATTAAAGGTTTTGATTGTGGTCCATGCTGCGTTGTGGTTGTGAGTGACACTTAAGGAGTCTGATCTACGTGAAGGTCGCTCTTTCAAAACCCCACTCTGTAAATCCCCCACTGGGACATCTGTGTTTGTGGCCTGAACAGAGTGGGCTATGTGACCTGAACACAGCAGGGCTGAGCTGACATCACTACGCTGTTCAAAGTGAGGTGGCATCATGGCGAGGTGAAGAAAACACTTTTTTTTTTTTTTTTATGTGGTTTGTCAGGTGCTGCTCGGTGACGACAATGAGGTAGTATTCCTGCGTGCTGCCACCTGCAGGCTGCAGCAAAGAGAGTCTGTAGCTGTGGCTGCACAGAAATGTGGGTAATTTGCAGGCTATATTTTCTCTGAATCGGGGCTTCCACTAACACTTCTTCTACCAGTTCTTGCATGAAATGTCAGTAAATGGTGAAAAGGGCACTTCACAATCTCCTTAAGTCCAAGGTGACGTTTCTAAATGTCACAAATCATCACAATTCAGCAGCTGCTAACAGAGAGTGGTTGGTATTTTTGCTGGTATTTCATCTTTTGTTTGAATAATCTTCTTTAATGAACAAATAAACTCTTATTATCATTTATTTTTTCACTGGAGCAATAAGGCATAACTGTAATACCATTAAAATACTGATTTTAAATCATTTTGATGTAATTTGCAGCTACTGTTAGCTCATGTTAGCTCAGTTTGTGGGCTTACAGTCCTGGCCAGCTGGGCTGCCAGGACTGTAAGCTCAGAGCACCGAGGGAGCGTTAGTGTTTGTACGACGGGCGTTTTTGGGCCACCTGGAGTGGTGTTGTGCCAGAACAGGAGCCGGGCAAGCGGGCAATGTAACCAGGCTCAGCAGCCTCTATGGACATAATGTCGATCCGATGTCGATACTCTCAGAGTAAATCTGGGACTGGCTTTTAGTCGTTGGCGAGAGCTCTGTTTTGCTGTTAGCAATTGGAGGGTTAAATTCTCGTCAACCTCCGCAACGTCTCCGCAACTTACTGTCAGGTACTTACAAACAACACGACACACTGTGAAAGAAAACAACTCATCAAAAATACATCATAACAGACCAGACCTGCTGCACCTGTGTGAGTTTCAGATTAAATTCACTGTTTGCGTAACCACCGACTGCACTGTCAGATTTTCAGGTCTGCTGGTTAGAAGAAAAACCAAAATGTGGTGACAGCTGAATAGAAAAGACCAAACAACCTGCAGCTATCGAGGGAGATTGATTTTTAGGTTACATCACTGACACTGCGTCAATCAACGTGTTCATGTTGAACTTTGACCTCTCTGATGGTTTCTAAAGGTCAGCATTTTGATTTCAACCCAGAAAAAATGTGATTATTTTAAAATTATTTGTCCCGTTGTGCTTCTCTTCAACCCATCTCCGTCCTGTGTTGTTTGTGCGAGTGCAATGTTGACTGCAGCTACAAATTTGATAAAAATTGGTTCAATATGAATAAAATTATAAAATGAAATTGGTGGGGACTGGAAATCATTTTGAAAATCAATCAGTGAAATAGTACCTGCAGAAAATCAGAGGTAGGTTCCAGTTATATAACACAGCTTTGTATCTCCAGATCATCAGACTGCTTCAGGAAGGAACATGCTTCCCGCCTCACAACTACTGATGCAATGCCCAAATCCTTCTAAACCACTCAGTTGTCAACAGCAGGCAATTGAAAAAGATTGTGATTGTACTCTGGGTCTCTGAATGCCTCTCCGATATATCCACATGGATGAAGGCACACCATCTGCAGCTGAACCTCTCTAAAAACTGAACAGCTGGTCCTCCCAGCCAAACCTACTATACACCACGACATTAGCATCAAAATCAACTCCCTATGTCTCGCCCCCATCAGTGAAGAGAAAAACTTTCACAGTCCTGCCGCGTTGCACTTCACAACATAAGAAAAATCAGACCATAGTTGACTCAACGTGCTACCCAACTACAGGCTGTGGTCATCTCACGACTTGATTACTGTGACGCCCTCCCGAAGAGCGTTCCAGCCTGCGCAATAAAACCCTTTCAGATGATCCAGAATGCGTCAGCATGTCTGGATTACATCAACCCAAAAGGTCACATGTTATCCATCGAGCTGTACTGGCTACGTGTATTTGATTCGAATCGCTAATCGCCTACAAATTAGTCTCCGGTTCTGCACCCACTTAACTTGGATGTCCTTATACAGACTTATGTTACCTCACGTCCGTCTCGTAGGTTGTTCCCCGCCGGTGGAACGTCTTAGCATTTCCTAACAGATCAGAGGCGTCCTCCTCTACCTTCAGAAACCTCCTGAAGACCTCCAGATCTTCAGAGAGGACCTCCTCTCCAACGCTACCAACAACTGGACATGCTAATACTCTATGTGAGTGTCCTAGTCGTGATGAGGTACGCACCTGATTGGAGACCATGACATCCCCAACGCCTTCCCAAAGACCAGTGACGGGGCAGAGCGTCGTCTGTGAGCCAAGTGTCTGAGGTGCTGTGAGAAAACAGAGGTGAAACAACAGATTAACAAAATATACATCTACCTATAGGGCGTTTCATTTATTTATTTTTTTTATTGAAATGTCAAGTCAGGTCAAATTTTATGCATACGGTCCACGTCAATGTGTTTTCTCAGCACGTCATGTCCCATTCTATCATTTTCACACTTGCACTAGCTGTAAATTAGCAGCTGTTACGTACGAACCGTTTCATTCATCCAGTTGTCTCTGTGTTATAAATGAAACATTAGTCATCGTAGTCACGGCGTGGATGCCTAACACTAAACTCTAAACTGTAGAAATGACATGATGAGGAGCAGTCAAGGCCAGAATCATAAATGTATCAGTACACATAAAGCTGGATAAAGCCAGGCTTCTATTTTCAGGGAGAAGTCCATCCTGTATTAAATCCTGCTGAGATGATAACATGGCTTATTTTTCTTATTGATCCATCTGACAATTATCTTCTCGATTCATTTTTTTGTCGATAAAATGCTAAAAAAATATATAAATAAATAGATCATCACGGGGTCTTAGAGGACACAGTGTTCTGTGTCATTAGAAATCTTGTTTTATCCAATCATTCTTCATGTAACGGAGGACACAGAGTTCCTGAACTACCCCAAGGTTACATTTGTTATAAAACAACAACAATACATTAGTCAGAGATAGTCAGAAAGCTACTCTTACTCTGGTACACACAGAACTTTATTGTTTTTGTCCGCGGATCCTCGCAACCCAGGTTTTCATTCGACAGATCCGCATTTTCACTGACCTCTTCAATGACCTTTTTTACCTCGGTGATGTTGCGTTTTATTCTCTAGATTTAAAGCCCTTCCTCGCGTTGTTCATCTGACCAAATGGAGCAAACAACACAGAGGATTTTAGTCAGGGAGGAAAGTACCAACAACAGAACAGATGGTTTGCTGTGAAGCATCTTGGACACCACAATTATCAGTGTGACTCTTCTCGAGTCTGTTTCGGGTTATTTTTGATCAGCAAAGACGAGGAAGTGTGTGATAATAGAAGGAACTATCAGTCTGAAAATCCAGCGAGAAACCTGCCTCACAGGACCAAACCCCTCAGACTGAAATTAGTCAGCGCCGTGTCTTCGAAGTCACAGCTTCCCCTCTAAAAATAATCACATAGTGGAGACACATCAAGAATCTGAACATAGTTTTGAGCGCAGCGGAAACTGAACGCTGTCGGAGGTGGATGTGCAAAACATCCACAACTATACAGATAATATAGAAGAGAGATTCAAGCCTCGGTTCACTTCATTTACCAAAACAGATTGCCTCAGAAATTGTTCCTGTTCACCCAGCTGAGAAAACATACGGCAACGTCATCATGGGAAAATATTTGAATCTCACGGAAGCTGCCCGTCAATGACAACAACAGCGCGTGATTTTAAAATGTTGTCTGCCGCTGACTGCTGATGTATTGTAGGCTTTTAACCTCCCAGTGCATTTACTGCATGATTTACATCTGATTACATGTTGCATAGCAACAACAAGGCCTGCACACGGTGAGTAATCGATAGTTTTCGTCAGATCAGAGCTTTAGATCGAGTCGAGAAAAAACCCACTAATGAACCAAAATATTCACGTTCGTTATGATTCTCGGCGTTTAATCACAGGTTTGGTCAAGCTAAGTGGGTTTTATTGTCACATCAAGCGTTTACACAGAGGGTGCGTCGCCAAGGACGGATGCAGACAGGACTACGTTAAAGTACGAAAAAGGATTACGTAAAGCGCAGAATGTTCGTACAAACAACAGATAGAGCGTAACAGACTTGGAGATGTATGTCTGCAGCGGGTGAATATACTAGAGAGGTAGCTTTAGAATTGAATTCAGTAGCAGCTGATGATGGATGTGTTGGGTCGACCTTGTGGTCCGAGATGGTTCAATGCTTCCTAGGATGCTCTGAACAGTCTCAGTGCTGCTGGTGATCCCTAAAGTTATTGCAATTCACCATGAGGAGGACACGAATGCCTGTGCCTACATTTATGATCCAACAGTCGAGACATTTCACCCAAAACCACACGGCTCCTGTATCTGTACAGGATTTTATGATAATGACATATCTCAGTCACATTTTCCCCAGCAGGAACGGCCTTCCACACATCGACTCTGTTTTGTTAATTTGGGTGAAAGAAAACAAACAGATTTTACGTCTTGCTGTGGCTGCTTTTGTGCTCTAATTGCCGGACAAACTGAGAAATTGATTTAAGCAGAACGGAAGACAAAGAGGGAGAGACGGCAAAACAAAACAAACAAAAGCAGGAACACTTGACAAAGAATCTCTTTCTGCCCTCTGTCTCGGCTCCACGCTGGCACATGCAAATCCACTGACTCATGACGTAGCAGAAGAGAAATGAAGCAACTTTAGCATTTACTTTGAGCTGTGTTTGTGTTCATCTGATGAACGTCCAGACATTTGCTTATGAGGTCAGAGCCTAGATGCCAAACTTGAGTTGTCTGACTGTGCTAAAATAATGAAGTCATTATTGCTGATGTAAGACGTCACTACGTGTAACAGCTTTCCCGCGGCACGGTAAGTTTAGCCCGTGTTGCTGTATAAAAACACTGATTATAACAACTTTAATGTTCCGTTTTATGTAATTACCCTAAAACAAAGTCGATCATTTAATTTTGAAAAGCCTATTTACCCTCCAACTAGTGAATGGGTCCTTTGTCGTTTCCACAATTACTTAATTGGGCACCCCAATTAGCAGGATGATTGCTCGTCGGAGCCTTACAGAAGTGCCAATATAAACACGGTGGAAACCTTCAATTGAGGGTTAGTTACTGAAACTAGTTGGTTAATGTCAGGGAAAGATCACAGTTCAAAGAAACTATGAAAGAAACTGTTCTGAGTACAGATAACTAATCGGGGTCCGACTAAACAGACTTTGAGACAACACCAGGACATCAGATGGATATTTTTTGTGGGGCTGACAATTTCCTCGATCAGATGGTGATGTGATCAAACCTCAAAGAGCATTTCCTTTTGAGATAAGACAGCAGAACAACAAGAGTTTGCTCTTGCAACTAACAAGCACCAAGTTTTTTTTATTTTTTTTTACATAACAAAGGTTTGCTTCTCTCTCAACACCTCCAGATATTCTTCACCCTTGACCTGTTTCGTATCACCTAATGACAGCGAGGCAGCAGTAAGAGAACATGAGCAGCGTCTTATGTAACAGCATTCAAACCTCACTTCATTACAGTTGTTGTAAGTGTTGCATTCGTGAGCCTGGAACAGCTGGAAGAGCATCATCTCACACTCAGCGGTCGTCACCATCAGGATGTTTTTCACCTTTGACTTTAATCGATACTCACAGGGCGCAGAGAAGCTTCAGCATCATCATAGCTTCCTCTCCGTATTGCTGCGGTTCTCCTATCTGGAGAGTCCATGCTGGTGTTTTCCAAGTAAGCCCTCAGCCCCCTGCTGTCCTGCACTCTGGTTTGTGTTTTCAGTTGGGAGTTTTCACTCTGGGAAGTAGAGAGGACGTCCCAGTTTGAGGGCTCTGCTGTGAGTGAGCCAGGGAGCGGCTGCAGAATGACGCCCACTGTCCTGCAGAATAGCTTCTTCTTCTTCTAACCGGTGCTAATGAGGGTTGTAACAATGGAGGCCCGGCTGGCACACAAAGCAGAGAGAGGAAGAGGGGGGGGGGGGGGGGGGGGGGGGGGTGTTTTGTGCCTGACCTGGACCTGCAGTGCCAGTCTGATCCAAGCCACCAACCTCCTCCTCCTCCCCCTCAAACTGTACCCATCCATCCCTCCATCACAGCCTGTCCTGTTCCGCTCCAGTGGGGCAGCTTCCTCCCATAATGAGATCGCCGTGCATCCTATCAGGGCCTGCTGCCTCGTCCCCATTTCCAGACTAACAAGGGTGAGATCCCGTGACAGCCTCTGAAAAACAGGGTCTCACGGACTCTCCCCATCCCCCCTTTGGCATACAGGATTGGGTGCACGCACGCACACACACACACACACACACACACACACGGTACAGATGTACTTTTAGTGTTTGAAATGCATTTCTCTCTGCTTAACTGAGCAGCTGTGCCAACACTGGACACTAGACAGAGTCAGGGAGCAACCGATTGTCTAAAGGAGTAAAGTGGCACACCGCGATAGAAGAATCTTTGACCCGGCGAGACCAATCACAGCCGACTCCCGGGCACACCTCCTCACCTACTTCACACGACATGAGCAGATCCAAAACACAGAAAAGAAGCAACATGTTCTGTTATGTTAAAATCCTCAGGTGAAAAAAAGAAAAATATAAAGTTATAATTATCAAAATGCACTTAAAGTATCAAAAATTAAAGAACTCATGCAGGAAAATGGCCCCTGTTACTGATATTATATTATATTTTACATTAAAGGGTCACAAAATAAATGTGGGGATCACGAGATGACTAACGAGGTAAGAAACAAAGTTCTGCAACAAAAGTTTAAATAGATTTTGTGGACTTTTATCTGCTAGACTTAACAAGAAAACAGCTGGTTTGATCTTTAAATGTTAAGTGTGTCAGATTTACAGAATAAAAAAGCTTTGTTTTTATTATTACCTTAGAATGAGCCTTTTATATCTACAGCAGCCCAGAATGGACAAACCAAACACTGGCTCTACACGGGGCCTTTCGTCCTTTCGGCTAGGAAGCAGAGGGTGATGTGAACGCACCGCGTCACGTGCAAATATTCAAGTTAAGGGTGAAAGCAGCAAGATGTTTGCACATCAAAGCGCGTGTACAGTCACGAGCTCTTTTGCATACATGTCAAATGTTATATTAAGACTTTCGTGGCAGAGAGGTGTTAAATGTAACAACCGAATCCTCTCATGAAGATCATGTGGCGTCGTCACAAGCCTGAGAGCTGCGGCTAAATAAAAACCTCACGGTGAGGTTATTTTTCGAATCTGTTGCGCAGCAGAAAAATACGACAACTCAACAGATATTTTATATATATCGGTTATTTTTTGCTATAAGGAGATTTAATTGGAGATTCTGAAAAGTGAATAAAACTGGTGGGTGTACTGCCACATAAAATGTCATTGTCTCAGCAACTTGTCGTGCGTCCTTGAGCATCGATTACAGCTTGGCTGGACGTCTCTCGTGTTCACAAGTCCACTTGTTGCAACCTGCTGATGACACTGACGACAAGTGGCAGCTTCTCTCTGAGGACATCCCGTTGGCCTCGCACTGGGCAGGTACTGATGATGGATTGTAGGTGTTGTCTTGGTCTCATGATGAAGAGGACCGTTTAAAAACAACTGAACCAGAACATTCAGCGGTCGATTCATGGATCAGACACTTAATCAGCTTGTTAGAGAGGTACTGAACAGTTAGACATGTGCATTCAAACGTTTAGAGAAGGTGAAATTAAGTTGACCTGTAAAGGTTAGCGCTGCACTCATCCCTAACTTTTTGTGAAACAGACGTGGAGTTATTTAAAGAACTTTAAACAGATATTTCATGTGGCAGATGGTTTAAAAACGCTAATCGTCGTAGTGAGTGTTCTCGATCTGAGCATCTGGACCTCACAGGGGGAAGATAAATCGAAGTGGTCTGTGGATGATTAATAACAGGAGACAAATGCTGATTATTTCTGCTGTTCTAATTAAATGCAAACACGTGAGGAGGAAATCTGACTCCTTGTTTGAACACAGCACAGATTAATTTATTCAAAACTAATTTACTTTTCTAAACGATGTTAGGTAAGCGAAGAACGTATATGTCATCACCCAAAGCACAAAATCAACTTCCTCCTTCTATAAACACACGCAGGAAAGAGAAACAAAACTCCGCAGGAGAAAAGGGAAGTTATGACGCTCCACATTTATTCTTAACAATATGACGTTTTTCATATTTTAATACTCTGCTGATTCAGAACTGACGACGGATTTCACATGTAATCGTCAACCCAAGAGGAATGTCTCCTGTATTCAGATCATTTCACACATTCGCTTTCCTGTTTTGACACATTGAATAAGTGACATGGACCACAGGGGGCCCAATCTCAGCATAATGAGTCATCATTAAGGCCAGCAGCAACCGCAGAACACAAAGGCAACCATTTTCTTAATAGCTATATAATCATGAATGACCTGCTAAGATTTCCTCACTTATACCACCTGCAGAGAGTGTTGCAGGACAAGTGACTGATTGTTCATTAAATTCTGGAGACCTATAAGAACCTTAACTTTAAAATGTCTCTCATTGCTATTGTGGAGAACAGTCAGAGTCCGAGATGTCTTACGGTTGAAGGTTTACTGAAGCTTGATCAAGGAGACGGAAGATCTGTCAACACACAGACATTACCCAACTGTGTAGTTCCCCTCGGAGTGTTTCGCCCTCTCTCAGTGTTTCATCGTTTTGGTTTTACTTTACACTTCCTTCAAACTCTTTTCCAGCTGCAGGTCGCCTCTGTAGGCCGCCTCGGCATCAGCACCAAACACAAGGACGGGGAAAGTATAGAAAACGTTGTTTCTGGGAGACGAGGCTGATGGTGGAGACCAAAAACAGAGCTAAAAGGAAACAGATCAATCAGATTGATTTTTTTTCAAATCCTGCCTTTCTATGAAACATATAAACGCTTCCTTCCAATAACTGGACGGAAACAAGTACCAATAATAAAAGATAATAAGTCTCTAGTGGTTATTTTTCCCAGCAGCCTAACAGGAAAGTAGTATATTTACATATACTGATGAGGATAAGCGGTTACAGACAAAATCTATTAATACTGTCAATTTAAAGTTTTATGGTTTACTTTGAGAGCCCAATACTGTGACCTGTCTCCAGATTGTGGTAAATACATGTGTACAGATACACATGCTCCTTCTTTTTCATAGATTTGGGTTAACCAACATCACTTTGACCCAGACTGAATTAACTCGACGATTATTTCATGAATTGCCATGAATGCTGACTTTCTGTCTTCATTAAATAACTAAGCTGAAATAAACTTGTCATGTTGTATTTGTGTTTGGTTCCAGCAATCATTCTTACCATTATATCCTGGTCAGCGTCATTGGTCATGGCTTAAACCCGTATGTATTCGACTGCAACCTTTGCAGCACCTTTCTGGGGTCTTTGACGTCAAGACTCATTCAGCTTTTTGCTTTCTTCGCTTTGTTCGGCCGGCGAATCCTACGATTCAGAAAGCCTCTGATGATTATGTCACTAATGGGAAGTTCAGTGTGTCTATTTCATCTATTTGGACCGACCACACCAACTCCAGTGACGGCTCATCAGCGAGGAACATTCAAACCGTCAGACAGCACTTTTGTTACTAATGCTGTGATTTGGCTTTTGGTCCTGGAAGACAAGAAAAGTTAATGGTTCCCATCCGGTTCAATCAAAAACTGAAGCCGATTCTGAGTGGCGTGATGTTTTCATTAATGGTTTGATCTTGGCTGTAAGACGCCAATGATAGGCCGGTGTGCTCAGTTATTGACACTACAGCAATTTATGCCATTTCACATATTCTCTCTTTAATGAATCTCTCTCAGAGAGACAGGTTTCCATTATCTAGAGGTGTGTGTGTGGTTAGAAAAGTAATTCAGCTGCCACAGACTGATCGGCCTGAAAAGCTCCGACGTTCCCAGGTGCAGATTTTTCCGACCTCTCTTATTATTAAGGTGAAATTACAGATGAAACCCTGCAGCGAATTCACACAGCGAGGCGCATTAGAGCGTTTTTTTTTTTTCAGCTGCGCTCATCAATGCAGCCCATTGTCAAGAGGTTACATAATCTTAAGTTACATAAACAAAACCTCACTACAACATGGCACTGCTCATTCCAGGAACAGTCTCAATCAACGCTGAGATATTGTCACTTTATGGAATTGTTATGGTAACCAATTATTTACATGTAAAGCAGCCACAGAGAAACATTTCAGTGCCTGTTAATTGTGTTTGACCCGGACAGATATGCTCCTGATTTGCATCATAATGACAACAAAGGCAGCTCTCATATACAAATATACACATGTAAACATGCAGATTTTTCCACTTCAAGTCTGTTTACATCTGTAACAGTTGGGGGCTCTGTGCTGGAACCCATCGTGTGAACCGATAACCGCTACCGCAGTTCACACCGATCTATCGTGATAGATAGCTGTCAGGATGCTCTCCATCTCCTCCTGATGCCACGCTGGGGAGATTTGCATGTTAACAGCAGCTCACCGTGCACAAGGCGGATAAAAAATAAATAAAACTCATAAATAAAACAATAAGTAATAAAATAGATAGACCAGAAAAAGAAAGAAAAGCAAAGTTTTATTCACCTTTCAAGTGTAAGCGTGCATTTTGAATCATTTCACAGCAGTAATCATGCAGCGTTTTACCTACATGCACAGATACACCAACTTCGTTAGGTACACTTCTACAATCTAGTGTCACTTTTGATGAAATTTGCACTCCTCTGCTAAATGCTGTGACTTACATTCATTGTCTGCAGCCTAATTTAATTGTATATAGTTTTTTTTGTACTTATTTCTATTAAAATGTTACAAGTTTTAACTTTTATATAGTTTTCTATTTGGCACAGGTTTAATCTCACTGCACATGCTTAATTTCTTTGCACACGTCAAATTTATCTGCACGTTTCTTCTTCTTAGCACAGGTTTTATTTAAATGCTGATTTATATTGTAGGTTTATTGAGGCTGCAGTTTGCAGTCGTGTTAAACTGGACTGTATTATATTGAGAGGCCACACCGTTTGCATACAGGGTTATAATATAATATAATAATAATATAATATAATGCAGTCCTGCACAAAAACAGCACACACTCACCTCACCTCAATAATGTAACATAAAGTACAAATATTACCTCTAAAAACATTATAAGCTTCTTAAAAGTTGAAGACTTGTTGTTTTATGTCTGTGTCGTCGTGAAAAGATGGTCGAGATCGTCCAGAAGTCAGCAGGAGGTTATTCTGCAGTCGAAATAAATAAATAACTGCACAGGAAAAAGAAGTTGCACAGCGGAGTGTAATTTAAATGAGATGTCATACTTTATGTCATGCTGGTGTTAAAGAGTCCGACAGCCAACCTCCTCCTTACATGGCTGAAGTACTCCTACAGCAGCATTACTGCAATGAATGACACCTTTAATAAACATTTTAATTTAAACCGACTGAATGACAAATTAAAACACATTTATAAACCGAGCTGTCAGGAGTAAATGACATGTAGCATTATTCAGTGGCCCTCGTTCATCCACTCACACAAACACTGTGGAGTACGAGGAGCTCGTTAAACAGCAAGAGTGACGAGCAAATTAATCCACTCATGAACATGCATGAAGCTGTTAAATCACTCAGACTGAGGACTGAGAAATGAAGCCGATCCGGTTCTGTGAGAGAATTTTATTAAATACCAGTTATCACACGAGAGTTAGACTGTGGACTGAATAGAAAAAAGAAAATCTTTGAACCTTTAAATATATAAATGATCAGAAATCCTGTGAACTCTTTATTATTTTCAGTTAAATCTTCTGCTTTAGTTTCTGCACATTATAAAAACACATTTCAATATCAGAAGAGACGCCTGAGTGCTAGAAAAATAAAGTCTCTCGAGCTGCTTCAAGAAAAAACACTGATACAAACAAAGATAAACTCACAAAATATTTAAACTGACGGTGGCATTTACAACGAAGAAACACGTCAAAGAATCCAAAGAATCGTGAAAATACAGGTAAATAAAATCAGATCAAAACATCAGACAAAATATTATATGTCTCTGTTTGATGTTAATATATCAGCGTCTGTCTATGTATCAATAATATAAATACAAACACGTTCAACTGAGGCAAAGTAAGCAGAGTGCACGTAGAAAAGGCAACCGGAGGCTAAAATCATAACAAGCAGAAAGAAATTCACAAAAAAAAAACATGATGAATGAATTTAGAACGATGTTTCTACACTTTCACATTTTAGAGCGTTTAAAAAAAGTAGAACTTTTAAAAAATGACATTCAATGACTGCATCAGTGACTACAAATAATGCATAAACCTGGTGAAAATATTGCAAAACAGGTCTTTATCCGAGCAGATATTTCAGTGTGTCACAGCAGGACGGAGCAGACTGGAGTCTGGCGTTCACGTCTTCAGGGATAGATGGCAGATATACCAACATCCATCCATCCTGCTTAGCCTTATCTGTGTCATGGGGGGCGTCCTGCCTCTGCTGCCACCCGGCTAATCTAAAAATTGGCAACGACGCTCAAAGACGCCACCTGTAACGTCACCTACCTGCCAGTCAAAGCATCCACGCTGTAAATTCTTAATAACTTTAAGCCTTAATATAATTTGAACAGGTTATTTGTATAAAAATTCACCCTCAGTACAGTTATGAACAGAGAAACATGTTTATTTCTGCTGTGAAGTTGGACAATAACATGGGGACTTATGGAGACTGACTCACTTCTGGAGCCAGCCTCAAGTGGACGTTTGAGGAACTGCAGTTCTGCAGTTTTTCTGCATTGGCTTCTCTTCACAGCCACGGAGGTTGTTGCTGATCTTTGGCAGATGTGAGGAGGCGATAGTTTGTTTTTCACATTGTATATATTTCAGAGCTTTCACAAATCACAGCAGTTTTCAGCTAAATGCTGACACCAGCATGCACATAAGCTCATAACAGCAACGCTGAGTGATTTTTACCTGAAACCAGAGGATCACCAGAGTCGGTAAGATTCATCCTGAGGGGAACATAAATGTCTGAATCAGTTGTTAAGACACTGCTCGAGGAAAAGTCACCAGATCACCGGAGTGATGTTGTATTTAACAGTGACCCGGCACGCTGAGTACCAGAGCGAGAACGAGCAGACCTCAATGAAATTCAGCCGTTATTGACTGAATTACCGCCTGTGTTTGACAAACACAAACATCCTCTGAGAGAAAGGTCAGTGTGATCCAGCTGCGGCACCTTTAATCTGTAGAACAAATAGAATATTTATAAAGACATCATATAACACAGATTATGTTTATATTCTGACAATGTTTGCACCTAACTTATAAACATCTTTTGGTTGTTGGATCATACGTCTGACCTGTCCGTGTATTAACAGTGATAGAGTTCATATAGACACTGGTTGGGAGGTTTTGGCGGGTTTCTTCACCGAGAGGGTGGGTTTACTCGATGAGGACCCCCAGCAGTTGTACACTGGCCTGCCTTGGACGCGGTTGCTGATGGAGTGCGTCGCTTTGTCTTTGCTCTTACTCTTGCTCTTGCTGGGAGTTTGGTCCTGATACAAAACAACGTTCTTCTTTTGGACGCAGCCTCTCTCCTGGAGCTGGATGTGGATGGGATACGGGGCCTGGCGGCCCGAGGCGATGTGGATGCCCACTCGATTTCCTCCCAGCTTGGGCCATAAAGACGAAAGAAGGCAGCGAAGCTCTTGCTGAAAAGTCTTGTTGAAGTAGAAGTAGATGAACGGGTTGTAGATGTGGGAGCTTTTGGCGAAGAGGGCAGGAAAGACGAAGCCCTCGGGAGCCATGTACCAGTTCCCCTTGTGGAAAATGAAGAGGAAGGACACGATGGAGTACGGAGCCCAGGCGATCACAAAACCAAGGCTGATGCAGAAAAACATCTGGAAGAGGAAGTAAGAAATTATAGATTAGCACACAAAACACAGTTAATGAATCATTTCTTATGATGCACCCTAGTAACAGAAGGGTTTAGTCACATCAAGCGTGTTTCTTAGGAGACTGTTTTTGTGCTCATGTGGTGTAAAAAATCAATTTAGATTTCTCTCTCAGTCATGTGAATGACAGCATCAGTCACATGTTTAGCAGTCGTTTTGTTTTATAGCTCTAAATCATCTTCAGCAGAAGCTTTCGGTGTACAAAGATAGTTGGGATCAATATTCAGTCTCCAAGCAACCTCAACTGTGTCTTCTTTCGACTGTAACTGCAATATATTAGTACGGTACCCCGGATCCAAAACGTTCCTCTAATCTTTGTTTTTATTTTCCACTTAAAGTCTGTGTAAAGGCAATCTTTCAAAATATATTAAATATGTTGGAAAAAGTTTGAATGTGAATGTGAAAATACTTTGAATGATACATTACTGAAATGTGGAGTTCAAACAGCTTTTCACCAGTTTTCAGTCTCAGGATTTTGTGGGCGGTCCTTAAAGGGTGGCTCGATGACACGCTGAGGCCACCCTGACCCTTGTGGATATCTTTAATCATTCAAATTTGGCTTCTTTTGGTCTGACAAACTCAGAACACATATTTATTCTTACTTTACGCATTCGAATAACAAAATCGCTCTGTCATCTCTGGTCGTCAGAGATGTGGGTGAATGGCTGAATGAGACGTGTAGCGTAAAAGCTCTTTGAGTGGTTGGAAGACTAGAAAAAAACATTACATAAGTACAGTCCATCTGCCGATAGCTCTTCAATACAGCAAGCTCTCAAATGGAGGGTAACCTTTATGACTAATACTTTAGTGGTCTATTATATTTCATGTATTGTGATGCTGGAAAAATGTAATTACACATAGTACTTAGCAGGTAGCAGAACCAGGTCTATATATTTTCACCCGTGTGTCAGCCTGTATGGCCACAGGTTTTCAACACACCACACATATGTGCATAAAATGGTACTAAGGTACAGTCCGACAAGGACATGTTAGTGCAGCAGTAAGTACTCTGATAGAAGGGGGATAGATTTAGCATGTCCAGTTGTTGGTAGTGTTGGAGAGGAGGTCCTCTCTGAAGAGCTGGAGGTCTTCAGGAGGTTTCTGAAGGTAGAGAGGGGCGACTCTGATCTGGTAAGAACTGGTAGGACGTTCCACCAACGGGGAACAACAGACGAGAAAAGTTTGGATTGCCCTGAGCGTACGGGCGTCGTTCATTGGAGGAGGTCTGTATAAGAGACTACTTTGTAGGAAAGTAATAGAGATTTGGAGTTAGTCTGGGCTGCTACAGGTAGCCAGTGGAGCTTGATGAGCCCTTCCTTGAGATGCAGAGCAGCTGTATGTTTGTGTTTAGGAAAGTAAGGCTGTCTCGACACAACAGATAGGTACATAACGTAGAAAGCTTTAACCTTTCAGCGTGAGACATCTTGGATTTCCGTGAACCCTTGAAGACGGTGCGTGACGGCACCTTGTGACTTGCCTACGAGGTTTTGAAAGACACCAGAGCTATTTTTACGTCTTTTGGGGGAAAGTCTTGTCAGTGCATGTCTTCAACAAAGTCTCCCATCAACTCACTCAAAGTATTTTAATCAATGACAAAAACAGCAAGCTCACCATGGAGAGTCTTCTTTCAGCGTGCCGCAGGTTGTTGCGGATACCTCTTGCAGACAGCGAGTAGGTGAAGCTGGACACCTTGTGCAGAATCAGACACTGGGACACCACGATGAGGACGACAGGGACCAGTGTGAAGCAGGCGAAGGAGCAGATGACGTAGAAGGCGTCCTTGGCTGAGGTGTGATAGCCCCTCCAGGCGACGGTGCAGGACAATCCATAAGGCTCGGGGACGTACTCACCCCAGCCAAACAGAGGGAAGCTAGACCACACTGTGGCCACGAGCCAGATGGCACAGCAGGCTATGCGGATGTTTGCTCCCTCCAGCCACACAGCTGTAACGAGAAACATTAGTCACATAATGGTGTTTGTGCCACTCAGTGCACAGCAGAAAATAGGTGGCTCATGATCCTGATGGATTAGGCATCAATTCATTGATAACCTCTGACATCCTGACATGTCATTTCCACGCTGCGCCTCATTAAGTCACACAGCACCAGCTATTTGACTGATTTTGGTGAAACTGGATCATATTTTATGGAGAAAATGTTTTCTGCTTTTCCCTCTGATGTCCTCCGGCGGCTCTGCCTCCACTCTCTGTGATTTACAGAGTTTCCTGATGGACAGTGAAGTAAACTGCTGACAACTGTAGCTGCTGTTAGCTCTGTTTGTTAGTCGGGCTGCCTGGACTGTAAATTCAAAGCACCGGGGCGGCGTGTTAGTGTTTGTACCACACGTGTTTTGGACTATTGGGAAGAAGAGGAGTTCTTTTTTAGGAATGCTGACAGGGAGCAGAGCCGGTGTCGTGCCAGAACAGGAGCTGGACATAACAGTTATGTTATCAAGTTGATGAAAAGGTGATGCAACACTCACTGCTTCACTTTACTGGAAGGAAATGTGGATAAGCATGTGTTGGATGTCTGAACAATGAAAGCCTGTTATATGTCTTGTCTCTTGTCCTCACCGTAAACCAAACTGTAGCACGTCTTCAGGTAGCGGGTGACACTGATGGCGGCGATGGTGAACATGCCGCACAGGCCGAAGATGTAGCAGCCGAGGCCGTAGTAGACGCAGGTGATGTTTTCTCCCAGCCACGCGTGGTTGAACGAGGACAGGATGGAGAGCGGGTAGAAGCAGATGCAGCAGAGAAGGTCGACCACGGCCAGGTTGACGCACAGCAGCTCGGAGCCCATCATCTTCTTCCTCCTGCGGTAACAGATCACCAGAACCAGCCCATTGCCCAGGACAGAGAGCACAACTGGACGGCGGGACAGAAGATATTAGTCATCAAAACACAGAGAATCATCACCTGATCTGCAGCTCATACTGGCTCGCTGCTGCATTTTAGCATCTTTCAGCTCATTGCAACATGTTTTGGTGCTGTTAGACAAGCAGACAGACAAACATTAAGCAGCTGGGGAACATGGTGGAGCATTTATCAGCTATAGAGACAGATATTTCCCCAAGGAAAGACTACTTGACACTCATCAGGTGAACAGAAACAACTTAAGACGAGATCATTTGTTGGTCTTACAGCTTAATGCCGTCAAGGGGCTCAATGACAAACAGCATCGAACAAAACTGACCTTTGGAGGTCAGAGACAGAACAAGGCACGACGAGCACAGTTACTGCGATACTAGAGAATGAACATCACGTAAAAAACACTCTTGCTGTGTTTGTTTGGTTGTCAGATTCAACATTTTCTATCATTTAAATATCACATTTAAAGGATGATGCCTCAGGTGGACGTACAGTGATTAACAAATTTATTAGAGAACCACCAAATGTAAAGTTTATGCCACAGCTGCCCTAAATTAACAGCGTTAATACACCATTATGTAGAAAAAATAAGTGTGTTATTATTTCTTGATTAAGATGTCACATTTGAGTTATTTTCTTGCATTCCTGAACAGAAAAATCAGTTTTATGCAAGTTTTATAATCCAGCATACTTTCTATATTGTATATTTCGAGAATAATTCTGATTATGATAATTTGTAACAAGCAGAAGTGTGTTTATGTTTAGTTTTAGCATTAAAAAACATGATAAAGGACAACCTTTAAGATGTGGAAGAAGGAGTGCACTTACCGACCGAGAGGATGGTCAGCCCGACACATATGTCAGCAGCGGGGGTCAGTTTGGAGGTGAACACTGAGGTGGTCCGGTTGTCATCGGAGGAGTTCAGAGGCATCGAGTGGAGCTGCCCGTCTCGGCCGCTGCTGAGGGTAAGAAAAATAAACCCTCGACTCATCTCACAAAGAACGAGATGTGTGTGCGCCGCCACGAACCACGGAGGCTCACTTTTATGCAGGGCGGGATGTGTCGCCATGGTAACGGGCAGCAGCATCTGTGATTCAATGCAATGCAGGAGGATCAGCTGAAAAAGGTTGGCTTTTAATTAGCTGGATTAGATCCTGTCAATATTACCTTTGCTTTCTAAGAAGCAATTTTATCTGCCTCCTCTGTCCAAATATGCTTTTTAGTTTTACATACAAGAATTGTAACAAATATCCTCTTTACAGACGTGAAAATTAAACAAAGACTGAATTAAATACAGAAAAATCCCCCCAAAATAAATAAATACTTCTCATATACTTCATATGGAGCCCAGGGAGGGATAAGTGTTGATAAATTGTTCCCTAAAATTATAAATCCTGACTTGTACATTCAAGATAAATACTTATTTTCTGCCCTCATTAAGCTGAAACCTCGTACTGATTATTGTCCTCACTCAGCCTCAACGACCCGAGTGACCTGAGCCTGTGAAGGACACAAGGAGTTTCACAACAAATGAATGAATGAATGACTGGAGTCCATTTAGCTGCTTTCAGTTTCAGGGTCCTGGTGATGGTTCGGGGCATCTCGTTGTCACGGTGTCATGGTTACGGCAACAGTTTGTTGATTAGTATCACCTGGGCGGTGATCAATGAAAAAGGCCTGAAACCGAAGCCGCCACTTGTCCCTGGAATGTCTCAACGTGTTTTGATGAGCAATGTTTCCCAAACTGGAAAGAAATTAAGTTAAACACCTCATTATATTTATATATATGTTTAGTTTGTGTTATTATATTGCCACATGTTGGTTTGTAAGAAAACATTTACAATATGTAGCGATAAATGTTATCATGTACGAAGGCTCAGTGCTTCCCCAGGGTTTGGATCTGACCTGTGCTGTGCGACCTTCCTGTCACTCTCCACCTCAAAAATATCTTTAATCTTTCAAAGATCTTTGAGAAGAAAGGGCCTTGAACCAAGGTGGAGGCGCCCCATGTTGCTGGTAACAGTATACATATGGAGGAACTGAAATAAAACGTGCTGTTACCGTTATTTCTATGAGTAGTAACCAAAAACTGCAGTTCCTCAAACGTCCACTTGAGGCCGGCTGCAGAAGTGAGTCAGTCTCCATAAGTCCCCATGTTAAAAACTTCACAGCAGAAATAAACATGTTTACAGCCTGGTACAAAAAACAGTTTTGGTCTCTATAGCTAATTTCCCCGTTCATGACGACTGTACTGAGGGTGAATTTATATACAACTCACCTGTTTGAATTATATTAAGGCTCAAAGTTAAAGCAACTTGGTCGCTTTGGCTTCACAGCCAGCTCAGGTTCATCTCTTGCAAAGAATAAACTCTGTCTCCTGAACGTGTTGGAGAAGAGATTTGCAGATTTATGATTCCGACTCTGACACGGACGTTTTATTAACTCCATCATCTTCCTCGTCTTTTGGGAATCAAAAAACAATTTTGTTTTCTTTATCTTCTATATGATGGATGGATAAAGTAGTTGACTCAGCGCTGCAGGAAAAGCAGAGTTGGAACAATGTTAACAAAGTCGCAAAGCTGTCTGCGGTGACAAATCATTTGAATTTTTGATGAGTGAGTTTGTTTCGTGGCGGTAACGTGCACGTGAGTCTGATTTGTGAATGTTACATCATGAATGTTTGTGCAATCATTTAAAATCTTGGCTGATGAGTGCTAATTAACATGTTTCGCAGTGGGGGTAATCAAGTAATTTGTATGTAAATTATAGAAGAGGTTCTAGTTTTAGTGGCTTCTAGCTGTGCCGTTGCTGATTACAACCAGGCTCCAGGCCAGTGTTTGGTTTGTCAGGAACAAGGAGGTGCAACTATTGGGTCAAGAAAAAGCAGTAAAGCACGGACAGGACCACTGATGGGCTGTCATCTGTTGAACATCTACAAGATGACAATCCAAGCACCACTAGGCTGTCCCGATAGCTCATCCGGTACAGTGTCCTTTGCTGCATGTCATCCCGTCTCCGTAACTGGAAAGACAGTGTCATTTTTAAACATCACGTGGAGCAACGGGCACAATCGGGAATCTGAACATAAAAATGGAGTTTGTGAACAGAATTAATCGTGTTTTTCTCTGGAGGGCAGGAAAACATCACGGGTACCACGTCTGAGCTTTTAATATGGAGATGTCCTGCACTCACAATGTGCTCATTCCACCTTAAAACAACTTCACACAGTTCACCTGTGTGCCCTGTGCCCATGTTTTGATATCTTATACTTCTTTACTACACTTGTTCACAACACTACATTTATTCAATCATATTTACTGCTTATTTTTCAAAATAAGAGTCTAAATTAAAAATATAATAAGCTGATAAAATGCAGATTTAACCAGTGGTGTTCAAACTTTTTGGCTTGTACTGTATCTGGTTGGAGTCTCGTCACACATAAAATCTTGCACCACCACCACCTGTTGACCTCCATGATGTACTACAACGCAACAGCGACCCACTGAAGTGAGAGAGAGAGAGAAGAAAGAAAGACACTGACGTTCACGCTTGGAGTAGAAAGATAAAGTCGACTTTATTTGATGGTGAAACCTAAATAAGATCTGCGATTACAAAACAGGTTCCCCACGTGGGATTTTCTTTTTTTTCTTTTTTTAATTTTTAACTTTATTTTAACGTCACAGAGGTTGGAATGCTGACAGAAAGGCATCAGAAGAGACTGGACCTAAAAAACAACAACAAAAAAAAATATGAACTCAAAAGTAAAAGTAGAGCAGACACTCGGGGTTCAGAGGGAACACCATTCAATGTTTTTTTTTTAGGTTTTTTTTTAGTTTTTTAAAGGTTGTCCTTGATGATCTACGGCAGTCAGATTCATGAACACGTCTATCGACTCCCCAACGTCAGAAAACCGGAGAATAAAAAACAAATGTGAGGTTATAATAAAGTCTGGACTTTAGAACAGGCATTGATGGTTTAAGATTAACTTGTAAAAACAGGTGAGATTTTCTCGGTGTTAAGTGTTAATTTTTCTTGATATCACTTGCTTCATAACGAGTGTTTGGATATAAAAAAAAAAAAGTCACGATACACAAAAAAGAAATCCTCTTGTTGGTTGTAAAATATCAGATAAGACAAGTCTTCTCAGCTTTGAGTCATTTACGTTCCTAATCGCTGGCTGCACTCTCCTGGACCACAGAAACAATGGACTGTACATCAATTCTTTAAATTTGTGAGTGGCATTTCCCTTTAAGTAGCCTCCAAAACCAACATATACACACACATACGCACACACACACACACTCGACAAAATACACACTCGAACGCATCCGGCATCCCGTCATAATCTGCCTGCAAAATGAAACATTCAAAAATATTTTTGCCTTCTCGATACTCTGGAAAAATATAGTACTGTAGGTTTTTTTTTAAGCTTTTAAAAACTTTTGGGAAATTCGAGAGTTAAATAAGAAGATACATCCAGCAGCTAGTTAGCATAGCTTAGCATAAAGACTGGATACAAAGGGAAACAGCTAGCCTGGCTGCGTCCAAAAGGTAAGCACCTCTTAAGATCGCTTTTTTGTTTGTTTGTTTCATCAGTACAAGCATCCAAATGCAGGAACAATTCAGAAATAATGGCGCGTTAGCTCCTCTGAAATTATGACACGACAGTCTTGTGTTGATGTAACAGATCGACACTTTTTAAAAAGTGTTATCAGAACCCAAAACGCTGCAGCCACAGACGGGATTTTACAACCCTGGAGAGTAAAATTTAAATAATTTCATGTTTGGTTGTGAAAGTCGCGGTTAACGGAAGAAAAAAGAATGGCGTTCGAGTGACAAAATAATCGAGCGGGAATGTGTGCTGTTGACCAACGCGGCACCTCGCTGGATTACGATGAGCGTTCAATCTTTAAGACAGAGCCAGGCTAGCTGTTTCCCTCCGTTTCCAGTCTTTATGCTAAGCTAAGCTACCCAGCTGCGGGAGGTAGTGACACATTTACCGTAAGATTTTCTCACCCAACTCTCGGCAACTTCCCAACAAAGTCGAACCACTCCTTTAAGTCATTCCTTGAAAGCCCTGATCTCAACACTTTAGAGTAAATAATCTTTAAAAATGCAGGTGTTGTTGTATGTTAACAACTATTAGCTTCACGATTTTTTTTCACCCAGATACAAAAATATTTACCAACACCTGAAAACACAAAAATAATCTCACAAATATGACATTTACTCTTTTACTTTTATCTTCATCGTCCCAGCTAGAGTGGCTTACAGAGATATCAGTCCATATCTGGGATTATTTTTTTTATTTTATTTTTTTTGGCCATGCGTCTCCCCATCCGGGAGATCGTGTAGCTCCTCCTGCTCCTGATAACAGCCCTTTTCTATACAATGATGAACACTAAACATCTAGTCGTGGATCTGGTCCCATCTGTCGCCCGCCCCCCCTCCAGAAAAAATACTCCCAAAAGTCTGGATTCCCTTCTTCCTCAAGGTTTGCACCCGATGTTGGCAGCAACAAGGAAAAGCACATTAAAAAAACAGACATCTTTAAATAGCTATTCAGCTTGTCTAAGTGCAGCACAATCAGAAACATTAAATTCAAGTCATTATTTTCTCCCCTCCCATGTATCATACAATATAACAAAAAAAAAATCATTTTCAGTTAAGAAACTAAATGTGAAAGGATACATCTTTGATCAGACAAATAAACATTATACTGCAGCCACACTGTAACATCCAAAAATAGTCTTAAGTTGAAATATATATTTTTTTCTGCCAAAGAAATGCTGGCGTTCTAAGTCACTCTAAGTAGATTTTAATATACTGTTGAGGTGTAATCTGTGTTTCTTTTTTCTGTCTCTGTTAATCCTGTCCTGACAGTCCGGAACACGTCAAACCGTCACGGAATAAAAAAACAACAAAAACACTGACGTCCGGTGTCATTTGGCACATGGGGTGCTCTCAGCAGGCGCCGCGCTGACGTCAGGATCGTTGTTGTTTGTGGTGACGGCGGCGGCGGCGGCAGCATCAGCATCAGCGCTCCTGTCCTGGGTGTCAGTATTATTATTATTACTGTTGTTGTTGTTGTTGTTGTTGTTCTGGACACTCAGGAGACCGTGGCTGTTGTTCTGAACCAGAGTGCTGTTGCTGAGCCTCAACTCCTCCAACTTCTGCCACAGCTCGTCCCTCTCCTGCTCCTTCTTCTTCTCCCTGTGAAGACGGACACTTCTATTTAGGGTTTGCGTTCAAAAATAAACCGACGGCAACACAAACATAGAACAGGAAGTGACACAAATTCTGCTCTGATCGAGGGTGGAAGTAGTACTGTGTTCTACAGACGGGGTCAAGAGGTTTGATCTGAAAGGAACCCCTCCACAGATTTCTCTGGATGTCACAGAGATCACCGAATGTAAAAGAAAGGTGCCTGTGCGCGTTCACCAAACTGCAATTAATACAAAATCTGATGCACAGACACACGTCTGTTTCACAAACGACATTATTGTGACCGATCCCGAGCTGAGCTCTGTCAGGTTTTCATGCAGACTGCGGAGCCACAAGTTTGTTTGTGGATACGGTCAGCTGATTTCTGTCTTTAAGTTGCACGTGTCGCTCTGTATTTTGTTTTATAGTCTCTCTTTTTATGGAGACGTCCTTAATAAAGTGTGTTTCATAAAATGAAATCTTTAGACAGAAAAAAAGCCAAAGAACAGCTGCCTGCAGTCAAAAACAAACATCTGGTTTTCCACATCACATCAGGTGTTACTCCTCGTAGAAAACACAACCCGGGAATGTTTGTACACTCTCACACACGATGAGTTATACGACCTCCTGTCCTCTGACTGCGTCAACAGTGCGGTGAGTGTTTTGTACGCAGAGCCTCCATTCACAGTGTGACGGGGTGAAGTGTGTGATGCATGCGGCGCGTAAACCTTTTACAAAACTGAGAGCGAGAGCGGTCCATCATTTTCTACGAAACATCAAATTTAATATCACTGATTGCAGCGTCCTCTGGCCGCAGGTCTTCAGGAAGAAAAGGGAACATTTTGTAGCTCGTATTGTCGGGTCACTTTGGACGTTTTATTACTTGTAGCTTCAGGAAGCGTTTGAGAAAATGACTCATTTGAAAATCCAATTTCAAATTGACTGGACGCGATAAAGAAAGACACACACCTGTCTGAATAATAGCGCTTGTCAGAGTAAGAACCTCTTCGATCTATTCAATCAGACACTTCCCGTGTGCGAAGTGAAATCGGTGATTGAGCTGCCGGCAGCACTTTTTATTCTCTCACACCGGCGGATGAGATGAAGAGATCAATGTGGAAGTGTCTGTTACTCACCGCTGCCGGTCTGCTTTATAGGAGGAGGTCAGCTCGTCGAACAGCGTGCAGTTCATCTCCATCAGCGTCTTCAGCACGTTGTAGACGAGAGCCACGATCGTCCTGCAACACGATAAACATTTAAAAGTCTAACTAAACAAGCTACAACAAGTTAGTCGGACAGTTTGGACCTCGTCAGATCGGAGTACTCACGGGTTCCAGTGCTCTTTGGAGATTCTGTACAGGCTGCCGAACATGATGGGGAGGATCTTGTCGATGTTCTCCTCGATCAAGCTGAGAATGTACTCGTTGTTCCAGAAGTACAGCGCTCGCTCTGCTACCTGTGAGGACGGAGACGGAGGAGGCTGCAGTGAGATGGTGCTGATTGATGACAGACACCGCTCTGACTTTCTGCTCGACTCACTCGAGTCGTGACAAAGGAAAGAACAAGTCATGGCAGCAGTCCACACTGCACGAGGAAAGTTCACCTAACTCAGACTAAAGCAGTCTGTAGTCTCGGCCGGGCGCCGTTCATTCATCTTCCACGTATGTTTCTGGATTGTTTGGCACTAGAAACTTGCCGGCCGAGCCGCTGACGTCCTGCTGAGCCCTCCCGTAACTCAATGATGATAATCAAAATGTTAATGGGTTGAACGGATCGTGTTCCGATCCATTACACAGTTTGGCCACTGTGTCAAATTGGGCGTAAAGCCCGGTGCTCTTCCTGCAGCCTCTGTGCAGCAGCCACAGTATAAACAGTATATCATAATACTGGCTCATGATTACTGATGCATTGCTGTGCAAACAGCATTTTAATGTTGCTGTTGGCAGCAGTGCCTTGGCACCATCGTTGATGATACGCTGACCTTTCATACTCCTTTGATGCTCATGTTCTTTTATAGGAAACTACACCATCTTAACGTCGACAGGACTTTCATGAGAATCTTTTATTCAAACTGTTCTTGTTTTTTCCTTCGTGAGCTGGTACGAGTCTCTCACTTTTAAAAACAAGCCTCAGGCTGCAGATACCAGGACGCAGGACAAACACACAGACACTCCTTTGTCCCCGCTGCCATCGGCCTTCTTAAGAGCTTCATGTGAGGTGTTTTGTGGTTTATTTCTGTTTGTTCCGCTGCTGCACCACAAAATGCCCCTCGGGGATGATTACCTTGAAATGTGGTGGGATGGAAGAATAAAGCAGAATTAAATGGAGATAAAGTAAAGTACCTTAAAGTGACTCCCAAGTGCAGTTCATCTGTAAATGCTCTTTCCGTTTTATGTATTTATGAATCTTTTGCGTCGTTAGACTTTATTGTCTAAGCAGCAGAACGACGAGAAAACGTATCAGGAGGATTCACCGTGAGAAGCTGTTCGGATTGTTCGAGTGCACGCGTGGACGTCCCCATGAAACTCCTGTCATCTCTGAACGAACGAACATTTACGACGTTAACTGTGGAAGCAGCATGTGTGTGTTTGCGTCATACCTGAAAGTGTGGATTGGCCACACATCTCGAGATCTGTTTGAAGAGCGGCTCCTGGATTTTCTTGAATTGTGTCGGCTCAATGACATCGAGGATCTCCTCGATTTCACCCAGGAACATGACCTGATTTAGACAAGAGGAGGAGGAGGAGGAGGAGCAGAACATGAAGAGAAAAATCAATGTGAAGATGTTGTTGTTAACTGCAGGTTAAGTGTGAAGTGCATTTATAGACAGTGTACCTCTTTCTGGCTGCAGGTTTTAGGCCAAAACTTCAGAAGCCCACGAATCACCTGCACAAATAACAAGAGAATTTCATGAGAATTTCTCTCCAGAGTCAAAAAGAAACTGTTTGCGTGGGCAGTTGCTGGCAAACCGGCTATAAATTTATCTGCAGTGTGGACTAATTTAGTGCTCGAAGCTTTCCGCTTTAAAGTGGGAGGAATGCTTAAAGAATTATTTTTTATTTTTTTTAAAGAAAAGTACCGGTTCAGTGAGTGTAGGATCCTTCTCCAGGAACTGGACCACACAGTAGGCCAGCTGAGGGACAGAAAACAAAAAACAGTAAATGTACCCAAAAAAAATCACACAGAATACACATATAACTGTGAAAATCTATGGTCAATAAAGTTACTACTACAGTTTCTGACTGTTAGACATACTCTAATAATCATTTAACCAGTGCAGTTCCACATCTGAGCCACCAGGAGGTGCTATAGTACAGCGATTACATCCTAACAGAGCTCTCCTGCAGAGACAAACTAATATCTGCTGCTTGTGCAGCCAGAATATGATGAATAGTTAAGAAGTTTCTCCTACCTGTGCATGGAAAAGCGACAGCGCTTTAGCCGTGTGTAACGGGATGAGCACCTTCATGAGGAACTGCTTGTGCTCTGCCTTCAGAGGCAACGCGAACCCGTTGATGATGCTGTAAACGGGGGAAAAACAACAACAACGTGAGGACGAGAAAGACGAGACCGCTGCACAAACTGAAGAGGACGCGGTGAAATAAATTCAGATTCTGAGGTGGGAAAAGAGTTCAGAGAGAGCCTCAGCGAGTCATCGGACGCAGGTAACTTCCTCCCCGAGTTTTGTTTACACGCCAAGCGCTTCCGTCATGTGGCCAGACGTTATTACTCACCTTCCCAGGATTTCTAGCAGCTCAGCGACTCCGTTGAAGTGCTCCGTTTCATAAATAAACCTGCAACAGCGACAGAAATGATTATGAAGCGCGTGAGCCCAAAACACATCACAGAAAACAGGCCACACAACTGACTGAAGCTGCTCCCAGACACGCTCTGTTCCTTTTAAATATCATCACTCTGATTCAGGAGTTGTGGTGTCACGATTCTTAAAACTCTCATGTCATCGCCCTTATATGAAGTCTGCCTGCATTTGAGCTGCAAAAGGTTGACACTGTTTAATCGATAAAGAGTTGAATTCTTCCATATCTTAATGATCCATACATCGTTAACCTCCTCTGTCTGCTAACCCATTTTCTTCTAGCTGTGCTCCCGTGGTATGTAGAGAGAGAGCCTGACAACTGTAGCACTATTTTTATTCTCGGTGACAGATGGTCAAAGTGGGTGCACCCGTTTTGCCACCTTGCCTGTTGGAAACGACATCAAGTGCCCCCTGTCTCAATCATCTAGAGCCCATTGTAACGCGGCAACAGGAGGCGGAGGAATCAAAACACTGCTGTCGAGAATTTCTGATGCCTCCATCTGAGCGTTCTTCTTCTTCGTCTTCAGTTTGGATGAGTCCGTTTCTGCCTTGTCTGATGAGATGGCTAAAACAGAAAAATCTGAGCCCATCATGCTCGGAACGATTGTATGTTTCTGTGAATTCGGCAGCCAGTCATGCCTTGAACGCCTGAATGTAAACAGAGTTAGAAAGTGCTCCAGTGATGTCAAAACAGATCCTGACCTGCTTATGATTTCTCAGTAAAGGCGCTTTTTGAACAAATAATTCCAGGAATTATTGTGCCGCAGGAACGAGGAAACTAAAAAGCCTTTAGACCCGTGAAGATTAGACTGTCATCATGTTTGTATTTATCGCTGCATGACTTGCAGAGGTGGAAAAGGGAACTGAAGAGCATCTGACAAGAAAACTACACAAACTCCAGAGCTTTGTTGTTAATTTCTTCCTCTTTGGACGTCTCACTCTCTCTGTTCATTCACTTTCTTTTTTTAAACAGGAAGGAAGCAGACATTGTAACCTTGTTGCGACCCTTTGTCCTGCTAGTTCCTAGCTGTTTGAATGAAGCTCATAGGCGATTGTTCCTGAATCTTTGGAAACTACCTCTCCTGGAGAGAAAGGACTTCTTGGCACTTAGAGCTGTTGTACTAAATTTAGTCTCTGGCCGCTCTGGTTGAAATGCAGGTTTCGTTTCTGAGTTCCTCAAATGGTTTTCAGCCCCTGGAAAGGTTTCTGTGGGAACCTCCAACCGGACTTTTGGTGCCATCCTGAAGACACTTAATACTCGGATATCTCAGTGAGCTTGTGTGTCTATGAACCATTGGCTACAAAGCGGCATAACTTTTTCAGTTTCCTATTTAAACGGGCTGTTGACAGGTAAAAAATGAAAGGAAACAGGTGTTGGGATCTCGAGACTGAGGTCATTTTCTGATTTGTTTTTTCCAATTTTTCCGTGAACAAAACTCTTGAAACAGTCGTATGTTTTGATGCTGCCTTCCTGGCTAAGTCTGTCTTAATCTTTTCATCTCATCGAGACGTTTAAATAAGGGACGAGCACGTGATAGAACATCAAAGCATGACATTTCACTCACCGCAAGAAAATGTTGTTAATCTGCTTCCTGATGAAAGCCCGCAATCCCAGAAACTTTCCGTAAATCCGATGCAGGATGGTCTTCAGGAAGTCTCTCTCCCTCGGGTCCTCGCTGTCGAACAGCTCCAGCAGCTGGAGGGATGAACAGAGAACGAGACAGACACACAAAGAATGGAGAAGACGTTTGAGGAAAGTGCAGTGAAAATGAGAGCTGACCAGTTCAGCGACAGCTACAGGCCAAGGTGTCTGCCTACAGCCTATAGGCCAAGCCTACAGGCCAAGGTGTTTCATGCCACAGCTGATTTTTAGCAGGTACATCTTTGGATTATCTTAATGTTTGTGTAATCTCTACAGTGCCATTTTCAGTTCAGTGTTCATTTTGAACCTTATTCCCACGTTCGATTCACAAATTACTTAAAATGCCCGTCACTAACTGATACTGAAATACTGCTGCGTGCTGTGATTAGTCATTGTGAATTAATCACTGTAATAATATCATCACTTGAGGCTAACCAGCTAACTACAGAGGCCTTTACTACCACGCCTGGCAGCCTGCAAGGCCGTAATTTGTGCAAATAAGCATGACTCAAGTCATGTCTTACCAGCTACTAACGTCTTATATAACGAATATGAAGTGTGTGTTCCTGAATACACTGTCTTGTAAATAGATTTGAAGACTCTGGCATTTAACAGCTATTTCCAGCAACATACGATGAGTCATCATTACAATACTGTTGAGTGCAGCCGAGCCAGCGCCGTCGAGTTCTGAAGGAACGTTTTTCAGGCTCAAGTCAGCTCGGTTTTTATCTTCCACCAGCGTACCGACAGCACCTCGGTGACAGCTGTCTATTTTTAAACCTGTCGTACATCCAGGAAAGGGTTTCATCATGGACACGCGTTCTTCTTCTGCACTGCGCCGATGCACATTTATTCTGCCACACCCCGAGAGTTAAATGCTGCAACTCGTTTATTTTTTCTGTGCTGCAATTGAGTAGCGCTAATGTAGCAACTGGAGGTTTGTCCAAAGGCAGCGTGTTGATGGTTTTCAAGGTGTTTCATGTGTAGTTCATCCCGTAGATAATGTAGAACTTCTCAGCCTTTTAGCTGAAGATACATCAGTATACATGTCGCCTGATAAATGACAACAAAATGATGTAAAGGATATGTTTTTATTATTGTTTTATTAAAGTTTGTCCATCGGAAAAAAGTTATAACTGAAATTTTTAAGGCAGTCACATCAGAAATATTTATGTTATTGGTTGTAACTCCAACTTCCTCCAAGTACCACCAGTGGTACACGAACCACAGTTTGAGAACCAGTTAGAAAAACATCAACCTCTGTATCGGCCTAAAAAATCCACGTGTGTCATGCATGAATTAATGTGCACAACTTTAATAAATATTGTATTTTGCCATCAATGTTAAGAAGTGCCTCGAAAAGATGCACCAACATTTACTCCTGATTTAATCCTGATATAATGATGTAAATTAATTTATTTATTACCTCCATCAAATCAATTAATACACAAATATCAAGAACACATCACCGTTTCCACTCTTTTGTTTATAAATGAATTGTTGAAGTTATTCATCATAGCATAAATGTCAAACACTTTTTGGTTACAGCCTGTAAAATGTGAGGATTAGCTGCTTGTGTCTGTTTTCTATCACTGTAAAATAAATATCCATGTGTCATGGACTCTTATTCTGACGCATAAAGCATTTTGAAGACATCGCCTCCGGTTCTGGGAACTCGTGATGGCCCGACTTTTCACTGTTTTCTGACATCTTACAGCCTAGGGCCCAAACGGATTGCCTCATGAAAGTGATACATGAACGTGGAGGAAAGGAGGAAACTGTAAAAAAAAAAATTAGCTGAATAAAATAAGACTTCTGTACTGATCGGACAGAAAACACGCAGCTGCACTGATGGTGATCAATGAGGATGGGATAGGATACAGACGCTGCTTTGTTAGGAAACAAAAGCTGCCAGAGAAACGTCAATATTCAATCACTGTAAGCTACATTAGGACTGGAGTTTAGTACACGTCCCTGAGTAAACCGGTCGTTACAGTATCATTATAAGGGTACATGCTGTCATGTTATGAACAATCATAAAGGCAATTTGATTAAAGATTTAGCACATTGAAATATTCATTCGATTCTCCTCCATGACTGATGAAACTATATTAGTAATGCCCTGTGTGACCACGTGAGGCTGTTTAAAATCCTGACAACACAGTGACGCTCAAGCAAACAGCAGCTTCCTATTTACATATAAAACCTGGGGCTCCATCTGACACTGGCTGCACAATGACACATTTAATTGGAAGGTTCATCTGTACCGCACGAGGCCTGTTTCTAAACGAACTTTAATCTGCATGATCGAGAGCGGACGGAGCAACATACAGGTGAGAGGAAGCAACCTAAAAAACACACAGACATGCTGCAATCTGTCCGAACATACAGTTATGAAGCAGGTATGTGATGCACAGATGTTTCTGTGTTCCTCTGCAAGACTGCCTGATCAATTCTGTGTGTGGTAGATCAATCCTGCTATATATGCTTACACAGCTGCATAAACCGAACGAACAAGCTCCTTTTTGAATCAGTTATGGATTTAAATGCATCAAACACTTCATATCGAAGCTCCTCTCACACCAAACAAACACACACCATAACATTTTGGATACAAAAATACACTCCGACCACGTGTCTGACCACATGTTCAGCTCTTAGCTCCACATATGGTTGTTTTCCCATGTCACGGGCCGTTTTCAGCAGCAGCTGTTTTCTGCACCAGTTGATCCAGTTGCACCACAGCGGCGATAAGTTTTAAACGAAACGTGGCATTAACTTAGTGAGCAGGGGAGAAAACTGGTGATCTGGGAGCTGTTAAAAATATATACAGCACCAAGACTATCGTGTGTAATCGTTTTTGCAACTGAAGGATGCAATATAGGTACACAGCTTCACAAAGCACTGACTAAATCAGCGCTGTCCACACTGAGCTGCTATGTTGGATGTTTGTATTACTCCACACCCATTTCAAAAGAAAAGGGGGGGTCTGCATGAGAATAGTACAACAAGAGAAACACCTTACAAACACAAATGTCAAATATCAACTAGAAAACTGCATTTCCTGCAGAAAATGCAGTGCGGACGTCTTCAGCTGAAATGTCTGATGCAAAAATGTGAAACGAGCTGAAAAACAGTAGAATGGTGTAATAAAGTGTGAAATATTGTAGAATATTGTAAGAAAGTTTAAAGTTTGAATGAAGTCTGTAGCTGAAAATATGTAGAAGTAGTGGAAGTCGAAGGTGCTGAAGGTCTGGAGAAAGATTTGAAGTTTGTTCCATTCATTTTAATGTAAAATTTGAATGTGGAAAAAGTTGAATATTTTAAATAGTATGAAAGGTATGAATGAGTAAAGTACTCGCCATAATGCGCTGAATGAGCTGAACATAGTGATATTTGAATGGTTTCTGTAGCACAAAGTATGTGGGAGTAGTGGAAGTCTAAAGTGTTGGTTTGTAGAATGATTGACGGTTGTGCCATTCATTTTAATATAAATTTTTGAACGTGGAAAAAGTTGAATATTTTAAAAAAGTATGAATGGTATGAATGAGTAAAATAGGAGCCACTGTGTCCTAAATGAGCTGAACATTGTGATGTTTGAACGGTTTCTGTAGGACAAAGTATGTGAGAGTAGTTTGGTGCCAAAAAAACGATTTGGAGTGTCAACTATGCAGGTTCAAAAACTAATAATGAATGGGTTTGTCTTTGAGGATGTATTTGAGGTGTATATATACCTAACAAGGATTTCCCCCCTTTGAGGCTTTTGGATGCCATACTATCTCGTCTCCAACACAAAATGTTTCCTTCCCTGTCAAAATGCCCTTGAGCAAACCACTGAACCTCTGCCTCCTCCAGGGAAGCTTCGCCTGGTTGGCTGCGTTTCTGCTTTGACCTCTACAGTGAACGTGTATGTGAACATCTCAGAGGGCTATTTGAAGACCTACTCTGAGGCTGCGTGTATTATCATAACTGAAATAAACCAAACCACTCCGGTTTCTTCTTTCCCAGCTTTTATTGCCACCCAAACCTCCACCTCGTTCCTTCTGCTCCAACTCTCAACCTGAAGAGTAAACAACGTGCGGCTATTTAAAGCTCCCCCACGACACACTCACATCATGGAAAGTCGGTACAGGCACCTCGGATGTGGCCCTGGCCAACATTCCTCGGCCCTGTGGTACCCCGTTAGCTGCTGCCTCACTCTGCGGCTTTACTAAAGAGACAAAGCATTCCTGCAGTAGGTGGGTAACTGAGTCAGGACAGATGCAGCCTGCCACAGAGCGTTAATGGTTTGACTCAGCCAACTAATCAGACCCTGGGGTTGTTGAGCTCCCATAACACAACACAATGTGTTGGTAATTACTGCTATGGTATTCACCACATTAAAGATTCTGTTCGTGACAGCCAACAGGAGCAGCACCGATTAAACAGTGAACAGTTTATATTAACTCAAAGATTACAGCTTCTTAAATGTCAATACTTTGATGTGATAGTAGTATATGATGATAAACTTATTATCTTTGGGAAATCATCACTTTTTTATCGTTTATACTTTTTTTATACTTCTATCTTCTCATCTTTTATTTAATTTAGTCTTTTTATCTCTTATTTTATCATCTTTGAACCCGTTTTTATTTCTCTGGATCCTGTGTGGCCTTCTGTTAGATCTGCTGCTCGGAAAAGCAGTTTGGAAACTCAGTCTTTTAAAAGGTGCTATATAAATAAAGTTATTATTATCATCGCAGAGGACTCGTGAAAGCTTTTTTTCTCTCAATTTTCTGATGTTTTTTATTCCAAACAATTGAAAGAGAAAATAATCTGTGGGTTAATGGATGAAAATAATTGTTGGAGCACTAGAGTTGTCACAACACTCATCTAGTAGTGTCCTCTAACATACAATTATGACACTAATTACCTAAATTGCAAACACAATATTTATTATTATGTATTATAAATTTAAGGGGGACAGTGTGTTCTACTGTCTTCTTGGCCGTGCATCCATGTTGTATAAAAAATAATGTTTATATTTTCCTACCTGCAGAACAAACTTCTGATCGATGTAGCGCTTTGCAATGCTCGGCTGGAAGTCTGGATTCTCTAGAAAGCGCAGGAGAAACTCGTAGACCAGCTGGAAGATAAAAGAAATATTTTTAAAAATTAAAAGAAATATGCACATTATAACTACTACAATGATTATCTTAAGGATGAATGTCTGGACGTTATCTGATCCTTACTTGAATGTGAGGCCAGGAAGCCTCTAGAGTAGGTTCATCCTCCTCTGGGTCAAAATCTGGGTTGTCACTTGGTGGAAGAGTCCGGAATATATTGGTGCAGATCTGGAGGAGGAAGGAAGAGTCTTATTAATAAAAACAATTTAAGCTCCAAGGAGAGAGATGGGAGGAGATACAACAAGATAATTGATGGTTAGTCGCAGATAATTAACATGTGAGCTTTTAGTTAAACACAAATGGAGACGATGAGCAGAACGCTGATGATAATAAAAGAACAAACTGCTAATGAAACCATCTGGTATATTAATAGAACCACTGCATGCCTATGACAAACATTAGTGAGTGTTTCTCTCATCGAATGTTGTCCAGTTTCAGAAAACTGTATTTAGTTTCCAGAGGTCCACATCAAGCGGCAACCTCCGTGGCTGTGAAGTGAAGCCAAAAACTGCAGTTCCTCAAATGTCCATTTGACGCTGGCTCCAGAAGTGAGTCAGTCTCCATAAGTTCCCATGTTAAAATGTCCAACTTCACAGCAGAAATAAACATGTTTACAGCCTGGTACAAAAAACAGTTTTGGTCTCAATAGCTAATTTCCCCGACAACTGTACTGAGGGTGAATTTATATACAACTCATCTGTTCAGATTATATTACGGCTTAAAGTTATGCAGGATTAAGAGTGTGGACGCTCTGACTGACAAGTAGGTGCTGTTACAGGTGGCTTGTTTGAGCAACCAAGCTTTTATTCCACGTCTTTGCCAATTTTTAGATTAGTCGGGAGGCGTAAGAGGCAGAACATGATTTTGAGCTTCGAAACTGCTCTTCAGAAATCTGACGTCAAGCATACGCCGTCCATTCTTTATACTGTCAGCTTGTTTTATTAGACACCACTCTTTGTAACATTACTCAACAACTGCCACTTTTTATACAGCCACATAGAGCATGCAGCATACTGTGAATGAGTTTGGACAGTGCGCTTATGGCCTGACAAACCTTGCAATAACTTTGGTTAAAATTAATTTGACAATACGCCAAACAACAGACAAGGTTAGTGAGTTTGCACTTGAAACAAAGTACCCAATAGACACTGTGGGGACAGGTTTTTATGTGATGAGCAGCTGTTCCCACAGATTAAATAGATGTGGGCGGGAAAAGCAAAATTTGATTACAAGCCGTTACAAGTGGTCGAGATGAGAGTCAAATCAACCATGAAATGTAATCCATCAAAACTGAGTTGGAGGAAAGTTGGAGGAAATAATAAGTTCTGATTTGTCCGAGAGTGGCGGTGCAAGCTAAGAGGAATTGAATACAGACACAAGTGAACGTGAACATCACAGGCCGCGTGCTTATTGGAGTGAAGAGCAACTATTCCTGAGCATGTTTAATTTAACTGAGAATGTTTAATAACGCCGACAAATCACAGAGGAGCTGGATGGAAAAACCATTAGAGATCCTCCCCTGTATTAATTCTGTGCCGAAGACAATCGTTGTAGACAGGTCACCGCCACCTCTATCCCACCTTGTTATTTTTAGCAAGGGTAAATTTGAGAGTGACACACATAGCGGTGGGGAGTTGGAAAAGCTGGCATTATGTGGCTGGGTGCACGCTCTCATGCTGAAGCGATAAAGACAACATCAAATTACTTATTGGCAGCTGGAAAATCCAAATGACACTAATGGGAGAGGAAAGGCAGCAAAGGAAGTTTAAACCTGACAGTGTCCCAAAAATCTGACACGCTGCAAAAACTCACAGAAGGTGAGTGTTATTTTCTGAACGAGCTTGCAGAAATGTCACAGGCGGAAAGTGTAAAAAGCAAAAAAGGACGCTATTCTACAAGCCTCCAGCCAGTCATCGCTTTCAGTATTCATCATCAAGGAACAGCCCGACTGCAGTTTTATCCCAAATATGTAAGAGCGAGGAGTTTGCATGAGCACAAAATCATTCAAAGCAGTAAACAAGTTTGGTTCATCTTAATGTAAATGAGTCCAGTGTTATTTCTCTAACCACATATCCTCGTCTTCTCTGCTCTCAGTTTTTTATTCATGCGGCAGTAGGATCAGAGTTACAGCAACCTTTTCTGACTCGTGTACGCCCCCTGAAAACAAAGCTCTTCATGTTTATTCCTCCTAACTCATTTTAGAGGACTGGAGGCTTTGATGATCCACATCTTTGCTGATTTTAGATTAGCGCTGACCATGTTGGTAGTCCTGCTTCTTCCAGGAGGCAGGACGACCAACATCCACAGATACTGAGCTCCAAAACGGCTCTTTGGAAACCTACAGGTGACGTCACGTACACGCTGTCAATTCTTTATACAGTCTGTGGTCGAAACCTCACTGGAGGCTCATTGTGGAGGTCAATATAACTGAGATCAAACTTTATTTTTGTTACACTGTGGCCACAAAACCTGATACAAAGAGTTTCTGAGTAACTTCAGTTCAGGTTTTACCTCCAATGCAGCGGTCATAGATTCAGTCTGAAGAAAAAAACACTACAGATGAGCATCTTTTGTTTGTTTGTTTGATTTTTGAGATGTTTTTAAACTGTGATGGCCTCCCTATAAATAAACGGGTGTGTTTGTTCCTTTAAAATTTGGATTACTGACTTGATATCATCACACATTCAGTGCAGGACTTGTTTTGGCTGCGGCTCTCACTGTAATATTCCTGATGAGGGCTCTGTGACGTGGTCAGCAACGACGCTTCGTTGCTGTGACATTCAGATGATGGTGGTTTTCCGTTTTCACATGACCACGTTAGCCTGATCTTGTCATGAGCTGAAAGGAATGGCACCCGCCCTTCCGTCCTCCCCAGCGTGTAGCCCATCCCCTTCAAGGTTGAACGAGCCGTGCATTCAGAGATACCCTTCAGCTCACCACTGTTTTACTGAGCTGTTATTTGCCTGTTTGTGTCCTTCCTGTTATTTTAGAGTCTGATGGTCTGTTGTGCAGCTGTTTCTGAGCCGCTCGAACGCCATCTGGAAGGAGCGAGCTCGCTTACATGCAACATCTCAACCATTTTGTAGCCAGAGAACCTGTTGACTCCCCGCATGTTTTTATTGGTTTAATTTTCTGCTGCTGTTTGCTTTCAGGAGCACTTCTGACAACTCATCTATAATGTTGCACAAACAAGCATTCACACACCCACAAATACATCTGAAAGTTATTATAATCAGCTATGAGCCCTATGACTATTCAACGATTCATCACTCAGTGTCTAAAATACTAGAAAACAATGGATGCCTGTCGTGTTGATGCCTTAAATTGTTTGTTTTTAATCATAGAAGATGAAGAAAATCAGTAAATCTTCACATTCGTTGGTAATCAGAATTATTGCAGATAGATGTGAGTCTGTTGTGAACGCAGGTAAGAGGACTTCAGTCGGATGATATAAGTTTACAGTTTCTTTGCTCTACATGTATCATAGCAACAGTCCTGATCCCCCCTGATGTGAGGATGCACCACAGGTCTCCATCGTGAAGAGTGACCACCCTTCACCCCTTTTACCTCATCATCATCTGCAGAATATGTAGATTTATGCAGATGCTGATAATGAGGCAGATGAATAATAATCAGCGTGCCACCTCTATGAGCTCTCTGTGGCGTAACTGCTTTGCTTTCTCTGTTGTGAGGCACATCATTGGCTGAGCCTGGAATTAGATGAGTCACAGAGCGGGTTGCCAGGCGAGACGCCTCGGTGGTGGCATCGCCTCATCTGACGATGCCCGTTTCACCGGAGGCGTGCTCCGAGGCCGAATGGTGGGGCAGAATCTGAACCACATAGAGCCTGATGGTGCCAGTAAGGTGAAAGTATAGTTTAATTATGATCACAGAACTGCTGGCTGGTGTTCTTAGAACAGAGAGTTGGTTATTGTAGTTTGACATGCTGATCTGACTCGCTCATCAGATGGAGCAGCAGCAATGACACAACCCATGAAGGCAATTAAGGTACTTTGAAAGATTTAGCGTCTGATTGTTGCACTTCATCCGTCAAACACTCGTTCTTCAAGTCATAATCTCTATAAACGGATATCTGCATATGAATACAGAATCAGTAGGCGAGGGACCAAAGGATTTTTTTGGTATTGAATAGTCTCGATCGATCAGGTCTGAGTGGCTCGGTTGCATGCAGGTAAAACAATTTAGTTTTTTATTATCTTTTATCTCTATAATTTATGTGCACTCATATGCAGATGTCTGTTTATAGAGATTAGCTGAAATGAAGCGCACAAATCAAATTGCTAATCCGACTGCAGTCTTGGCCTGGACGTCTGTAGGCTTCACCGGGAAGCCCCGAAAACATCGCCCGTTGCCCACGGAGGCAACACACGTCTTTTTCACAAAGATATCATTATCTGATGTTCATAAACATCCATAAATCCACTTAGAAATGATAAAAAATTAGCAGGAAACTTCTAATTCATCGAGCTTCAATTATGCTAGTTTACTGTTAATAACATACTTGATAAATTATAGGAACTGTTATAAAAGAAGAATAAGTAAGACAAAGAATAATAATGAGAGACAAAGAATGCATTAATGTCTGCTCATTAACTGTGTAACCTTTGCAGGAGCCGATCCCAGCTGACGCTGGCGACGGGCGGTGGGGGGACGACACTCTGAAGGAGTTGTCAGTTCATCACACGGCTGACACATCGAGAAAAATTCATTCACACTCTCATTCACACGCAATTTAGAGTTGCCAATTAACCTGTTAACCTGCATGTCTTAGGACTGTGGGAGGAAACCCACGCAGACGCCTTCTTGTTGTGAGGCGACGTGCTGCTTTGCATTGATAATAAGTACCAATTAAAACTGCTGGTGAATTAGATAACTCCACCTCGCATCTGGCACACTTAATTAATTCTCTCGGTCACCAGAAGTTGGACAAAACACGAGAAAATATTGTGAGGCCGTAACAAACACGGGAAGCGTGTGAGAAATTTTCATGCAAGAGGAAACAGTGATTGAGTGTGAAAGCGACGTAGGAGGATCCCGAAACGGTCGTTCCTGAGTGACTAAGTGAAACCAGTGCACGCTCGCCGATGACAAGGGAGGCTGCAGCTCCGTGCGGGGTCAAACTGAGGGTGACACTAGTAGCAACCAACACCTAGCAACACACAAGGATGAGAGGAGAGGGGTGAGGAGGGGGAGTGAGATAAAGTGCAAGAACTGAGTGCAGCATTAGCAGAGAGGATAAAAAAAAAGGTGGGAATTAAAGCAAATAAAAGGGGAATTATAACCCTCTTTTCCTCTAACTCTGCAGGATTTTCACTCATTTCTGGCACAGAACAGGAAGAAGTCAGTCAAAACTGTCTGAGAGAAGTGATTTCCTATCATATCCTCATATGACAGGAGGCAAAACCTTTTTTTTTGTTTTGTTTTTTTTCCCATACTCGGTGATCAAAGGAGTCCTCACCGCGGCAGAATAATGGGCCGCACTTTGAACGCTCGCCTCTTCATTATCATGTGATGCCAGGCATGGAGTGTCCGGGAGAGCTATTATCAAGGCAGCTTTCTGAACAGTGCAGCTGTTATTTGTCTAACCTCATTCAGAAACCCGTCTGCGGGTACAGACACTTCAAAAACTGAACTGGGTTTTCTCCTCGGGCTTGACCCGCGTCCCTCCGCTCTGCCCCCCGAATAGATAAACGAGATTACTAAGAAAGGCCGCTGACAATACGTGCACCGCACCAGCCACGAATGTAAACTACTCCGGCCTTACAACCCCGTTACTGATGCACGATGAGCTGCTGAGTTACTACATGTTAAGTAGCTCATTATCCAGTGGACGACCTGTTGCTCACACACTTTTTTGCTTCGGATCAAAGCATATTTTACTCGCGCACACACAGTCGAGATTTTGAAATGAACTGCTGCACACATTCCACTGTTCTGGTTAATGTGATTTATCAGCAGGATTAAATTAAGTGCGAGTATAACTGATCGCTTATTTTTATGACTTTGGACCGCTGACATCCGAGGATTTGCTGCTCTGTTTACTGTCTGTGTTGGCACGCTGAACAATGTAATCACGCTGCCATGTTGCAGACAGAGCACAAAATCCCAGATATCCATCCCGTGTTTACCTCGAGGTCCAATGTTTATATTTAGGAAAAAAAATCCAGACATTAAGAACACGGCGTATCAGGATGATATAAAGTGAGGTTCTCTTCATAGCTATGCTTCTTTATGGAGCATTACAGCTTTACCGACTCCTGACAAAGTGACAGGAGAGAGCTCGTATTTATTTTAATTCTGCTGTTATTAGCAGCCACGGCTGACAACAGCTGTAACTCTTCGTACAGACTCTCCGTATGAAATCGAAGTGACGTCCTCGCTGTGGGTTTTTTTTTTCTGGTTGCGTTAAAGGGCGGGACCGGCACAATAACAGGGTACAGAATGTTGCTAATGCATACTGTATCCTAAACAGATGTTGCGCCAGTTCAAACATTGACATTTAATTAAAGTTGTTGACGCTGTTAGCTGTCGACTTCGTATTTGCTCGCCTGTTCCATGTTTGATTTGCCTTCCTGCTGCAAGCTGGAGCTCACAGCAGCAATGACAACTTTTTTTTTTGTGCACAAGCTTTTATTTATTCTGCAGCATGCAACATTCGACATGCAATCCAGGACAAAACTAATCCAGAAAGTGAAAAAGTTAAAGATGCATGACTTAGCGCAGCTGGGTTACATTTTACGACACGATGCAGACGTGTGATATTGTAGAAACTGAACTAAAATGTAGGTTTGTTGCTTCATCACCATCTTTTATTATTTATTTCTGACATCATTGCAAAAATTAAATCAAACCCCGACACCATCTGCCTTTGGCTGCAGATATGCGGTGCTGTGTTGTCACGGCGTGCCAGACAACAATATGATTTCCCGGAGAAGTAAGTTGTTTGTTTGTTGAGCCGCTCCGATTGGTACGGCGTTTCAGGGCAGCGAAACTGAAACGTTATGCGTCAGTCATCACACCCTCCCTCGATTTATATTCCACTTCACAGTATTTCACCTACATGAGTGGAAATAGCAAGTTGGTGACACCCACGCAGTCCGTGCACTAAGAACTATTGATCTGCACCTGTGTGACAGTCATAAATCAGTGGTTACAAGGCATGACATGGATTTCTGTCCGGTCCACTAACAATCAGAAGACTCCTCGACTCGGCTGTGTTTGTGCTCGTTCGTATCCGTCGTGATGATGTGCGCTGTGGAGTGAATCACTGCGGCACCGACTACAGCACTGGACTGCTGTGTTCTAAATGTTGCACATGAGTCATGGTTGTACTGTAGGAGGAAACTAGGCTGCTCAGGGGCACCTGCTCCATCAACAAAATCTATACCATGTGGGTCAAAAGATGCTTTGCAGTTTCCTGCAGAGTCAACCCCGACCTTCGCTAAGCTGGCGCTTGACTTTTATAGTGAGTGCACTCATGGGAGTACTGCATATAAAAATGTGTCGCTTTCACATGCAACTAGGTGACTTTCTGATTAGTAACTATTACAGTGTGATGAATCCCAACATGTTTCCATACTTCTAAAAATATACGCGTGATTCATGGCGACAGAACTCCGATTACAATCACACCAGACGAGAATGACAGCCACAAATAGCACAGATACGCATCGCTTGCGTAGTTATTGCAACATATGCTGCCGTGTCAAGAATAATGACTGATTATCGCCAATGTGACAAGACTAGGGGGATAATTAATTCATAATTTGAGGTTTGTTGCTGCAACACAGAAGCTTCTTGGAGTTTGGAGGAACAAAATAGTGTGTACGGGGTTTGTTGTGAAACAGCTACAGGACATCTTGTGTGACATTCACTGGCTTTAACTTTAACTTCTGTCGAGCTGACAGGAAGCCAGACACAGAAACAGCGTAGAGAAGCCGGTGATTTTCAAAATAATAAAACTGCTGGTCGCAAAAACAGACAAAAGCAAAACAAATTAACTACCTAACATATTTACACATTTAGAAGCACATGTAAACAACAAGTACAGCAAGAAAACAAAGTCTGGTGGGCTAAATGTTTCTGAAATGTTCCTGGTGGGGTCTGAAGTCGCGTGTAGGACGGACCAAAAAGGCGTCGCTGTTGCGACGTGACAGAGACGTGCCGGTGGGGTTTCAGGGTAAGACTTACTGCAGTGAACCTCAAACTTCATTAAGTTTAGCAGCACTTTTCCCTCTGCTGTGGCTTCAATCATAAAAGAAAATGAAGGGGTGGGCGTCATCGTGTAGGCTTTCAACAGCAGCTAACACAGAAAGTAAATCAAACATGTTTTGGGGACAAAGTTGACAAAAATCTCTCCTCCGGTTGTCCTGTACTCGGTCAGTAACGCAGCAGACAAAACCTCAAATTAAACAGAGAATATCGGGCTCTTGCTTCCTGTGTTTACACTGTGGAAACAGAACCAGCACTGTGAAAAAGGTTTGGTATGAAGACGCCAACATATTCCTCACGTGCTGCTGACATGATACACCCTGTCTAGACACACAATCAGCCTCCGTTTTTTAATCCTGCTCAAGTGCACAGGATGTTACACAGTGACACAGTTTAATAATGAACGCTGGTAATGGCACATAACTTGCTGCTGCTGTTGTTGTTCTGGGCTTTTGCATGCAGAGTTTTATTTTCAGGTCACAGAAATTTAGAGAAGCACCAACAGATCTGTGTGTCCTCACCATGTCAGTGATCTCTGGGTACGCGGACTCCACCAGCACCCCTCTGTTGGTGGAGACGTAGTCCACGAGCTCGTTGAGCGTGGCCCTCTTGATCTCCTTGCTCTTCAGGTCCGTCACGGAGTCCAGGAAGTCGAAGAGCATGCAGCACTGCTGGAGCTTCTGGGTGAACAGTTCCTGCTGCTCCGTCGACGGGGCATCTGGGATTAGACAAAAGAAAGGAAACGCACTGATTCATTGCTTATATGCACCAGAAAGCACAATCTAACGGTCAGGGGGAACAGATTACAGATGAGACAAGAGGAGATGACGGCTCCAACTGCTCCTCTGACTCAAACCATCAATTAAAGGGATTAAAGATCGACACATCGGCTGTCAATGTCCTAAACAAACAGACACAGTAAATGCTGTATTTTGCCTCACAGAGACAGCCTCAGTCATTCTGGGCTTTGATTGTAAAGCCTTTTATGGATTAGACTGTGAGTGCGTTCAGGGTTATTAGAGCTGTCAAACTTGACCCAAGCTGAGCTATAAACAGCATTTGGCAGCAGTCCAGAAATACAGTGACACACTGTACAGTGATGTTCTGTTTCTAACACGGCAGCAGCAGCTCATCGCCGCGCACACACACAGGACTCTCTCTGTGATGACAGAGCGGAGACCTGACACTGAGCGGGTCTGATTTACAACACCGCCAGAACCAGACACCCCCATGGAAAGGTCCAAAGGTTACGCAAATATGGATGCAGTCCATGACACGTGTTGACACCGAGGTGCTAATATATGTCTTCATTAAAGTGATCGACTTCATCTTAATGTCTTTACAATAGCTAGCTGCTGCTCTGAATCACAGTAGAGCGAAAAAATCTGTTGATTCATAGATTTTATAATTTAGCCATAATTTAACATCTGTATGCATGCCAATGACATATCAACATCGCCTTCAGATATCACCTGAACCAAGACATCGTCGGCTCTGTGCATCGAGCGTCAGCTTTGGTTGGTAGCTTTATACGCACTGTGTGGACCTGTGTGGAAGTAGCTTTGAATTTAGATCAATCATCTGGTTTTTAATGAAGAGTTGGATTTGGACCCAGAATATTTCTTCTTAGGAATGCCACCAACAGTCTTACATTGGCCCAAGATAATATCTGACATTGTGGCACACTGGTTCAGAGGAAAGATTGGTTTATTTGATCATATATGGACACAGAACAGCGGTCTTCAAGCTTTCTCAGCCCAAGGACCCCTTGGACAAGAGACAAACAGAACAGGGACCCCCACGTGTCAGATTTTAAGCCTGGCCTATAATAACTTTTATATTTACTTTATTCAACTTTTATTTCACCTTATTAACCCATTTACATACCGCTCGATGATTTTATTTGACAAAATGATTCATAGATTTAATCTAAATAATCACTTTTTGCAGCACGCGCTTGCACACACTCCAGTGCGTCACAGAGTGCATTGTCACAGGAGTCAGGGTGAGAAGTGTCAAGAGTTTCTTATTGAGCGACATTATGTAACTGAAAAGGCATTACCCATAAAATGTGGCATGGCACTGGGGCGATGCACAGTCAGGCACAGCCACAAAATTCACAATGAGTTTCACACCTACTGAAAATGTTCCAGCGGTGCTGACAGCTGACGAAGTACTTACGCAACTGAACTCTTACGGGTCAGGCCTCCGCCGTGCCTCTCCGTGTGAACTCAATATCTGAGTGGAACTACACCGAGCTGACTCGTTCTCGCGCTGCTCTGCCTTAATGCCAATTTTCCAAAGTATCGAATCTCAAAGTATTCCGTGTTCAAAAGGGCAGGCTGAATACCAAACTGGAACAAGAGAGGGGGGGGGGAGGTCCACGATGCCCCTGCAGGCTGACTGCGCTGTTATCACCGTGACACATGGGTGGCTCACATTTCCTCCCTGTGAGTGCATAAACTGACATATGGTTGTGTAACACTGGGTGTCATCACTTAGGACAGGTGTGCTGGACTCAAATCCTCAGTGTTTTCAGTGAAAAGTACACGTTTAAGTCTCTAAGACAAGCCACGGCAGCAAGACTGCACCTTCAACTGTGCCACATTTCAGGGAATTTGTTTGAGATCTAAATAAGAAGGTCAATACCAGTCTCATATAAAACTACAGCCAGGAGATGTTTAGCTTAGGACGCAGGAAACAGTCTGTTCAATTCATACAAAAATCTTGGTGTAAAAACGGCACGTTGTGGTTTTAAGTCGAGTTATGTGCCGGAATATTTCTTGGCTTAGCACAATCATCCTGAAGTCTCAGCTGGTTTCCTGGCAAACTCGCGATGACGTCAAGACTTGACCCATAAAACATGAAACCAGCTGTCGCTTCTCAGTGTTTGAAACAAATGAGACGTGCTCGCCGTTTCCCCTCTGCATTGTGCTAAGCTAAGCTGGGCTAGGCTAGGCTAACTAGCTTGACTGTAAAGATAAGATATAGGTCGTCTTCCCCAAAATGCTGAACAATTCCTCTAATAGTGCGACCCTACCGGACACGTCCCCATCACGTTGTAGCTGCGATGCTGTTTTGGTCCGATCTCCATGTGACTTTAAACCCCATCAGGAGTGTTTCAGAAGCATTTTGTCCACCAGACTTTGTTTACTTGCTCAGATTTGGTGATTTTTCCTGGTTTATATGCTTCTAAATAAATATGCAACATATGATGCGTGCGTTTTTATGATTGGAAGTTTGCACTAGGGGTTTTATTTGGCGACAAATTTGGCCTCCCTTGCCGTTACATATTCACACATCCATAATGTGTTTTGTGTGAGCTTTCAGAGTAAACAGAGTATGTTAAAAAAAATTAAATAAATCATTTTATTTTTCTTCACGGGGAGTTGTTTTTATCCCCCTGAGAGGAGGGATGTTCTGGGCCTGTTAAGAGTGACATGTTGATGCTTTTCCCAATGTGAAGCTATTTTTGCCTTTACAGACGCGGATGCATTACTGCATGAATTCCTCAGGGTCCTTAGCAAGGCAGGAACATTTTCAATTTCCATTACAACTCTGAAGCTATGTGAGGAAAAACAAAGAAGAAACCAGATAGAAAATTCCAAATTAATCAAGCTGTCAAAGATCTACGATAGACGATCGTGTTAAACTGAAGGAGGGAAAAAATAAAAGACCTTTCCTCCCACATGATGTTTTATCTTGGCATCGCAATGCAGCCGACATTAGAAGTGAGATGAGGACATGTTGTTGGACAGAAAGCGATCTGCCTGACTGCTGTATCTCGCACAAAGCTTCGGGAAGCACTCAAACAATTATCTGGATGCAATAACGTGTAATTTCATAACCACACGCGGACAAGAGTAAGAAAGTGGTTGGGTTAAAAAGGGGAGATGTGTAATTACTCTGTAGAGTGAGTTAGAGTAAATAACTGATAAACTGGTCTTCAGTGTGTATTTGTTGGTGTCTTATAGTTGAACTACTGTATCTTTGGAGGACAAACGCCTCTACTGAGAGGAGCTGAATTACGGCTTTTACCATTCATGGCTGACCTTTTGAACAAAGACGATCACATGACAGACACAAGAAGCATCGTTTCTTGACTGGTTCGCGCTCATTTGACGAGTCTGGTGGACGGTTCCTGTAATTTCGGGGTTGCGTTCACATTACCGAACGCGCTTTTCTAAGTCTGCCGAGTGAATGTAATGCCATTTTGTGAGCAGTCATCACCCACAGACTTCAACCTTGTTACTGTCGGAGAATTAAGAGCCAAGAAGAAACACACAACACCCACTGGAGTCCTAAAATATGCTGCAGCCTTTTTCAGTAACTTCTCAGGACAGAAAAGAAACGCGGCAGCTCGTCGGCTCTCTATTTAGCAACACCAGAGTCTAGATGTAGCCGACCACCGCCATGAAGAGACCAAACGTTGCGCAAGCTATTCAGTCATTTCAGGCTGGTCATATTCCAGAGTGAATACCACATTGGTGTGTCATTAAGAGACAAATACTGTGCTGGGGTTTGTTAAGTACCATACTTACAGAACAAAGCATGTTTGGCAGGCTGCACAGTACAATGCCGTTATTTCCAAATCCTATAATTACACATCCAGACGATTTGCTGAAATGAAATTAAACTCTAACTTTAAACAACTACATTTCAAACCAAACTGCAGTAATGTTTGCACTTCACTGCGTTTGTTTGGGTGTTGCCGAGTGGTTTTTTTCAGTAACACGGTACAGTAAAACACACGATAAAATGCAGATTTGGTGCACGAAAACAGGAAACATCATCTCACTTCTACAACCACGAAGAAAAACGTGCTGCAAAGTGAGAGATTAAAGGAAATCTCATGCCATGGCCTTCACAGTCACCAGATGTGAACCCAACTACACACCTGCGGGAGATTTCAAGCCAACACCAAACGATGGATTATCTTCAGCCTCGTTTGTTTTGATCCTTGTTGGAAACCCAGTGAAGCCATATTATAATGTGCTAACATATATGTAGATATGAGAAAACAGGTGAACAACATGATGAGAGGGGTTGAAGAGGAAGTCGTGTGCAATAAACTGCACACATTTTTCTGACTGATGGGTTGAAAGTGTTCAATATTCCAGGTGGGAAACATCCTTTCCAGCACTGAGTACATCATTACGTGTGCCTAGTACGCAGTGAGACGTTCGATCAGGTGTTTGGGATGCTTGGACTATCTTGAACTCCTTCATATGAAAATAAATTGGAGCAGGACACACAGGCAGGCGCTCAGAGGTGTTTTATTACTGCCGCCAGACGCCATTTCAGTATCATTTATGTCAGAAAAGTGAGGTCCATCTGATAAACGTCCACAGGTATGCTGTTGTGACCGGGGATGCATGCACATACACAACCAAAAAACAGGAGACATTTCTATAACTTGCGTTGACTTCAGACAAATCCAGTTTACTGAAAATTATTTGGAAAGGGGCGGCATGGAGTTTGCATGTCCTCCTCGTGTCTGCGTGGGTTCTCCTCCGCCCACAGTCCAAAGACGTGCACTTAACAGGTTAATTGGTGACTCTAAATTGCCCGTAGGTGTGAATGTGAGTGCGAACGGTTGTTTGTCTCTACGTGGGTGTACTCCGCCTCTCGCCCGAAGTCAGCTGGCCACCGTGACCCTGATGAGGATAAGCGGGTACGGGAAATGGATGGATGGATTATTTAGAAGGCTAAATCTGCCTAGATAAGGTCCCACGGTGTACGATTAATGCCCAAAATAATAAAAAAAACTAATGCCAGCTCTCAGCAGACCTGAGAAAATATGAATAAAATGTACTCAAAGTTCCCAGGACCCAACAAAGAACCAAACTCTGGTTGGCATCTATTAGAAAGTGTACAAATCTAACGTAGATGCATGCAGGGTGGCAGATTTACAACTAAAACACTAATATTGTTCCATTTGTTCAGAAATGCTATCGTGCTTTCTCAGCATGAAACAACATCTGCATCGTCACAGACAACCGCAGTTACGCAACCACTTTCCATTTAAGCATCCCGTGTTTGACTGTCCTTAATGAATGATGTGTTGTGCCCGGGATGAATATCGGGCCTGCTGCTTCCGACTGCGACACAGAGAGAGAGGGAGAGAGGGGGAGAGCAGTGGTCATGGACGTGGAAAACAGGAGTGCATCACTCACGGGGTGCATTTGTGGCGATTGCACAGCATGCAGAGCATTACATTGCTTGTGTGTGTGCGTGTGTGTGAAAAATGAATTTGCAATAATAAACTTGTACACTGCTGCAGAGTTAGGAAGACATTAAATACACAACAAGTTTGATACCGTGCGGCTAGAGTTAAGTGTCTGACCTCGATTTGCATTTTGATTACACTGTTCACTAGCAACAGCACTTGTCGTCTCTTTTTCAATCCAAAACGTGGTTAAACAGAAGAAGAACTCCTGCCTCGATATGTAATCATCTTTCAAACTATACGGGAAGGTATCAAATCTCAGCATCGAGGCTGAACGTTCACATAGGCTCGTCTGTTTGAGTGTTTCAGCAGAGTCTGTGAAGCTCTGGCACAGCTATAAGGACAGATTTGTAGTGTGAACATGGAAAAATGATCACCATGGTGGTAGAAACACGGGGGGTCTTGACCTATTCGCGGTTAAATATACAACAAACATATTTATATTTTTCCTCAGAAATCCGAGGCTCGCCACATTAAGACTGCCTTACACTAATCCCTGCCCTTTTGGTGCCCGTCAACATTAGCCAAGCAGAAAGAGACCAAAACAAACTGGAGGAAGGTATGCAGGTCAGGTGACCTCTGAACAGTGATGCATTAGTGTTGAGGTGGATTTGTCCGCACTGCCACAAATTCACAGTGCTGTTCAGTGTGATGACAAACACAGGTCGATGCATCTTTTACTAAAAATCTCAAGTCTGAGTCACAAATGACCTTTAACCTGCAGTGGTTAGCACAGAGTCCACCATTTTGCGCAGCCATGTTTCTACAGTAGCCCAGAATGGACAAACTAAACACTGGCTCCGTTTTTCCCCCTCACGTTTCGTGATCGCAGCTTGTTAAAAGAATGGTTACGGCCCTGAAGCACTGTTTTCCCACAAAACGCTCAACTAGTTTTTCAAGTTATTGATAGTTTAAGTTAAGAAGACCAAAGTTTCGGTTGCAGTCTGCCAATCCAGCCAGTCGTACTGTGTGAAGACTTGCAGCATGTTTTGCCTGGGAGGCTGAATCCAGAGAAAAAAAAAAGTCCCCCGACTAGTGCTAACAATAATTTATGCTCGTGCATATTTTACTTCTACCTTGACATATTCTGAAATAATATGCCACCCTCCCCCCCTCCCCAAAAAAGCAATACATTTCTTGTTAGAAAAGAAAAATGGATAAACTTAAAGGATTTGATATTTGGCGGTAACTTCCGGAGCAGCAGCAATCAATTCACAGTAGGAGATGACAGTGAAAGCCCCCCGAGTGCTGCAGGTGCTCTTATTAAAGCTCCGGTGTTGTCTGCAATAGTTGGGATTTCATTCTTCCCTGTTAGACATACATTCCTGGTATCACAACATACTGAAGGACATGTGAAGTTCAATATGTGCAGGATGTGACTGGTGAATTGTGAAAAAACAGAAGTGACAGTGGACCGTAGGCTAAATGTGACCATTAATGCATGACGGCCGTACGTAGGTTATACTGCAGCTGCTGAACTGGTTCGGTAAGACGGTAGCCCATGTATGCTATAGGCTTGTTTGGAGTGCACATTAAAATAATGCTGGCACAACTGGGGCGAAGGTAGAGTGGGTCGTCCACTAACCAGATGACTGGCGGTTCGATCCCCTCCAGTCTGCATGTCTAGAAGTACAGTCCATTTAACAACAGCAGCCAACAAACAGCTTAAAGAATCAGAGTTTCTCAGAACAGTTAATGTAAACCACAAGCAATCTGGTCAAGGGTAATTTTATGCTGCATCATATGAGCTGTGAGTAGATATAAAGTTATGTAATGTCAGACTGAAGGCAAAGAAACAAAATAAGAAGTGCCACTGAGTAAATAGAGACTATAATGCACAATAAATTTGTATTTTCAGTTTCAAAGACTGCTGGTAACACCAACGAGGCAATTACAAAGCAGTAAAGAAGCACAGCAGATCCGTGATTTCAAGCGTGACACCAGTATTTTTCCTAGAGCCTGTCACTCCAGATAACACTTTAAGATTTGCTCGAAGGGTGTGTGTGTTGTGTGTGTTTAGAGTAAGTAAGGTTGTTTGGCCACATGCAAAAACACAGATTAATCCAGAACTAAAAATCTTAGAATCTCAGAAGATCATTTTGTTCGTTTGGAATTGTTTTATTTAAGCAAAATCCTGTAAAAAAAAAGACGACACAACATCATATCGTCCCAACACAATCACCCTGAAAGTCAACAGACGACAATACTTGGTCACAAAACCTAAATATTTGAGAAAATAGTGATTTTAACTCCAGCACTGAGCACAACTTCAATGGAAAGTCTTTATCCATCATACATCTTTAACCAGTCATCCAGCTAAGCAGCTGACTGAAGGTATCAAACAGACAGAGCGTTACAACATCTTCTGTGTTTTAGTGAGAAATGTCTACAGTAATGTCAACTACCATGAGAAACTACGTAAAACTGAATGGTACGTTTTTGGACTCAAACTTGAGTCAGAGGGTATGGCGCGTTTCTTTCGCTGGTAATTAAGAATCAAGTCCAAACCGGTGAAAACACGCGGGCCACTTATTGGGTTCGCTGTAGGCTAGTTTCTAATTACAAACCCACTCGGCGCTAAAAGTATCCAATGCTCGTTTAAAAAATGATCACAAAAACCACAAAGGCAGAGAGCCAGACCTCTTTTCTCCGTCCAAGGATGATCAAAACATGACAGAAATCCTTGGAAAGTATCAACCTCTTCAGAGGTTAGTTCTATTTTGGACTTCATACTGTACTATGAACAGTAACCCAGCCCGTCTCGCACAAACTACAAGTGCCATTTTACTCACATTACCTCTGTGGGTCAGTCCGAAACTTGAGCAAGTGTTACAGTTGCTGAGAAAGATGAATGTCAGGGAGATCAGGGCCGCGCACGGGAAAAAAACAGTGAACGAACATGGTAGGCCGGATGCCCGGCACATTCCTATTTCTGCCTCGGCTAGTAGATTTCAACACGTCAGGATCTGCTTTCACGTCACTGGCTCCCTGGTCCCATGAGGGCACGTTCACACAGTTGCTCTTTCCAAGCTGCTGAAAATGACTTCTATATTCAAGTCGGCGAGGAAGTGTGTATAATTTGAGATGCGAACGGGCATTTTACAAGCAAACATGAAAGACATTTTGACTTTGTGGGTTCTCAAATGTGCTGATTTCGTTATAGTTTTTGCATTTTGGACTGTTAGCCGGACAAAACAAGACATTTAAAGGGGGTCACCTTGTGCTCTAGGATATTGTGATGGCCATTTTTAACAGTTTGCTGATGTTCTGTAGACAAAACAATCAACAGATTAATCAAGAAAATAACAATCAGAGCAATGGGAGGTCTGATTTGCACTATTATATGGATTTAGCTCTATAGCACAGATTTCACTTGTGCATGTCACATAAAATGCAGCATCAGCTCAACTGACGAGAGAGAGCACACACTTCCTTTTCAGATAAAACACATCTGCATGTTGATAGAAGATTGGTGAAGAGATGAAGACGTGCAGGCCCGAACAACGAGCAAAGATTTCTGCGACAATAACGAATGTTAAGACTGTGCAAGAGTAGCCTCGGCTGGAAAACAAACACAACTAAAACATTCTCGCCCGAGTCACTAACTAGTCGCTGTGAGTGGTGGAAGGATGTGATGCAACTGTACGTCTGTGTTAAGACATGTCTGCCATCATAAAAAGCTGTGAGAGATGGTTTTAAAAAGGAGTGGTTCTCTAACTTTTTCTGACTTGCCTCACTTTAGAAGTAAAAAAAAAACGGTTCATGCCCAACCCCACAGTATTTAGCAATCATTAACAGCAATAATAAACGGCAGCAACTAATAAAAAGGGATCCAAGTTTAGATCAGCATTATAACATTAAAAAAAACAACATGTTTGACCGAAGTCATACTGATTCTACTAAGTGTCCCCTGGGGCACCCGAGTAGCTCATCCGGTACAGCATGTGCCATGTATCAAGGCTAAGGGTGTATTCAGACAGGATCAGGCGTTGTAGTGAATCGCTGCAGGGTTGTGCAGCAGAGTGTGGGTGTTCGTGCTGAATGTAACCGGTGTGAAACAATCAGGAAATAACCTATTTCACTGATTAACCGGCTTTATCGATGCCGGCGCTCGCTCACTTCTCATAAACTTCTTCGTGTCTCTATTTTGCAGCAGAAATTGTGAGCCAGACTCAGATTTAGAAGCTGGGTACATGAAATAAACAAAACTCGAGTTCGTCAGAGTTTCGTCCATGAATCCACCTGTGTAGTCTCAGTTTCAGAGACATTTCAGGCTGACTGTGGAGGAGCTTGACCGATCTGAGTGTCTGATTGGCGGCTGCATTTTCCCGGCTCAACTTCTCTGCTGCAGGTTTCTGCTGTTTTTTTGACAGATAACCCTGCGGCCAACATTTTTTGCCGGAGTGCTGGATCCTGTCTGAATGTACCTTAAGTTTTTACCACAGCGGCCTGCAGCCCTTTCTGCATCTCGCCCTTCTTTCTCCCCAATTTCCTGTCGGCCTTCAGCTGCTACTATCAAAATAAAGGTTAAAAAGCCCAAAGAAATATTAAAAAAACGTGGTATCCATTTTTGCCCCACAGTTTGAGAACCACTGCTTTAAAAGGGAACGATGGGAAAGCTGCATTTGCTGTATGTTGTTGGCAAACATTAATTATACACTGTGGTATAAATCTTTACCACCCATTCCATGATAAAAATGTATTTCGCAATGACGCCCAGCCCTCGCTGCAGCTGGTCCTGACGGGAGAACAGCTTCACACAAGCCACGTCTTCGTGACAGCAGACTGCCGGCGCGAAATGAAGTCGAGGCCGCGGTTCTGTACAAAAAGGTGGAAGCAGATGCTGACCTGCCACCGTTACGACACTGGCAGCAACAGACGGCGCCAAACACCGCAGCGGTGCATCATAAAAGCTTTGTCCTTTTATTTTTCCTGGAAAATTGTTTATCGATCTGTCGTGTGCTGGCAGACATGATGGAAACACATTATGTGGCACACACTTGTCAGTCAATAAGCCAATGCAGTCGACGTGTTTTCCATGAACAGACGTTGATGAGCCATTGCTGAAGTTTGCCGTAAACACAACGGGCTAAAATTCAGGTCTGCAACCAGCAGTTATTTTTATTCTCCGTGATCAACTTCTGATGAATTATTTAAGCTCTAAAAAGCAACAAAATGAAAATGCCTTCCGTGTACCTCTGCGTTGTCATATCGGTGCATAATCTTTGCACAATCCATATAGAAAAAGTCTCATTCCAGCTCAAAAATTCACTTTATCAGCTGCCAAATCTGTGTTCGACAAATGTTTCCTCTAAAATATAAATCAGTCTCAAAAAATCCCAAATCAGTCCGCCTCTAGTCATAATTTCAAATTATTTGTTTGGTCGGATCAGCTGCGAAAATCCTCACAATTGAGAAGACAGAACATTGAAGGTTGGGAGTTTGTTTCAGGATGATGGGGGTGCAACATGAATGTGTAGTCAATGCCAGGACAAAAGTCAAAGTTAGGCCAAAGCTGCAGACAGAAATATGAGCACAACTGAAATGAAAACATAAATTATGCATAACTAGGCTTAATAGTTCAATAGTTCAGTCTCGAGGGGGCGGGAATAAAGTCCTGAGAATAAAATCAATGCACTTTTTGACTGATGCTGTGTCTGACAGCAGCCATGGCAACACCCAAACAACCTTTGGGTCTAGTTAGGAATGGCACAGCTCAGAATTTCACTGCAGTGACAGAAATATATCAACCTAAATGAAGCAGTCTGTATTTGGAAAGTAAAACATTTCCCTGGCTTGCTCTCAAGGCTTCTGGCTGCCATGGCAACAATGTTGGTCTCTGAGTGACTCATCTTTTCAGTGTCTATCACACAACAAGAGCTATAAGCACTCCAACCTCTCCACTGCAGGAGGGAAGAAGCATCTTTGCAGTCTACGGTCTATCAGGACCTGAAACCTGCCTCCCGTTCTCAGCCTGCAGTCACTCGATGAAAAACCAGGAATGATGCTGATGAACTGATCACTGTGACTGAGTGAAAGTAGGTCAGGTAAGCCTGTGCTCTGATCTGAGAAAACATTGTTAAGACGCTTGGTTTACACTCATAAGAAGGGCCATTGTTGCATGTTAACATTTCACTCTTGTCACTGTGTTCCCCTGTACTCCAAGTACTCCAAATACTGCACTCTTGCTCAGTTAGCTGATAGCAGGTGACAAGGATGTTCTGTTCAGCTTGTAGTAACATGGATACTTGCGTAACATCTAGAACTGTTTCAACAAATGAGCAACATGCAGTATGTATGGACAGCTACGCCTGTGGCCTCTTTGTCACACACTGTATGTGAATCATGAGTCATACAACTGTGTGCTACTAGACAACAAACTGGTGAATCAATGAATTTGAACACGCTCCTGCAGACATCCTCCAGTTAAGGCACAAATGTGGGCCTTCGTAAGCAGAGACACAATTTATTATTTGTGGATTCTCATTTATAAATTAGGGCTCCAACACTATGAGATTTTCACAGTGTGATATCTGTCCAAGAACCAGTATTACATGTCATATTACATATATTTTTAAATATAACTAATACAAGTGAATTCAATACCGTAGATGAGCAAATGTGTGAGTGTGATACTTTCAATCCTACCTTAAACATGAACAAAAAGTCCCGAAAAGTTCTCTGAATAATCAGCTTTATGACTAATGAGAAATCTCCCTCTGCTGATGAAGACTTGGTGATATAAAACCTGAGAAGAAGCGTGCGAGAGGACTTTGAGATAAGTTTTGTCAGTGCTAGGTTAGAATTTTTGGGGCAATTTTCATGTGCTATTTGCAAGTTAAACATTAATACCACACATCAAATATATTTACCCCATAATATCATCAATATGTGGCTTCAATGGTCAATTTTCAATTTCATAAACTCACGGTTTATTTCCGTTTATTATATCATGTTCATATGTACGTACCTCTGCTCGTACACTCATGCACTTGTTGTCTATGTACTTGTTACTTGTTGTGCAATGACAAAGTATAATTCCCATGGAAAGTTTCCAACTTTGAAAACTCCCAGAATTTTGCAACCCTAAGTAAGTGTAAGCTGAGGAGGATTACTGGCAAACAGCATTTTAGTTAGCATGCTCAGTAACTCCTACTTTCTTGATCTGGTATTAGATAATGGTTTTGTAACATTTGCTCATTATTATACGTCTATCTGACTACCATCGCTGTGACTCAAACTGTCTCAGGACTCAGTTTACGTCTTCTGCCCTTCGCTGTGATTCATTGAAACTCTCGATTCACCGATTCACTGACACAAATGTCCCTAAAGCGGTACAGGTTTATCTCTTAGTGAGTGCGTGAGTGAGTGAGTGAGTGAGTGAGTAGTTCTCTGGTGCTTCCATGTACAACATGTGCCAGTATCTCCTTCACAGTGAACACTTTCCAACTCTGCCAATAATTAATTCTGACACTTAAACACATTTCCTATAAATGAAAAAAGCGGCGACATCAATATAAATAACATTCTGCTTAAATTATAGTCCAACACAAGGTTTAAGAACGCACCCTGATGAGACAAATGACAAGATAAATGTCCTAAAAGGCAGCCAGTTTTCCGTTCATTCAAAACATCTACTTCATCAGCGATTGCTTTATGACTTTGACGTGAAGGTCACAGAGCACTTAACATACCGCATATACAATGCGTGTCCTTGTTATAAATGAAAACAATACACAAGAGAGGACGGAGCATGTTGGGAAGAATCGACAGAGTGAAATAGACTGACACAAACGACAGATTTCTAAAATTCTGTATCAGCAGTGACATTGCACATTTCACCCTCAAGACTTTTTGTGTGTCAAGTGTCACTTTCACACTTGTGACAGGACAGTTTTGGACAGTTGCTGCCATGCTGTTTCTAGTCAATCCTGTGTGGTGGTGGTGGTGGTGCTGTTGAAATGGTGCAACGCTTGAGTTTGTGTTTTTAACAGCCGGAAATGGATTCCTTTAACTATCCGCTCTCCGAGTGCAAGATTCAAAAAGAAATATCAGACGCCGCATTTCCTACAATCCTTTAAAATTTTTATGACAGCAGTCGTCGTGGACGCCAACTCATTCATGAAATATTTTGGGGTTTTTGCCCCTTGAGAAGTTGCATCATGTCTGAAAAGTTCCAACTACTTGATCGGGCAAGTTTCTCTGACATTACCTGTGCCCTTTCCTCCGCGAGCATAAACACCGGAGTTAAGTTGTTCAGGCTTGTCTGCATAAGTGCGCGCAAATTAGTCACAAGGTTTTATGACATTCTGAATTTTGCAAAAGGTTCTAGGTTAATGAAAAGCATGGGCTGCACTTTGTCAATAACTCATATTTCAAATCATTATTCATTATATATAGTGTTATAAGTTAGATCCCTAGTGTAGATGAAGAGACAAGCTTCAAAGCTCTAATGCTTTATCTCTATTTTTCTATATTATGTTAGCTGAATGTAAACAATGTAAGATGTACACAGTGGAATAACATGTTCAAACATGTTTAAGCACACAGTGGGAATGCAAACATTGTTGTCAATGGTACTTAAACAGAGTAGCTGTTAACAGGCTCAGTTGTGTCAGATTTAACCGCAGGCTATAGGAAGACGACTGACAGGTATACAGTCAGGTGCATGCTAAGATTTGTCATGTTACCACAGTTTGTGGACAGTAACATGAGTGATATATATGAAAGAAGTGAGACTGTTTCATGCACAACATGTGTGAGCTGGGTCCAGTTTTGTTTTGGATTCATTAGAGGTACACAAAGCTGCCAAAACACACATTTTAATTGGCGCCTAGTAACCCCGAAACATGCTGATGAACTACAGTGGCCACAGATCTTTGCAGCTACTGTTTGAGCTCATACTAATCAAGTTGTGGCCGAGCTGAAATAAACCACACAGGAGTTCAACATCAACATCCAAACTGCCACCTTACAGACAACACTAAAAGCGTATAGAGGCGTCACATGACTGTTGAATTACATATCAAAATGTTTGTGTGTGTCATTTGTGGTTAAGAATAAACATCACTCTCTGTACTGCATTTGACATGCAGCGAACAGGCTCCACGATCAGGTCACGTCAAACCTCTGCCCCCACATGCGCACCTCCACCTACAACAGAGCACTGCATCAAGTGTCAACAGACTCAGCAAAGTTCGATAACGGCCGCCCATATTATCCCGCGCAGTGTCGCGTTTCACCTGATGAGTTTTTCGCTGACCTGAGTGTGTGCGCGTTCGTTTGCACGGTGATAAGAAAACACACACATCACATCTTGGGTGCAGACAAGCTTTACCCCCATTCTGCAGAGAGATAAGCTGCAAAACAAGCTATCTGGTATTCAACAGGTAGTTCTCAGCTGCAGCATTGTGATACTTCTTATCAGCGCTGGAGTACAACTGTAGTATTGTGAGTAAGCTTTAGCATCAAGCCAGGATCAGGTGGCTTGTGACCAGCGGCTTACAAGTCCAAATTCTTAAGACCTGATGATTTAGATAGTGTGTGAGAATGAATGGGAATGAGTTAAGCCAGCTGAGTGCTGTTGCTGCTCTTATTTTCTTTTGTTTTTTGTTTGATGTGTTCCAGCAATCCTCCCTCTGGTGTGTGTTTGCACTGGAAAGGTCTTTGCAGCATCACAAAATGTAAACTTGTCAAAGCGGCAGAGAAAAGATCGCCGCCGCTGCACCTTTCTTCAGCTTTCTGGGGAAAGTTGTCATCACTAACAACAAGTCTCCACCGCCAGCATCAACATACAAAGGTGGTGGTGGAGGTGGGGGGGAGGCACAACACTTCACTCCACTCCACTCCAAAGTGGAGTCACTCCACAGCACCTTAATGCAAAAGCATAAATCCCTCTTAACCCCTTCTTTAACTCTCTAGGTGTGCCCTCTGCATGTCAATTCAGGCTCAACTCCTCCTCTGAGGCTACCTCTAGGTCTCTGCAAAAAAACATGAAAACTGTAATGCAAGGAAAGTGAAAAGTCGACTGCAAACTAGTCATGTAATGTCTTCAAACACCCTGTGGTCAGGGCAGCAAGGGAAGGAAATATCTGTGGATGTGTCCACAACTCTTATGACCACAATTTCCCTTTTTTCCAGCAGGTTGTGCACACAGCTTCATGTAAATATGTTTGCACAAATTGCCTGCAGTCGCTGTATGCATGCAATTATCCAAACAACACCGGTCATGCAATGCAAGCCTATTTTAAGCTGCAGACCCCCCTCCTCCTCCCCTTCATCCTCTTAACGTACCTTTGAGCTGGGGCAGCGGTGAAAGCTCAACCGGAGCGCTCTGAGTGCGGTACTGAGACGAGCCTTGGGATTTTCTCTGCTTCTGGGCCTTCCTCATTGACTTTCTCGTGAACCCGTCCACTTTCTCGGATGCGGAGATGGCCGACATTTTGATGCATAAATCAAAACTGACTTTTTTTTTTTTTTTTTTAATCCCCGAGACGAGCTACTGTATCCTCCTCTTCAGCATCAAATATATGTAAATGTGTATCACAGCACAACTGTGTCACGACTTGTAAGAAAAAAAAAAAAAGCTCCTGCTCTCCTCCAAGTCTTCTTCTTGTGTTGTTATTCTGTATGATCCAACATGGTCGCTCTGTATTTGTGGGGGGTGATGGGGGTGATGGAGGAAGGTTAGACTGTGTCCAAACACTGCATCTTTTTTTGGGGTGAGGGGTGGGTGGGTGGAGGGGGGAGATGTTCACAACACGAGCCGAGGAGCCGAGCAACTCATGACATTTCCCGCAGTATAACCCGATGTTAGCGGCATGGAAGGGGGGGAAAATCAGCACCTGATTTTGAATTTTACAGCTTCGTCGCGTTTGCAAATGAGCGTCTACCTGTTGCAAAAGACATTGTCATTAAAGTTAGCGGTGAAGTCAGTCTGACAGTGGCACTAACTACTGTAACGGCCACAGAGGCGGCCAGCTAATGTAGCCCGAGCTAGCTCGGCTACAAAAAAAAAACAAAACAAAAAAACACGTTACAAGTAAAAGTTACAAGAGGCGGTTGTCTCCTGTTAAATTCACCGAGTTCTTCGTGTAAACACCGGATCCAACTTCTTCCAAGCGGCGGTTTTAATCCGAGGCAGACTTCCGTTGAAGTGCGTTTTTTCTCCCCAAACAAGAAGAACAATCAGCGAGCGATGAAGTTCAATTTCGCTCGACGGCGGAGTCTCCTTTAGCGCTTAAAAGTTAGCCTGCTCCACCTAAACTACACCCGCAAGGTGCGGACGGAGCTGTGCTGTAGTTTACACCGCCTCTAAAGACAACGTCCGCTCTCATATACGACAAAATAGTCGCCGTCGTGCCGAGCAGGCAGCCATAAAAACACTCCGTCCAGCCGTTGTCTGCCTTCACTTGACTGCAGAGCGAACGAGAGCGAGAGCCCTCTGACAGGTCTACGTCATTGAGTGACAGCCGCCGGCAGCCAATCCCGAGCGTCGGTTTGGAGAAGCTGGAAACTTTTTAGACCAATCGAATCGCGCAGAGACATGTGACATGTGAAAACAAATACGTGACGTCGTACGGTTGAATGAGGAGTGGCGAGCTGTGGAAGTGGAGTAAGCTGCACGAAGTTTTTGTTTGTGTTCAGCCGTGAGCGTGACAGCAGATCTCCAAACTGTATGTTTTTTTATTAGGCATGGAGCTGAACTATGCAGAGCTCAGAGTGCACATCAAACAATTATTTTATCCCATTTATAAATACAGAAACAAGAAGAAGAAGAGATACTTAGGACCTCTCCAGCTACCAGTCCACCTTCCATACTTTGGTCCATACTGGACTTGAACCAAGCCAAGTCTCTATGGACTGAGCTACTGCAATTGTACTGGAATTATAACTCCTAACTAGCAAAATTATTCACTGATGCATTGGTTTCTCTTATTAAAAAAGGTCCAAGTGTGTAATTGCAACCGGTATTGCCACCGACTGAATACCCCTCGCCTCACTTTCTTGTTTCAAGCGTGAAGGAGAAACTACAGCGGCCGTGAAAAAACGCCAGAAGGCCGCATGCAGAACTGGTGTTTGGGGTTCCATGGAAGAGGACCTTATACACTAATGTAAACATCAGTGTTGTAACATGTTGTAAACAACATCAACAGATCAGATAAGTGGATGACCCACAAGACCACCCTTCTATACTGGACTCCCTCCAGTTCCCAAGCCAAGACCCTAACAAACTTTGACTGAAAGAGATGAAGCTGTTCCCATACCGGGAGTTGAACCCGGGCCGCCTGGGTGAAAACCAGGAATCCTAACCGCTAGACCATATGGGACAAAAAAATCTGTCTTATCATTTATATTTATGCTTTTATTATAACATTATTCCTCCTGGTGTGTACATTTTTATTTTAGATTCAAGCTGTTTGAACTTCTTGTATAATTGTTGCAATAAAGTTATTTAAAAAGAAAAAAAAGCTGTAGATAATCAGTGTAAATAACAGATGTCCCATTCAGATGTCATTAAGCCTGTCTCTTATTTATAATTTTACTCATTTCCACTCAAAATGAAGACACGGCTATGTCTGCATATAAATGTATGCAGTAAGATGCATGCACGAACAGTGCATATCTGATGATCTGATTACTGAGGTGTCCTAATTGTTAAACAGTCAAACTGACCTCCTTTAACATCCACATTTCTCCAATATTTATTCATTTATGTATTGTTTTGTTGTTGTTATTTTTCTTATATCTTGTTTGTCTTTCCTTTTTTGCCTTGGGGGTGTTCTGTGTTTGTGTGTGTCTGTTTAAATGTTTACTGAGAACAAATAAATAAAGTTGTAAAAAACGATCAGAGAAAGTTGTTAGTTACATCAAAACAGCAAATTCAAATTAAAAAAATATCTATACTGGATCAGAGACAGTGAAGATAAATCGGGGGACAAAAATGCGACCAACTTTAACTTTAAATCAGCAGAGAACCAAAGAGTGGGGCTGAGTCACAAATGAAACACTGTAGCCACCGCAGTAAAGCATTAAAGTCATGATTTTATCATCATTAAGCACCGTTTATCGCACAAACACATAAACCACACTGAGAACACTCTGAAAGCTTTTTTTTTCTATTTAATAAAATCTGACCACAGCAAATTTGTGTCACAAACCAAGCAACACTCATTGGTTATTTTGTACATATAAACAGCTTAAGCATTAAGCTCAAGAACAAAAAAAACATTTTGTAGAACGTAACTCTGAAAAACAAAGTTCAAAACCCACGAAGAGATGAAGCAATAAATCTTAGTGAAGTTCATAAAAAAGCTCAAATATGTGCATCAAATAAATGTTTGTTTTCTTTTTTTTTTAGCAGAATTTAAAAGTCCACGCCCGTGGACAAATATTTTCCTCTGCACTCGAGTATCAACGTGTTGTCGACCTCCTGAACATCCTAATGAACACTAATGCATCTCTTAGTGTTGTCAGGTTTGAGTAAAATGAAAGATTTACTCAGCAACATGCAACTTGATTTTGTTTTTTTTTTTCCAACCAGAGATTCTGCACAGCACCAGAAAGTTGTGTAGGAGGTAACTGCGAAACCTTTGACCCCATTAAAACAAAACGGCCTCTGAGGATGTGAAAACTGCTGCATCAAATATTCCGAATGACAGTTTTGTCAACCTCTGTGCGGCTCATGACCTCTGGACATAGATGAGTGTTCTTAGAGGCTTGTCATCATCTGTGGGTTCAGGTTAAAAATACTCAAAATAATAATTATAAAAAAAAAAAAAAAAAAAAAAAACAGGATCGCGGAGCATCTGATTGGTCACTCCAGAGGCCTTCTCGTGAAATACGTGGAGATCTTCTTCATGGTTTGTGGCGAGTGGACCGTCTGAGAAATAAGAAACAAACAACAAAAAAAAACACGTCAGCTGCAGTATTCATCTCAATAGCTAGGCATGCACGTAAACATCAGCACTGATAAGGAGGGACGGACCTCAGTTAACACACAATGAGCCTGTGTGCTTCCACTGTAACACGGTTATTCTTTTCCAGTGGCTTTCAATGAAGATACGAGACAGCAAGCTCGAATTTCTAGACTGTCGACATTCCAGGTAAGTGGAAGCGTAAGAAGGCGTTGATAACGACGCACGGCCGAAAGAAACGACAAATATTTTTGTGTCCCTCGAGTCATTCTACAGGAGTTAGATCCACCTTGAATTGTGCAGTTGTGCACTTGCAAAAAGAAAGAGCAGCTAGCCTGGCTCTGTCCATAGAAAAATATCCATCCATTCTCTGTAACCGCTTCTCCTGTACACCCTGGACAAGCCTGCCCTTCATCATGGGGTACGTATGAGGGAAAAAAAAAATGTCCAACAACCTTCACTTTTGTAAATTCCCAGTATATTCCCGTTAATTCCTATGGAAAGTTTCCAAATCGGAAAATTCCCAGAATTTTGCAACCCTTTTTAAGAGTCACCAATTACTGAGTGCATGGACTGTGGGAGGAAGCCAGAGAACCTGGAGAGAACCCACGCAGACATGCAAACTCTAAACACACCCACACAAAGGCCCCCAGCCGAGGTTCGAACCAGTTGTGTGTTGTGTTGTGTTGTGTTGGGAGGTGACAGTGTTAACCACTGCTTCACTATGCTGCGCATTTCTGTCTGTATGAAATGGTGGACAACAGAGGCAGACAAGAAATGTTGGGGGGGAGAGAGAGTGAGAGCGGTATGGCATGCAAAAGATTCTCCACGGCCGGAATCGAACCGGTTATATTTGTGCAGTTATGTGGCATCCGCCTTAACCGCCCAGCCTTCAGGAGGCTAACCTGACCAGCTGCTCGCTGTAGCAAATATTCAGAGAACTTCACGAGCTCCATGAGGGAACAGCACACAGTAAAACATGTTAGAGAAGCACCAATACTAATAAAACTTACCGGTGAAGCTGGTGTCTTGCCTTCTTGTTTCTTAGCGGCGCTGGGGCTTCTAGGGCTTCTGGGGCTTCCTTGACCTTTCCTCATCTTTTGGCCCATCACTGACAACCAGTCAATCGGTCTGGGAGAGCAGTTCTCCTTGCCAGTCTGTTTGGATGAGGCCTGCTTGTTGTCCTCCACCCGACAGTCTGTTTGTTCCCGGCTGTCTTGAGCAGAGCAGCAGATTCCAGCAGACAGGCCCCGGCTTCTCTTGGCCTCCGGGTAGAGTTCAGTAACACAGTCACACTTCTCTGCGCTCTCGCAGCTCGCTGACGCGCCGTCGCCCGTCTCCAGCCTGCGTTTGGCCCGTCGTTCCGTGGGAGAGGAGCCGCTCTTCGGGCTCTGCGCACACGGGCTCAGCACCCTGCGGAGCGGATGGCTGACCTGGCTGGGAGATCCACGGCTTGGGGATAACCACTGTTTGATGGAAGACGGCGTCCTCTGGCGGATGGCGGCAGCCTTGGCGTCCTGAGAGGGGACAGGTGAGGTGGTGCTGGAGGGAAGAGGCAGGGCGGCTCCACTGGGGGCACAGGCGGCGAGCTGGGGTGACGCCATGCCACCAATGCTCTCTGTCCTCTGCGACTTGGCCGGGGTTGTTTCGGGTTTGATTGAAAGTCCTTAACAAAAGCAGAAGAAAGTCAGGAAACAATATGTTTACGTATGTATTGTTACAAGTCTGTTAACAGCAGTTATACATACTTGAGGGAGATTTGGGACGTGCCCAGCCCACAAGATTGGCCTGTCCCAATGAAGACTGTACTCCATCCATTTCCCGCCGAAGCCTCCAGACCCGTATCGTGTGGTCATCAGAGCAGGAAGCAATCTGCCAACAGAGCAGCGAGGATTACACAGAGCTGAAATCCATCTTCAACAAGGAAACAGGACAAAGACTACCGTAGCTGTGGCTGGCTACACAACTCTAGGTGACTCAGAGAGTCTTTGAAAGACTCAAACTACACTAACATGAAGGTTTGCCGCCTCACCTTCGTGAAATCCGTCGGGCACCACGCCACAGACGTCACTTCCTCGCTGTGGCCTTGGAGCATCATGGGAGGATGTTGAGGATCAGAGATCTGAAATGTAAGATTGTAAATACAAAACATCCCAAACACAAAATAAACTTATAATACATGCTAAATTAAAATATAGAGCGTACCTTCCAGATGTACGTGTGATTGTCGCTTGAGCCGCTGGCCAAGAACTGGTCATCTGGGCTGATCGTGGACTTTACGTAAAACGAGGAGTTCTGGTGGCCGCTGAAAACCGCCACTGTGGAGCAAAACAGACATTAAAATATTAAAAATCACTAAATAAGGCTGTCTGAAACAGAATAATACAAACAGGTGACATGAGAGACTACATGTTTACTCAACTTTTAGCTCATGTGTTTGCTGTGCTGTGTTTCAAAATGGCTACCGAGCTTGCAGTGCGTGGGTATTAACCAGCTGTTTTGGTGCTGACATCCTTCAGGACGACACATTAAAGCTCTGATTTAAAGATATTACAATATTCTTGTATAAACACACCTCCATGTGTACATTTTCTCTGTCAGACCTTCGTCTCCTGACGGTTAAAACAGGAAAATAAAGTTTGCAGCTCCATCTAGTGATGTGCAGCGGCAATGAATCACTCATGAGCTGGAAGACGTCTACTGAGGCACAGACGCACAATATGTTGCTGTGGATCCGAGGTCCTGCACCTCTGCAACACTTTGTTCAGAATTCAATCTCATCTTCAAAAAGGCAGAGAAGAGCTTCAGAGAAAAACCTCTTGTCTCGTTGTGACGAGAACTGAATTTTGTCCCTTCATGGTGCCCAATCAAACACAAGAGTTTTAAAAAACACACCTTCTCAGCGTGTTTTAATATCATCCAATTATTTTACTTTCCCGGAGTCATAACAGCTGGTGACTTTGACTTTTAGTCAGTCCTGTTGTACCTGGATTCTCATGAATGTTTTGCTACTTTTTAGCCAGCACCTTTAGCTTTCTCTGCCTTACTCAAGGGCACCTCGGCAGTGTCCAGGAGATGCACTGGCACCTCTTCAGCTCTCCAGTCCACCCTCCATACTTTGGTCCCTACAGACTGAGCAACCACCGCCCCTACTAATCAATAAACTAATCATTGTATAACATAAATATTATAGATCATGCATCCAGTGTTGTGACCTTATTTCCGATTACTTAAGTACATATATTGCGTCGTACTTTTTCAAACTAAACTCAGCTTGACATGTTAATATTTCACACCACATTATAAACAGATTCTTTGTTTACCTGGGGTCGTTTTTATTCCGCTGACATTGAACATGTAGATATTATCATCGGTGCAGTTACAGATGACATTGGATCTGCTGGAGTCGAGAACCAGACCGGAGTAACCTGCAACACATGCAAAACAACAGTCAGCTCATGCTGGTCGTTTGCATATTTCTGGTGAACACGACGCTCAGCACTGTGCGACACTAACCCAGTCGCATGCGCATGCAAGAACCCGGGTACGGGTACGTCTGCAGCGGGACGGGATCGTGGTGGTGGGCGGTGTAGTTCTTCCTCAGATCCCACATCTTGATCACTCTGGTTAAGACAAATGAAACAGAAACGTTAAAGTCTCTCTACACCGGCTTGTTGAACATCAGAACAAAGTACCAGCGCTTTCTTACCCATCGACAGCGCCGGAAGAGATGAGCGTGTGCTGATCCTGAAACAAAACCACCGTGACGCTCTGCTGGGTGTCCTGCAAGACAAGACAAAGCACTCAGAGATGAGCCTTTCTTTCTTATGCGCAGCGACACTTTCATTAAAAGGAGAGGAGCTGTTGCAGAAACTCACCACACTGGGAGCCATGCCGCGTGTGCTGCCCCGCCTCCTCTTTGTTTTGGTCGGGGGGTTCGTTTCTGCTTTGTTGTGAGCGCCGCTGATCTGTTTCACCTGACGGTAGAATCCATCTGAGAAGAAGACAAATACAAGAATATAAGATGCCTAATTTCTGAAATCATTGGGTCTGATAAAATACTATATATGACACAGCATCTATATAAAAATATCTAATTGATACCTTTTTTGCTGCACCTGGTGTCCCATACCATAATATTTCCATCTCTGGCTCCAGTGCAGAACACAGCTGTTCAAAAGAAGGCAAAACATCAATAATGTGACACAGCGAAGCACCGTTAAATCAAAAGATATGAAATTTAAGATTTCACCTCGGCATGCATTCACTTATTTACATTAAATACCAAAAGAAATCTGATTTTTTTCCCCCTTCCTGGTGTATCTATTAGTGGTTAACACAGGTGAGGGTGTGTGTGTGAACAGGCTGTTTCACCATCAACAGAAACCTAAATATCCCTCAGCAGTACAGCATTTGTTCAGTACATAGCATACCTTTCTCCTGCGGCGTGAATGCGACAGACTTGAGGCTGCAGAGGTGACCCTTGAAGCTGCCCAACATCTCCCCCGACTTCACATCCCACAGCCTGGCCATCTGATCACCGGCAGCAGTCACCTGAGGATGAATAATAACAACATTTATTAGTAAGAAAATTAGAGCTTTATATGCACCAACAACACAAAGTGTGAGTAGAAATATCTGTGTATGGAGCAAATGTTAGTTTAATATAGTAGTAAGTCTATATATAAAGTATTTAGAAGATGTTACTTACTATGTGAGGCTCCCCCGGTACCCAGGCTATGTCAAAGACAGCATTCTCATGAGCCAGCCACTCTGCAAACATGCACACACAGTTAGCAACAAATACATCCTGATAACAGACAGAACTATTGTGAAAAAAAAGAAGTCTTTCTCTCCTACACATACCTTTAAGAAGTGGCTTTTCACGGCTCTCTGTGTTGTAGATCCGAACAATGCCCTCTTCATTTGCCGCTGCAAGGACATGCTGCATGTCCCCGGCTGAGAAGAGAAGACACACCAGTTTAGATGGATAACAGCCCCTGTCTGTGTTGTGTATCATCTGACGATCATGTGGCATATATGCTGTAAAAAGATGGGTTACCTGAAGAGAAAGCCAATCCAAACGGCGGCACGGAGTCCCCCAGGTTGCCGTAGGAGATGTGTTCATCGTGTCGGGCACACTGGTAGCCTTCCAGCAGAGAGCTGAGAGGGTAGGGATCTGCGGGACGGGCTGGGGAGATCAGAGAGGAAAGCAAAGTCAGACACTGAATCAAAAGAACTTTGAGATACTGACTGAGTATTTCAACAGTATGATTTCACTCCAATGTATTCAGAGGTAAATATTCTACTACATCAGTGTGGGGCTGCGTCTATTAGCGAGTATTTTCATGATCCATTCATCTGTCGATCGATCGTTTGATCCATAAAATGGTGGAAAATGTTGGTCGCGGTTTCCCAAACTCTGAGGTGACGTCTTCAGATCAGGTCAATGGTCTGAGGAATGGTCTGATCAGGTCAATCAGGTCAAGCACAAAGTGCCTTGATGTGTCAAGAACTCAAAGATAATGAGCTTCAGGTTTATTTGTCTTATGCAGATTAGCACAGGGTCAACAGCACAATGAAAGTGTTGGACGAGAAAAACAGGTCGGCTCAGCATTATGAACACTAGCTGCGCTGACAGCGGAGGCGTAAAATAAGCTAAAGAAATAAAACATTGTTAGGATGTGAAACAGTTGCAGATCAATGAAATAGTTAATTACTGTAGCTCTGTATCAGCAGATCCTATCATGTGATGTTAATTACCCTCATTAAAAGCTTGTTATAAAAAAACAAAAACACAAAAGGTCATATGCAGAACTGGTGTTTGGTTTGTCCTCTCCGGGCTGCTGTAGAAACATGGCGGACTCCGTGGAAGTGGACCCTATACACTAACGTAAACATCTGTCAATAGATCTCCTTCTTCCCTCTGTTACATACTGAGCTTTCTAAGAGTCCAGTCTGATATAATGCATAATAATCGCAGAAAACATTATTATTTCGCCAAAATAGTCAAAGTTTTCTTATTAAATATAAACTTTAAAACATGAATATGACGATAATTACTTCAGCCACACCGTTCTGAATAGTTCTTTATGACGAGTTTGACTAAATATTTATTTATATTTTACTTATTTTTAAGTGAAGTGGAAGAACACGCTACGTTACGTAAAAAACCTTAAGATAACGTTCATAGAACTAATTTGGAACGTTAAGTTAAACTGCCATGGCAACAGAAATGTCTCGGGACCAAAGATCCAGCTGTAAACTGTGCAGGTCGGTTGTTTAAACAGAAAAAAAAAATGTTTGGTGATATTTCCGTCGATGTCGAGCTCGCTGAAGTTTGCCACTAGCTTTGTCGATAGCACAATAACCCCGAAAAGCACATCCGGTAACCGAAAAGACCCCAAATCTCCCCCAAACACCGATTTTCTCACCGGTCTGCCTCCGTCTGCCCACTCCTCTGTCAACAATAGAGCGGAAAAGCATCCCGACACTCCGTACGACACGATCTGGAATATTCTTTATAAGTATTTATAAGTATTTTATCAGATCTGTGGCCCGTGCTGCTGCTACTTCTTCTTTTCTTTCCCGCGAACAGATCGTCTGAACGCTGTACCGAATCACCCGCTAAACTTGCGTTACACGATCCCATTGGTCGAAACCAGCCACTTCCGCACAAGCGTCGATTCCACATCCGGTTTCTTTGTGCCACAAATACGCGTCCTTTCAAAATAAAGTACGCTGAAAACCTGAACAGATCTGACGCTTTTGTTAGTTAAATTAATGACACCTTCACAGTACTTATAGTACGTTATTACTCCTTGCACAGGCTAAATATACGACACATTTTTATGTGTATCTCCATATATATTATTATTGTTGTTGTATACTGTTATTATTACTATAAGCATTTAGAAACAACAACACTACCATATTATCATCATTACTATTACCATCATCTTGCCACGACACCTTATCTACCAATTTATCTTGTGTATTTTAAGTGTCCTTGTCCCATTCAATGTTTTTATATTAATTTATTATTACTATCTATCTATCTATCTATCTATCTATCTATCTATCTATTTTACCTGCTTTAAATTGAAATTAAATTGAAGAAAATAGTATTGAATGGAATTTCAAAGCGCAACAAGTTATGAGTCTTTTATTGTGAAAACCGAGTCTGTAAACCGGACGTAGTGTTTTTTAGCTTCCGGTGTGGAGTGTCTTGAATCCGCCGCTCGTACAATGAAATGCTAACAGCTTGTGGCTGCTGTCAGGCCTGTTTTACGTCTAAACTAAATCAAACTGAGCAGTAATGTCGCTTTCTACCGCTCGCTCCTTCCTGTCAGAGGCTTGTTATGGCGAACAGGAGCTCGACGCTAACTCCGCTCTCATGGAGCTGGACAAAGGTGCGTTAGCTCGCCTGCTAATGTCTTAGCATGCAGTGTGATGTGTTGTGTCTTCTCAGTGTCACTGACCGTATCAGACATCCTCACCGCTTTGTTGTGACCTCCCTCTGCAGGGCTGCGGTCGGGGAAGCTGGGAGAGCAGTGCGAGGCTGTGGTGCTCTTCCCCAAACTCTTCCAGAAGTATCCGTTCCCCATCCTCATCAACTCCGCCTTCCTGAAGCTAGCAGACATCTTCAGACTCGGGTGAGGATGCGTCAGAGCTCCGCACTAAGACTGTAGTTCAGCTCACTGACAGAATATCAAAATATGAACGATTTACAGTTTTAATTATGCTAATAACTTACATCTATCATACATATAGTTGTCAGTTTATCAGGTACACTTAGACACAAGATTATGATAGATAGATAGATAGATAGATAGATAGATAGATAGATAGATAGATAGAGCAAACTCTTAAGGAGGAAGAACACGTGGTTCTTCCTCTAAAAAATAAACACATGAAAATATACATATGGACTCTTGTGCAATAACTTGCAAATGTGCATTGTGAAAGAATGCAGTTATGAAATCAGCTGAATGAGTCTCTGCACAGAGAGGAGTCATTATACAGAGTTATGGACTTCCTGTAACGGTCCTTTTTTACGGTGGTGCTGCAAGAGTCTCTGATTGAAGCTGCTCTGTTGTTTGATCAGGAGGTCATGTGGTGGATGAGAGTTACTGTCCATGTTTACCGCGGCGTACATAATAAATACAGCTGAATGCATCTATTAAAAGACGCTTGGTGCTCTGATAACTTATAATAAGAAAAATTTCAAACAAACATTTTATAGAGTGAAAGAGAAATTACCCAGTAGTAACACATCTATGATATGTGACGGCTGGCGGGCGGAGCCACCAGGGTCGGGAGCTTCGTCAGCCGGGTGGCAGGCAAAGGCGTGGACCAGGATGTGCTTTTTCCTGCCGTTGCAGACTGGTCCTAGGTGGATGGTGAAACCGCTTCTTTGTTTATAAAAGTTTGTCTCTCTGATTTCAGGAACAACTTCCTGCGTCTCTGTGTGCTGAAAGTTACTCAGCAGAGCGAGAAACATCTGGAAAAGATCCTCAACGTGGACGAGTTTGTCAAAAGGGTGTTTTCAGTCATCCATAGCAATGACCCTGTGGCCAGAGCTATCACTCTGAGGTAATTATGTGCCATGCACAAACATTTAACGTTACACTAAACAGATTTTAAACTTAGATTTATTTAATCTATCTATCCGAGGCTTAAAACAAACTACTTCCTGTTGTTAGGATGCTCGGTAGTTTGGCCTCCATCATCCCGGAGAGGAAGAACGCTCACCACAGTATCCGTCAAAGTCTGGACTCTCATGACAACGTAGAAGTGGAGGCTGCCATATTTGCTGCTGCGAGCTTCTCTGCACAGTCGAAGTAAGGAAGACTGTTGCTTCACCTGAGATGTAGTGCATGTGTGTATATGGTGATGTTTGGATTGTGTTTTATGTGTTTTCTTTCCTTTTCAGGGACTTTGCTGCTGGGATTTGCAACAAAGTCAGTGAGATGATTCAAGGTAAAATCTAAATAGATCACAGATCACTTTTAGAAAACCAGCTGCACTGATTCCCGTTTTATTTAGTAACTATTCAAACCTTAAATAAAAACATTGTAGTCCACCTTAAAATAAATACAGCCCATTTCATAATCGCAACAAAACTCACGTCTTTATGATTGTACTCCACAAATCATTTACACCTCATGGTGGGTATCATTTCTAGATATATGAAACCTGTATCATTAAAGTGCCACTAACACTAATAGAGTGCTTCATTTGATCCCTGGTGTCAAAGAAGCCACAGACAGCGCTCGTCAACATCCAGCTTTCTGTTCAGCAGCTGTTTGTTTGTTTGCTCATCTCATCTCTCTTCCACACACATCTGAACTCCAGGTTTAGACACTCCCGTGGAGCTGAAGCTGAAGTTGATCCCCATGCTGCAGCACATGCACCACGAAGCCAGCTTGGCCTCCAGCAGCAGAGAGCTTCTACAGCACCTGGTCAACTCTTACCCCTCCACCCCCATGGTCATCGTCACCCTGCACACCTTCACCCAGCTGGCTGCCTCCTCCCTCATCGATATTCCAAAGCAGGTACGGCTGTAAGATCATAACAATTATTTTCAGGTTTTATATATTTTATATTGTTAAAGCTCAGAAAAGCTCGACTTCATGCAAATGTACTCTGATAAGAGTTTAATGCCCGCAGATGTGAAAACACGTATTTACAACTCCGCTCCGCTGGAGTTATTCTGTCTTTGGGGAAATAAACTGCGTAAGAGGAAATGAACAATTTCCGTGTGTGTACTACACCAGATACTTAAAAAAACAGCTGCCCTGTTGGAGGAGAGGATGTGAATTTTGTGCTGAGTGCAACACACACACACACACACACACACACAGTCTGCCTACTTACTTTGTGTCTGTCTGTGTGAATACAATAGAAATACAGTTTTTGATCTTGATCAGAGATGTACAAACGTTTGTCTGGAACGTTTGGCTGTTAATGACCCTGCCTCTGTTGCTGTTTTTAGGATTTGCACATTAAACTTTAAATTACTGATTTTTTTATTTCACTGCTACAGCTGCAGCTTCTCCTCCAATACCTGAAAGACGACCCGAGGAAGGCCGTGAAGAGACTTGCGATTAATGACCTGAAGCTCCTGGCTAAAAAGGCTCCACACCTTTGGACCAGAGAGAACACTCAGGTAGAGTTTCAGATGGTGAAGCAGGAGGGATGTTTTTATGTTGATTGATTAAAATCTGTAGGTAACTTAATTATTATTATTATTTTATTTAAAATCTCTGCAGACGCTGTGCGAGTGCGCCTTGACCAGCCCGTACAACAGTTTAAAGCTGGGAATGTTGGCTGTCCTCTCCACCCTCTCCGGAACAATTGCAATCAAGCAGTACTTTAATAATCTGACAGGTTGTGTTCATTTTGTCATTTTCATGTCTCTGTGTCTGATCTTTACCGGGCTTTAATTACAGGTTTCTGTGTCACTTGTACTGTGAGGAAGGAAACGACCTCGGGCTGATCTGTATTCCTCTCAAACATCCTCCTCAGGTACCTCTTCAGTTCCCCTCCGGCTCACTGACCTGGTTAAACTGGCACAAGAATGCTGTTACCACAGCAACCTGGCTGTGGCCGCTCACGGGATCATAGTGCTTTCCAACATCGCCATTTCCTGTCCAGAAAAAGGTTAGTCACAGCAAGTGATGGACAGAGTAGAGACACTCTTCTGGTGCCAGTTTCTTTCATTTGCTCCTGTGGGTTAAATACTGCTGTGTGTGTGTTTCTCCTCCTCAGATATAGTGCAGCTGGAGCAGGACACAGTTTTGGGAGTGGAGTCCCTCCTGATGCTTTGCAGTCAGGACAACAGCCCCAGTGCACAGGCCACACTCAAAGTAAACATCCTGAGCTAAGATTGGAAGAATGTTTTAATATTCACCAACCCAAATATGCACCGAAATGTCAAAGTCCATTAGCTGGCATCTGATATCTGCTCAGATTTGTAATCTTGTTTATATATTCTTTGATCAGAGTCCTTGATTTAAAGTTCCCTTCTGAGTTATTTTGGGAGCAGTGTAGTTAACTGGATTGTTTCCCATCAGCCGACCCTCCTCTGCATAATAACTCAGTAACACTCATCCCTCTACTTCCCCTTTCTGTGTGACCCCCAGACCGCCCTCACCTCATTGGTCAAGCTGCTGAAAAGCCGACCCCACCTCAGCCAATCGGCCGTGGAGTTCCTGCTGGGCCAGCTCCACTTGTCCTGCGACTCCTCTCGCGTTCTCATGTGCCACGCTCTGGCAGCCATCGCCACCCACCTGCCGGTGTTGGGCGACGGCATGCTGGGGGATCTGGTGGACCTCTACAGAGTGGCCAGTCAGTCCTCCACCGACAAGCAGCAAGAGCTTCTGGTGAGAGGTGGCGCTTGAGTCAGAACAGCAGCTGCTGTTTGGACAGGAGATTAAAGCTTTAAATGTAGATTTTATGCTTTAAGCACACGCTGACAGCAGCATCTATATGACAGTTAAGCAGTGATTGTGTTATATCTGTGTTCAACTTACACATACATGTTTTCAATTAGAAAAGCTTCTTTTTATATGATTTTTTTTCGCTTCTGGATTGCTGCTAATCCACCTCAACATCGAGGCAGCAGTTAAAAAAACCCTTCCTCGTTCGCCCTTCCATATCTCTGATTTTGGATTTTAACACTCGTCTCCCCCGCTGTGATCGCCGCAGGTTTCCTTGGCAACAGTGATTTTTGTTGCTAGCCAGTCGTCTCTGTCGGCCGAGGTGAAAACTGTCATCAAACAGCAGCTGGAGAACGTCGCTAACGGCTGGACGGTGTACCGCATCGCACGACAAGCCTCGCGCATGGTAATGTCATCTGCTCGGGCAGAAATACCACCCAGCATCCACTTGTTTTACCAAAGATATCACTGGTCTAGTGGCAGGTGTTGTATCTACACTCAGGCAGACCGGGCCTCTAAAATGGTGCAGCCCTTGAGCTGGTAAAGACGCACATAGCGTGTAGCATTGTTTATGAATGGGAGGCAAAACGTCAAGAATCAACCCTCCTGTGTCACAACGCTGAAATATTATCTATTCCTTTCTAATCCGCAGGGGTGCCACGAGTTCTCCAGCGAGCTGTACCAGAGTTTGCGGACCCGCGTGGCGTCGGAGCACTTCTACTTCTGGCTGAACAGCCTGAAAGAGTTTTCCCAGGCGGAGCAGTGCCTGAGCCACGTGGAGGACGGTGACTACAGCGGAGCCATGACCGCCATCGCCGAGGCCCTGCGCTCCTACCAAAAGGGCATCGCTTCCCTCACAGTCAGTTCACCGCCGGGGCGTCTCGCCTGTCGACAAACATTAATGCCACTCCTCCTGTTACTTCATGAGCGACAGGCGCTTAAAGCTATCGGCAGCTCTCCGTCTGGAGCCTTGCCACTGAAGCTGATTTCACAGCCTCTAAAATTGTTAGTGGATTAGCTCACGTAATACCTGACTGTATCTTGTTAGGCCAACTTAACAAGACCTGCGTCGCTGTTTAACTGTAGTGTTTACGTGCCGTCATCTGATTAATTTCCTCTCTCCAGGCTGCCAGCACTCCCCTAAGCCCGCTTACATTCCAGTGCGAGTTCATTAAGCTGCGAATCGACACCTTGCAAGCGCTGTCGCAGCTCATCTGTACCTGCAACAGCTTGAAAACCAGCCCACCTCCTGCCATCGCCACCACCATCGCCCTCACCTCGGGCAATGATCTGCAGCGGTGCGGCCGCATCGCCATGCAGGTAAAGCACTGATTGCTGTGGTAGGTGGAGCAGGTCCGTGTGGGGAGTACAAGTAGCTGCAGCACCACATCGTCGAGAAAAACGAGCCTGCTTAGACCTTTATGGATTTGTGTATTCAGGAATATTAAATGAGCTCCAAATGTAGTTAATCATCAAGCCGCTGCTCTTCTTGTTTCTTCCAGATGAAGGTCTGCATGGACGAGTTCAGAAGCCTCGCAGCTCGCTACGCTGACTTGCACCAGTCGTCGTTTGACGCCGATTACGCCACCCTTCGCAATGTGGAGCTGTATCCTTAAACCCGCCTTTAGTCTCTCTCTCTCTCTCTCTCTTGACGACCCCGCTGTGACGTCTTCTCTGATGTCATTTCTCTTTAACCACCCGCTCAGACAACAACAGAGCTGTCTGCTCGTGTCCCATGTAATAGAAGCGCTGATACTGGACCCACAGGCGGCCAGGTGAGAGGTGAAACAGCGCGGTCTAGATTTCACTGTGTGTTATTATGTGTGGAAGTAAATGACCTGTACCTTTTGTTAATCTGCATGCATCATATTGAGTTTGTCAAGGAATGTAATCATGCTTTACTCCAGCACAATGAACGGATATATCAGCTGCACGTTAGACGCAGATGACACCGTAATGAAAATAAATGCACCTTAATTCATTTAATAAAAAGTTTTTTTCACTGTAGCATGTACGTGTTCCCTATTGAAAGTGCTTTGCCATAACACAAACACACACACACACACACACACACGCTCCCCTGAAGGCATTTTCCTGGCAGACGTTTGATTGTAACAGATTGTCTCTCTCTCTCTCTCTCTCTGTCACTTTAATCTAGTTTTCAGGAGTACGGCACCGTGGGGTCGGTCCAGACTGAGAGCGAATATGAGCGACGGATGATGTCAGTCTTCAGTCATGTGTTGGAGGAAGCAGAGGGCCTTACCAAGAAACACCCTCCAGTTTCATGCCTGGTGAGATTATTATAGAATACCTTGTGATGTTTGGTGTTTGGTCGGGTGTCTCCTACAGAAGAAATTTCAATCTCAACGGGGCTCTTAGGGTACATTCAGTGGGGCTAATGCTTTCTGGCTGCAGTGCTGCAGGCGTGCCTGCCAAAAAAACGCAGCGACCTGCAGTCGGATCCAACTTAGCATAGCCCGACGTCACGCTACAGCCGCCATGGACGTCATGGACTAAACTCGGATACTCTGCCTGTTGTGTTCTGGCTTTGTTTGTTTCATGTGCTCAGGTTCTAAATCTGAGTCTGACTCGCAATTTACTCTCCATCTCCGATGGTTTGAGAGAGAGGTACAGGGTAAAAGTTTAGTGAAAATTAAGGCCCTTAAAAATATTAAATACCTGATTACAAGGTATTAGGTTTTTACCAGAATTTATTACGTAGACTGTTAGATAGATTGTTGTATGTAGTTAGATCTATGAATGACATCATAACATAAAGATTTTAGCACGCTCAGTGCAATAGATGGACCTGCGAACCGTCTCCGGTAATGAGCGGGTATTAACCTCATGATTTCTGCACAAACCCCGCAGAGAGCGAGCAGCTGGGTTGAGAGACATAGACAGTGAATGAGAGTGAGCAAGTGCCTGCATCAGTAAAGCCGGTTGAACTGTGAAATAAAAAGTTATTCCATGATTGTTTCACTCAGCACAAACAGACACACCACCAGCAGCGCATGATTCTGTCTGATTGCACACTTAAATAAAGAAAAATGACAAAACTGAGCTGTATCAAATGTTAATAATGTAAACATGTTACTGTCTTGCAGCATACAGGTTGTCTCTGTGATGCCGTCATAGCTTTGCTGAAGGTCCCGCTGTCCTTCCAGAGGTATTTCTTCCAAAAGCTGCAGTCAACAAGCATTAAGGTACAGCAGAAGGACGTACAGTAACAGTAGACATTCTTTGTTCAGCTCTCTTAAGGCTGACCCATGTGTGTTTCTGTTCCCCAGCTTGCCCTCTCTCCCTCCCCACGAACTCCAAGTGAACCGATCCCAGTGCAGAACAGCCAGCAGCTGACTCTGAAGGTGGAGGGGGTGGTGCAGCATGGTTCGACTCCAGGGCTCTTCAGGAAGATCCAGTCTGTTTGTCTCAATGTCACTTCAGTCCTCCAGAGCAAGACAGGACCCGACTTCAAGGTGTCTGTCCACAGATGGTGTTTTTTAGTGAACCTGCTGCTCGTTTAACGATAACACCTCCACATTTGTCTCGTTTTCCACTTTTTAGATTCCACTCGACACTAAAACTAACGAGATCGAGCAGCGGGTAGAACCCCACAACGACTACTTCAGCACCCAGTTCCTGCTGAATTTCTCCATCCTGGGCACGCACACGGTCACCGTGGAGGCCTCCGTGGTGGACGAGAACGGCATCGAGTGGAAGACCGGGCCCAAGACGACGGTGTCTGTCAAATCCCTGGAGGATCCGTACTCCCAGCAGCTCCGCCATCAGCTGCAGCAGAGCGCAGCTCAGCCCGCTCCGCAGAGAGGAGCGTACGCTCGCTTCTAGTCAGCGTCCTCTCTCGATGCTCTTTGTTGTTACAGTTTTTGTACATATTTTTTTCGATGATTAAAAAGCCAGATTTAATTTTAATGCTGCACATTTGGTGTGTTTCTTTCCAAAATATGTCACAAGATTTCAGTCCACACATTATTGGGCTTTTCAAAATAAAGGGCGGCCACCAGAAAAAGCAAAATTGCTTTTACTTCTTTGTCTATATTCCTCATCTCATAGTATTTCATGCAATAACCTCCAGGGCCTTTTACTACTGAATGTCCTTGAATTTACTGTCATCTTTACTATCAAGTGTAATGACATAAAGGCCCATGAGGGGGCAGACCACAGTCATTATTAACTGGACATCATTGTCTGTCTGGAGAGCACACAGAATCTCCCAGACTGTCTGAATCACAGTGTTAAATTTAGACTTTTAAAATAGATATTTAATGTGTTAACTCCTACAGCATGACACTGAATATCACCTCAACCAAAATCACAATGTTATTTATCATACATGTGTTTATTCTGCACGACACTGATGACACTAAATGATCTCTAACATGTTTTAATAATGATGCAAGCTCAAATTTAAATCAAATACATCCCTCTTCTTGTTTTTAAGGTGACACACACACACTGATGATGTAATCTGATGATAACTTGCAGACCGGATGTAGATGATCCAGGTGATGATTTAAGATGAAGTCACAACATTTGGGGGGCAAAAAAAAAAAAGCAGTTTCTTGTTCACGCGATCAGCACTTGACATCAAAGGGAGGCTGCGCACTTCACGAGCTCCAATCTGGCTCCAGGTGAGCACGAGAGCGTCAAGCGAGGAGCAACAAAACGGGACGTTCCGTACCTGGTTTTCAAAATAAAGTTGTTGTTTTTTTTTTACTAGCTAGATGCACATTAAATCACTTTAAATATACACTTCATAGAAAAATGTAAGTATTAGGATGACTTTCTTCAGACTGATCATTCACCATCATTGTGATGTTTTCAAAATAAAAGCATCAGGGACATTTGTTATTCCTCTATTCAGCTGACCTCATCTGCATTTTAGATTACCAATCTGTTCCTTTTTCTTATTTGTGTCTCCAAACATGCACACGTCATTTTCAAAGAGCTAATTATGTGAAATGCATTTTTTAAGGGAGCCAGCATTAATAAACATCAATTAAATGGGCAGTGCATAAGACTTGGGGCCTTTATTTTCAGATCAAGGCAGACATGGAATATAACATTCATAACTATGTTTTCATGCATGTATAATCACCTGAAAATAAGAATTTTTTTATCCTTTTATAGCTACAGAGGGAGCGGGTCCTCTTCAGTGCAGGACGCCATGTTGAAACATCGTATTTCTACAGTAGCCCAGAGAAGACAAACTAAATACTGACTCTAGTCGGGTCCTTTCAAGTGTTGTTTCTCCTTTATACTAGGAAGGCGAGGGTGATGTGATGTGAGGAGACTGCAATGCAGCGATCAAGTATTTGAGGCTCAAAAGCACATTTCTGCTTCTGCTTCAGTGTTACTATAAATTTATATATTTTTACTTTTTAAATAGTAAGTAGTATGTACACTGCCCTGCACTTTACTGCTTTTTGCACTTCTGGTTAGATGCTAACCTGCATTTTTTTGTCTCAGTACTTGTACTGTGTGCCAATGACAATAAATCTGAATCAGAATCACTTTAATTAGCCAGGCAGAAGGAATTTAAGTCCGGTTACAACTTGCTCTCAATGTACGTAGAGATATAGACATAAATAAAGTTTTTATGTACAGATAAAAAATAAATAACATTTGTACACTGCGATAGTACACAGGGTGATAGATATTATACATAGTAATGTTAATTGTTTTCTCTACAACAATATTTATCCGATTAGTATGAGTTTATAAAGAAATAACACATTTTTAATTTAGTTATTTTATTTTGTGTGTGGGAATGTGCCTATCTAACCACTGAATCTTTTATTTTGAAGGTCCAGAGGAGTCGCTTCCGCTCTCGCTCTTTTGATCTTTTGTGTGTATTGACGGTTGGCGGTGTGAATCCGGTCTGGGGGAAGATAACGGGTCCTGCCAGCATAGAAACAAAACACACACACACAAAAAAATCACCGTTCATCGTCGTCGCCGTGCCCGCTGCGAGTCACACAGTCTGAGGGTGTCGTCTTGTCTTTTAACTGGCGGCGGTTAGTCCTCCGGGCCCGGGCCTCGAACCGCCTCTCTCGTCCTAATATCCGCTAAATGGGGAGCTCAGCAGTAGCTTAGCTAAACTTGACGATGATGATGATGATGATGATGGTGCATCAGTGGAATTATCCCGGCGTCTCTGACTGAGATGGAGCCAGCGACGCTCAAGTGGAGTTGCTTGCCTGCTAGCTAGCACCACCACCGCCACCGCCACCGCCACCGCCACAACCAACACCACCAACGGCAGCGGCAGCAGCAGCGACGGACCGGGATTTACCGAGCAGCCCTCCCTCCCCCCTCCTCCTCCATGGATAACGTTAAGCTAAATGGGTGCAACTGCCGTTTTATCGCGCCGGGTTTGTCGTAACATTATCGGACACTTCCAGCACCGTCCCCGGAGGATTTGATAAGACACCCTGGCCGTGTGTCAACTAGCATTAAAATGCTAACTTAACCGTTTTTTTTCTCGGTGGGGGGGTGGAGAGACACACACACACACACACACACAGAGGGAGAGAGAGAGGTTCAGCTACACGTGACACAATTTATATCTCGCTCCCGACAATTAGCTAACATCTTCTGGGCCGTCCTTTTGGATGCTTCAGCGACGTTAATTGGGGTGAGTTAACCCGGAGCTAACGCACTTTCACTGGGGGGAAGGAAGGCGGGCAGGGTCGGGGACTATATTCTGGATGAGGCACACGGATATTTGCGCTTTGCACCAGGCAGACACCCAGCGTCTCGGCGAGTTAACGTATGGCATTGTCTTATAAAATACACAAGCTTACTAGCTACCTCATTTTATATTTAAAAAATGTAATAATTACAGCCGCCGGCTGTCATGCCCGACACATATCTTATCTGCTCCCCGTTATGCTAACTCAGCCTGCCGCTGCTAGTCGGTTAGCACGTCTTGGAAGTGCTCGACCACTGGTCCTTTTATGGTCCTGTCTTAGCACGTATTAATGTCGAGGCCAAGGCAGCTACATAGCAGGATAGTCACGGATAATAATTACCCACATTTGAGTTGAATAACAATCAGAAAATAGCGTTTTTTTAACGTTTAAAACCAGCCTCACCCTTGCAAGCGGTTAGCGGCAAACCCACTCCTCTTGTTTCCGGAGTGTGCACGCTGTAACCGGGTTGTTTTTTTGTGTAGATTTGTGTCCCTACTCAGCGCACATCCGTTTGTTTACTATAAGGATAATGATGTGTGCACACATGACTCGTCTTATCTTTGGTCAAACAAAGCCGAGCCGAGCCGAGGTGTGCTAACTGTGCTGCTCTTGTCTCTTGCCTGTCTGCAGACGGTGTGTATCAGGATGGCACAGCTCTTTGACGGGGCCGGCAAACTGGGCTGGGTTCTGCTCAAGGCTGTGCTCCGTTTTGTTTTCATGTTCATCAACAACTGTGTAGCCATCCCGTCCTACTGCCTGTACCTGCTGCTCCTGCAGCCGCTGAGAATATGGGACAGCTCTGCTTTCTGGCACGTTGAGGGAGTCATGTTCAAATGGTTGCTGGCCATGGTGTCTTCGTGGGGCTGGATCGCAGGTTACACAGGTAAGATTTGTGATTCACACACACACACACACTCACATGTTTGCCATTTTTCCATGCAGAGTTGCACGCTGAGCTCGGCAGGGAACGGTTTACCGATGGGTGGAAGTGTGCAAAGTTGCTCCTTAGTCCCAGTTTGTGCTTCATTTATTTACTTTAAAGTCACAGAGATGAGCGTACTCTACTGAAAATCCATCTGACAGTGCTGGAAGAGCCCTGAAGGTTGTTTAACAATTAAACAACACACTGTATGCCTTTGCTTAGTGTATACAATGTGTGTAAATGTTATAATTTTATTAATTGTAGGACATTTTCCCGCCCCGATGGTTAGAGGAATCTCTGAGGAAGTACAGCAGTAAGCTTTGTTGGACTATTTTCCTATTTTCTGAGCTTTTGGACCTCTGTGTGACTCCAGCGTAAATATTCAAGAGGCTAGTTGCACTCTGACCGATATCTACTGACCTGTGTGTGAAGATGGACGCCAATGTGTTCATCTGGCTGTACAAACACACCAAGATAGACATCACCTGTCACAGCAGCTCGTATACACAAGACGGATAAGAAGTGACTCATAAATAAGAAAGTCATGAAGTCGTGCTGGCCTTAAAGAGTCTGACAGCTGTTGGAATGAAGGACCTGTGGTAGAGCTCCTTCTTATAATGGCAGGAGCAGCAGTCTGTAGCTGAAGGAGCCGTTTAAGGTCTCCACGGTCTCATGCAGGAGGCGAGAAAAGTTGTTCATGATGGGAACTTAAAAAAAAATATGAGTCAGTAACAGGTGATTGCACTTTGAGCTCTCAAACAAACAGCCAACACACGCGTTCGACACACACACATTAGCAGAACAGCGGGATGTATGAGTGTTTGCTGGCTCCTCTCAGACCGCATGGTTGAATGTCTTGAAGGGATTCAGACGGTCAGCGGTGTTTAGTTGCACAAAGCTGTGAGCAAAATGCTTACAAACTGCTAAGTGGTGAACACGGGGAGCAACACGGCGCGCTGATTAATAATGCAAAGCTTTCAGCCTATAGAACACCTGGCCTCGCGTCAAGCAATGCGTGTCACACACCTTGACTGACAGAGTTTGGAAGTGGCATACCGTATGGCCGCGTCATGTGAACGGTGACTTGAGTTTTAATCAGACGTAGCGTGCACTGTAATTATAGTCTGACAGTTCTTATATGAAGTTCATACACTTGTAGATACTGTAGTTAAGCACATGGCACATCTGATTTCATTATATTATAGTATGAAACTACTCCTGTGGTCTCTTCCATGTGCTGCTTATCCTGACACAAGCCAGATTTGAGCAAAAGTGACCTCAGCTCGAGTAGTCATGTGGCAGCGTATCCAGAGGGCCACGTAATCATGTTAAACGTCACTTCAATGCAGCTGGATTCACGTGACAGACATAAAAACAAAGTTGGCTGAACAGCGGAGCCCTAAAACGATCTTGGAGGACGAGGAGGAGGAGTAGACTTTGGAGTACCCTCCATTTTATTTGTACACTTCGGCACGAGCATGCCAAGTGTTAAATCTTTAGTATTGTTGTTTGGCACATACGGGTCAGCTCAGAAGGATGACTTGTGCAGACTACTGTCAGTTACTGGCCACGTTACAAAATAAAAAAGAGATCTGGCAATGTAAATGTAGCACTAGATAAACAGTTTTTGTGGCGGGGTCAGTCTTCAGGGGCAGTCGACTTCGAGCATCAGTGTTGTGGCCCCGCACACGAGGACGGGTCAGTCAACCCTGTTACTTTTGCCCCACAAGGCAGCGTGACCTCCAGTTTCCTGCACGGTGTCGATGACCTTTAAACGCGGTCAACACATACAGTTTAGATGCTCCAGGATTTCGTCCAAGGTCGCACTTGCGACACAATTGTTTCTCTCCAAGTCTTTCTAACAAACGCGACGTATCCGTGCCACTGAAGCCCTGAAAACCATCAGCAAATCCAAGTTCGCAAACATTCCTGCACGTACGTTTCATTCACGACACGCACAAAGACAAGTATGCAACTCCATTCAGGTTTCGTGTGGTCATTTTGTTCAGTCTGCACTGACTCTCAAGAAATGCTTGATGTGTGTCAGCGAAAACGGGGATACTCATTCACAGCTTGACACACTGCAGATCCGAAATGAAGGATGTTGCATCACCTCCACCGGAGAAGCAGAACAATGGTGCTTTGTGTGTAATATACTGCATTTTTTTTTTTCGTTTTTCAATCGTTGAGCCACAAAGACGCATTATGATTTGTTGGGAAAATTAACCACCACTGGTTTTAGGAGTGAAATCTCAGAGGGCTTCGTTTGAATCAGTAAGTAAGAGGTGAACGCGCTCCGTTATTTCTCAAGCGCGTGCCGTTAAATGTTCCTCGAACTCTTGCCTTGAAACTCGCGTAATTGCCGGGCTCTCTACAGGAGGACTGGCGGATGTTTGCGCCTAATTAGATACACAGTGGTGTGTTGAAGAAGCTGCACAAAAGACACAAGATCAGACTCTAGCTCTGTAGATGTTGATTTCCTCTGTATTATATCAAAGACGGGCTGCTGTATTCGATCAGATGAAAGACAGTTCAGGCACCCTGCGAGGTGGTTAACTCGTGAGAAGTAATTAAGCACGTTCCTACAGCTTACTGATGTGTGGTAGCTCCAGAAATGTTGGTCACAGAGGTTTCAGGAAGTCTTCATTGTTCTGCAGTTATGACAACTGCTGGGGGTCAGAGCGATGTGTGTTAATACTGCTGTTACCAAGCAGTGCACCATAAACCCTTTCCCACTGTGTTTCATTATATAAGCTAATAGCACCGTAATGGCAGATACTACTATTGTGTGATCGGCGAGGCTTACGTTTCAAGAGCAGGAATATGCTGTGACATCAAGAAGCCACGGTGTATGGACCGACTCCAAAAAAGATCTCCATGATATTTTAATCAAGGTACTGTTTTTGTGTTCTGCTGATGCGCCGCCTTTCAGTGTCCAAGCACGCTTTGACTCAAACGCAAACATTCAGCAGAAGCGCCGTGTCACCGGTGCAACAAATGATGATCGTTAGCCCACTTTGCAAGATTATTTTTGAGCATTTGCACGTGTCAAATAAGAAATGGTCAGACAGTCACACGGGTGACCTCCGGAAGTCACCGAACATTTCACAGGAAACGGTCTTACGGCGTGTTTTAATGGCGTTACTGTGATGTAGTCTTGTCAGTTGACCTGACCCCCTTTTTGCCCCGTTGTTGACAAAAGCAGCACGCAAGTGTATGAGGTGTGATCAGAGTGACACACACAACAGTGGGCACGAACAGGTGCACTAAAGCCAACGGGATTAAGATTTCATTGCATGCTCCACGAGCGGGCGGTCGGCTCGACCTGCGACGAGATCAGAGATGATGACAGCAAGATCGCAGACATTGTTCCCCAGATTTGAGTCGCGTTTGTTGTGAGTCTTTGATCGTATTTATAATCTGTCACCTCGTTATTCACGTCATTGTTTACACGAATATAACATTATCCAGACCAAGCGACAACCTCCGTGGCTGTGAAGTGAAACCAATGTGGAAGTGCCAAAAACTGCAGTTCCTCAAACGTCCACTTGAGGTTGGCTGCAGAACGAGTCAGTCTCCATAAGTCCCCATGTTAAAATGTCCAACTTCACAGCAGAAATAAACATGTTTACAGCCTGGTACAAAAAACAGTTTTTGGTCTAGGCTTCATTCATTCATCGATGATGGGTGACGTCATGTTTTTGTCGTCCGTTCTTTATACTGTTGGTGGTAGAGCTGCAACCGTTAGTCAGTTAATAGATTAGCTGGATAGATAATTAGTCTGCTAGGGTTTAATTAATCATTTGAATCATTTTTCAAGCAACATTTTCTGCTTTTTCTTTCTTTTTTTAACATTATAGTTAATCAAATATTTTGAGGTTAGACCTTTGTCTGCTAAAGAATATTCTTCATTTTTCACTGTTTTTCTGATGATTTAAACCTGAATATTATTAGTTTTCTTTAAGTGTTCAGTCACTTGGTTACTTTTTTTTATTGATTGAATTAATATATAAATATTGGTTTGTTGTTTGTTCCAGGCCTGCTCTCATTATTTAAGGATGATTCCACTTTGACCTGTTGACTTGTTCACTTTGATATCTTACATGACAAACAAGCATCTTTGCTGTACTGTAATTAACTGTTGGTCGACTCATTGTTGCAGCAGAGAACAGCTTGTCACAAATGTGTGTGTTTACATAACTCGTATCTCCGCGTTGCTGTGAATGTTTTGGTACAGGAATGATCATATTTCAGACGTGCGGAGCAGTCAGCAGGTCCAGGGCAAATTCATTGTGGATCATTTCACTTTGAAGCTTTAGCGGAAACTGACAAACTTCGTTTTGTTAAAGCCTGCGTGCAGCCACGGTGCACCCACACAAGTGTTATCAGTCACTTGGCTGATTAGACTTATTCTCTGGACTGTGTGGGCGTGTACAGATCATCTTGACTGACACAACCCCGACTGTCCTGAATTCTCTCTGCTGCACCTGCTTCAAAGAGACTGTTAACACCTTTATGATTCTTTACAGTATATCAACCTCGGATGAACTCCGTCGTACGTTTGAAGTCTGTTTGACGTGAACGTTTCTGATATTTCAAACAGTCTTTCTGCATGATGGATGTTTTTTTAGGGAACTATTTGTACTTTTAATGCTCGAAAAACATATTGTAAGTCAAGATACGCATGCAGTCATGTCAAGTCAAGCCGGGGTCAGCTGAGAGCACGATGGCATGAACGGGGAATTAGCATTACTTTTGCTCTGAAGCCCTGAAACATGCTGGCATAAGTGGAGGCTGATGTTTCATTCCCTCGGGTCTCGATGTGGATGAACAACACATTACGTGATAAATCCATATTTTAATGTTAATGTGTGTGACGCCAAACTTTTAGAAGCAACAAATGGGCTCAAATGAACTTTTAGTTTGCAATGAGAGCAAGAACTTAAAGGCAATTCATGAGAAGCATTTACTCTTTAGCCTGTTAGCCATCCACACTGAGTGAACTGAACCTGTTTTACAAATCTGGTAAATAAAGTGCAGAACATCTCGTCCTGTTGAGCCAGTTTACTACACTTAATATACCTAGAAGACATCTGTGCATAGACATGGTGTTTACATCCTTTACAAAAGAGTTGTGCCTCTGGTCTAGCCCACGGACAAAGAAAAAAATAAGACGTAGTCTCTGTGACGCCACCCACACGTTTTAAAAGAGCCGTTGTGAAGCTTAAACTGTGGTGGATCTGGCACTTCGTCTCAATCGGACGACCTCTACCAAACAACTGCAATTTTTTGGCACTTTGATGTTGGCATCAGCCACGGCAGCTGTCGCTTGGTGTAGCCTGCATCAAATCATCTTTACGACTTGACCGATGCTGGAGTTTTAAGGTCGATATTGATATTCTGAGAGACTTGAATATCTGAACAACCACTGGATGCAGGCATTCACAGCTAGGGTAGCACATTTGGGAAACTTTCCATGGGAATAAACAGGAATTTTTGGGAATAAACTGGGAATTTCCAAATTTTACTGAATCCCTGAAGGTTGGCCCTTAACAGGAAACACAAATATAGTTGTTGAAATGTTTTTTTAATTGTATTATTTTGCTTCTGTGCTTACAACAAAACAAAATGTTTATATTTATGTTTGGACATGATAAAATTTGTTTAAATTAACCCCACTCATGGAGTTTCCAATTTGGAATATTTCCAAAATTCCCAAGCTTAACTTCTCATGGAAAGTTTCCGCCCCTTTGCAGCTCCCCAGAGGATAATCCTAATCATTTTGGTGATTCCTCTTGTGCCACCATGAGACTGACATTTTTAGTGAAACGTCTCGACAGCTGTTGGATGGATCGCCGTGTAGTTGGGTGACGTTCATGCCCTTTATGAATTTGGCAATTATTATGATTACTACAGACAGTGTTCTTGGCTACTTTTTCTAAACTCTGAGCTCCCTCACAACTGAAGTGTATTGAAGCACCAAAGAGCTCCAAATTTTGGGTGCCAGTGTCCTAAAAGATTACAGAACAGAATGTTAATTTACCTCTTAATCGTTGCTCTTCATCCAGTTGATCCAGTATCCAGAAAGCTTTAATTATCAATGGAAATTGAGCTTTGTACCGTGGTTAGGTCTTATATTTTTGGGACTCGGGTGCAGACGGAAGGAGTTGGCGCGATGATACACCTCTCTCCTCCTCTAGAGAGGACGACAGAAGTGTAGATGGGCGGCAAGGTCAGCCGTACACCGTTTAGCTGACCACCGATCGCGGATTAGACGGCGCGCCTGCAGCATGGCTGTCATCCTGCCGCGCTAACTGTGTCATCTCTCAAAGACAATTTCCCTAATGTATTCTATCTGACAGATGACCCATCTCTGTGAGATCATTTACGCTCATCTCGCGCAACAACGGGGACTTCAGCGAGCGCGAAGGCATGCTCCTTGTGAAATGACATTGCCTTCAGGGTACCTACAACCCCACACAACCCCGTCAGGTGTCACAGATGTGTCATTTTTCCTCAATTCTTGTACTTGAGGGGCTTGAATCTTACTCTCCGGAGGACAGGAGGTGAGACAAAGGCTTAAATTGAACACGCCGACAACTTTGTAACACTTTCTTTAACCTCGAGGAGAGGATACGTGATGTTGGACGCACCTTGTGTCACCAGTCCGCAGCTCAGACGATGTTACAAAGTGCATTAACGAAGGTGGAACGAGCAATCAGCAATCATAGTGCACCAGGAGCTCAAAGGTCTATTAAAGTCTTCCATATCATTGACTGTAATACAATACAACAATGCAACAAACGGCAATAAACAACAGGGAACTTCCTGCATTAAATATTTGCAATTATTATTGTTCATGCTTGCAGCCGTGGGGTTGTGTTCTCCGATATCTGCTAATGAACTGCTGAATGAATAAGCTGTGCATTAGCGTTACATGACTAAATCTAATTTTGAGAGGGAGCAGCAGGCGCTGTACAGTGGGTTGAATTTTCAAGGTGAAACGAGTCCAGGTTGCAGTTTTTGTCACTGGAAAATATCACGTCAGGCCTTTTCACTGTGAGTCGTGCAGAAATGGTTAATCTCCATGGGTTGCTCGAAGTGCTTTTTCTTCCTGGAGGTTGTGACAGCAGATCTTAGATGTAACTGTAGACACCGTTGAATAAGATCTAATTACACTGTTTTTATCTTAAAAGTCTGACTGTACCTGATATATCGCAGCAGATTTTAGCAGCTTTATTTCAGGAATCTTCTCGTTTGCTTGCATTTTTTTTGACAAGTATGGAAAAGTAGAGTCGAATGGCTTAATCAGTCAGTCAAGAGGAGATGTGTGAAGAAAAACTCACAGCACACGTGTGTTTTTAGTGTTACATCATGATAATACTTAACAAGCAGTCTTATCAAAGCTCATATCCCGATATAGCACTGTCTCTGAATGAATAAATGTCTGTCTGTATTTATATCTTTTATCTCACCAGGCATGTGCAACATTTAACACGTCATTCTTATCGATGTCATTTCTAATCGTGTCTTTGGTGCACCGCTGTACAGTTAAGAGTTGTTTGTCTTATCTCATTTAAATACATTTTAACAGAATGACCACATGCAGAGGAATGTCACACTTTTAGAGCAGTCTTTGTCGATCTCCTTCCATCTTCATGATTCTTTGCGATGTGATACACGGCAGGTAAAAGCCTCTAACAACGTCGAGTCTCGGGTTTTGTTTTGAGCACTGTTCATCATGATTCTTGCGTAAATAATTCTTGCAAAGTAACGTTAGTTTTGAGGTACAAGCGTGTTCTGTGTCACGTAGATAGAAAAATCTGTATCGTCACAGCTCCACAGTCAAATGGATTGTTCTTTGACTTTTTGGCATCCCAGCTGTGTTGTCTTCCGCTCCGACAGATCCTTTGTCACTTTAATATCACACCACGTGTCCTTCAGTCCATTTTCGAGATGAACCCATCACCTTCAGCCTTCATCTGACCTCCTCGCCGCCGGGAACCACATGGTTCCCCCCCGACTCGACTACCACTCAGCTGGACACTCCGCTCTCCCTTTTCACTACAGACGTTATGTGTCAATGAACCAAGGCTGCTGCTGCTTTTGTGTAATGACTCCCTTCATTTCCCAGAGTGTGTGCATGACCTTGGTGCTTTTTGTGTACAAAGACAGCAGCAACAGTAGTGAGAGCAAGAAAATGAGATTTTATATTGTAGAAAAGGTGAAGGGGTTCCCCTCTTAACTGAGCTGACACATTAACTGCATTGCATTCTGGTCTTTTGAGGCCTTTTCTCTGCGTGACTGATGCAAGTTAAGTTGAGAAGAAGCTACAGTGTAATTCTGAGGTTTAACATTTTGTAATGCACCAGATGTGTCAGTCCTGTGTGGTGTTGCGTTGGTGTCGTGTTCTTGCTTAATTAAACGTTAAAACTTGGTCTATAAAAAAAACAGTTTGCGGTTCATCCACAGTAATCCTAACGTTAACTCCCCCGCACAGACGAAGCGCTCGCTCCACTTTACACCCTTTAAGGGCCTCGCTGATGCAACATTTGCATCACACAGAACTGGAGCTGGTCAGACCCGCCCAGAACGGCAGGGACTCCCCAGTCAACAATCGCAAGGCCCGGCTTAACTCTCTTCCGTTAATGTCCGGAGCTGCTGAAGCGCGTTTAAATTGCTAAGGAAGCTCATAGGAGGTCTATTGTTGTCTCACAGCCTTGTTTCCTCCTTTTGTTGCAGCTTGCCGTAAACAATCGCACGCAGGTGAATGGTTAGTCGAGGAGCTGGCAATGTAAATCAGGGAAGAGAGAGCAGAGGGCTGTTGGAGATCACTCCTGTAGGCGCTTGATAGAGACGCTGGTCATTGTCTGGTTGAAAGCTTTTTGTTAAGACGCACTGAGTCACTGAGAATGAAACAAATCTAATGGAGTAGTGATTCAATATGATGAACTTTGATTCAGCCGCGATTTAATATTGATTAACTCCAGAATTAATGTTGTAAACATTTGTTATTTAAAGTGCTGACCCAGGACATTGTATCACACCAGTAATAGAAGACACGGACAATAGTAGGTAGTGCTTAAATCAGTTACATTTAGTCATTTAGCTGACGAGAAAATAATCAAGGTACACTGTGAGAAGGACACGTCAGTGCAGCAATAAATAGTAGATTCAGCATGTCGAGTTGTTGGTAGTGTTGGAGAGGAGATCCTGTCTGAAGAGCTGGGTCTTTGTAAAGGTATAGAGGGATGCCCCTGATCTGGTAGGACGTTCCACCAACGGGGGAACAACAGACAAGAAAAGTTTGGATTGTCCTGAGCGTACGGGTGCCAGAGCCGGGCGTCGTTCATCGGAGGAGGTGGCTGCAGAACCGGGCAAGCGATAGCTTCAAGATTCAAGCAGTGGGGTAACGTGTGCACTTTTGGGTTGATTGAGGCGAGCCGCCGCGTTCTGGATCATCTGGAAGGGTTTTCACGGTGCAGGCTGGGAGGCCTGTCAGGAGGATGTTGAAGTCATTGCTCACTGAAATGCAGACGACTGGGTTTTTATTTGATGTTTTTGACGCTGCTCAAATTGTAAATAAAACATCCCGTGGCTTTATTTAATCCCTTCAACTGTGAGGAGTTTGAGACCAGTCTAGTTTGGATGTAACGCTACCTAATGTGTCTGTGTCTGTAACTCTACCATCAGGCTACATTTCCTTCTTGAATTACAGATGAGGTTTGTGGCGTTCTGGTGTGATTTACTGTCAGCAACATGCTTTTATGTGTCACAACGCCAGTACGCCTTGATCTCGAGCCAGACACTCAACCGTTACAAAATGACATAACCCTTCCACATCCTGTTTCGTGTTTTGTTTGTTGTGGCCTCATCGAGAGTCATTTCAATCATCACAAGCCCGAAACACGCTGATAAAATCATTGTTTTGGTGTCTGCATCGCTAATTCGTCTTCATTTTGTAGACCTGAATAGTTTGGCTGTGGCGAGTCACGTCTCCACAAGAGTGTGTCAGATCATAATCAAAACTACACTGTGGGTGGACGAGTGCATCCTGTTTGATGCGTCTCTCTGTGTCCCAAAGACCTGTAGCTCTTAGCCGTGTTTCGCTTTGTATTATTTTCATAACTGTGACGGCAAACGGAGCTCTCGTTCTGTTCTCGTGGACACCTTACGTGGTTCCACTGAGGAGGGAAGCATTATTTATGAATCATAGACATGCAAATAAGCCTGACGTCTCGTTGTAGCAGGATGTAGACACGCTGCTCATCCAAACGAAACGTGTTATTCCAGGCACAGAGCTCCCGCGTTAACGTGTCTGCCGACATGTGTTGACACAGAGCCTGATGATTTTTAAACTGAGGACACCGAGACTGTAATCTTTGTCGAGTACCTGCCGTGTTCTTTTCTAAAAATAATTTAACGCTGCCTAAAAATAGAAATAAGTGCAGCGTCTTGACAGTAAGCAGGAATGATTCTGCTCATATTTTACATCCTGAAAGACAGTTCACGACATTTAGTCTGCGTTTGTGCGACTCGATAAACTGATAATGAAATGAGAGCTTGTTTAATTTGCTTAGATTTATCCTGTCCAGTTGTTGGTAGTGCTGGAGAGGAGGTCCTCTCTGAAGAGCTGGGGGTCTTCAGGAGGGACGCCCCTGATCTAATAGGAACTGGTAGGACGTTCAAGAGATAACAGACAGGGAAAGTTTGGGCTACGGGTGGCAGAGCCAGGAGACTACTTTGTAGGCAAGTATTAGTGATTTGAAATGAATGCAGGCTGCCACAGGTAGCCGCATTCTGGATCATCTGAAAGGGTTTCAAATGGAGGCCCATCAGGAAGGCGTTACAGTCATCGAGTCGTGAGATGACCACAGCCTGTGTCAGGTAATGCCTGATTTAAGTGCGAAGAGGCATGACCGGGAGGCAACGTGATCACACAGAAGGTTAGCTGATAGGGGGATGAGATAAGTGGTGTATAGTATGTTTGGCTCCAGCTGCTCAGCTGGAGGAGTAGTTACTAGAAAGCTGTAAAATTCCCAGAAATAAGTCACTTCAAACACTGATTTTAAATAGACAATATGACTTCTAACTTCAGATATTCATCCTGCGCTATTATTACATCTTATTTTTAATGTCACAACTCATAAAGTTCTCTCAGTTCAGTGTGAGGTCAGAAGTTCAGCCGAACAGATAGGATTTGAAAGTCTGGCACTACATAATGAAATTATATACCAAACCCTTTCCTATTTTTTTTTTTATTTGAACGTTTCCTCTGCTCTGGCCTGAGTGGTTAATAATGAAAGTAATTTCTCCGCTGAGGAAACTCACTTCTCCTTTGTCATTTCAAAACACACAGCCAAAAACGCTGTCGCTCCGTTTCAACACAGATTCATGTGATACAGTTCAAAATGAAGCTTCGACTGTGAACTCGACTGTGTTGTAATCATCTTTCGAGGTGGTCTGAGGCTCATTCGACAGCAGAGTGTAAATGTTTGCATGGAAATAAACTCGCGCCGTCTGATGGAGGATATGCAGATCAGACAGGTGGCAGCCTGTTTGTAGTCGGGGAGTGTCAGGACACTTGTGGATTTAGAAACAAACCGACAGCGAGGGACAGCCAGTCAGTTATAAATGATGTAACATTCACTCTTAGACAAATTGGATTTCAGTGTGTGTGTGTGTGTGTGTGTGTGTGTGTGTGTGTGAGTGTGTGTAACCAGAGATGGCTTACCTCACTCTATTTTAATTATGTTGACATAATGAACCACACCTAACTTGCATTCCACGGTGTTTAAAGCAAACTTGTCGCCTTAAACTAGGAGATAAGCGTGTTTTTGGTCCCGCTCTGTGTTTATTACTCGGCATAATATCCTCAGATGTTGTCATAGGGATAGCTGGGGTTGTATGAGGTACTAAGCATGGAAGCTAAACAACGGGGGCGCCAACAAAAACATATTTCAGCCACCAAAAAGAAACATTCATCCGTCTAAGTGTACATTACATTATGAATATTGTCAAAGTTACCGTACGACAGCCCTTCACCGCACGGTGAACAAACATGCTTCTGCACAGGTTGTTTAACCACGCTGTGTGTGTGTTTCCGCAGTAACGGAGTGGGGCGACGACGTACGGCCCATCTCTGAAGAAGAAGCCATGGTCATCGTCAACCACCAGTCCACAGGAGACGTGTGCACCCTCATGATGTGCCTGCAAGACAAGGGCACGGTAAGAACATCGTTTAAGTTTATGTGGAGCGGGGGTCACATCAGTATGAAAGCCGTGCAGTAGTTTGAACCTGCAGGGCGCCGCTGTGTGTGTGTTCTTGAGGAACAGGATGCTGCCTGAGCACGTCTGTGTGCTCATCACTGCAAATAAGGCGCTGCTGTAGAATCTCACGAAGCTTAACAGTTAAGTGTTTGTTTTAGGGATGTTCGTCAAAGGTCGAGGTGCTTCACTTCAGCGTCGTGACAGGGTGATGCCCGTCGAGACAGGCGGCGGTGCAAAGCATTGCTGCGGTTTGCCGCATTCAAATTACAAAAACGCGAGTTTCGGGAAGTCGGCAGAGTTTCTGACGGAGCCGGCAACAGATGTGAAAAGAATGGAGCGGCTGCTGCTTTGCATTCTTTCACACTGGTCATTTTCAACAGGCAAGGGAGCAAAACATGTCCAAACACACACACACACACACACACACACACACACACTCTGTTTACTCAACACATTTTCACAAAATGACACGTACACCTACGAAGGCTGCAGAGTTGATAAACGTTGATAAACAGTGTCAGTCCACAAAAGTTTGGACGCAGCTTCTCATGTAAAGGTCGTTATATTTGTTACTTTATTGTAAATTTACGCTGAAGACATCAAAAACATGGAATCATGTGGCAAAGATTTAATGTTTTTGATTTGTTTTGAAGCATTTAGTGTGAGGGTGTGTCCAAGCTTTTGATTGGTATTGTAAATACAGATTCTGTGTTATGTAATTGGATCTATTGACATTCAAAATTGGGTATTACTGAGGTAATCTGAGCAGGGAAGGCTGAGAATCATTTTTAAAGTATTTCGTGAGGTGGTGGAAAACACGGAAACGCCTTGTGTGGCGGAGAAAAGGTTGAAAACGATCTGCCTCAATTTGACACGTGACGTGAGGCGCAAGACTGCAGCAGAGCGCACACTCGTCCCCCGGTGTGATGCCTGTACAACTCCAGGCTGTAGTGTCAGTCACTTTGTAGCTGCGTTGACCGATCAGAAGCTCAGCTGCTTGTTTAATTTCCAAGATCGACACGTGGCCCCTTCACTTTGTTATTAAGCAGCTTTACATTAGAAAGAAAAGACTCGTGTTACTCGTCCGCAGCACGAGTGGGTCTGAAAATAGAACATCAGAGAGTGAAGTGACTTCATCTGTCAAGCCTGAAAGTCACGTTTGTCACTTTCACTTAAAGAATCGATCGTTTGACAACGTATACCTCACCGCCACCCTGAACAAATCATCCTGGAGATTGGCTGTGAATGTCTGGCACGGTGGGGGCCAGTTGTTGTTGTTGTTGTTGTTGTTGTTGTTGTTGTTGTTGTTGTGTTGTTGTTTTTTTGGGCTGCACCATAGCTGCCGAGCTACACGACACAAACGCGATGACATGATGATCCGCCTCAATAACTGCATCCCTGGCCCAGTTTATCCTCTTAGCACCGAAAGGACAGTAAGCCAAAGCTGCGTCGGCGCAGGTCACGAGGGTGGAAAGCAGCTCGAGGGGCGGTGGGGAGGGTGGGAGGGGGCGCTGCATCAGTTTGGGGATCGCCAAAATCACGCTGGCCGGGTTTGTTGCAGATTTTTCACCTTGTTTCTCCTTCATTCATCAGGTGGTACGAAAAATGATGTGGTTGATGGACCATGTGTTCAAATACACCAACTTTGGCCTAGTGTCTCTGATCCACGGGGACTTCTTCATCAGACAGGTAAGAGATCCACAGCTGGCATCAAACATTTTAGCACTGTAAACATATTTACAGCCACGGAGCTGCCAGCGTTTTTTTTGTTTTTTTTGTTTAAGCTGCTAAATTAGCTTCAAGGCTAAATCAACAGTTGTCGCAGAGGGATGACAACATGTCAACACTGTTTTCCACTGGAGGTCTTAGGATTATAACAAACCTTCAGGCCATAACACAACTCTCCCCCAACCCTCCTCCGGCTAACTGCTGCCTTCTTTTTTTTTTACGGCCCTGCAAAAGTGCAGTCGCTCCCCATCTGCTCATCCCAGCTGGACAGCAGATACGTTAGCGCGTGTTTTCCTACGGCCACGGCGTCCTCCGAGAAAGATAACGGTTGTGGACAGTGAGTGGTGTGGGAGGGCTCGCTCAGCCCTTTTTTTTTTTTGTTGTGGGGGCAGCTGGAAGCGGAGCAGTCTGACCTGACGGGGCCTACACATGGAGCCTTTTCACAGGGCTGCTATTGGTCAGGGAATTCCTGGAATATCAGGCAAGCTTGAGAGGTAAATTCCAGACAGGGAACAATGAGTCACTGCTGACTCGTCATAAATCAAAGTATCATCAGAAGAAAATAAAAAGATATCTCGTTTCTGTCTGTCAGCGCCATTTATTTTAAGTCCTGCCTGCATTTCTTTTTGGAAAACTAACATCATATTTTGTAAGACGGTTGCATAACACACAGCCATGGACAGTCAGAATCAGGTCTTTGTGCAAAGTAGAGTAAGAACATTCGTGACCAGAAACGTCTGCACGATGCTTCATCTGCTCCTCCCGTTCGTGCTCCTCGACATCAGCCTCGTTAGCCGCACACAAAGCGGAGACGGGCCGAGCGAAGCCAAATCTGCACACAGTTCTTCTGCGCCTCTTTCACAGTCGAAGACGATATCTCGTCGACAAACGCAAACCGAGAGCCGTGCAGTGCGCAGGAGTTGTTTGTCTGTTTGTTTCTTTTTCTCTCATCACGTCACTGCTAAATTCAGGACAGGTCAGGGGCACCTTGAGTGCACATATAGCATAACTATGTCACACTTTGTGATACAAGGCAGCTAATGCAGCCGGCTATCATCTGCGGCACTTTCTGACTGAAAAATGTCCCTTTGTCAGCATTTAAAACTTGAATGAATCAAATAAATTCGATATCACACAGCTGCACTAGCGTCGACGTCATAATACATCCGTTTATATACTTTGATGTTGGTAATGAGCTGATCGTTATTCTCCGTGAGGCTTGCTGGCACCGATAGGACGAAGATTAGAAAAATATCACCATGATGTGACAGGACACATCCATCTCTTCTTTTTTTTTTTTGTATTTTTTGAGCTGCAGAAACACCACAGCAAAGTGGAATTACATTTTTTTAGGTCATGGAAATGCTTTACCGTGGAGTTTCACATCAGGCACTGTGCCGAGGGTGAAGCATCCCCCGAGCCTGCTAACTGCCCGACAGGCTACCGTGTGGAAGACCCAAGAAGGCTGAGCCATTCCTGCCGTCCCCTCCCTCCCTCTCATTCTCCCTGTGTGCGTGTGTGTGTGTGTGTGTCTGTCTGATTCCCCTCTGGCATTCTTGTGTGTGCATTCTTGACATCCTTCCCCCAGAAATGCTTCACACATCCACACGGCACAGCAAGCATCAGCCCCAGCCTCCCAAGCATCTGCTGTCCACTCAGTTCTGGCAGACACGTCTCTAACATCGTTATGCACAGCACAGCACAGCACAGCGAGCTTTGATGGCAGTTGCACAGTTACTCGTGGTGCAGGGCCTTCTTTAACTTTTCTCCTGAGTAGTGTTCACATTCTCCACCTTCAGACCCTTAAAGGAACACCTCTAAACATATTTTATATTTTTAATTCAATAAAATGTTGTGTAATATTCTGAATGCACTCAAACATTGCACAAATCACAATCACTGGCGGCTGTCGACAAAGTTTTCTGGCCATCTTATTGAACAAAATCCAGTCATGGCTGCAGATCACAGAAGAAAACGTGAAAGAATAATAAGAAATAAAGCACATAAATCAGTCGTTTTAGATATATTTACAAGCGATATCTAATACTACATGAAAATACTGGGCACCTTCTGTTTTGAATGCTCACTATGATAACTCGTGGCTTCATGTATGTACACTGTGCAGCTTCTGTTTGTTTACATCTGCATACACTCCGCCAGTTTCTTAGTTTTTACTAGCTAAAGTAATGCAGTCTAGCACAACAGTGAAGGTTGTAGGTGTTAATTCAACATCATGTCCAGGCTTTGTATTCCTGTACACTGACAGATGTTTCTTATATTTATTTATATTCTGATTATATCAGTGAGTGTAAAACCACCTCTCTCCACCACCCTCCATACTAAGTTGTGTAACAGTTCCTCTTAAAGTTTCCACATAAATTGAAGACTGTCACCTTCATGACTGCAGGATTTATTACAGGACTGTTGGATTAGTTTGTTGCTGGTTGTACCTGATGAACCGGGGTGTGTTTTCTCTGCTTCCGGGTGCTCGGCTGAAATGAAGCTGAGCAGGTTGCTCAGAGAGAAGTGTCCTTCAGCTGTGGATAAACAGTCTGAGTCCAAATGCAAAAATAATAAAGCAGGAGAGGTACTCATGTCTGTCGCTATATAGACAGCCTGATGGCGACAGTAGCCACGGCAACCGTCTCAAGGTCATGTATAGGTTTGTGATGTCTCTGTCTCTGTGAATCAGAGATTTTGGAGATTAATTCCTCACTGGTTTAAAAATGACATTTAGTCACTGTAGTTTTGCTCGTCTGCTCACGTGACACATGCATGAGTCCAGCCTCGGCAATGCTAATGCATTTAAAATGTTTTTTTGACCGGGCCTAACTAAAAATCAATCCCGCTCCTCCTCGTCCCGTCACTGCTAATGCTCTTAATGCTGTCAAGGCCATCGTGTTTTGCATCCATTTCAGTCGTGCCATTAATGCTGCTCTGAGTGCTCCACGGTATTACTGCACAGGCTAACTTCTGCTTTGTGTTGGCGTGTTTTCATTTGTTTGGTTGTTTGTGTGCTGACCAAATAACATCCATCTGATCGAGTTAATGAATTTAGCACTCAGCCTTCTTTAGGGCAGATAGAGAAGCTGTTTGAGATAATTAAACTCAACTAGTTTTCAGGTTTTTAATGGTCTGAAACTCTGATGTGTAAACAACACATTAAACTACGATGCTGTGCGTTGTTTCCTCTCTTCGTTACAGGGTAAAGCTCACAGAGACAAGCAGCTGATCTACCTGAAAGATCACCTAGACAAATACTACCACAGCCGCGACAGGAAGTGGATAGTGCTGTTCCCGGAGGGCGGCTTCCTTCGCAAGCGGCGGGAAACCAGCCAGTTGTTCGCCAAGAAGCACTCCCTCCCCCACCTGACCCATGTCACGTTGCCTCGTCTCGGGGCCACCCACGTTATTCTGAAAACCCTGTCAGCCCAGCAGGAGAATGGCAGCGTGGGCAGCGACGCCGGGACCCCGAACCAGACAGGTAACCAAAAAAGAAAACCTTTTCTCTGTGATGGTCTTATGTTTGTTTGCGGTGCTTTGTCTCGCAGTACCAGACGATCGTAGATCTCAGCGCCTACGAATCATCTGGGGATTTCTAAATGCAAGTAGTTCCTTGAATGGTGGGAGGAAAAAGGCCATTAACAAACGTACATCCCCTTTACTTACCTGAAACCGTGCTCTCTCCCTATTCTCCTCTTTGTGAGATATCACTGTTACACAGAGAGCTTTTTAAAACATTAAAAATGGATGGCCCGAGCAGCGTTATGTGGTTCTAACATACCGCATGTCACCACTTAAAGACTTGGGATTGTTTCTGCAGTGCAGGTTTCCACCCATTTTAACAATAAAAGTCACTTATTTAGTTTTTATTGACCTTCAGATTGTGTATTAAACATGTTTATTGGTCATTTTATGCTTTTGGTCGGAGAGAAGGAAGTAGAAATGCGATTATGTTATTATTTTCCAACATATTTAATGTATTTAGAAAGAATTGCCTTTACACGGACGTCAAGTATTTTGATTGGGCCTTCTGACTTACTGAACACAAATTTCAAGTTCTCAAACAGAATTTTCTCTTCCTTAACTTCACTGCCTCTCCTGCCTCACTGTGTACTGTCGGTCTCGATTCACATGTGTTCTCGGGTTGGTTAGACGTCCAGAGATGGACCATGCTTCAAAACTGAAGCATTGAATCATCAGCCTCTGTGTCCCAATGTCCTCTGGGAGTCCTGTTTTTTTTTTTTTTTTTTTTTTTTTTTAAATGAAAGGCAACTGCTGGTAGAGATTACTGAGAGAGGGGTGATATGCACGGAGGTGCCAGAAATTGCATCAAGGTCCTTGAAACCCCAGTGGTTATCTGCAGGAGAGTCATTTTTCTGTCTAGAGACCAGCCCTAAATACAGCCAATGAACGGGAAGATAACTCTGCAATTAACAATGATGGACACAAAAATATTTTGCAAAAGAAAAAAACACAAGCATGGGAACAAAGTGGGTTGTCTTAAAAATTTTCTCCGAAAGGTCTTCCCTCCAATTCCATCAGGAGAAACGTTTCTTTTTTTTTTCCACCATACTCTGTCTTTGAGCTTCCGTTTTATACCATTTTTTATTAGCATTTTTTGCAGGTAACCAGCAAAATTTTACAAAAACACAGGTCCCTTCTTCATACTTCTTCTGTTATCAATCCAAGATGCAATATCATGGCTAAAAATGTCACTTAAGTTCAAACATATCCTCTCAGACAAACTCCAAAACAAACTTTAATGCTGCCTGGATCAGGGTGGCTAGTATCCACTTTAATCTGGACGGTGGACAAATGTAAAAAAAAAAAAAAATTATCCAGATAACTCTTCAAACCTGAAAGCACAGCATTAAAAACGGCCATAAACCCACAGATGCAACGATTCCCCCACGCCCGCCGTGCACACAGTTTACCCAGCGGACTCTCCTGGCGTCGGTTCAGAATCCATTTTAAAGGGTGTGTGTGCTGTGTTAATAGTAATTTGGAGAGGCTTCGGAGGGGGCCCCAGCATTATTGAGAAGTGTGGCTCAGGGAGTTTAGCCCTTCTGCTAGGTTTGCTAACACAGCTCTGTGCGTAATACAGCCTCAGCACTAACGGCAAGATGCCCGTCAGTTCATCGCTCTGCAGGACGGCCTGTCAGAACAAAGGAGGGAGGATCTCTTAATTGGTCTTTCGTGAAATTTAAATAAAGGCGAGCATAGCTTCAGCAAGTCTTTAACAATCAGAGGTTTTGTTTACGTCCTCTGGCAGGATTTAGAAATGTTCAGTCCCCTTCATGTGCTGTAGTTTCAGCTCACATCCCAGTTCTGTCTGTATCTCCCTGTGTCCTTTCCTCTGTCCTAGCAGCTCTGGAGGAGGGGAAGCTGGTTGCTGCAGTAAAGCTTGTCCTTCCACTTGAATCTAGCTAATGGCATTAAAACCTAGGGCAAGGGAAAAAACACACACACACACATCGAGAAGACCGCTATGTCCCTCACTATCCTCTGTACTGTGTGTGTGCTGTGTGTGTGTGTGTGTCTGGTTGATCAAAGACACAGCACTGTCTCTCTCTGACCCTCCCTGATGCTCTGCAGAGGTGCCCAGAGCTTGCTGACTCACTCAGAGACAAATGGGCCACTTGGAGAAAATAGGATTTGATGTAAATGTGTGTGTGTGTGTGTGCCGCTGTGTGTGTGTGTGTGTGCCGCTGTGTATCAGCCATACAATGGCTGGCTAAACACACTGCTCAGCGCAGATATACAGCACATGGGTCACCAGTCAGTCGTCAGCCCTGCAGAAAGACTCTGTTTGCAGCGAGCAGCGATAAGGTTGACGTGTTGTAAAACACTACTTCTAGTTGGAGGATAACCAAAGTTCACCGCTGTGAGTCATTTTCTGCCGGGAATGGAGTTCCATGTGACCCGAAGGTAAAATGTGTTCGATGGCGCCAACCAATCAGAGGCTGTTTTTACCCAGCGGGGCGGACAGGTGTGGGCTTCAAGTGTTGTAATTGGCCCGCAGAGTGGCCTGATAGAGAGCCAGTTATCTGCCAGTGCATTTCCTTCCTCTAACAGTTTTACAGGAGGACGTCTCTGATGTCATTTTAAATTACCACTGCTGTTATTACAGTATTGTTTGTCACAGCGTATAGGGCACCGGCGATACCTTGGCTCAAGGCCCTGGTCTTTGGCCGGCCACTCAGGGGAGACGATGGCTGCCTTTCAGCACACTTGGACAGAGATCTGTATCCAATTACCCACATAGGGATAGATGTGGTGTTAGCCAGGCCCATCAATACCAAGGATGCCTATCAAGTCGCTGTAACATCGTTATAAATGAGCCAGCAGCCTGCGCCTCTTTCCTCCTCTGTCAATGTAATGCTAAAGTAAACAGAGGTGTGCGTTCTTAAAGCTCTTGTGTCAGTCTTTCTGTGTGGACATGCACAGCTATGCAGAGTTTGAATAGACGTGTTGACAGAAAAGGATGATGTATAACAAACCAGAGGTGGACCAAAGGTTAGTTCATCCGTATTTTGGTGAATCCAAGCTCTTTGTTTCTTTATCGTCAAATAAGTTTCACTTTCCCAGGAGGAAACAAAGTGAAATGTCAACATTATGAAGTATGAAACAGCACTTATTTCCAGATCCAGCTCCTTGCCAGCTTTCTCGTTCATGTCCCCCAGCCCAGAGACTCCAGGTCCAGACCTGGTTCCTGACCCCCGCTGGGCCTGGAGACCACCACTTTCAGCTGATCTCTGGCATCATACAGTACTTGATTTAGTAAACAGAGTCCACAAGAGTTAAAGTATAAAGAGGACAATGCACCATTTATCTTAACAGGATAAATGACCAGGACGAGAGGAGGGTCAACTCAAAAAACAGGGTATACTTTCATGTAAACAGGTTAGCATCACTGGTATTGGGATGTTTATGTGTTGTGATATATTTCCTGAGAAATCGATCAAGAAACTAAAAAAATGTGTAAAATTATGAGACAAGAATCTCAAATTGAGATACCTGACACATCGTGGCGCTCATAAAAATCCAATACTGTTCTGCTCATTGATCGCCAAGATTGCAAAATACATCACGGCAGATGGAGTTATACTGTGTCATTCAGATTTATGTCGCCATGTTGCTCAACTCTGGTGTTGGTTTCTATGAGAGAACAGACAGGTGTCCTTATTTCTAACAGGCATGAACTTAGTATATGACGTGTTATAAAGAAGCCAGCGTTCTCAGAGAGGGAAGTGCTTTGTTGCACAGTAACAGCAGACTGTGCTGTGACATTATTCAAGCAGTCAAATACACCGAACCGCTTCACATCAAGCTCATTTTAGATTAGTCCTGCTTGTGTTTTCACCCTTTTTTTACATTCAACAAGCTCGTTCAGCTCAAAGAAACGCTCCGGCGTTCGGTTAATTCGTTTGCTGTCTCAGTTTTTAAGGTTGTTATCGGTCACATTTCTGTGCGTCCCGTACACAAAAAACGGGCGTGGGTGTGTTGCAGAATGGCTTACTTCCAGTGTAAGCTGCACCGGCAAACATGTAGCATCCGTCAAAAGCAAAGAAATATGGGCGACGCTGGGCCATTTGTTTCTCCCAACAGTGTCACATAACACACATGCCGTGAAAAGCCACAGCGTGCTTCACACACAGGTGACGTTTGAGTCGGTCCTGCAGCTTTCGCCCGCAGGAGCTTAAAGTAAATACATCATCCTCTCCATGCAGCTCCGTTTATTTGTTATATTTTAAGCTTGTTTGCAGTTACATGCAGGTGAGCGCAGAGCTGACCCTGCATAATGCACGTAAATACTCGCACACATGCACCCTCGCAGCTGACAAATGGTTTTTATCAAGTGTTTAGCATTCCCTCTCCCATCTGTCACCCTTCGCATTCCTCCTTCCTGTCTCACTACTCTCTCTCTCTCCACCTGTCTTCCTCTCCGTCTCACCCCGCCACAAACCCGAGGGTGAGAAATCTCAGGTCCACTTCGTTTTTTTTTTTGTTTGTTTTTTCATTTGGCAAAAAGACATGATACTGAGGTGAAAATATTTATTTCACTGTGACTCACAAACACAGTCGGCAGCCAAAATCTGTCAAGTTAGGACTTCAGCTGGTACGACTGTTTTCTCCAGCAGTCATTTTGGCAGGTAACGGCGTTCATTTGGCTGCACTGCTGTCAGATAAAAAAAAAAAAAAAAACTCTCCAGGAACACCTTGTAGTTGGAGACGCTGTTCTTGGACAAGTAGAGAGCCTCTGTGCTGGCATCAACGCATGAGAGCGTGATTGAATCCCTACCAGCTGCGGGGCCGCTGTCCTTGCAGTCTTGTCTTGTCGGTTGTGGACAAACAAACTGCGTCGATTCATTTCAAACGCATCCTAACCCAATCCGTGTATCTGTGTTTCTTCCGTGACAGGTAATAAACGTAAAGGCCTGCAGTGGGTTATAGATGTGACCATAGCTTACCCCAAAGCCAGACCCATGGACATCCAGACCTGGATCTTTGGCTACAGGCCTCCTACAGTCACACATGTACACTACAGGTAAGCATACGAATGTTGGTCTCAGGTTTTGATCCGAGCTAGATTTCAAAACTGTAGTTTGTCATTCACACGAGAGCCAGAACCATTTTTACTATGCAAATGTCTCATGCAGCTAACATGCAAATGCTTCACATGAACATATACCGCATTACATCACGAAATAAGTCCAACACGTCAGCAGTTTTGTGTCGTTTTAAACCTTTTATTGGCACTTTCAGGTGATTATTGGGAGAAAGATTTATTCATATTAAAACACATATATATAATGGAGTTTATTTTGTACTATTCATGTGACTCATATCGAGGAAAACCTTGAGGACCGTTCACCCACTGATGACACAACGTCACTTTAACAGGGCCCCCTTTAAATAAACACAAGGTGTGTTCACGTGTGATAACGTCTCATAGAGGCGTCATGTTGGCTCGCTTCTCCTTTGCTGATTAAATTCCGAGTGGCTCTTTGCAGAAGTCTAAAAATCAGATAATGTATTCAGCTGGAATTCAAGGCACCGGTGAAGTATTTCCCAGGCAACGTGATCCATCGAGATTAATCACAAATGAGACTAACTGCTAGGTTCAGATTTATTTTGTTTGTATAGTTCTAAAGCAGATCTGACAACCTCTACAGTACATGTGCCTTAACTGCAGGCGTACGAGTGCTTGAATGTGCTGTATTCTTGTGTGATCGTACACGACAAAAAAAAACAAAAAACAAAAGAAGTCGGCGATGTCGCGGCGTAACCTTTATCGCGTTTCAAAGGACGTGTTGAGTTCTGATGTGACAACTTGGGGAAAAACAAAAGCAGGCCGTAATAAAGAGTAAACACATCCATCATCCTGTATTCTGCGGCTAAGAATATCACAGCTCTCATGCAAAGCTAATGCATTTGCCCCTTCATATTGTCTTGCCATCGGTGCCCTCCACGTTCCCCGGTGATTCTAATCCGTCCACTCGAGGATACGATGAAGGTGGGCCAGGATTAGATTTGGTTCAAGATAAATGAGGCCCTCTGCGCATTGTCCAGGTAGAAGTCATCTTGACCTTTGAATGCTTTCTTTCGCTCACAAACAACCTCCTTCACCTCTGGGTGCAGGGCAAAATAAAAGGTGATTTATGAACAACTGGCTTGCCGGCCCCTCTCTGGAGCCTCCTCTGCCCACATGGACTCAAGCTAAGGACTCATTAACTCTGTAATTAGACAGGCAGAGGATGCACTCGTCCCATCCCACCTCGGGGACTCTCTAATCAGCCATTGACACAATCAGCTTCCCCTCGCTTGGTCAGCAAGCCTCTGCAGCCTGGGGACGGACAGGAAGCCACCCGACCAAGCCTAAAGGCTCAGCTGTTCCCGTTACAAGTGTGCGCGCTCGGCTCCAGCAGCGTAGACGACACCGATCGTACAGAAGTTAGGCTCATGCTGGTACAGGTGCGGAGTCAACAAGAGGATTAATCTGACTGCTGATCAAGGGAACACTGTGGGGGAGTTGCATTTTTTTGGTGGTGCAGACAAGTGTGCCACCCCCCGACAATGTTTCTGCTGTGTCAGTTTAGAACAATTTCTACAGCGAGAGCAGCTTTTTTGTTTTTTTTTCACCAGCCGTCCTACAAATAATGAAATGAAAAGAATATTATGGACTTCATGAGTACGCAGCGCTTTTAGGGCAGAGTGTTTGGACAATAGATCAGTCATATCACCGACGACAACGTAGCAAGAATGGCACGAAATAAATCTGTTACGTTGATTCTCGACCGTTTGTTTCGGTGTTTTTGAGTTGTTTCGGCGGATTCTTCGTTACCTTCTTACCTTCTGTCTGAAACTTAGCAAACTTCAGACAGGGTCTTTCAAGGATTTTGAGTTCTCCAGGGAAGTCTGTAATTTTTATAAATGGGTCATTTTACCTAAATATACAGCTCACGGGCGAATTAAGCCAAAAAAATCCTGATGAAGAACCAATCTGGGGTTCCTGAGTCGATAAATTAGACATTTTAAATGGAGCCTTAAATAGCAATTCCTTCAGAGGCTCAAGTCAAATTTTGAAAACTAGCCTGATTGAACTAGTAGTGAATAATACGACTGCAGCTAATAATTATAATGCTAATAATGGAAACCATTATCCCTGTTGAGATGATCACGACAGCAGTCAGATATTAAGTCAGGGTGCATTCATACAGGATCGGGCGCTGCAGCGACTCGCTCAGTCTCATTCACCGTCTACGTCGCTTTCTCTCTGTGTCTCAAACTATCGGACATAAACCAAATTAAACTTCTTCCTGTCTCTGTTTTGTAAATTTTCAGTCAGACTCAGATTTAGAGTTGTGTACATGAAATAAACACGTAGGGTGTCAGAGTTTACATAGTCTCAGTTTCAGAGGCATTTCAGGCTGACTGTGGAGGTTTTACCGGTCTGATCGTCAGTGTTGACGTTGAGCTGTGTGTTTTTCCAACAGTTGTACCCGGTTTAACTTCTCTGCTGCAGGTCGCTGCGTTGTTTGTGTTTTGCAGCAAAGACCGCCACAGCCAAAACAACACACGATCAAATAGAAAAGTTTTGCCTGCAGCGTCTGATCCTGTCTGAATGTACCCTGATAGTTTTGATATCCACACTGACCTGGGAATGAACAGCAAAAAAAAAACTGCTTTCACTGCCGCACTGAAGAAATTAGGGATTCCCCGCCTGTCTGTCTGTCGTGCCTCTTACATTTGTTGTTTTACTATTTGAATTAATGGTGTTGTCAGGAAACACACGGGAAAGAGACTCCTCAGACCTCACACGCAGCGTAAAAGGCCGTGACACCGAGCAGAGTGTCAGCCGACAGTATCGGTGATTCAGCGCGTTGACTCTGCAGACTGGAGGTCGTCAGCACGAGAGCTCCCCGACTGTCTGTTCAGCTCAGCGAATCAGTGATTTCACCCATTTAGCGAAGCGTCACCTTTTTATGTTTTTCTACGAGCAGAATTCCGCGTGACCACATCAGCTCGTTTTGTGTTTATCTTTCAGAGGTCTTCGAGTTTATTTTTTGGATTACAAACAGACCAGTTTCCTCCCTCGCAGGCACTGACCGTTGACGCCCGTCAGCTGTTAGCTCGATGTCGTTCGAGTCCAGCTGTTTTAACAGAAGACGTGAGTGCGTTCGATCACACTTTGGCGCCCTAAATCCGGCTGCTTCAACGGGGAACTGACCTTGATGGCGGCCCGCCGTCCTCCTAGTGTTATCTTTTCACAGGGGCTGTATAGATTACTACCTCGCCTGAGCCTCGGCTTCAAAACAGGCAGCTGAGAATTGAGTAATATTCTGGATGAATCCACATTGAGCGTTTTTTTTTTTTAATCCTTCCACCTCCCTCCTTCTCTCTCTCCCTCTCTGGTTCCAGTCCTCACCCCTCAGCCTCACCCTCCCTCACTGTGTCTCTTGCCCTCTCCCCATATAATCTCAGTCTTCCAGATTGCGCCATCATAAGCCCTCTGTGAATGGCAGATGGGAGAGCTAGGTGGGCGTACAGAGGCCAAGCGAGGGGCAGCAGTGGGTGTTAAATACGTTGAAGTCTTTTTTTTCTTTTAAATGCACCTTCTCTCTTTTTTTTTTTTTTTTTTTTTTTTGCTGCTGCGTGCGTTTCTGTTTGGGGGAAATATCTGAAAGGTGACATGATTTATGGAGTCTGAGTCTGCCTGGTCATCACACGGACGCTTTTCGAGCTGCACACCTGGCTTTCTCTCTCCGAGACGAGGCGCTCGCACAGAATTGTCGAGCTTGCAGCCGCACCGCTTTCCTAAGATATCTGAGGCAGATTTTCTTTTTCTATAAGCACTTTGTAGGAAAAAAAACGATGCAAGCTCTGTCGTCACGAGATCTAAATCGGACGCCACGTTTCCACCTTTTTACCGAGGATCGCTCAACACCTCCCCCAGGATCAATACCCCACACTCGTGTTTTACCTGTGAGTGCCTCTGATTATAGCGATGGTGTCTTGTGATAATGAGTATAGAGGACGGATTTTCTAAGCTTCTTCTTTATCACCATTAAAACCCATTACAGGCGCAACCCTCCACCCATTTTCACCTCATCCAGTGAGGATCTCCCCATCGAGAGCTTTCACGGTGTCATAACGTTACTTTCTACGCGAAGGTCTTGAATTTAACTTTGTGAACACACGTGAATCCGAGGGAATAAAGTATTTACAGTGAAAGTAGTGACAGTTGCGTGTAAAAGTATTCTTTACATTACAAATAAAGTTAAAGCTCCAAAGCATTGTCGACAAAGTGTAAGTTAAAGTATTTGTTTAATCTGCAGATTCTGTCAGTTATTGATGCCTTCAGACTTTGTTTTGTCGTGCATTAAGCCTGTACATGAACCTGTGTTTAGTTTAAATCAAGCGGTAACCTCCGTGGCTGTAATTCCTCGAGCGGCCACTCGAGGCTGGCTACAGAACCTCACAGCACAAATGAAGGGCTTCACCGAGCTTCACAAACCTGTCACGGATACAACATCCATTCTTTATACTGTCAGTGCTTTAAACCAACTTGTTTAAAAAGGTTCTAGAAATGGGTTTGTGTACCATTTCTGCACTAGTATCATCAACGTGGATGTAGTAGCTGGAAGAAGATTCACCACCAGTCGACATATCTGACTTATATTGACTTTAAAAGATTAAATACGGCTTTTTTCTTGTAATAGAAGAGAACACAGTAATGTGTCCTTCACTTCAGGCTGTTATTAGTGTTACAACAACCTCTGGCCTCACGTTACCGTGCATCACAATGATTTAAATGATGTTTTAAATTTGTGTGAAAGAGATCACTGGTCTTTGATCAGTACTTAGCATCAACACGTACCTTGAGACTGAGGCAGCGTAGAAGAGGACCCTCTTATTGTCAGGAGATTATACACTAATGAAAACATAGTTATGCGTATTCTGTTCTCTATTCTACATTTCCATGTCAGCCTCTGTTAATGTGAACAACCTACGCTGCAGTATTACCTGGAGCCAGGTGATTAAACACACTGATTTAGGAATATGCAACATGTAAACCTAAAACTGCAACAATCAGGGAGGTAAAGGTGGAGTAAAGATGACTTTTCTCTCTGTAATGTGGTGGAGTCGAGCCATAAAGTAACATGACATGTAAATACTACCACCATGTAAAGATAAGGAGTATTTATAGACCTGTATTCAAATGATAACATATGTTCTCGTGTACAGTTTGTCTTTGGGAGGAGCGTCCCACGTCGTAACATTCAAGCTGACCTCAAACATGCCCCGTCATAAAACAGCAGGGTGTGCTGACATCTGTGTGACTGTAATGTCGGGCCACAGAGTTCATATCCACCTGCGACAGCAGTTTTACGGCCCCTTTACACGTGACCCAGGCGCTGATAAAAGGTCGATGCTCCCGACGCTCGCCTGTTATTAACCTGTTCACGGCCCCCCCCCCACACACACCTTCCACCACCACCACCCCCTCCTGTGTCCTCAAATCACAGCACAACACTCTGTCAGAGACATATGGTCACAGAGGCGAGGTCAAAGTGTGCTGCTGCCACGTAGACACCGAGATCAAGGCAGGGATCAGCGTAACAGATGTATTCCAGTGTTTGCTCGTCACCAAAGTTCAGATCTACAAACTAACCAAGAGTTAAATATGAACACAAAGTGACATAAAGTTTTGTTTGTCTTCTTTTATCAGCGTTTCATGGACTCAGAGTCCAGTCCTCGTGACTTACAGCAGGACACGCAACACTTCGCTGCCTCTTTACGAGAGCTCGTGAAGAAACGATTGATCATGACCGTTATAGTTCGACACCGCAGCTCAGCATCGAAAATCATAAACGGTGACCAACGGACAGAAGCGGGACAACAAAGAGTCATTTTGTAAGAAAAATCCCCACGCTCACATGGTGACCTGTTACCATAGCTACAGAAATGATACAGATGCGAGAGAGATTGATTTCACAGTCAGAAGACGGCTTTAATCGTTGCTAAGCTTTTCACACCACAAACAAACAAAAGTCCAAGAGTGTGTTTGGAAAGTAAAGAATGGACGTTTCCTTGAAAGAAAATTGTAATCGCTGGGTAATTGTGAAAGTCGTCCTCTGAAACTTCCTCTTTCAGCTTGTTGATTACAACATTAACTATCAGTAACTGGAGTTGATGACGAGTTTGCTTGGAAACCTCGATGAGTACTCGGTCCTGGCAGAGTCCAGAATCCAGGACATGTTGTCCACGTACTCCAAAATAAAACCTGCTTCATTCACAGCGTGAGCTCAGGCTGCTCTCGGCTGACAAGAGTTATAACGTGACAGCTCGTTGACACTTGCACTGTTGCATTAGTGAGTAAAAAGCATGTACGGCGTTTGTTAAGCAGCAGTCACTGACGCAGGAATATCTTGTGCTACACTGAAGGAAGTCAGCTTGAATGTCAAAGTGTCGATGAGAGAAATCTTCTTACACTGAATGAGTTTTTACGTGAACAGAAAGTAGTACGCTTTTATATCCTTGCTTAACTTTTGTCCCTTTCGGCCGAGCCCTTCTTTTTCCACATCTGCAGCTGAGAGCTGAAGATTCTGTCGTGTCCATTGTTCTGCACCCAAAACCATTTCCTCCAACATACCGCCTTGAGCCAGAGAGGAAGCAGATTAAAGACTAAATGGAGCAATTAAAGTGCAGACTCCTACTGTCACTCAACTCCTCTCTGATTGCAGATAAGCACTTGGCATTCTGCAAAGCGAGAGCCCTTAAGAGTCGTGTGGAGTGTGCGGTAAAAATCATGGAAGGAAACCTCCGTTATTATTGATTCACTGTAGCACAGAATCTACAAAAAAACGTCCTCGCTCTTTGTTTAATCGATGCTTCAGCTGGTGAAACTGACCCTCAGTCCGCGGGAGGAGACCTCGAAGGCGTCGTTTTGGGATTTGGAGCTTCACCGCGCCTTGACGAGGACCCTTATCTTAACTGGATTGAGACAGGAAGCAGGACGGGAGAGCACTCGCTAATCTCAATATTCACCTTTTGCAACGTCGTGCCCGAGAGCAGGCCTCCCTTGGTACCTCTTTGTTTCTCAGGATTTCACCAGCCGGGGAGAGATTTAGGGCCGTATAGAGTCCCCTAACAATGACTGGCTACCCTCCAAAGAGGCTTGTTGAGTGGACAGACTTTTTCCAGCAACAGCCCAAATTTAATTAGCTTCCCAGCCTTGTTAGAAAGGGAAACAATATCTCACAAATAAGAGCCATACAGAAGCTAAACGGCTCAAACAAGGTGGTAAATATGGACGATCATCAGCTTCTGACTTGCCCTGTTTACAACCATAATTACTACATTTAAATCTAATATTTCTCATCCGTTCGTCAAGCTTTACATGTCCCTGAAAACCCAAACTGTTACGTCATCGCTCGCAGGTTAAAGACGAGCTTCACCCATCGGATGCAGTGCAGATCATTACATGGTAAAAAGTCTGACGTTTAAAGTTATCGACAGAAGAAACTGCAGCCCTCTCGCAGCTGTCTGTCTGTGAGCCAAGGTGTCAGGTTAACAGGCGGGCCGGTGCCAAGTGGGTTAGGGTGGAAATGAGAGTGCGGCTGTGGCCCCGTGCCAAACACGTCGCCACCAGTTCCTCGCCACCAACACCGCCGCCACCATCATCGCTGCAAATACAAATGCTACCATACTCAGTTTATTTTTCGCTCAGCACAATATTCGCTGAGTCGTAGATTTTCACAGGAGTATCGTTGGCGTCCTCATCCTCGCTGTTGGCGTTGGTTGTACCGGTGCAGACTGCAGGCCAGATGGCACATCGATTGAAGTCGGCCACTGCTTGAATTTTCGTGCTAAAACCAGACAAACTGTAGTTTAACAAAAATCTGAGGGGACTCTTTGAAGAACTGCTGTTTTATTTTCTCATCTTCTTACTTCGGTTTGACCTACATACATTTTTAGTGTTCTTTCGACGACTACTCAAGTGTAGTTTAATAAAAAAATGTTCCATTTTAGCTCTCAGGAACTTTATTTCCGCTGCATCAACACCCGTGCCTAACATGAGGTAGAAAACATGTAGTAACTTGCAAAGAAATCAGCTTTATAGAATGACAAAAACGCAGCCGTTGGTGAGCAACTTCTGCCATCAGAGCTCGAAAGGAAAGCACGACAACCTCGAGCGTCTCGTGTCAAGATCAAATCATGTGTAAAAAGTGATTTATCTGTCGATTGCAAACCATTCACGTCTTTAATGAGCCCTCCTCTTAAATCATTTAACTCAACAGCAAGTTAAACGTGGAGAATTATCCCCACACTATATGCAGAAAAAGCCGGGAGACGATGAAAACTGCATCCTGCGGGATGCATCTAAAATATACATAATGTGAAGAGCTAAACATTAACAGCTGTGCCTTTTCAGCGCGATATTTATAGCAGTGGATCGAAGCTGAATAGAAAATTGGTGCAATTAAACTATTTTTATAATCCCATTCAGTCATTTCAGTCGTTCAATCAAACATGTCAAAGTTTTCCAGCTCCTCGAATGTGTGAGCGTTGGTTGTGTTTGGTCGTAACCCTCGTCTAAAACCGTCCGTAAGACTGGCAGCAGCCCAAACGTGGAGTCGGGTTGTTTCCAGGGCAGGAAACGAACCCAGCGAACTCCTTCGCGTGCTGGTTAATTCTTGGCATCTTCCAGATAATAACCAGCGAAAGCAGCTGATACAAGGGGAAGATACCGCCTGCTAACTAAGCACATTGTGTCCGTCCGCTCTGTAAACGCCCTCCCCTCAACCTGAGCTGTCCTCCAGCAGCCCAGACGCCAAAAAAATAAATAAAAATCCTGATTTCTGCATGAATATTTCAGCTGCAGGAAAGCGCCGTGGCTGCCACCTGCTTACCCGCTGGCCCCTAAATGCTCAGACCTTCCGATAAGTGGCCCGAGCCGGCTCATATTCTCCTCTGCCGGGATTACACAGGTATCAGATTACATTTAAGAAGTACAAGAAGGCCTTTGGCCGGCCGGAGCAGGTGTGAATCGCTCTCCTGGCTTGCATGCGTTACATTAAATCAGACTTTTAATTATTAATTGGCTTAAATGTAATAACAGCACCACCGCTGTCAGTCACTGCTGTGAAAACACGACTCTTATTAGGAGCTACAAGTGCAGCCAGAACCAAAAATTACCACCTATCAGCACGACTACAGGAAAACACAGCTTTTATTGTTCCAGTGGTGACTTCCTTGATTTATCCTTTGCTTTAATTGCTGCTTCCTGTCCCCAAATTATCGCATCAGTCGTGCTTGTGTGTGTATGTGGTATGTGTGTGTGTGTGTCGCAGCCTAGATCTTAACTCATTTTCTCTTTTCTTACCGCTTCGAGAGTGCATCAGTGTTAGCAAGTTCAGACACCTGATATCCGTAGACACAGAAGGAGAAGCTTCGAGGAGCGTCTCACCTCGGCCTCCGATCGCCCTATCGGGTGGCCACGGCGGCTCAGCACCAGTTTTGGGCAGCCAGAGTGGCTCACGGGGGGCACGGTGTGTCTTCATTGTAAAAAATCGAAGAATTCACAGGACAAGTGTTTTTAGCTTGAATCTAACTTCAGCCTCATGCTGCTAGGGGGGGATGTAAAGTCGTCGTGCTCTGCCACAGAGCAGCACCCACACACTGAACTCCTGGATAATGAGTAGAAGGGTCTGTACATGTGTGTGTTGAATCATCAGCTGTGCAACAAGCAGGCCTGATTTTGTCTCAGAGACTGATTCAGTTCAAAGACCTGACGTGTCCTCCTGCGCTGATCTGTGCTTTTCACACCAACAATAATCAGAATACGAGATTTCGGTACACTTTCAGAGTTTAAAATCATGAACGTCCCTCCTGATTACTCCAGGGAGGCCACGTGAATGTTTTTGTGGAAATTAGGGCTGCAAACTAACAATTCTTTTCATTCATCGGGCGGATTAGCAGATTATTTTTGCAATTAATCGCGAATGAGTGTGAAGAAATCAGATCATCATGTCCAAAATCCAAAGAATGTTCAGCGTACAGTGATGAAAGCTCACGTTTCACAAAGACTGATCACTTAAAGCGTCATCATGAGCGATTAATCAAACATCAGTGTAGTTGCTGGTTAAATTTCTGTCATTAATAATCCAAATAAAGCCTCATAAAGGGCCCTGATGTCATAATATGAGTGTGTTCATTCAGGGGATCTTGTGAGGACCGACTGAGGAAAGACATCTGCGGTCTGCAGCTCGATTTTTAAAAACGCACGACGTCCTCCTGACAGCAGCGCAGATTGCTTTTTAATATCCATCGATCGATCACTTTAATAATCAATACCGCATCGCTCGCCGCCTCCTCGTAGGCACAAATGTACTCCAGCAGTGGGCATTAGCCGGACGGACGGGGAGTATTGAGCAAACGTTGAGTGCAGAGGAAATGTTTGTCTGGAGGGAGGAGACTGTAACCTCTATTTGAAGGTGACCAGGAGCCGGCTGTGTGAGAGTGCAGCTGACTGGGGACCCCTTCTGGCTAAGAACAACATTTCATCAGCATTCCTCATCATCGGCTCATAGAAGTGACCCTTTTCATAAGCCACCCACTGTTTTTACAATGTCAACCAGCGTGTTAGTCACTGTGCTTTTCCTCATTTGTGATTTATTACAAAGAACCCGGCTGGAAATGTTTTGTTTGATAAAACAAACAATTATCCGATCGACAGGAAATTAACCGTTCTTCTAATCGATTAATCGGTTTATTTGTAAGAAGAAACGTCATCCACGCTCAGTGTTTCCGCTCCTCGAATGTCAAACATCAGTTTGTTTCTTTCCTCGTCTGTGACGTTCAAGTGAATATCTGGATAATAACGTCTAACTGTAAGAACGCACAGACAGCAGCAGGTTCAGACTCGTGTGAGATTAAAGAGATTAAATCATGTCGCATAACTCCTTTCTGCCTGCAGCACATCTTATCTTCATCAGCCGGTGGCAGCCGGTCATGTGACTGGTAAATCACCATGGATACGATGTAAACAAAGCATGATCGGTGTAATTACTTGTGCTGGATACAAAATAAACACAACAGATATTTCTGATTTATAAAGAACAAACTCGTATATTTTAATCCGTTACATAATTTTCACATTTATTTATTTAATTTATTGTTTGTCTATATCAATATTAACCTTTATTTTATGCTTTACTTTTATTCTTTCTTATTTATCTCTATATTTTAATGGGTTTTATTTCATTATTCTGATTTATCTGTTTGTTTCTGGTGTTTCCTCACTACAGCATGATGCGATGGTTCTTCCTCAGTTTGTGTTGTGCTTTTTTTGTTACCGTGTGGAAAAACTTGATTTCATTTGTATGAAAAGTCGTACACGGATAAAGTCTGACTGGTTCATGAAAGAAATATAAAACAAAATATTACAACCATAAAACAAGACTTTATTAACGCTGCTTCTCTCCGGCTTGCTGTCAGAACTGATTGAGCTTTCTGTACTGTCTCTCTCTCTCTTCCCACACACTTCTTCTAACCGAGCCATTTTGTGCAGCTCCACGACTCGTCTGTCTCCTGTCAGGCCTCCCCTCAGCACTTCTGTCTCCCTCTGACTCTCTGATGAGCCAGCCACTTAATGAACGCCCCTAAAAGAAAAAAAGGCTGAAGTTAGAACAAACACAGACCGCTCCGCTCAGGGACCACGGCCGACACTCTCGGGGGGTTTTTTTTGGACTGCAGCTTCCACGACGGATCAATGTAGACAGTTTCTGCTGAGCGAGACTTCAGTAATCATTTTTTGTGTTTCATCTGACTCCCTGTCTGTGCCTGTCTCTCTCTTTTCCTTCAGGATGTACCCGATAAAAGAGGTTCCTATGGAGGCAGAGGCCCTGACTGACTGGCTGTACCAGAGATTCGTGGAGAAAGAAGAGTTGCTGGCCTACTTCTACGACACAGGTGCGTCTCGCCGTGTCGTTAAAGTCGCACTGAAATCTGAATTTCATCCTCGACGTTGCATCGCGACGATACCGCAGCTTCCGTGAAATGATGTCCGAGCTTCAACCCTCTGGGTGGGCGTATCCCATGGCAACGGTTGACTGATATTTGAGGGCTGTTGTTGCTAGGAGACTGTCAACTTCCGATACACAACGGGCAATTTAAAACGTGACACGCTGCAGCGCTCAACACGTGGAAACAGTTTGTGTTCCAGTCAGAAAGTGGACGCTAGTCCTCGCGTCTTTTTACCTTTTTATTTCTCCCTTTCTGGTCATCAGACATCGTTAAAACTGTAAAGAAATGAAGGATTTCTCAAGCGAGTGTCCGTCGCTAAACAGGCTTGAAACATGTCAGCGTAACAGAAAAGTGATGTCAGATAAAATTACTGAAACATATAAAAACACATCAACATTTAACCGTTCGTGTGCACTTCTATGAGGCTGAGGCTGTAAATATCGACTAAACATCATCTTTAAGTAACGCATTAAAGACTGTTTATGTTATAAACATTTATTTCATTGTTAATGTCTTCATGAGCTACAATAATCATGCAGTATAGAACAGAAACACCTTCTGTGTCACACCTTTCCCTCACAGAGCCGACGTGCCAGAGTTCAGCCAGTCGACTTCTAGAGGCTCCTGTGAGTTAGTTTCATTTTCAGCCTGTCGCTCCTTTGTTGTCATGACTTCTATGGAAATCCCCCCCTGGAGCAAAGTGACCTCACACAGATCCTTTGGTATACTTTGGTATTTTTCCAAAAAAACGGAGCCAAGAGATGAAAACAAGTTATGACCAGTTATGGAAATAACCAATTTACCAGAAGCAGCTTGCACGGGTGAATCCAGATCATTGGAGGTCACCTCAACGCTGTTTTCTTGAGGGTGTTTCCACATAGCTGCGATCTTTTTCTTGGTTTTCTGTGTCTTGTTCTACCAGATTAAACAATCCAGGTTACATGAATGCACCGCGAAGAATAAAACTTTTTATGGAGGAGAAATCGACTTCCCTTCGATCCTTACTCCGGTCGTTGAAACCAAGTTTCTTGTCAAAATTCCGTTAAAGAAAGACGACTGTAACTCGGTTACTTGCGCAGATGTAATCACGCTACCGTGTTCGGGGTCAAATCACCAGCGATGACACAAAGTAATGCGGGTACACATCTCCGTGTCTCTGTTATCCTGGTTTAATGAATCTTAAGAAATGAGCTCCGCGAGCATTAACTCTGACTCTCCACGTCTCCGCCAACAGGATCATTCCCTCTCGAAGACGGACAGAAGGAGGCGGTTTCCCGGCAGATGACCCTGGACCCCGTGTGGCTGTGCGTCATCCAGTCGCTGGCGTTCGCCTCGGGCTTCGTGTGGTACAGCGTCCTCCAGTACCTCTACTGCTGTTTATTTTGAGTGCGCTGATGAGGCGAGAGTCTTTTATCGAACCACTGGAAAAGCCTCAGGATCGGTCGGTGTGTGGCCCAGCGTCATACATGCTCCTCCCCTCCTCCACCACCACCACCACCACCACCTCCCCCCCACCTCTACGATGGATGAATGTACATTTACAACAGTGGAGAGACTCGAAACAGGAAGCGGAAGCATAGGAAGTACACAGACACAGATTACAGGTACAGAAGACGAAACTGGTCACAGGCATAGTTAACCCCCCCCTAACACCACACACTCGCTCCAACGGCCTAGCAGAATAATCTCTCGCACTCGTCACGACTCACATTTTTTGATGTTTACACGTCCTCATACACGTAGACGCTCACACGTAACATGACTTTTTATTGGAAGTTAACGACACGAGGCTCAGGACTCCTCCAGAAGACGCTCTGGACTCGGACTCTCGGACTCTCTCCTCCCCCTCTCCTCCCCTCCTTTTAGGCTTTAGCCGTCGTAGTTTTACAGAGTATAAAGTACGTATGGACGCGTGTGTGAGTGAATATATGTGACTAGAAGCAAAATGTCTGCCCTTGTTCTACTTCTTCTTCTTCCTGGTGAGAGTTGATGAAGCCCACTGGACCTCTCTTTCAGCCCGGCTGGCCACACCTTCCAGAGCGAGCGAGCGAGCCGGCGGCTGTATGAACGTTGAGGCCGCGCAGCCGGCGGCCGCTCCTCTGGCCTTCATTGCACTAAGGATCCATACTGCCCTAACTGCTCCCTGTCCCAGGAACATAATATTCCTGAGTGTGGTAGCTGTCAATGTTTTATTTCCCCTTTTTTGTTCCCTCCTCCTTAACCCGCATATCTCCACAACAACGGCCATTGTATTTGTTGTTGTCTTTTCTTTTCTTTCTCCGCCCTGTCTGTCTGTCGAGGCAGTATTCTGAGCTCACTGAGGAAAAAAAAAAAAGGGGGGGGGATCATGTTTACACTGGCGGCCCCGCTGAAAGCCGGAATAGAGATGGCGGCTATGACGCGGCGCTCGATTTTGAAGGATCGCTTCTCTGTGACGGAGACGGTGCTGTAGTGCTAATTTTTAAAAAAAAAAACAAACAAACGAAAAAACAAATAAGCGGTGGCACGCAGGGCGAGAAAAGTCTGATCAGCGTTTAAAAAAAAAAAAAGGTTTGTGTTTCGTGTGTGGATTTTCTCACTCCTCTGCTCGCCAACACACCTCCACATGTGCACACAGAGCCATGTGCAGCAACACACGAGCAGCAGCAGCAGAGTTCAGACGTCCGTCTCGAAGGATCATCTCAGCGAGCCAGACTGAGAAGGAAGGCAGAGACTCTTACCCCCCCTCATTGGACTACATAGTTTTACAAATATTTAAGCCATAATGCTTAGTGTTGTTGGGGCGGGGAAAAGACACGGAGAGGAGGAAAAAAATATGATTTTTTTGTTTGTTTTTTTATAGAAAGCTACCCTAATGTTCAGCATTCTAAAATAGAGATTTTGGCTTACAGAACTATAGGTGTCATTACTGTAAATTTACAGCATAACCTGCCTAAGTGAGTGTGTGTGGTTGTCTTTTTTTTTTTCTTTCTTTCCTCCCCCCTTCCTCTCTCCTCCTCCTCCATTTTTTTTTTTTTTTTTTTGTTTTGTTTTTTTGATATATACGATTCATGTCGTGTCATGGTCGCTCTGTGACGTCAGAGCGCGCGGGCAGATTTCACCCGCGAGTGGTCGAGGAGGATTTAAAAAAAACAAACAAAAAAAAAAAAAAATGTTTTTTTGATTTCATTTTAAAATTACATAAAAACTCGTCGTCTCCTCACGTCATGGTATGTTTAAAAATCTTGTACATAAAGCTGAGGAAGGAGTTTTCATTGTTGGAAATGACTGCAGCGTTTCTCTCTCTCTCTCTCTCTCTCTCTCTCTCTCTCTCTTTTGGTCTGTGATAATTTCAGAGAATTTTAGTTTAAAAAATATCATGAATGTTTTTTAAAAAAAGAAAAAAAAATGACGAAAGCAAAGGATTTTCCCTTCACTTCTCAGTGTTATCCTGTATTTTTATTTATTTTTTTGTTTTGTTTTTTGTGTGTGCTTCAAGACATTACAGCTACTGACCAGTTTCACAGTTTGTACGTTGTTTTAAATAAATCAGGATTTTTAGTGGGGAAAGCCTCGACTATCAAGCCTTACCTGATGTCCCGGTGGACCGCACTCTCAAATCTGTTTCCTCGCACTCCCGACTAAAACATCCCAGGTGTTTTTTTTTTGGTTTTTTTTGATGGTTTGGCAGCAAACTTCAGGAGGGATCGCACTCCTCACCGACGAGGGAAACTCTGGCGGGGCCCTGCGAATGACGCAGCAGCTCTCTCTCTTCCCGAACGTGGTTGTTGTGGTTTACTGAGGTCGGTCATCTGTAATTTGTTTTGATTAGGAAGATTCTAGAGGAAAAAGGTGCATTGTTGTAGTTTACTGCCCCTCTCTCTCTCTCTGTTTGGTAGAAACTGTGTGAAACGCAACAAAAAAACAAAAAGGGCGTCCTGTCTGGGCAGGTAACAGCTGTTAAAATCAGGTTGTAAATGTGATTCATCCAGCGGCCCTTTCAGATTCCCCTCCATCGTGAGAGTGACTTGAAATAAAAACTTCATCTTTTTTCTTTTTTTTTTTTTTGTCACCTTTTCACTTTTTTTTTTTTTTAATTTTTAATTTTATTTTCTGACCATGTTTCCAAAGAAGGCAGGGAAATAATGTTTTCCTAGATGTGGTTTTAGGAAATAAACACAATAGGGATTTAAACAAATTATACTAGAACTGTCTGTAATTTTCCATTTTGTACTTCTCCTTTAATTCCTAGCTACACAGCCATTTTACAACACAAAAGACTTGTGCTGGAATAAAACATCATAAAGATCCGAACGGTGTAATGCTTTGTCTTTTAACGTGTTTTTATAAAAGTGCTGACAGATAATGAGACATGTATAGATATTTTTTTGAGTTTGAGTTTTAAAGGATTAGTTTGACATTTTTAGAGATCACAGTTATTCAGTTTTTTGGTTTTTAAGAGAAATACATGAGAAGATTGATAAAAGTCAGTGAAGCGGACTAAACAGCAAATTTGATTCACCTGTACTTTACCTGAGGACGTCTTCTCCACCACGTTTCAGACAGAAATATTGTACTTTAAACTGCGCTACAATTATCTGACAGTTTACTTTAAAAATTAAGATTTTGCCATACAAAATACTTCAAGTACACTCGTACAATCCAGTGTGATACAATACCATAAATTAAACTTTTTCCGAAGCTCATAATTTCAAGTTTTTGAGGTTTTGATTAAACCGTTATGTCCCTCCTCCCTGTCTGTTTGCCAGTTAAGGTGAACCGTTAAGAAAGAAAACAAGTATTTTTCTCTAAATGTCAGATTATTACAAGCTAAATGCATCAATCCTGACTGTTCCTATAGAAGTTGTCATATAAAAAAATTATGTTAAATGACACTCTTCTAGTTTATCTTCTCCCTGAGGTAAATGACATTTCTTCCTTGACTGTTGATGGCTGGAAATGGTCTCCAGGTAACCAAAGCCTGTGTTTGCTCAGGTCTGTGCCCGTTGTTTAACCGTGGTGTCAGTCACTAGCTGTTGAAAGTCACTGGTTTGTGTTACAGCGCTCTGATTTCAGCCGTGACGGCGCGCTGATGTCAGTGTGAACTCTGCTCAAGCCTGCATAGATCTGCTTACCGTGGTACGGGTTTGTTTTACTTACTTTAGTGATACATCGATGTAAAAAGTAATCCATTACAAGTAACAGGCCTGATTTGAAGCTCAAAATCTTGGTTGGTAGTCCAGCCTCTTCCACCTTAAGCCTTAATATAATCTGAACAGGTGAGTTGTATATAAATTCACCCTCAGTACAGTTGTCATGAACGGGGAAATTAGCTATAGAGACCAAAACTGTTTTTTGTACCAGGCTGTAAACATGTTTATTGGACATTTTAACATGGGGACTTATGGAGACTGACTCACTTCTGGAGCAACCCTCAAGTGGACGTTTGAGGAACTGCAGTTTTTGGGCACTTCTGCATTGGCTTCACTTCACAGCCACGGAGGTTTCCGCTTGGTACTGAGCTGTTGCTTGGCTGGCAACCAGTGGGGACTCAACCTTGCCAAGAAATAGTTCCCTTGTTGGACTTTTCTTTTAGAGGTGCTGCTTGGCTGTTTCCACTCCTTATGCAAAGCTAAACTATAAGATACGTACTATGTATCAGCTGCTAGGAAAGAATTCCTCCTTCCTGCTTTAAAATTGTTGGATAAGAGGAAACCAAAGGTTACATTTCCACGGCAGCTGGAGTGATATGTGGAGGGTCAGGTCTGCAGGAGAGCCACATGCCTGAGGCAACCAATGGGATCCGAGGGTGAAAACACCGGGAAGTGAACTGGAAAATGGGATTAAATATGCACGAAGCTTCACCAACATACCGAAGGGCTAACAGTCAGGAGCCAGAGTGGCTGTTAGCTCAGCATGGTGTCCAGATGGAGGTGTAGTAACCCCGACTGTTTGGAGAATCCTCCTCCTCGGTGCAACTCAAAGCCTCGTCCCAAGGTCACCCACATTACAGCCTCCAGAGGAACTTCTGTGTCCTCTGCAGAAGCACCAGTGTTCCTCCTCGGACACCTGCAATGAACTATTTCACGGGCACTGCTCCCCAAAGGTCCCTCAGTGTCACGCTTTGATGCCTGTTCCCTCGTGACGCCGTCCCTTGAGTCAGCAAGCACTAAAACACCCAGCTGTGGAGAGATGAGGGCCGGGGCCTGAATGTCACTGCAGCAGCCACCGGCATCACTTGAGTCTCCCCCAGGGCCCCCATCCTGCTGTCACAAGGGAGGAGGATGACAGTGACGGCTGGTCGCACCATCAGTGATGTTAGATCACATATTTCTCATGAAAATACTGAAAACAGGACTCGTCAGCTCCTTTAATTAATCAGCCCAGAATATCTTGTTTGTTTAATCTGTACAAAAACCAAAGTGTTAAAACAACATTTCGCTTTCGTTTGATTGGTGTGTGTGTGTGTGTGTGTGTGTGTGTGTGTGTGTGTGTGTGTGTGTCTGTGCCAGGCTATTTCTTGGCTGCTAGCTGTTACCTGGCAACCAGCAGAGACTCCAGGAAGTTCCTTGTCCTTGCCAAGAAATGGTCTGCCACGTAACCCTCCTTATAAAACAGCAAATTGTTGCTCTTACACTTCATTAAATTGTATTCTAATAACATTCATTAGTGAGATTTAAAGGTGCTGCTTCAGACAGAGCCAGGTTAGCCATTTCCCCATGTTTACAGTGATGCTAAGCTAAGCTAATTGGGTGCTGGCTGTGGCCTCTCATCTAACCCCATCTAATGTTTAATCATCTCAAAATAAAATAAGACTTCATTTAAAATTAGCCTTTTATATCTACAGACACTGGAGGTCCTCTTCCAGTCCGCCATGTTGAACCGCCATGTTGCTATGGTAGCCCAGAACAGACAAACTAGACACTGACTCTGGATAGAGCTTTTTGTGTTGTTTTTTTTTTTTTTTTGCACGTTTTGCAGCCATCGTAGTTTATCCTACAAGCTACCAAAGAGAGTGCGAGACGACAACACCGCTAGACGCTACTAAATCCAACACACTTTACCTTTAATGCTAACAATTATTAGCTAAATGCTAAGTTTTTATTCAGGTTAGCATCACTCTAGGCGGTCTGAAATGAAATGGCAAAGACACTCTTTTATTATCCAGGTATGTGAACACGTGCAAGGAATTTGACTCCAGTTTTACTTTGCTGTCAATGTCCGTACACAGATATACATAAATAATATTAATAATAATAATAATAATGCATTTTATTTAGAAGCGTTTTTCTGAATACTCAAAGACACTGCAGCTTAAAAACAGGACAACAAGTTCGACAAGGTAAGTGCAAACACTATGCACATATATGTACCTATACGTGTATATGTGTGCGTAAACAATAACATGACGTCTGTAGACAGTTGCAGACACTAGATATAAAATAAATGAGTTATGTGGCATGCTGCTTGATGTACATGAGGTAGGTGGATATGACCGTAACATTTGTAGACTGTGTATGAGTGATGATATTTACATGATTTAAACTGAATAAATAATTTACAGGCACAGGGATTGTTGCTGACACACATTGTTCATCACTGTGATAACCTGAAGAAAGAAAGAAGGAGGATCAGAGGTGATGCGAGCACCATAAGCATCCTGTAAACCCTCATCAGTCACCCCCAGCAGAGGTGAGGAGGTTGTGGTGGGATGTAGCTGTCTGTCCTCCCTGTCGCTCCCTCTCAACTCCTGGCCTTTAACAGAGGCAGCTGACGTCAGAGCGGCCTCAGGCACCCGACTGTCTCTGTTGTATTTAGCTGTCAGTTTTCTGCTCCGGCTCCACCACAACCCATCCACCACCACCCCGACTGTTCCTGGCTGATGTCCAAACTCCTCCAAGCTCTTTGTAGGAGTGACCTTTGCAGAGGCAGACTGACAGACCGGCTCGGGCTCGGGTGGCGTGAGCGGTTGGTGTCAGTGTGTGTGGTGCTGGCAGCAGAGAGGATAATTTGAACTGCTGCTGTGGCTGCCCCAACGTGTTTATCAGGCGGGAGTCGCACATCAGCATCTCCTTGTAATGAGAAAAATAATCTTTTATCTGTCACGTGCCAGTCAGGCTTTGATTGTGCACGTTTAAACTGATACCTGATGCTGCTTTGCTCTTTTAAATATGTCAGGCAATCAGGAATGTGGATGATGTTACAGTAAATAACCATCTAAATCTGTTCCAACTGTATGTAAATGAGCTGTCTGTGATAAATGACAAAGAAACAGAACATCTTAATGTCACAGCAGACTGTGTATGATGATCTATGCCATATCCAGGAATACAAGCAGAGCGAGAGGTCTCTGCGACTGATGGCGACTCTTCAGGAGGTCCTGCTGTTTCCTCCTCTGTGGCTTACATCCATGGAAACTGCTCTGTGGACAAAAAAAAGTTTGTTTTCGGCTCTTTTAAAGGTTTTTACTGCTCCTGTTTGTTCGTCAGTGGGTCTGCAACGACTTAGACAGTGAAGATTTTTAGCATACATAACACCTGAAAATGTTCACTGTTTTTTTTTGGATATTTTTAGTGAGCTATTCTTACATCTGCTTGATTCATTTTCTAGACAGCTACTCTCACTCTCTGCGCTTCAGCTGGAATAAAATGTGAACATAACTCAGTCACTAGTGCCTAAAGGGCTATTTTAAAGAGTGATGTGACTGTTTAAAACATTTATATCTTTCATCAGTGACACAGTTTTATTGTTTATTATCTTCGTTGGTTGTTACCTAACCAGCAGCTACTCTCCTGGGGTCTAAAATAAGCAAATATCAGCAAATATTCATCTTCAGTACACCTGAAAACTGGACATGACTTACAGTCGTAGAACAATTAACAGTAAACTTAAAAAAATAAAATATATTTAAATAAATGTATAGTCAGAGATCAGAATCTCATACAAGGAGAATAAAAAATATACATATACACATTATTATTGTTGTTGTTGTTGTTGTTGTTGTTATTGTTATTATTATACGTTTTTGGCGCCACCCCGTGGCGAGTTGTGCGCATGTCATTCACCTACCCGCTCTACTCTCGCGGGTTTTGAGGCGCTTAGCAACCTCACAACTTGTATCCTTCCCTCAGCCAATCAGGAGTCACCGTGAGGCGAGAACGGGCCAATTACAATCGAGGATTTAGGCACCAATTTAAAAACCGAGCAGCAGACGCTTCCTTGTTTTTGTTAACTGGCGATTCACACGCGTGAGCGAAGAAAAGAAACATTTGGTTTGTTTTTTTTTTATCGGTAACAAATCACCGGGGCAGTAAATGAAGAGACTAACTCGGCAGTCACCGGTTTAAGTTGATGTTGAACTAACGTCGAGTGTATCCTAGCAACAACCAACGTTAAGTCACGTAACTTAACGTTAGGCTCGGTGTAAAGAAGTAAGATGCCGTCCCGTGTTGAGGATTACGAGGTGTTGTACACGATAGGCTCCGGTTCTTATGGAAAATGCCAGAAAATAAGGCGGAAATCTGACGGGAAAGTGAGTAACGTTCACGTTTACACGTGTTTTACGTTTTGTATCCGCTCACCTGTAACGGCAGGTAAAGTTAACCTGCCCGGAGGGCTTTGTTGTAACGACGAGGCCGTTTGTTACCGGATAAAACGTTACACCAACGGTAGCTTCAGTTGAATTTAAACCCTGAACTACGTTACCGAGCGTTAATAATAACAATATAGTGACTTTGTGATAAGTTTTGGACATTAAAGACACTTTAGATATCATTATGCTATGTTTTTAGCACAAAAACCGCCCGCAGTCCAGTGAAGGTGAATTAAAAGGTCACTTTGGTAATAAGTGCTAATTTATAAAGTGGTGAGCAGGTAGCTCTTAATATATCTAAAAGCCTTGTCAGCACAGGTGTGACTGATTAAGTTGGATAATTAATCACATTATAGCAGCTTCTTTCAATTTAGGTGTTCACACAGGCACTGACACACATTGTGAATATACATATTTATGTTTTGCACGTTAACTTAAAGCACATTTTTGCTCCTCTAATGTGATAATTGACCTTTTTGCCAGCAGGTAAACACAGGTGTTTCCAGTGATACTGATTAAGGTTAAGGAGTCAGGGTGCTGCTGAAGAGGAAAGTCTCTGCTGCACTAAATGGAACTGAACCTTAATTAGTATCATTGGAAAACACCTGAGTTGACCCTACCCTTTAATGTCCAAATGGCTGCTGTTTGCCGCCTTTTGCTTCATAGCCTTGTAAATTGACTACTTTTGTTTGTTTTGTAGGTCCTCGTGTGGAAGGAGCTGGACTATGGCACCATGGCGGAGAGCGAAAAGCAGATGTTGGTGTCGGAGGTGAACCTCCTGAGGGAGCTCAAGCACCCAAACATCGTGCGGTACTACGACCGCATCATAGACCGGAGCAACGCCACGCTGTACATTGTCATGGAGCACTGCGAGGGCGGGGACCTGTCCAGCCTCATCACCCGATGCATCAGTGAAAGGTGACAGTGTGAATCTTTAGTGTTGAAATGGAATTCTCATGTCCACCTCACATCAGTGCTGCAGAATTAAGAGTGTGTGTGTGTGTGTTATTAGGCGTTATTTAGAGGAGCAGTTCGTCCTGCGAGTCATGACACAGCTCACATTAGCCCTGAAGGAGTGCCACAGACGCAGTGATGGACGGGCCACGGTTCTTCATCGAGACCTGAAACCAGCCAACATCTTCCTCGACATCAGACAGAACGTGAAGCTCGGAGACTTTGGCCTAGCGAGGATCCTGAACCATGACACCAGTTTTGCAAAGACCTTTGTCGGGACACCTTACTACATGTCTCCAGTGAGTTGTTCAATCCTGCTGTGGTTTTTAACCTGACCTTTTGATCCTCCTGATCATGTTCTAATTAACCACATTTACAACATCTCTTTCAGGAACAAATAAACCGGATGTCTTACAACGAGAAGTCCGATATTTGGTCACTGGGATGTTTGCTGTATGAGCTCTGTTCATTATCGTAAGTATCGTAACTCTTCTGCTTTAGCTGATCTCTCCAGCAGCCGGTTTGTTGACTGTGCCTCTGACATTCTCCCGTGCAGCCCTCCATTTACCGCATACAACCAAAGAGAGCTGGCAGAGAGGATCAGAGAGGGGAAGTACCGAAGAATCCCGTACCGATACTCTGACGAACTGAACACCTTGCTCAGCAAAATGCTCAACTTGAAGGTTACAAATGAACTATTTATCACTCAGTGATTTCTGTGTTTTGCCCAAAAGCTTAATTGTGCCACCGTTATTCTATTAATCTGTTTCTCTGTTGGCAGGACTATCTGAGGCCCTCTGTGGAGGCTATTCTCCAGAGCAGCCTGTTGGCTGACGCTGTCGCCGAGGAGCAGAGGAGGGCACAGGTGCGACTCCGAAGAAAGTCGGCGGACTCCGACTGCCCCCTTCCCAAGCCCGCTGAACCGACGCCACCCTCGGCTGCAGAGCTCAGACTCAGGGAACAGGCACTGCGAGACAGAGAACAGGCACTGCGAGACAGAGAAAAGGCGCTGAAGGAACGCGAGCAGAGGCTGGAGCGTAAGGCTTTTATTTATACTCCCATTGTGGCCACACAGACCCGTCCACTGTGGCCTGGTCACAGGACAGTGTGACGACCTGGAAAAACATTCAGAGCCGCTGATGAAATTTTGTATATCATTGTTCAGCTGTAAATAATTTTGTATTGATATCTTTGTGACGGGATAGTTAAGGTTGTATAACGTTAACTGTCACACAGTCACAACACATGTTCTGCAGGTAAACAGAACAGTTTAACAGGTTTATTGATGTTGCGTGACTTGTTCTTGACTCTGTACTTACTTACAGCACCACACATACAGCATGCATGAATCAAATAAGGAAGGTGTCGGTGTCACATGACAAAAGTGCTACAAATTCCAAAAATAAGATCCTTTTTTTTGTCCTTTCATGGCAGAACGAGAGCAGGAGCTGTGTGTTCGTGAGCGACTGTCGAATGAGAAGCTTGCAAGGTAAAAACTTTAAGAAGACTACAAATGAAACAGTCCACGCTCACTCTACATGTCATCCTTTGCCAGCGTCATCAGTTGATTGGTACAAATCTGTTTCAGAGCCGAGAGTCTGCTGAGGAATTACAACCGTCTGCAGCAGCAGAGGAACCTGTCGCCGTTCTGTGGCAAAGATATAGGTATGGGAATCGGACGAAGACCTCTGGACTTCCTGAACTGAGCACTGTTTTTAGGGATCCATGTTTCTGTTTTAGAATGTGCAGGACAAAATTTATTTATTACTTTTTAAATCATGTTAATAATGCTTTTATACACTAATAAAGAATTCAATGAACTCTGCATTTTTTATGTTTTTAAATAAAGAATTCATTTCATGTTAGATACCTGTCATCTTCCACGTAGCGGTCACTGACTCCTTGCTGTTTGGTTCTAGATGAGGAGAGCCTCTCTCCCGGCAAGAAGAAGGTCCACTTTGCCGGTGAGAGCAAAGAGAACCGGCGTCCTGAAAGTCGTCAGGGTCTGACGTCCCAGGAGCTGATTTTAAGGCGGCTGCAAGTGGCCAATCTGCGCGCTCAAACACTGAACGAAGTGGAGAAGACCTGTCAGTTCAAGAGCAAGCAGATACTCGGCATCCGCTGATCTTACAGACATCACTGTCTGACTTGTGACTGAATGTGAAAGCTTCTGAAGTCGTAATAACTGGATGTAAATAGTTTTATTTATGTGATAAATGAGCAGCTGGGACGGTAGTGAAGCTAAATTATTCAATCCAGTGTATTATATTTCAAACTTTGTAGTGTCAGTTTATTTAATTTGATGTTTCATAGAGTCATACTGTGATGTGACTGTGTTGTATATTGTTTTATATGTGTAAGTCAGTTTTCTGTCACAAACTGTGGTAATAGAGATGAAAGGGCAGCTTCTTTGATGACATATCTGTAACAGTGCAAGAAAATATAAAAACTTCAATCATCCTGAATAAAAATGTGTTCCAAAGATGCTCAGTATGCATAGTAATATAAATATCTGATATATACAGAGACACAGAGTTTGGTTAGATGTAACATCACAAAAGTATATTAAAAGGTTCTGGTAGGGATTCTCTGTTGTAAGTGACTCAAAGCAATTACTCAAAATGAATTTTGCGGTGATGGTGACTCTTGTAATCACCATCACAATTACCCACACTCTGCACTTTGGAGTGTTTCATCAGGACAGATAGCTCCCACAAGGGGTCATCAGTTTCCCATGAACAATTCACAGAGAGAGACTCCTGCCACAGTGATCACAGGGAACACAGGCGAGCCTTCGCGCCTCACAATGCTTTGTTCTTGATTAATGGCAGATAAAAGGGTTTAGTTAAGGACAGTTGTATTGTATTATGGTTTTGTTCAATAAACGGCTTCCAGATGATTAAATAAAAAGATTAAATGTTTCCAGCAATGATTGCTAAACCCAATTATTTACTTTAAAAAAAGTACAAAGATATAACTACATTTGGTTTAATTCCATTAAACACTGTTGAATATCTTATAGTGATCAAGTACTTCAAAACAAAAGCCTCATAGGCGAAGCATTAACTGACAAGACGTTTAAATTATTAAAAGACTTTAAAGTTTTACTGACAAATTAAAAAAAAAAAAATTTTACAAACCCAATTGCACTTTTAATTTTATCTTTATATCTTATCTTTTTTATTTAATATATATATATATAAATATATATATATATATAATGTACAATGAAATATATATATATATATTTCATGTATATTGTCTTTTGCGCAAGGGATATGTAAGAAAGAATATTTAAATTTAATTCAAATTTAATTTTATAATATAAATACTGAGGAAAATATAATAATAAACAGTAAAATAAGTACTATTTAGATTGATTGATTAATATGTGAATTAAAATAAATCAGGTATTTCTGATAAATGAAGATCGATTAAGGTCAAATGTCGCGAGACTACAGTTGCTAACAGCGTGCGTAGCAACGGCTGTTGTCTGGCTCGTGCGCTCCACCTACACGCGAGACTTGCATAACTCGACCAATCGGATTCCACCTCGTGACCTCTCCACCAATGGGAACCAGGCGGGGGGAAGGGGGGCGTGTCTTCACGGCGCCGTGTTCCGTGTGGAAAGTTTACCGGCTCGGGTGCAAAGTTTCAGCCGTCTGCAAACCGAAGCTCATCCGCAAACGTCGGTGAAAACCTCGGCGTACTTAACGTACGTTAACTTAGAACCGTACCCCACCGGATTTAATCCCTCTCCCCGTCCCGTCGTCGTCGTCGTCGTCGCCGTGGTGGTCTTCACACTTCTAGCCGAGTGATGCTGCCGTCCGCCGGATGAAAGCAGTGAGTGAAGACGCTGTTAGCCGTTATTGTCTCGCGGAGCCACCTAGCTTCCCGTAAGCCGTTAGCTCGGAGTTGCTAGCTCGGTAGAGGAGCCGGAGAAACGTCATTTCAACCCGAAACTCGACGCTGAGGAAGGGAACATGGCTTGCGAGCCTAACCGCGTCCGGCTGCTATGTATGCTCTCGTTGACTTTCGGGTTTTTCATTGTGGAGGTAGTGGTGAGCCGGATGACCGCATCCCTGTCGATGCTGTCGGACTCCTTTCATATGCTGTCGGACGTCATCGCGCTGGTGGTGGCTCTGGTCGCGGTGCGATTCGCCGAGAAAACACACGCGACCAACAAGAACACCTTCGGGTGGATCCGGGCGGAGGTGATGGGGGCTCTGGTCAACGCCGTCTTCCTCACGGCGCTGTGCTTCACCATCGTCCTGGAGGCTGTGGAGCGCTTCACGGAGCCGCATGAGATCGAAAGCCCCGTGGTGGTGGCCGGGGTCGGCGCGGCGGGGCTCTTGGTCAACCTGCTCGGACTGTGCTTGTTCCACGGGCACGCCGGCGGAGGCCACGGGCATTCCCACGGCGGCGGCGGTGGTCACTCGCATGGGAAGAAGGACAAGAGGGGAAAGTCACAGAAGGCTGGGAATGGATCATCAGGAGAGGAGACCAACAACTTGGTGGGGAACCACAACAGCCCGAAAAATGGTGAGTGTGCCAGAATATATAATGTGTTTAAATGAAGCCTGATTGTGACATTTAATCTGACATGCCAGACCTTATCTCCTTTGTTAGATTGCGTAAGAGCACATATGTACATCTTCAGTGTCTCATGAGGACCCCCCCCCCACCTCCTGCCTACTGAGTGACTAATCCTGACTGTTTCTTCTGTCACAGTAACATTCACACATCTGGTTTGTTATCAGATGTATATTTCAGCTCGTGGGTCATTCTAACCCCGGTAAACGCAGCCGACGTCCGCCCTCGAGTTTCACACTTTGTAAAGGCGAACACCGTCTGTTTATCTGTTTCATAAAGGAAGGAGAAGCTCGTGCTGAGAGACACCCAAGAAACACGACAAGTCTCGTCTTGTAACTGCCTCATCTGATCTGTCACAATCCCTGAAGCCCTCATGCGTTTGTGAGACTCATAACCTGATCGTCACACAGACGTATTTTAGTGTCCGGTTACTACAAGCAGGGACGGCTCATGTGTCTATCTGTTGTGGTCAGATGAGAATTTCATGTACAATAAACACACAGACCCTCCTCCTCTCTCCTCCTCCTCCTCTCTCTTCCTCCTCCCTTGGACTTCTGTCTGAGCGCCCATCCTCCAACCTCTCTCTTACAGAAGACCACGTCTCCCCCACACTGTAGGCTACATTCAATAAATGCAGGCTATACCCCCACCACCACCTCCTCCTCCTCCTCTTCTGTGCGCTGATCGCTGTTACTAGGTCATACATCAGTGTAACCGCGGAGTCGACAGCCCCAGCCACACCATTAGCCGTTGATGAATGACCCGGTGGCGTCCCGGGGGTTGGAAAGCGAGTGCGAGCAGCCGCTGCTCAGGTGCCATTCCCCTCAGATTTGTGTACCCTGCCTGCTCTTACTAATTTCAGTTTTTTTGTAGGAATTCAAATGCAGTGGCAAGTTTTCTGTCACATAATCCAGCATGGCTAGACCATGAGCAGTTTAAAAGCACAGACTCGGCCACAAGAGTGAGTTGTCTCCCGCAGCGAGAGCAAGAACAAATATCACTAATAAGTTAATGGAGCGAAAGTCTTAGCAGGCTGTTCTTAGTCACCCTCTTCTTGCCTTTTGAATGGAGCAGCTCCAACATGTGTCGCCTGATGACGTCGCAGAGTTCTCAGTGCTTTTTTTGTTTCAAGTTTGAAAACAACTTGTGCTTCAACCCCCCCAAATGATGTAACCGGACAGTTTCACCCGGCTGTTACTACCACAGGCTAATTTATTACAGCTTCGCACCGTCGTGAGCTGCTTGTTGATGTTCCAACCATTTCTGTTTGAGCTGCAGTGTGCTGTCTGTGTCTGTTTTGAATGCTGCATTAGTATCTCAGTGTCAAAGTCCAGCTGCTTATTAAACTTTGACTTCATGTTCCCCTAAACTAGGCTAACCTCTTTGTTTTTATCTTCAGAAATCAGCTGTAAAGGCGACGCAGAGTTGCAGATGAACGGCAACACCCACTACGAGGAGATGGACCATGAGCATGACCATGACTCGCAGCTCAACATGCGCGGGGTCTTTTTGCACGTGCTGGGTGACGCCCTGGGCTCCGTCATCGTGGTGGTCAACGCTATCATATTTACCTTCGTGTGGCAGCCCTGCAAACCCGGCGAGAAGTGTGTGAACACATGCGTCAACAGCCACAGCACAGACCACCAGCACGTCAACCACACGCTGGTCGACCTGCTGGAAGGCCCCACCATGTCGACCAAGTTTGCCGGCCCCTGCTGGGTTCTTTACCTTGACCCCACGCTCTGCATCATCATGGTGTGCATCCTGCTGTATACTACCTACCCGCTGCTCAAAGAGTCGGCCCTCATCCTGCTGCAGACTGTGCCCAAGCAGATCAACATACACCGACTCAACGAGCGGCTGCTGAGCCTGGACGGCGTCCTGGCCATCCACGAGCTGCACATCTGGCAGCTGGCCGGCAGCCGCATCATCGCCACGGCGCACATCAAGTGCCACGACCCCACGTCTTACATGGAGGTGGCCAAGCGCATCAAGGACTTCTTCCACAACGAAGGCATCCACGCCACCACCATCCAGCCTGAGTTCGTCACGTTCAACTCGGAGTCTCGAGACTCCCTCTGCGAGCTCTCCTGTCGGACTCAGTGCGCTCCCAAGCTGTGTTGCGGCTCTGCGGACAAATCTGGCTCTGATAAGAAGGCCAACAGCGACTGTAGGGCTGCCGCCACTGCTGCTGCCACGCCCTCGCCGCTGGAGGTGATCAATGAGACCACGGAGCGGGATGCGGCTGTTCAGGTGCGCCCTCAGTCGGGGGCATCTGAGGTCATCGTCGCTAGAGAGGTGGAGTCGTCTCTGTGAGATGGAGGGGATAGAGAGAAACAGAGGAGTCATGGACAAGGAAATAATTTTCCATAGCCTTTTATTCTCTGTCCTTGTTGTGGCTGAAAAATCCTCTGTGTTCATGCATTTGAGCCGTTCCTTTTCATCTTTTCTCTCTCTCTCTGTATACCTCTTTCCATTCCCATATTCCATCCCAAGCCTCCCCCCTTCTCCTCCACCTCCTCCACCTCCTCCTCCTCCTCCTCTCTTGTTGTCTGTTGCCCTGGCAGTATGGTGGCGATGCATGTTGGGGTTCACTGACCTTATCTCCTCCAGGACTGGAGCGAGGCCTGCATGAGTGTCCCTCATTAGCACCGTGTCGTGATGCGTCATCTCGTCCCCCCATGGTGTGTCTGTGCCAAAGCTTCTCACTGCAGGACTGAAGGGATCTGAGAGACGTCCTCTTCTCCAAAAGGACACACACACACACACACATTAAACACACATGCAAGTCGGAGCACACATCATTAGGTTATCTTGTTTAGCCTATGGACCTGTTGGCGAAGAGACTGCAGTTTTTTTTTTTTGTTTGTTTTTGCGTAGGCTTTGAGCAGATCTATTTTCTTACCCTCTGGCCCCAAATGGAAGAGTATTGTATTGCATACTAATTTAAGTATTTAAGTTATTAGAAATGATCTATTTCTCTCTGTAGATGCTGTTTGTAATTAGTTTGGATGATAGAAACTTTTTTGCAATTTCTCTGTCTTGAATTTCCTTGGACAGAATCATCTATGCTGTAGTCAGTTTTTTTCTTTTTCAAGATGCGATGTTTTACAATGATTCAAGACTTTTCTTTTCCTCTTGGCCTTGACTCAGTTTTTAATTGCAGTCATACGTTTGGATACAAAAGCTGTTTCAACACCTCTCTCTCTCTCTCTCTCTCTCTCTCTCTCTCTCTCTTTCTCACCTTGCCTATTAAACACAAACAAACTGCTGTGGTATATAGCACTAGTCGACAAAAGTGTAACCAAACTTCTCGCGGCGGCTCGGTCACCTAATTAAAAACGTTCATTCACAAATTCGATGCCTTGCAAGCCAGAGGGTTGGTTCTGTTGTGAAGAAATGAGCACTGTTTGCCAGTATGAATACTGAAACACTATTCTCTGTTGGAATCTATGATGATGGCTGTTTTTATTGGTTAAAAAAAAAAAGGAAGAATCCTCATGAATGTGTTTGGTACCATGTCACAATCCATGCTGACGGAGTTTTTATATTTCCAGGAAGCTCTACTATGTTTGCATGGCCAAACCGAGACCTGGTGTTTAACTTTTTTAGGAGCTCCACAGAGAGCTTCAGTTGCTGCTTACCAGCTCTCGCCTGGTATCCCCTGACATTACTCATAACTGTGTAGGGAATGACTCATGTGATAGCTTTTCTGTTCTCTGCTCTGAGCGGCTGAGCAGGCTGGGTTGTTTTTTTTTTTCTGAAATCGAAGTCCATATGGTGGCCTTTAAAACTTTCTGAATTTTCACTCATCACCACAGATATCTTTTAAAGGTAATCCATAGATGCGTTTCAGATTTCCACTCCTGATTAAATGTGTATGCAATATAGAACTATGTGCTGGGAAATGTATTTTGACGCGTTCCTTCATTTGTAATGTTCGGTCACTTTTATTCTGTGTCTTTTAAGACTTGAGCTCTATGTGCAAATTGAAAAACAAGTGTTTTTGTTAATTTTAGATATGACATGTCAACTGATGTGTTTTTGATATACTATATATCTACAGTACCTGTCCAATGTGTCATTGTGAAATAAAAAAAATATGGCTGTTTGGTACAGTTGATGAGCCCAAATGTGTCTTTTGCGTTATTCTTTTTCTTCTCTGATCTTTTTAATAAAAAAAAAAAAAAATCAGTGTTATTTTTCCTTTAAACTTTATTTAGCTCCAATCCAAAGAAGAAAGGGGGGAAAATGTATCAAACAAGGGAAAGTTTAAAATCAAGAAAAAGCCAAGGTAGCAAATGTGTTTTGAAGGACCAGTGTGTAAGATTTAAACAGTCTAACTGACCAAATTGAATACCCCTCACCTCAACCTTCATTAACAAGCCTGTACAAGAAATTATCGCGGGCACAAAATGTGAAATGCTCCATCTAGAGCCAGTGTCTGGCTTGTCCGTACTGTGGAAAGGCGGTGGTTCTGTAGACATAAAAGGTTCATTGTAAGGTAAAGAACACAGCAGTTCTTACTTTCTGGTGATTATACACCAATGATATAAATATCATATTCTAATTCTGCCAGTTGACCCTCACACAGCTTACACACCAGACCTTTAAGATTCTTTTCAGAGATGATTTGGCTTTGCTGAGACTTTACGGGAGGCCGAGTTGAGAAACAACAGAGCCAATGGTGAGAAATTGAAAGTGGCTTAACTGAAATTGAAACTTGGCGACAGTTTCTCAAAGTGCCAATACAAACTGAGCTGTTTTTGACTTATGCCCATTAAATCCACTTTAGCCACAGAAGTGTAAAGAAGATTAAAGAGGAGATTTAGGTTTAAAGAAGTAGGGATTGTGTACAGGGCATCTTAACTTTATTACAACCAGCCAATATTCCAGTTTCCTGTAAAGGACCAACCAACAAAGTAACTACAGAGTACATATCTGCTCTTTAACACGTCTTATAAGCTCCTTTAAGGAAAATATCAGTACCCGAGAGGAAGAAACATCAAACTATGAGGTTGTTCTATGATTGAGGATGATGATTATACCTGCTCCTGCTCTCTGAGGTGATCGTTGGGTTGATTAGTCAACCACGGAGGTGTTAATATAATATCATGCACACAACCGTGAGAACTCACAGAATACATGAACTGAAACATACAAAGTAGAGATGAAAAAAATGATTCAGATCCTTTGTTTCTGTGAAAATATTAACAGCATGGTGTTCCTCAAGGCTCTGTGCTTAGACCACTCCTCTTTACCATGTCCATGCTCCCCTTTGGTCCCCCTAAGGCGTTTGCTTCTGCTGCTATGCAGATGACACCCAGCTCTATCTCAGCACTAAACTATCCACTCAGCTCCCCCCACAGTCCCGTTTCCACTGCCTGCATGACATAAACCCGACTCAAGCTAAACAGCAGTAAACTTGAGCTCATGGTTCTGGTTCCAAAGGTTCTCCTCTCAAAGGTTGGATTTCACGCTCATTAGTCTCACATCACCAAATCAGCTTTGTTCCACCTCAAAAACATCTCCATCTCTCAGACTCTCTTTCATCACCTCCCTCTTGGACTATTAAAAGTCCTGTCCAGGGTAACCAGCAAAGCCCTGGACAGGCTCCGGTATGTGCAGAACTCAGCTGCCAGGGTTCTTGCCCGCACCAAGCCCTGGCAACACATCACCCCCACCCTCATCCACCACCAGTAACTCTCAGCAAAGTCCTGCATCTCATGCAAAATTCTCCTTCTCACCGATAAATCTCTTCATGCCTTTATCTGACCTCCTTCACCCTCTGACCACAGACTTTTGGGGGACTCCCACCCTTCTGGTCCTCCATCTTATCTAGTGAGGTACATCCATGGAAACCTTAAAAAAAACTTCTGAAACCTCCATTCATGTGCTGTTGGTTTGTCTCTCTGTAAGGGCTCTTGGGTGTTGAAAGACTCTATAAATACAAGTTATAAGTAAAAGTCCTGATTAATCTGCAAAAACCTTTATCATATATAGACATTTATGTCTAAAAATATTTTACAGTGCAGTAAGAATGTTTCAATCTGCAATTTAAACCAACTTGTTTTAAAAATATCAAAGATACAGGATTTAGTTTAATAAGTTAAGAAAGATATATCGCATTGATGAGGGAATTAGTTGTCAAAATAGAAATAAGTTAAATCTTTGACCAGCTAATGGCACCAGGAAGGACTATAGTACAAAGAAAATTTTAAACCATCTTTTGCGTACTGATAAATAATAACTCAACAGAGCCTGCAAACCTACAGTGTGAGCTTAAATCTTACTGGGCATGAGGTGAGAAACTCAGCATGCATATAAAACTACATGCAAATTGATCTAGTGTTTAAGTCCAACAGGATATTTGTGGCTCATGTCTTCGGTTCCGGCTACAAAACCTCAGACTATCCAAGCAGCAATAATGGTTAGAAGTAAATCTGACATGCTAAGTGTGAGTGACTTGTGAAGTTGTCATGCTGCAATTACATAAGTCCATAATTATAGCATTTCACAACTCTTCTCCGCAGGGTAAAGAGGCGGATACTGACTTAAAGCCTGTGGCTACGTTTCAGTGGGAGTCCGGTGTGGCTGCTGACTTTGAATGTGTGGCTGACGGAGTAACCATCGGGCCAACGGGACTTATGTAAGAGGCCCCGGGGCATTCCAAAGGCAACAAGCACGGGGCTCTACCAAGCATTCCTCAGTGTAGCCGGCCCGTTCTCTCCTCACTCTCTGTCCCTTTTCATGTGGACAGAAAGAGCTTCATGCATAGAGCGGCTAGCTTTTTGTGCTCTTTGTTGAAGGTGTTCTTTGCACCTTTACTGCAGCCTCATTGTTTGCAATATCAAAGAGGGCCTGCATGCATCCAGTGCTGACATTTAAGTTGTATTATCTCATGCATGTATTATCAACACCCCCAAAAATACAGAAGTTATCAATAAAATGTTCACTTGTTTTTCCCCCAAAATATTTTGTAATACAATACCTGCTCGTAGCGACTATGGTATTAATACACTAAAGGATAAACAAACATAATATATATCGCTCGAGCGAACAAGTGGCCCTTGAAGGCGAGCGTTAGCATGCTCGAGTGAACAAGTCGTAGCTTCGCCGAAGCGAGGAGTGCTGCACAATCGGAAATGACAGGATCCAGCGAATCTTTAACAGACACACATTATCATAGCGAACAAACAGAATTATCAAAATCTTAAATAACTGAAAATTAACGTATCAAACTCAAAATAACAATTTGTGCGATGAAGCAAGTGTCATGTCAGATTTGTTCTGACGGTTGGACAGACAGGACCCCCCCCCCACCTCATACTACATAACTGACAATGTGGGATATTTTTAAGTCCTGTACCCTACAGTGTGTATCTGTGTGTGTGTGTGTGTGTGTGTGTGTGTGATTGCACCAGGCCATCTGTCTCCCTAAATTTGTCCCTGGGATTTCCAAACGGGGGGTGAGTAGGACAGGAGTTCATGGGGAGGTGGGGTGGGATGAACACTGGACTTGGGGGTGAGAGGTCACTGCTGTTCACCTTTGCTAACACAGTGTTTGTAGGTTCAACAGAGAGGAGAGCAGGCCACAAAAGAGAGGCTGTGACGATACATGAAACTTAACTTCTGTATGTGCCTCTTATATGTCTGTGTATCTGAAAATCAGTTGGCGGTGATATTGAGCGAGCTTCATCGGTGTTGGTTGACGGATTTTGTGGCTTTTGGACAAAGTTAGGCTAGCTGTTTCCCCCTGTTTCCAGTATTTGTGCTAAGCTAAGCTAATTCGCTGCCCGCTGCAGCTTCATATTACAGACGTAGGAGCTGCATCAATCGTTCAGCTAACTGTCATGTCTCTAACAAACAGTAACTAAAGGCCACACCATGAAACATCACAGTCTAATATCCACTTCTGCTGTAAAAATGTATTAATATGATTTACTCTCCCATGTTCAGTGAAAACCACGTCCCCATCAGATGAGCTGAAGGAGCTGTACTATGTTGTAAGAGTCTGCAGCCGTGCTAGCAGCATTGTGAGACAAGACAAAACACAGTGGTGCTTTGAGCTAAACTCTAATGTCAGCATGCTTACAGTGACAATGCCAGCATGCTGATGTTTAGGTGTGGATTTGGTTGCTTTTGGACAAAGCCAGGCTAGCTGTTTCCCCCTGTTTCTAGTATTTGTGCTAAGCTAAGCTAATTGGCGGCTGCGGCTTCATATTTACCGTACAGACATAGGAGACGTCAAATTAGTGCTTTGAGGACATTATCTGCTTAAAATATTAGCTATAAGAGACTTGAAGTGTGTCTGTAACAAACAGTACTGCCATCTGTCCACTGAGACCTGAAGGCCACATTGCAGCATTTATTTATTATTTATTATTTATTATCCATTTCTGCTGTAAAAGGTATTAATATAGTTTATACTCCATGATTTTTAATGTATTAGATAAACTGAAGTGTTGTACTAAGTCTGCAGCCTTGTTAACCGTCACAGAAAGATCAGATGAGAGGGTGAAAAACAAATGACGGATATTCAAATGATTCACTTGAATAATAGGCACATATATTTGAATGTTTCATCCGTACCTCCAACAAAATAAACAAACACAACACACACTTTTTTTTTTTCCATCCGTTGCAATGTTCTGGTTTGCTTGCAAAAAGTGTGAAGAACAAAAATCAAAGGAGAAATCCGAGACGAGAGACACACAGTGGAAAACTGAGACAGTAAAAGAGAGGTTAAAACATTTCTCAGGGCTGAACTGTCAAGTTCGATCAGTTCACGTCCACATCAAACAGTAAAGCTCTTGCTACTCTAGCAAAACACACACACACACACACACACACACACACACAGCTGCTTTTCATTCCAATAAGCTCACTTGTGGCTTTACCTGATCATCACTTTCTTTACAGGTTAAACCTGTTGTCAAGGGTAAATGTCTCTGTTCTCATATTACATTTGTTCTACAAATACAGGTCAGGCCAGAGTTAAGAGTGCTTGTGTGTAGAGTCTTCCTCTTTCTCGCTGATGACCATGATGTATGTTTTGTGGTAGAACAAAAGCCAGTGAACGTTATATCAGATTTGTAAATAACTTTTTCCGTTCTGTTATCGCCTCCATAGAGGCTGCTGAGCCTGGTTACATTGCCTGCATGCACAGCTCCTGTTCTGGCACGACACTAGTGTCTGTAAAGCTCACTGTCCAGACATCCCGGCTAACAAACTGAGCTAACATTAGCTAATAACAGCTCTCTGTCCACAGCATTTTCTCCATAAAATATGATCCAGACCAAAATCAGTGAAATAGTTGGTGGTGTGTGACTGTAAGCGTTACCAACTTCTCATGGGTCATCATACACAAAGTTACAGAGACACCATTCATCTGATTACAAGTTAACATTACACAAACACAAAAAATAGCATTATACTGCCATAAACGCTGGCGGGAATGAGAGCAGAGTTCAATCAGGGAGTGCATTCAGTTTGTCTTCTGTCCTGTTATAAGAAAAAGGGGATGAAACTGCCAGTGAGAGTGGCTGCGATCAGTAAACTCTGAGCCTTGTTTAGAAAGAAAGACTCCACTGTGTCATATAGTCCCATTTTCAGACAACAGACCGGGGTTTCACTGCTGCTGGGGTCAATTCACTCTCAATACAGTCCTTTCAGGAGCTGGATTGCCGCATTAACCTTTCATTTCTCCTCTGAAGGGCCTGACGTGTTGAGAAAAGAAAGTAAATCGAGCAGATTTTTTAAATATATGGATTAATAATCACTGGAAAACTTGTAAATGTGGATTTAAGTTGATGGAATATGTTTTAGCATCAGGCTTCATGGTTCTGAAACAAACACAGAAATACTGAAGTGAAAAACAGACACGTGGAATAAACAGCAGAACTCTGTTGTTTTAATTTGTAGTAAAATGCTGAACAGTCTGATTCTGTGTGCGACGGTCAGTGTGTAGGCTGTAAAGATGAGCTGGTTTTAATGGATTTAAGTCAGAATGATGCCAACAGCTTGTTTCACTTCCTTTTTTTCTGCACTTTCTGTAGGACACTTTGTATCTACTTCATTAAAATGTGAATCTTTTCATGACTCAGTAACGGCACTGAAACTTTCTCTTTAAGTAATATACAACCTCACAGAGCCGCTAACATGGCATTAACTAATAATAGTAAATAATAACACCAGACTTGATCTTTATTGATATTTAAACCTCGTATTACTGCACTATGATTCTTTGATTTCTAAGCTTTTAGAAAGGTGATGCCACACACAGGACGTAAGACAGGGAGCTCCAAACTTTTGGCACACGGAGTGTAAAAACTACTACTACTACTACGCCGCTGTCCTCTCCCACACTCCTCTCAGAATGAGCTTTAATCTGACCACATGGCAGCTTCGTACTGACAAAAGACCTGACCGTCTTAGAGAGAGATTAGAGGGGCTGGAATGTTAACCAGCTCTCCGTTGGTGGTGATGATGATGATGATGATGATCAGGGGGGAAGAAGTCTTCAAATCCTTTAAAATACAAACGCCACATTGGAATAAAGTCCAGGTGTTAAGCTGAGCTGCCTGACTTGTCGCCTGTTGAAAATGTTTGCCACATTATGAATGAACTGAACTGCTGAGCAGGGGGAATCAGCATCAAGCAAGAAGTGTTGTTAAAAGAAGAGCTGATGGAAATGGGCACATCATGAATCATGAAGTTTCTCAGCTTCAACATCTGACAAGTTGTTTTTGTGCTTTTTGCAGTTAAAATATGGGATTGCAACGTTTTGGACATCTTGTTTCTGTTTACATTTTACACAGCGGGCCAACTTTTTTGGAAACAAGTTTACTGAGGGGAGGAAGTGTGTGAAAGGCCTGACACAATTCCTGTGTGTGTGTGTGTGTGTGTGTGTGTGTAAGATAAAAACAAATCAAACCTTCTGTTTTCTCACTCTCAGTGAAGGCATTGGGTTAATGTTTCAACGACTGCACCGGCACTCGCCAGCCTCTCAGACTTTGATCACAGAGTTAAGAAGGTTCAACAAGCTGTAATGAATTCATCACTGATAAAAAAAAAAAAAAAAAAAAAAACTCCGGGGAAGGGAGAGGAGATGATCAACACCAAACACGCTCACTCTCACCCCATCTACGATTATGCAATCTGCATACAGTGGAGATAAATGGCATCTTTAAACAGCCGTTATCAGCGAGCTGAGCACAGAGTGTGAGGAGGACTGCAGCAGCTCATCGCATCACAAGAAGACAGAGGAAAGTTAAACCTGGATATCAAAGCCTGATTGATAATTTCAATGCATTCATATTTGTCTTTATTTGTCACCTTTTAAGCTGTCCTGCCTCCACACGGCACAAACACTGATTTCACATGAAAAGCTGACAGGAACAGAAAGTACAAAAGGCGCAGATAAAAATGTACAAATCTTGAGTGAAAGTTACGCAAAATAGAAAGTTGCAAAATATATTTTTTCTCTATTTATACACAGAAACACAGCAGAAAGCACTAAGAAATAACACTTAAAGTTATTTTACCATAAATACATTTTTTCTCAGACTAACACAAAGTCCAATGTAAATATAAAATCACGTGTTGGAAATAATGAAGTACATGATGATGCTAAATTTAGCTTGATTCAAATACAACCTCCCATCTGCTGCTCCAGCAGAGTCTGTTACACTCTGATGTGGTTAACACCAGCAGCCTCTTAAAGATAACTAAACAGGCTGCTAAAGGAAGTGTTTGGATCTTAACTGTCTTTCAACCGGAAGCTTGAACAGCTATTCTAAGACATACAACATTTCAGTGTCTGTTACAGTTTTGCTCAAGCTGCTTCACAAAACTCTACATACAAATTCAGAATGAGTTAACTGTAAGCGTAACTGTTACTGTTTGAAATTAGTTTTTGGCTTTGGGTAAAGCAAGGAGGACAACTGAGCACTGACAACCAACCAAGCCAGTGCAGAAGTGCCAAAAACTGCAGTTCCTCAAACGTCCACTTGAGGCTGGCTACAGAAGTGAGTCAGTCTCCATAAGTCCCCATGTTAAAATGTCCAACTTCACAGCAGAAATAAACATGTTTACAGCCTGGTACAAAAAACAGTGACACCGCACTGTGAGCTTCACAACGGCTCCTCAGAAACTTACGTGTTGTGTTTTATACTATCTATGCAACCAGTGTGATACATCACCTCACTGTTTTTCATCAAGTCACTCAACTTAAATTACAGGCGAGCTGTGCCGTAATTTATATTTCCTGTCCTAAAAGAAGCACCACAATACGAATTTAGTTACTGTTAAATTAAATTCTGCAGATTCTCTTGATAAACCTGCGAAAAAGAATCTACAAAATAAATCTGGTGTATTGAATTTGAATCATTTAGGGGTGTTTTCATTTGAATGTGTATCTTTGTGTCACTGTTTGCTGTTATACAACGTGTTTGCAGCTCTGCCTCTCGCTCCTGATGTCCTCCTCCTCCATTTATCTTTGGAAACAAACACCCAGTCAGATGCTGCTGTTGTATCCTTCCTCACGCCAACACACACACACACACACATGCATGCACACACACACACACACACACACACACACACACACACACGCATACAAGCACATTGTTGTTGCAGGGTGTATATAATAACTGCCAAGAGGAATTCTGTGAAAACAGCAGTCTCTCTGCTCTCTGCTGGGAGTCCTTCCTAACCAGCACAGCACATGACGGACCCTCCTACACACACACACACACACACACACACACACACACACACACTACAGTATATACACACATCTGCCTCTTAAAGTATAATTGAATAAAACTGCATCTCACACTCATTTTCTGTCTCTCTGCTCGGTCATATGATTGATGATGATTTTGGATATTTTTAGCCACACTGGCGGGCTGCAGGGACGGAGACATCGGTCATTAGGTCCTCCACTTTGGTCCAGACTGAAATAAATTATAAGGTGGATTCCGATAAAATATTACACATGAGAAAGAATCCCACTGACTTTGGTGATCCTCCGACTTTTCCTCTGGTGCCGTCACTGCCCTCCATTGAAAACAAGGAAGGCGTTGGCCGCAACCACTCGCTGTCTGAAACCACCTTTAGTCTTCTTCCAAGATCAAGAATTAACAGTCAGTTAGACAACTCAGACAAGAAAACCTGCAACTGCAAGCAAGCAAAGACACACAGACGTAAACAATGCAGGATTTTAAATATTTGGTCGGTGACAGATAAACTGAGACAGGCAAAAGAAAAGAAAATCACCAAGTGGAAACCAGTGAAGTGTCTGATAATTCACTGTTTGGACTCCTCTGATGTCTGCAGCTGCTGTCCCAGCATGCACTCGGTGGCAGTCCGTCAAAAGGAAAGTACCTACACTGATCCACACACGGTTCATATCGTCCGTGCCTGACTTGCATGTGTTTGAAACAAGAGGAACTTCTTTCTGTCGTGTTCCCTAACATGGAATTTACTTCAGCTAAGTCTGCGTGTAACGGAGGATTACTGCTGATGAAGAAGCTCTGAACATTTTTAATAATCTCACCTGATGAATATTTAATTTATCATTATGTAGAGAGCCTCTTTGTGCTGGTCTGCACTTCACCACACTCTTACCTTCAGTGGAAACCATTAGACAACCGACTCACGGAAAATATTTCAAGTTTTTTGGGGGTTGAATTGTTGTTCAGACAAACGAAGCATTGTAATATATCAGCTTCAGCTCTGGCAAATTGTAAAAATCGATATTTTCCACAATATTTCCTGAAGCAGTCTAGAAAGAACAATGAATTGATTAATTGAGAAAATCATACATCATATAGGCCGGAGACATCAGAGCTCGATGTAAAAGTTTGGTTTTTGTACATTTTTCTTGCTGTTTAACTGAATTGCTGACCCATCTTTGTACACGAGGATGACAGCATTGATTTTAGTTTATCACTGATTCGTCAGCACAGTTTTTTGATTTTTTGTTTTCGAAAAAGACGCTTGAAAAAGGAGAAAACAGTGATAACAGTAAAACCTCTGAGGTTACACAGGAGCTCACTGCTGCGTTCACCAGATAACTCACGCCGACCTCAATTCTAAAGACCACAAAACTGAACCTTTCAAAAAAAAATTCCTTTCAGAGTGCAAAAGTCAAAATACACATAAACTCCCTAACCTCTGCAGTCCTTTTTAACTGGACATATTGTGTGTGTGTGTGTGTGTGTGTGTGTGTGTGTGTGTGTGTGTGTGTGTGTGTGTGTTGTCTGCCCTACTTGTCCTGCTGTCTGTTTACAACAGAAAGAGAGAGCGAGCTCTTTACCAAAGAGGTCATGAGGCCACGTTATCTCAGTACTGAAAGGACAAACTGATGATTGTCATGCAACTGTGCAGCAAACATGGACTCCCACTGCAGATGATTCAAGCTGCGAATGTTCGCGGCGTTATCTAAGACAGCTCAGCAACACGCACTAGATGAATTAGCCGGTGATTTGGCAAGTCCCGAGCCTTAAGAGATAACACCCTGCACAGAAATGAATTCCAGTTTGCAGAAGGAGAATGTATTTGTTCATTTTATCACACTTACAGCCATCCGGCCTCACAATATGGTGATGGAACAGGCAGAGAATCAGGCCTCAGGTTGATCTTCACTCGGTCAGGTGAAAACTCGGATGCTCTCAAAACCCACAACTCAAAACTAGACCGAATCATCATCATCAGTCTGCAGTGAAGCATTTTAACGCTTTTCAGCCTGTTGTTTTGGTTTCACCGCTCCTCGAGCTGCAGCCAGCGGCTGTTTTCAGCTGAGAGCTCCGACAAACAGCAGACAGACGCAGTTTCTTTAACTTTTTCTTTAAGAGCCCGATTAGCTGGAGGCCAAAACAGAACTCAAAGAAGAACGTGCACTGGTGAACACAAACAAACTTTGTGTCTGCTGAATGTGACACGTGCGTAGGTTACTAACTTTCAGCAAGAAAGTAAAAGTTTTCAACTTGGCGACAGTGTGTTTACACCAATGTCTAAGTTACTGATTACAACATATCCAACGTGACCTGCCTGAAAACTGAACAAACATGGACGCCTCACGTCAGTCAAAGCCCTAAATTCAATGTACGTAGTGTCATTTTCAGTCCTTCATGCCATGATTGTCCAACATGAACACTTTGCGAGTCGCAAAAAGGAAATCATTCCCACCTCTAACATCCCATGTGCAAAATATCAAGCAGTACTAGTACTGTACCAATAAAGTGAATTTAAAAAAGGCAAAAGTTACCTGTAAGTTGTAGTAGAGATATTCACATGCATGTCACGCCTTCAAAAGATAAAAAAGTTGCACTCCTTTAAGTCTTTACGGGTTGATTCATCCCTCATAGTCCTGTGTGAGAGCGAAGAGATAAGAGCTTCTCACAGGGAGGAGGATATTTTGATTTAATGGTATCTGGATGTCAAAGTGACCTGCACAACAACTACTACAATCAGTATCCCAGCAGTGTAATATATCCTGTTTATATAGCATGTTTATATCTATTTATACTTGAATATAGTTGCCACAACGTTGAACAAGTTGTATTTTAGTATATTTCATATTCAGTTTTTAGTATATTTTGTATTAAAACGCACATTTATTTTTCTCATATTGTATTTTATATTCTTCTGCTTACTTCTATCTGTTTGTGCCGCTGACCCCGTGTTAACCTGCACATGATAAATAAACCTGAAACCTGAAACACCCGAAGAGGAGAGGATCACTTCCTCAGTACATCTTTGGACATTGGATGGTAAACACTGGAACGATCCTTGGCAGGAACACACAACAACACACGCGTCGTACATTAATAGCCTTCAGTGGTATCAGTTACTCTGAGCCTGTAAATGTTAAACCTTGACCGTGATGAGGTGTTACCGAGCTTCATTTTTTTTTTTTTTTACACTTTACGTCTGCTAATCCAGCAGCTCAGACAATGATGAGCTGTGAGAATATTCAGCTCCCAGTGCAGATTCACTGACCTTAGTACGCAGTCCACAGAGGCTTTTCTAGTAAAATGGGACGCTGGACAAAGGCCAACGAAAAAGGAGATGTCAGCAAGTTTTTTTTTTTTTTTTTCTCTCTCTCTGCACTCATGTGATCTGCCCTGAACTTCCTTCCCTTTAGTCACAGACGGGCACAGCGAGAGGACTTCAGTACAGTTAAAGAGCGTGTCTGTTACTTCACGGCTTTGGTGTTACATAAAGAGTCTGAGCAAGGGGAAACTCTCAGTTTATTGAGGCAGATAAGGAAGACGTGGAAGAAGAAAGTTACAGGGCACTGAGTGAAATCTCATGATAGCAGCAGCTTTATACATTAAGCTGTTAATACCCTCAGATGTCTCCATTTTTTTTTTATATCATAATCCTTCTGTTTAATTTTCTCTCTTTCCAGGAAGTCCCGCTCACCTCCCTCCTTATCGCACCGACTTTGCACTTGTTTTTTTTTTTATACAAATGAGACTTTAAAGCTGGTAAACAGGTTTTGTTACCTTCAGACAGGACAGCTGTTTCCAGTCTTTGTGCAAAGCTGGCTTTAACAGACAAACATGAGATCGAGCTTCCCATCTAACTCTCAGCAAGAAAGCTAATGAGCGTATTTCTCAAAATATCAAACTGTTCCTTTAAATAGAGTCTAAAACACACTGGGATCAGTCTATAAGCCCAACTTTACAGAAGAAATACAGAGGACGTGTTCAGCGTCTCCATAAGGTTACTGTCTAACGCTGGATTTAAGGAAGTTATCTCCAGTTTATTTTGTTTAATAATTCTTTAAAAAAGGACACACATACAAGCTATACTCACAGAGCCTCGACCTGCATTAGAAAAATAAGTATTTGAAACAACCACACAGCAAATAGAGCGATAAGATAATAAGAGAGAGGAAAACACTGAAAAATAAGCCTGTTATATGTGAATGTAACATAATACAGAGAGAGAATTTTATAAAAGTTCCTAAAAATATCAGGAAAACTCGTCTCTGATGCGACATTCACAGGAAGTATTGCTCGTTTGACACAAACTTTCTGCAGTTAACGAGTTCATTGTTTGGTTTACTTGTTCTGTACTTGTTATTGTTATGCATTGAATATGAATATGAGGTTAAATAGTTCATTTAGTTCAAGCCCACGCCTCAATCACACCTCTGATCACCTGCCAAGCTATTGTTTGCCCACTCAGTCCACCCTTCCTCCACTTCCCTTCATCCATTCACTTCCTAGCCTCATCCCTACATCCTCTCTTCCTTACTTCCTTCATCTCATTCTAGGTGCTGACTGTCTGTCCGAGTCTCCTTCTGCCCGGCCATCAGGCTTACTGATGACATCCCTCCTCCACGTTCTCCTCTCAACATCTACATCCGTTCACCTCTCCTGTCCACATTTCCATTGAAGCTTTAAATAAAATATTGTTTGGGATCCACTGCTCAGATAACCAGTTCAAACTGCACCCTTCCTGACCTCCTAACGTTCAGTCAACATGCAACAAATGTTTGAGCAAAAAATAGTGTTTTGTGCACGGCTCATCATGTGACTGTTCGTTCACTTCAGTGTGGAGTGCACAAAGCCTGACAGATGTGTATGTGGGGACTCGACGTGAACCAATCTGACAATCAAACAAAGCTCACATTCAGCTGACTCTGTGTCTGTCCACGGCACTTCACTGCTCGTTTCTCCACCGAAGGAGCGAAAAGGCTCGATTGTCTTTCTATAAGCTGCACGACGAGCTCTTGAAAGTTAATGTCCTGTGAAACACTGGGAATAGTTTATCCACCGATTTCTGTCAGGTATTCTTCTGAAGCCTGCTGTTGTTATGGTAGCTCAGGTCAGGAATGTGTTCATGTACACGGATTAATATTTGCTCAGGAGGTGTGGTGGCCTGTTATTTGTTTGATCAAACTTTTCAAGTTTTTCATCTCAAGAATGTGAGGTATGACTCCCCAAAACAAACAAGTCGCTCCACCCAAAACTTCATAAGACAATTCATACCACCTGTAATGATCATTGTCCGAGCGAGCTGAGATGTTAAAGCAGAGATAAAAGAAGAAATAATCAGGTTGTTACAGCTTGTTTGAAGCCTCTGAGCAGCAAACATGGTGAGGATATACCCTCTAGTGGTGTGTTTGAGTGCTGACAAAATCCTGGAGAAGAGGAATCATAAATTCGTCAACCAGGGCATAGGTTGATGTCTGTGTTTTTACTGTTCTTTATCATTATATAAGCATTTTGTAGAGACACTGAGCCGTGAGGAGGCACGTGTATTTGTGTGGTAGCCTGTGATACAGTAACACAGAGGCAATTAAAAGTGCTTTACATAAGGCAGAGAAGAGCACAAGGTGTAATAAAATGGGATGAATTAAAAAATAGACACATAAAGGACCAGAAAATACAGTTTTAGTTCCCCCAAATATCTTAAAAATTAAGATCAAAGCGATGGTTCATCCTGTTCCTACTACTTTCAAAATAAAAGCTGGAAGTCAGGTGTTTTTGTGTTTTTTCAACCACCAGATTAAAACAACAATGTGTTGAGAGTTGTCCATAGAGGCTGCTGAGCACATACATTTCCTGCTTGCCCGGCTCCTGTTCTTGCACAACACTGGCTTTGTCACCGTCAGCATTCTCCTCGTGCCCTGGACCCATAATCTGCTTTTTTTTACCCGGTGGTCCAAAACACCTGTGGTACAAACACTAACGAACACTCCCTCAGTGCTCTGAGCTCAAAGTCCGTGGAGCCCGGCTAACAAACTGAGCTAACAGCAGCTACAGTTGGCAGCAATTGTCCATCATAAACTCTGTAAATCACAGAGAGTTGAGGAGGAGCAGTCGGACGGAAAACCAGAAAACGTCTTCTCCATAAAATATGATCCGGTTTCACCAAAATCAGTGAAATAGTTGGTGGTGTGTGACTTAGTGCCGTATAGTGTTATATACTTCCCACAGTTGATTGAACCCGTACATACTAATGACAGAGACGCTGTTCATCTAATTACAAGTGAGTGTAACTTCGACATGATGAAGTCTGTTATTTTATGGTACAAAAGTTACAAAATGTTTCTTTAAGAGAGGAAAAAGGGGATAAAGAATGAGGCCACGTTAGAAGAGCCTGATGTAGACTGTTCACGGCGGTGTTAGTGCTGTTTGTGCTTCCCCATGACTCACGCTGACTCACTGTCTAATCTCACGGTCTGATCCTTATGAGGTTTATATACGAGGATCAGCTCGTGTTCAAAAAAAAAACTGGGACAAAATGCAGCATAGAGAATACAACTGACAACACTTTAATGTCTAAAGTTAAAGCCAGCTGCTTAGATGAATATAAAGATTTAGGCGCAAAAATAGTGAGAACATACCCTCTAGTGGTGTGTTTGAGTGCTGACAATGTCCTGGAGAAGAGGTTTCCAAACCAAAAATCATAAATTGAGGTCTTATGTATAGGTTGATGTCATGTTTGATCTCTTCTTTAAATACACTGAGCTGTGAGGAGGCATGTTTATATTTGTGTGGCACCCTTTAAACACAAAGGCACTTAAAAGTGCTTTACATAATTACATACTAAATAATAATATAATATAAATGTATAATATGTAATTCAATAAAAGGATTTGAAAGTGCACTAGAGATATGAAGACATCATTCATATGATTGCAGCTGTGTTTGTACGTGATTGTGATTCATTATCTGTTTATGCAGCAGCCTCCACTTTGCAGGAGGAGGAGGAGAAGTTATGAATATATTTATATCTACTGGCAACTACAGTTTTTATTAAATGTTTAAATACTGCCTATGAATGCTACATAAAGTGTTGATGATGGTGAGTCCATGGCTTGGCAATCTGTTCTGCATTTTGTCCCCGTTCTTTTTATACACACACAAACACGAGCTGATCCTCGTGTATAAACCTCATAAGGTGATCAGGACGTGTCATATATAGACAGTGAGTCAGTGTGAGTCAAAGGGGGGGGAAGCCCAGATCACAAGAGCCTGAACAGCAGCACAGTCTACATCACGCTCATGTTTTTAAGAAGCTGCAACAGGACATGCCCACATCCATGTGACAGTTTGATTTATGATTTGTAGATGTGATGTTCATCCTAAAATTTCAGTTCTTCGTCCCTCTGATGGTTTAAAATAACACAGAAATACCCAGCTTTTATTTTGAACTATATTTCTCACACTTTTACACATTCCCTTTAGTAAAGCACTTTGAATTTTCTCTGTGTCTACGTCATGTTCTTTTTCTATTAGTTTGTTAGTTAATTAGTCTGTTAGTTTTTTTTACAGGAACACTGTGACCCATAATAACAAGTTATTGGCAGCCATTTCAAATATTCTGGCCGTGTGGATCTGAAGTTCAGCCAAATGCTGTAATTCTGGACGGAGTCACGACTCATAATGATTTTTAAATCAACCTCCTGCCGACTCCAGATTGATATTTACATAACTGACAGTGGGCAAGCTAATCAGCAAAAAAATATCAAACTATTCCTTTTTTAATGCTTTAAAACTGACAAGTTATTTCTCAGTTTTGTACAAAAACTTCTATCACTTATTTAGTATTTTTCCTGCTTTCTGAATTTACATACAAATTCATGTAAAATTACAGTAATTTTCCGTAATTACACACATGACTCATTATATAAAAGTTTATGTCCATGTTAACAATTTAACGTTTTATGTAAACTCTGTAAAAAGTAAAATAATTGTAAAATAACAGTGTTTCTCTGTAAAATTTCAGTAATTTTTTTTAATTTTGATATTTTACTTTACTTTTACTGTTTTTCTTTGGCAGCCATTTGCCATTTTTTTTCCTGATCAGAGCCCTGCAGCCGCTCGCTCGCTCACTGAGCCTCACATGGAGTCGATGGAGGGGATCATTTCAAAGGATTAATACAGTCGTCTGTTAGGATTACAGGCAGAGCTTACCTGAACCATCTGTCGCCTTCAGGCTGAGGTAGACGCTGCCTCACTCTCACACACTTTAAAGTCTGAAATAAACACTTTGAACATGTTAGTTTTTCTATTACATCTTGACCATATCCAACATGATTTACAGCATTAATAATATTTTCAGTACGTGCATATATCTTATTATTTTATCACTTTTTTATTTGAAGCACTCCTTTTTAAGTTAAGTTTGCTCACTTTGTCTTGTTTTCACGGCCTTGTGTAGCACACGTTCTTAAAAGTGGTATCTGCATTTCTATGACAATATGTTGTACAGTAAACATGTGTAATAGTATATGTTTATGTATTAAATATAAAATCCTCCATTGAATGACGCCTGGCTCTGCCACCCAAACCTTTCTCGTCTGTTGCTGCACTAACGTGTCTTTGTCACACGGTTCCTTGATTGTTTCCCTTTTTATAAGCTAAATGACTAAATGTAAATGTTTAATGTTTTCCTTTCATGCAGCTATATCTTGACTGTAGCTGCTGCACTAATATTTATTGAGATATGTGTGCTACATTTAGCTGCTTCACATTCACGGTGTCCGCCTGTCCGTGCTGCTTCACTTCATGTTTTTGGTAACATCTGTGTTTGTCATCCGATGACGTCAAAATCTGCTGTCTGCTTCCTTTTTAGATGACATCCTTTAAGATGCTCATCACCGTGTGCAGGTTTGATGGTTTGAACACAGATCATTTATTTTAAACAGCTTTTTTTTTTTGTCGCTGTTTTGTCGGAGTTCATAGTTCACAGTATTTTATTTAGCAGGGTAACACTGAGGAGGCGGATTGGAGGATGACGGATGCAGGATGGAGGATGATCCTCGTGTGGAGGTGTGACGAGGATTTTAAGGTTACTGTGGATATGAACAGAAGGGAACAGTCTGAGGTTAGCTGCTCACTCCCACACACAGAATATACCAACAAACCTTGATATCCACCTACACAACTGCACATTCAATCTGGACTATTTACCTCACTGCTTCTCTATCTCTATCTCTGCAGTGCACCATCAACATTTCCTCCTACAATTAGCACGTTTCCTTCCCTCCTATAATTCATATGCATGTCCGTTCTGGGCCAGTGTGTCTCATTAATCCGTGGGAAGTTAATTTACACCGGATGACCTCTTGCAGAATTCGCTCCACTCTCCGCTTAACTAAGCTGTCGCCTACTACAGTAACCCTGTCCTCGAGGCAACATCCTTTGATTTATCTCCCCTTTTCCATCTCGCCGCTCAACCCACCGTGTCCTCTTTATCTGCCTCTTCATCGCTCTCTAGCTCCCTTTCAGCTGATGGAGCTTATTGTGGACAAATAGGCTTAGGAGCATCGCTATGGCAACGGGGAATCGTAAAAAGCTACATAAGCACTTCATCATGGGCCGTGATCCAACGGCTCCCATTGGAGATGGTGCCCCCAACCTCCTGCAACAAGTAAGGGCAGGCCAGAGAGGCTCCCGGGAGGGAGGGAGGGAGGGAGGGAGAGAGAGGAGAGGGAGGGAGAGAGAGGTGGAGATAATACTGTGGGACGGGGAGAGTACATTCAGTCCGTCTTCTCTCTTCAGCATCCATCAAGATCTCGGCTTTCTGAGGACTTTTCTTCGTCTGCTTTTCAGCGATTTCCATTCTTGTGGAGTCGAAGAAAAACTTAAAGAGAAGAAGAAGAAGAAGAAGACGTAGTAGAAGTAGAAGGAGAAGAAGAAGAGGTAAGAGGCTTCTATTTTTAAATCTTCATTCTCAGCTTTCAGCAACAGATAGGACTAAATCAGCTGTGAGCAGTGATGCTTCAACATATTCACAGGATGTCTGTCAGATGTAGCCAGCGGTTCAAATACTGAAGAGTACGGTTGTTGGGAAAAGAAACACACAGAAAGAAAGAAAGTTTAAGCCAACTGGAAATATATTTTTCTGTTATTCGTTCATTATTTCAGGGGAAATATTAAATTTTAGATGTTTGAAATGCTGGTGAACAAGAGAGAGAAAACGGCTCACTTATCTCTGATTTAGACCTGCAACAATTAGTCATCGACAGAAAATTAACCAGCAAATATTATAATATGCTGTATGTATAATTGTTTAAATCATTTTTCAGGCTAAACTCACTGTTGGTCAGACAAAATAAGACACATGACGTCATCTTAGACTCTTCTTTTGGTTGTTTTCTGATTGATTTTCTGCCGAGAAAATGATTATTCAGTATCATCCTGTCCATCTGCTGTAAAAGAATATTCATCACAACAATAAACTGACATACAGAGTCAGCAGGATGTGGAGAGAGGGCTGGAGGTGGAGTAAGTAAAGACTCATCTCGGCTGGATGTGTTTGACTCCATTTTGAAGGGTTAGTCCAGAGCAGGGCTGTGACTAATCTCATTCTGCCTCTTTGTTTCGTCTGTTTTCACATGTTGATAATCTCCAGCCTCCATCAAAACAGCAAAAAAAAACAAAAAAAAAAACAGCCTCAGTGCCTGAAGTGTGCAGCGTGTAGAGCAGCTGTGGTTTACAGGAGACGCTCAGCACCTGAACAGATTAAAAGAAGATTAAATGAGGACAGTTATGAAACTAAATGAGAGCGTGTATAAGAATAATGTGTGCTCAGTGTAACCTTTATAAAGCTGTGCAAGGCAAGGATGCTTCTTTCCATCGTGGTCCTTGAAGGAAGGGAGAAGTCGTCGGTGTACGTGATGAAGTGACTTTTGAGAAGGTCACAGCTAGGGATGCAACTAACGATTATATTCAGCGTTCAACGTTACCTTTTGTGTTATTCCTCAGTTAATTCTGCAGTGATTTGACCTTTAAAATGTGAAAAACGCTCGTCGCAGTCTCAAGGCGGTCAGTTCTTCAAATATCTTTTAATGTCCGACCAGTCCAAAAGCAAAGATATTTATTTTAGGGCTGCAACTAACAATGCAATTAATCAATAGCGTAATAACTGCAACTTCTAGAGCCCAAAGTGACGTCTTAAAATGTCAAAAACAGTCCAAAACCCAAAGATATTTTCTCAAAAGATGGTTGAAACAAAGCTGGTAGTAAAATTCATATTTTATTTTTACATTTTTACATTAAAAAATGACATTTACAATTGAATATTGAAATTGTTGCTGATTCATTTTAGAGATATTTTCCATTTAAATCTTCTTAACATTGTCTTGTCTTCAACATGATGACCTCACAGCGACTGTGAGACAAAAACCTTTCGATTTAAATGAATTAAAACACTTTCATCGGCCTCTATTGTTATGTTTTTTTATGCTTTCATCAGAAAAAGCAACGCAAACAAAAGACGGACTAATGAACGGAGCTGAGTGCAGCATCTGTAGGAGAGGACGTGACACCTGTAGTACAAAAGAGCAGATGGGAGATGATTTGGAAAATGTGCAGCTGCTGTCAAACAGAGTTTAGAGGATGTGATGTTGTAAATGATGAAATATTTAAATAGACTGGACAGAAAATGACTTCATCTACTGAACTAGACAATTAAATGTTCAATAACAGCTCGCTGCAATGTTGTATTGTTTTATTTGTCGCACATTTCAGACTCTGCAAAGCACAGAGGTTTAAATTATCCTCGCTGTGACTTGATTATTTTAAATGAGAGCAGCAGGTCTAATCTGTAGGCAGCATGCGTTCTCCTTTTATTCTTCAGTGCACGCTCAGACTGGAAAAAACATCCACTCAATTAATCTGAGCAAACATCCAGTAATATCTATTCACTACCTGCATCATGTTTCCCTCCTCAGGGGCCTGCAGAGAAGAACAAAAGGCCATGGCCTCCTGGTTCAACTGGAATGAGCCGTATTACCGGAGCCCTCGGCGGGACCCGGCTGATGTGGTCACCGACACCCTGATGTTGGAGTTTAGCTGGCAGCTGAAGGAGGCGGAGAGGCTGCAGAGAGAGAGGGAGAGCGAGTACCGGCGCCTCAAGACGGGAGTGGACTACAGCTGGCTGGCCAGCACGCCTCGCCCCTCCTTCAGCATCAACACGGGGGAGAAGCTCGGCCTGGAGGACCTCTGCTCCAAGGTGCCGCCATCCTGCTGTGGCCTGGTCATACTCAAGTAAGGGGAGACCAAGAACTGATCATGTAGCTACTCATGTAGCTATTAAAAAGTATAGAGTCCTCTTCAGTCTTTTCTGAGGCTGCTGAGCCCGTTTACATCGCCCTCTCGTCCAGCTCTGGTTCTGGCACGACACCAGCTCTGTTGTTGCTTGGTAACAGCACATATTTCCTGAATCATGACGCCCTGAATAAACAATATTAGTCTTTAGTTAGTCGTCTTAAGTAAACACATGAAGTGAGCCACATAATGTACTGCACTCTGTTACAAGGCTGTAGTTTTCTCTCTATAACTTCCACCTGCTGGAGGCCTAATTAGCCAGGAAGATTGAAAACATCTGTGAGTGCAGGAACTTTAAATGAGCATGAAAGCACACTCTTAGGAACAATAATCGCTGTTAATTTCATAGTTAAAGCCAAGTATCAGATCTGTCACCACCAAAACTTTACAACAAGTCCAGTGTGCACTTCACATCACATGATTTCCTGCCGCCAACAAACAGACCAACACTAAGCATTGTTTTTGGCACACACCGATCAGCTGTCAGTCCACACGACTCGATAATTCTTTGACGTCTCTGTCCTTTAATCTGCAGGAGACGGCCTGAGCTTGTTCGAGCGCCTCTTCAGGTCTCAGGTGTCTTGTTAAGGTTTGACAGTTTGCCTGGTGTTAACGTGACCGAGGTGATAAACGCTAAGTGGGAGTCAGGCAAACAACAGGGAGCAACTGGAGTGAGTGTTGTGTGATTTTAATGGGCGAGTGTCAGATTAGCTGTGAAGTTTGATGACGGAAACGTGTTTTTATGTCTTTTAGATTCTTTATTTTTATTTGAAAAGAGGCTCCGTCAACCTGCACAATAGTTACTGCGAATCTGCAGAATCAGCTGTCGTCTGAGCACAATTCGTTCAAACGCAGGAGGATCGAGAGATGGAGGGATGAAAGTTGAGGGATGAAGAGGTAGAGGATGGGAGGAGAAAACGGGGTCGTCGGTAGATGGAGGAGTTCGTGGGTTGACCGGCGTCAGGGAAATTGGAGGGAACCTGGAGGGATTTGGGTCTCTCCGTGTCTCTATGTATTAGAGCCTCAAGGTTCCTGTGATTCAATGAAAAAGAGACAAGAGAAGAGAGTACAAAAAGAAGAAGAACAGAGGGTTTGAGTCAAAGAGGGAGTGAACGGATAGGATGTGTTTAAGGACATGAGATACGGAAATGGGATGAGTTTGAGGCGCGGTCCTTGTTCCTGAACCTGGATATAAAACTCAGTTTATGGAATAACTAAAAAGGTTCAGATGGCCTCTCTGTTATGAGCAATCTGCACACAAAGACACAAAGACTGGTTTAAAGATCCAGTAAAGTTACAAAAGTGGACCTTAAATTCAGTCAAACTAAGCCTGAGGCTGAGAGGTTGGTTTACGTTGGCAAAAGACGAGAAGTGCAAGAGTATTAAAAGAATATAAAATAAGTTAGTGCTAACTTTAATGGAAGGAAAATACTGATTTTAAAATGTGAATAAAAATATATAAACATAGACTCAACGTCACGAATTAGTCAAGGTCTTCCTGAACAGTGTTGGAAGCTCCACAAACGTCTAAAAAAACAGACCTTAAGTGACTTTTCAAGGTGAAGAATGACGTTTCATGCTTAGATTTAATCATTATCTCTACTATTTTACATTCTGACATCATGAATCATGCATTTTAATAAAGAATGTTTCCACTTTCTTCAGCGTAACAATCCCAGTCATGGTTTAAAGCAGCTACACTACAATAAACCTGATTCTGGCCGTGAATGTGATGCAGGCATCATTTCTCCCTCGGAGCTAACGTGTCCGTGCGAGCTGAGGGAAGTAGGCCAATCATGAGTTAACTGGAAGCACTTACTGGGAAGCAGGTTCCCAAATAGATGTCTATTTAAAGGCTTGTTAGAGCCTCAGCACCTCTTGTGAGGCAGAGGAGGAGTAATTGGGGGGTTGGCAGGAGTGTGCTGGTCAGATAGAAGGAAGAGCTGCCTTTTATAACATTTGCCATTATGTTTGAATAAAACCCCCGGTGTGAATACACAGGAAGGATTTTATTGCTAGCCTTGATGTCCTTCAGTCCCTGTGTGGGTGTATATACTGATATCCATGTGTGGACACAGCTGTGTTTTATTATATTTAATGTTGTTTTAATTTGTTCAAATCTGATGAAGGTGTAGTAAAGCTGTTTAGATGTTGACCTTTGGGACTTCGTCAGGCATGTACGCGCTTACTGATGCTGCCCGATGGAGACACTTTACTTGTGCCTGGCAGTCCCTGACGTGGATCTCTCTGCCGCACCATGAAGATGATGATGGTGGTGATGATGAAGACGTAACAAAGCTGGCTATGAGCTGGTGAACGCAGTGCAGCATTTAGCAGCTAAAAAGGAGTCGATGGGAACCAAACCAGAGCTAAACTGACAGTAAATATTGATCTCCGATTGAAGCGTGCCGAGTATCCTGGAGCACACTCGGACATCACTGCATGAGCGTGAGAAGTTAAATGACTGGAGGTCAGCAGAAGCAAGATTTTGAGGGGGTTATTAACTCACTCTGTTATCGTTACTGCACATGTGCAAAGGTTATGTAAAGCAGAGTCAGATAAATTACCTCCAGAGACGTCGGCGTCAGATCTGGAGGTGTGGGAATAGAAAGAAATGAGCTCCGTAGGAGACTCTTCATCTCTGCTTGAGGCTACACTAGCCACTACAAGTATAACACACTCAAATCTAAATGAAAGTGATATTTCTGGGTCAGCAGCATCAGTTTTGACCATTTTTTGACACTGCCCGTGGAGAACTCTTTACCTGCTCCTCCAGTACGATATATATGACTGTAAACTGGAAAAATGCTGGTCCACATGGTCGTTCCTTCACGTCTCATCAGCTCACAGCCTGTGTTTTGTGTTTTGTTCCGCACAGGTTCAGGGAGGCTTTGCAGGCCAATGAGCCCGAGGTGCAGGAGGTGCCCGGCCTGTTTCGCTCCGTCCTCCTGGAGTCTCTGGATCACCTGAAGGAGGAGCAGGAAGCTCAGCGGCTCGCCCGTCAGTGGAACAACAAACGCGCCATGAGCATGTCTCTCGTGAACTTCAGATCCCGCATCAAGATCAACCCGTTCGGGAGCACGGTGGGCTTGACCTCGGCTGCGGCCGCGGCCGAAGGGGCCGGGATGAGCGACCTCAAAACGGTGTCGGAGGACGTGGAGAGAGGGATGGAGGTGGAGGAGAGGGCGCAGAGGGTGTGGAGCATGCCTGATTTCAGATACAAAGGCGCTAACAGCAGTAAGGTTGTCTGATGTGAAGCGCTCATGGGAACGGTGACTGATGGGCTGTTTCAGTGGGACAAACGCTGATCTCCAGGACCCCTCTGCTGCAGTGTGAACACTTTGCAGCAGGCGAGGAAGGATGAAGCTCAGCATCCTCCTCTTGCTCTTTTCAGTATGAGACCTGTTAGCATTTGAGCCATTTACTGCTTTATCTTCACACCTGCAGGGGTGAGAGTCAGGTGTTTTTTTCCTCACATCCTCTGACAGCATGTTTCTTTTTTTTCTTTTTGGACAGAGATTATCACCTCTTACAGCGATGCATCTTATATTTGTAGACATTTGCATTGAAGCATTGAGGGCTGTAGCCTGCTAGGTATCTGTGTAACTTAAAAAAAGCATCCTTGACTCCTGAATGTTGCAGGAACAAATCAAATATGTCGGTGCTGTTACGTCACATGACACAAAATGCAGGCTGCAGAGGTGAATGATTGTTAACGTCAGAACATGGTACTCTGTGATCGGTAATCGTCGTCGTTCAGAGAGCGAGTCGCGCTCTCGTCTACAGACTTGCTGTTTTCACAAAGACTCTGCGCAGCGATTCGTCATCCAAGGTCAGCGAGCTGAAAGCTTTCTTCCTCACAAAGAAACGTTACCCGACCTTCATGAGAGAAACATTTCAAAGTAAAATCTTTCCAGCAGTTTATTGCCTTTTCTTTTCTGTTTGTCACACGGCAAAATTCAACAGTGAACACTCACCATCCATATAAAGCTTTCAGCTGGACTGATACAGGGGAGGGGAGACTAACAGTGATTGTACTTTAACCAAATGGCCGATGCTGAAACATTTTTCACGGTAGAATATTTTGGGGGGGAATGATTGTGACATTTATCATAGTTATCAAACAACGCACAGTCAATTATTCTCTTTAAACAAAATGCACGTTAAAAAAACTCATCAGTACACACTGATAACACTGTGGTTCACATTACCAACATTTGTCTCAGGAAATATGACGGTCAATGTAGTACAGCCAGCCAGGTGAGCAACAACGGGAACCAGTTTTACACATCAAAGTCGGCTTACAGGTTTGAAAGTTAAGTTACATAAAGCTTCCGTGGCTCCGCAGCAGAAGTCAGCCATGTAGGCAGCTCCTCATCTCTGCTTGAGGCTACATTAACCTCTACACAGCATCGGGGTGCATTCAGACAGAGTCAGGCACTGCAGCAAAGCGCCGCAGGGTTGTGCAGCAGTGTGTCTATTTGTGCTGAACGTAACTGCTGTGACACAATCGGGAAATAACATTTTATTTCACAGATTAACCGGCGCTCCCTCACTCTCATTCACTGTCTAGGTCTCTTGACCACTGCTTGCTCTCTCAAATCAAACCAAACTTCTTTGTGTCTCTATTTTGCAGCATAAATTGCGAGTCAGACTCAAATTTAGAAGCTGGTTCATGAACTAAACAAAGCCAGAACACAACGGGTAGAGTTTCAGAGTTTAGTCCACGAGTTCAGTCTCAGTTTTAGAGACATTTCAGGATATATGTGGAGGACGTTGCCTGATCTGAGTGTCCGATTGGCAGCCGCAGTGTGACGTCGGGCTGCGTTTTTCCAAAAGATTGATCCGGCTCATCTTTTACGCCGCAGGTCACTACAACCAAAGCGCGCCTCCCCTGACTCAAATGAATAAAAAACCTGCGCCTGAGCAGCACCCGATCCCATCTGAATGCGCCCTGACGCACCCGAATCTCCAGCCGAACTATCGGCGGTCGAGTTGCACTGTGGGTAATGTAGGCACCAGGGTTAGAATCCGTGGAATAATTTACTGTGGTGACCATAAAATCAAACCACAAGCAGAGCTGAGAAGCCGGTCGCTGGCAGTTCACTCGCGTTCAACGCTCTGACTGATGCTGTTTGATTACAGTTTTCATCTTCATCTGATGTGTTTAGCTACAGATAAAATTATGGACGACGCCGCTCTACATGTACACTTCTCATATAACAAAAGCTATCAGACTAAGCTGAAGAAGAATTGGCCAGCTGGGCAGTAGTGTGGTGTATCTCACTTCACTGCATGAGACACAGCTCTTTACTCCATCTAGCTCGGTGCTTCCCCCGTGTGTGTCGATGTAAGTCGCGTTGATCTTCTCTTTTTCTCAGAAAACGCTTCATTTGTGTTCTCTCTGGAAAGCTGAGGAGTCGTTGTTTCCTGAGTTCTGCTGACGTGTCTGAGCCTGAGCACAACTACCGGCATCCACAGCAGCATTACAGGGTAGAGTTCAAGAACTCGAGAAGTTCTGCTCGGTTTTTATCCCGCTGCAACAAAAAAACAAAACAAAGCAGACGTGAGCTGAGGAGAATAATCCAGTCAGAAACTATACAGGCACGCCTGGTTTGTTTACTTGACGACAAAAAGGTGAGATTACCTGTTTGTCTTTCTTTGACTTCTTTACTTTCATCTTTATCTTCTTCCCTGAAATCATGCTGTACTTGCCCTTTTTCCGGTCCTTCAAGTACTGAAACAAAAAAACAGATGCAAGTTAAATGAGACTAGAATACAAAAAAAAAAAAAAAAAGAAAATTATCTCAACAAAAACTTAAAAATATGCTAAAATAATCAACTTCAACAATCAATAACTATCTAGAATAATTCACATACATTTTTAGTCACACATTTTTCTCTGATGGGACCTTAGTGGACGTTTACCTTGGAGATCTGTACAGGTCCCGAGTTTTCTTCTCCTTTTGCTTTCTTGTCTTTTTTACGTTTATGTCGCTTCTCTTTCTTCCCTTTCTGCAAAAACAAGTTGGATAAGTTTCAGTGAGTGACTTAATAAAATACTTCAACCACTTTAAATTCTGAATACATGACGTTAAAATCACAAGATTACTTTTTTGGGCTGTTTCTCCTTTTTCCTCTTCTTAGACTGCTTTCTGGATTTACTGCGGGAGTCTTAAGAAACACAACGCGAGCATTGGTACTGTTATATTGATAAAAACACACATAATATGTGGATTTATGAAACACTAGCAAAGATTCTAAGATGTATTATTGCAGATATTTAAGACACACTTACCGCTACTGCTCGAGCTACTCCGACTGCGGCTGGAAGAGTGCGATGAACCCGATGAAGAGGAGGACGACGATGACGAGGAAGACGACGACGACGAGGAGCTGGACGAGGACGACGAGGAAGATCTGCTACGGCTACGTTTCCGCTTTCGTTTTTCTCGTCCTGAATAAACAGAAGACCAAAATAGAGATAAATATTTAGTAACTGCACAGGTGACACTTTAACAGCAGCCGTCAGACAAACTGTCACTCAAATATTTAGAAATTCTGATTTACTGACTAGTAAAACAAAATGACTGAAGACTTCCAGTTCCACTATATAGAAATACAATAATAATCTAATGTTTAATAACACTCACAGGAGAAAATCTTCATTTCCAAAAAAAATATCAGGTTATCAAGCTCCATGTAGGTTCATTTTTTTAACTGATTTTTGAGAGTCTGAGTAAAAATTGGACAGGACCAACAGGGCGCAATGTAATTAAAATAAAAAGCTGAAGAATCTCCGCTTTAAACATGATGCAGATGTACGTCGTAGCCTCACATCACACGATACTCGGATTACTTTTCTGTCCCACAGGCGACTGACGACTGCGACAAGCATGAAGATGTTCAGTTTACTATGATCAGCGACAAAGAAAAAGCAGCTTTGAGGAGAGACGGGGATCGTGTCGCTGTGAAATCCACACATACATGCACGCAACCTTTCACGTGAAACAGTGGACGTGGCAGACAGGAGTCAGGATGCAAAGTGGACGTCCAAATGTTACAAACTACTCAGTCGATCACCGTTATGTTTTTGGCTACCTGCTGCCACCTGCACATTTTACCAGCACAGTTTGTGTCTGTGTGTTTTCTGTGAGCACAGTCTTGCCTCTGCTCCTTGATCTCCTCCTCTCGTCTGTTCTGGAGGTGGAACTGGACACTATGGCCTCTGCTTTCGTTGACTGAACACACACACAAACACACACACACAGAGAGAGAGAGAGAGAGAGAGAGAGAGAGAGAGAGAGAGAGAGAGAGAAAGAGAGAGAAGTGTTTAAGCCACGTGTATTTATTTGTATGTGGCAGGAGGAGACAGCTTGAAATCGGATCTGTCCTGCAGGAAGAAGAAGTTAGCTGGCGCAAGTTTCACCTGACGTTTTTAAAAACCAGGTAACCAAACACGTGCAGTCTCATCTCTGTGGTTAAAACACTCACAAACATCTTGTCTGTCCTTTATGTTACCACTGTGCTACGTCTGATCAGCTAACGCGCTAAAAGCTCCGAAATCCTCCAAAGCTCGTGAACGCAGAGTCCGTGTACTCACCATGGCGACACGCAGAAGTCAATACAGTTAATATATCAGATATATACAAAAACCAGCCGATAAAAAGCGGGATTAAATCTACATTTATCCGCAGTTATCTCTCTTGAATTAGCATTAGCTAACTCTCTTTGGAGACATATTGGATCCCATGATGCACCGCGGCCAGCTACGTTCAAAACAAGGAAGTGGAACGCGGCTAACGGCTAGCGGCTAACGGCTAAGCTAGACGGCGACAGCGCCCCCTGCTGCCGGACGAGAGGAGGAACCTCCACCTTATTCACACACAGCTCAGCATCAGCCTTCTCATTAGTGTCAGTAAGTTACCTGTTTCTTGGTCAAGGTGTGTTTTGAATCGTAGCGTAGCCCGCCATCAGCACAGAGGCCAAACATGCAGGCTCACTACTGATGTGTCGTTAGTGAACGAGCCGGCTCTTTGTAGCGAATGACAAGAGCCGACTCTCATCGAGGAGAGCCGAATCTTTGGCCGCTCCTGCCCAGAAATCACGCAGGTGGGGACGAGACGCCAATCAAACTGGGATCATACCCAGCGTTGGGTATAGTTACTTTGAAAAGTAGTTAATTAGGTTACAATGTTGCCATCAATTAAAAGTAATCTGTTCAATGAGCAGAGTTTGTAAAAGTGTCAACAACAAACCTGCACAGGCAAAGAAAAATATGAAAAATTGCTTACTAGCACACAAACCATTCATAGTTGCTAAATTAGGCTAATATAGAGGAATAGAAGAGCCATTTGAGAGCCGGCTCTTCTGAGGGAGGTGAGCCGAAAGAGACGACTCTTTGAAAAGAGCTGAACGTCCCATCATTAAGGCCTCACTGGCCTCCACTCCTCCACAAAATAATAATTGTGACAATGAAACAGTGCATTTATATTTAACTTTTATTGCTAAAAATGGTTAGTAGGGACCGCTGGCCCCTCGGCATGTTCACAGTGTCAAATCTCCTGAATGCTTGTTGGCTGTTTTTCCTTCAGTTTGTGGTCTAACTCATCTCAAACCACCTCAAATGGGTTTAAGGCTTGTTGTCACCAGGGAATGTTTTCATGTAGGAGCAAAAGTACATCAGTAAACATGTCAAAGTGTTTAGTTTGGCTGGTATTTGGTGGTGAAAGCCTGATGGGAGCACAAATGTCTGAACGCATTTTATGGCAATCTGTCTAAAAGCTGTTGAGATATTTAACTCCAAAGCACAAATGTCAACCAAATATCTGAACTGACTCCAAGATTGCAACCACAAAAACACACATGAACACTGGTATTGTACAAAAACATTTATTATGACAGTATTAGTACAAATACGAGCACTGGCCCACTGTATAAAAATACAAAATCTTGATGTGTTTCAGTGTTCATAAATCATTCGACAAAACCAAAATATCATTGATTAACACTACTACTGTGTGTGTAGTCAGTTTAATCAAGCCCTGCGGTGTTTTTTAATGTTAAACACACTCCGGCATCGTGCAGCTCTAAAAGACGCCGGCTGCTCTCTGACCCTGTGATAGACACAGGAGGCATGTTAAAGATATCTGAAAAATATTCAGTACCAGTTGTTTCTTTTTTTATTTAACCTTGCAGGGCTTTGATTAAAAACTGACAACGTCAATCCATATAAAAGTTAAGCTGTATGTACAGGTAAGAACGCACTGGATGCAAATGGACAGCCAGAAGAACTGGTGTAGCTGCCCTCAGGTCGACAGAAAACGATTGTAAGCAGCGGAAGATGAGTGCGGAGGTTCATTAGCTACGCGACTATCCCTGCCCACGTCAAGAGCCTCGCTGCTGGCTTCACACCGTGCGACTCTTGACTCCTTTGCAGAAGGACTGGGCTCCAGTGAGATGATGTGAAGCAGCAGATCAAGGCACCTCGCTTTGACCCGAGCCTCAGCAGAAACACACACGGAAATGCACAAGAACGTATGAAGAAAAATACACGCTATACTAATGTCTTAAAACATGCTTTTATGCTTTTTATAATATAAAAAATGAAATAAGGAAAAAAAAGAAGCTTATGGAAGTGGCTGTGTGTCAGCAGTGGCTCATGACTGTTATTGAGGTTATTGTTCACAATTTTCAGTGTAAAAAATCCCTGAAGGTCTCTGTTAAAAAAGGGTGTGAATGTCATTAATGAAATGTTTATGTTTAACATATCATGTATTGTGTTATGTAATCCTTTCACTGCCTTCCCTAATTACAGGTTAAAACTGTACTATGATGAAAAATATGCAGTGCATAGATATCTTTTCTCACAAAACAGTTTCAGAATGAAACCTGTTTTTGTTTCCACGACTTATTCCTCTGTTTTTATAATACTGTATAATCATCTATAATGTTTTTTTTTTTTTTTTTATCACTTTAATAAATCCGCAGCCACGATGTAGCTGCTGAATGATGCTTTACGCCTTCATTTCCAGCTCAGTAGACAGACGGCGGGCAGGTGTTTAGGCTTCTGCTTTGTTCTTTGAGTGGTCGGCGTGAGCCAAGCTCTCCTCGTTCTCCTCCTCCTCCTCGGGAACCTGGAAAACATGCAAAATCCAAATGATTTGTCTGCAGCACAGTGACCTAAATAAGACATGAGTTTGTGTGATGTGGACTTAAATGGACAATTATTGGCTGATATGCTGGAGTTTGCCACTTAGTTTAACCCTTTTTCTATGAATGGAAGCCTGAAAAATTTCGATTATCTGTCCGATATGATCCCAAAACCACAAATTTAATAACTTACCTAAATATCGTGCTGCTGCATCTATCGCTTGTTGTACTCAACAGTCAGAAACTAGAGATAATATTTATGAGGAATGGGATTTTCTTACCTCCCAGTAAAGAGAGTCATCGAAGCAGTTCTGGTCTGGAGGCTGTCCCCAGATTGGCAACTTCATTATTAAACCTTGAAGAAGAAAATGAATTATTTGATCAGTCAGGTGTCGTTGCTAAATCATGAGGCTTTTGTGCTCTCAAATGTAACTTTTTCCACCTCCACCTACCTGTAAGAGCACCTCCAACCAAACCGAACCCGAGGGACGAAGCCAAGCCGGCAGCTTGCATGGCAGCGGATCTGAAGAGGAGAAGGAGGAGGATGGAAGAAGAGCAAGAATTACTTCACAGCAACAACACAATTGTGTGTATATATTCTTATGTAAGATTTGTGATGAGTGAAATGGCTCCTTACCCATCTTTTTTACCCAAAGCCACGGCCACGATACCAGCCAAGCCGCCCAGGATGCCAGGCATGCCGTGCAGATTGTGGACTCCGCAGGTATCCTGGATGCCCAGGTTGGATGCCAGGATGGGCTGGAGAGGAGAAGAAAATGCCTCTTTTTATAAGGTGAAATATACATTTTGATTTTACCGTTAGCGCCTTAATATCCTCAAATCATGTAGGACTCCATCTGGAATATAGATGATACGTCTATATTGATGATTTATTGTAATTTTTGCTTGAAAAAATAGGATTAATCTAATTTTAAAATTGTTGCAGACAGACAAATTAATCCAATGAGTATTAATTTACACACACTTTTAAAGAATCTATCATTTTAAATCCTTGTTAAAGCCTTTATTAATCCTGCACCTTTGACTTTTAACTCACAGATAGGAACTTGAAGCCAACGGTAGAGATGGTGCCAGCCACTAATCCAATTAGCATTGCCCCAAATGGCCCGATGTTCATGTCAGCACATGTTCCCACAGCGACGCCGCCAGCCAATGTGGCATTCTGAATGTGCACCTGTAGTTTACGAAAAACAAGCGCACCAAATGAGCTTTTTAAAAACTATTTATCAGCGTCATCGTGCGATAGTAAAGGAAAAGTTATCTGACCATGTCCAGTTTTCCTTTGTGCTCCACGAGGCTAGAGATGGCGTAGGCAGAGAGCACACATGCAGCCAGAGAGAGGTAGGTGTTGATCACTGCTCTGAGCTGAGGGAGGCCTGGATCGGCGATGGCCGAGTTAAAACTGGGCCAGAACATCCACAGGAAGACAGTTCCTGTAGAAGAGAGCGATAAAGACATTTATCATCTTAAAAATCGGACTGATTTTGCACATGACTAATGCACAGTTGAGGTTACTGTTACTGTAAATGCTGCAAAGTTATTTGTGTCCGCCAGGTGGCGCTAGTCACACACGTGCAGGAGGCCAGTGAGCCAAATAATACTCACAACTGCTGTAAGCACAACTGGATCTTACCAATCATAGCAAACAGATCAGAGTGATAGACAGATCCGTCATTGTCATGTCCGTTCCTTAAACCTGGTCGGTAAAGCACGCGAGCCGCTGCCAGGCCAAAGTAGGCTCCAAAGGCATGGATGGTCATGGATGCTCCGACGTCACTGACCTGTGGCAGAAAAGGTGATGCAGGCCCATTACAGTACAGTTTACACAGTGCACATTCCTGGTCACAATGTCGTCATTAGTGTTCTCTTACTCCGAGGACTTCTACTACGAGATGCTCATTGATGGCGAAGATTGTGATCTCCAGTATGGTCATGATGAGGAGCTGAACGGGGCTGGTTTTACCCAGAACGGCCCCAAAGGAGATCAGGACTGTAGCTGTGCTGAAGTCTGCGTTGATCATCCTGCAGGACAGAGAAGAAAAAAGCAGCACGGTTCATCATTTGACTTCATTTATCGGGTTTACTCAACCGCAACCAGCAGGACAGGTCTTTGGTTTATTGAGCACCTACAACTTCAACTGTTTCAGTGGTAAGACATACGTACTTAGAGATGTTCATTCTGATCTTCCCATCGTGCAGGTCCCAAATTCCCTGCATGAGGAGGCCCCACTGCAGGCCGAAGGCAGCCAGGAGCAAGTTGACCCCAACGCTGCTGAACCCATATCTCTTCAGGAAGGTCATCAGGAAGCCGAAGCCGATGAAGATCATGACGTGGACATCCTGAAACACTGGAGGAAGGAGAAGGGAGGTCAGTTCTGCTGCTGATTTTCTGACAGAGCCCCGCTTTGTTATGGGGGAATCCCACTTTAGCCTCAGTTAAATGTGGACATGATATCCAATCAGATGAAACACTTTTATTTCAACTTTGTAGTTTAAATGATTCACTCAGCAGGAGTGTTTTCCTTCCACAGGGGCTGTTTTGTTAGCCATGACCGAGCCATTCAATTCGAAGCAATTCAATCACTTTGAACGCGATCCTGGGAAAATGCCCCAGTCGAGTTTGTGACCTTGTGCTGTGTCTATTAAGAGCGTATGATCTTAATCAGTTTAAACTCATGAAGTCTCAGTGGGAGGGGACATTTAGCACACCCTTATCTATTAGTCTCAGTTGATAGTCGGACAAAGACAGCATGGTTTGGATCATACTCCATGTTTCGTGTCTGTATCCTCACATGGTGTTTTTGGTGTATTCTGAGCGCACAGAGTTTTTACGTGGAGATAAATCTAAATCTGGGTTGATGCCAAGTAATTTTGAGCGGATTTCTGCAGACCCGGGCGCTCCCCGCACCCCCGCCCGCCCCAGGAGGCATCATCTTAACAGGAAATGGGACCCTTGTTTCCCAAAAGCCTTTAAGCTTGATATGATAAGCCCCTCATGTGGAAAACGCATCAAGGTGGAGGTGTGCGCAGGCCGAGGAACAATGTGCTCCACTTCCTCAGTCTGTTAGCATGAACGTGGCCGCTATTGTCTAGACAGGACACGCGTCTTGTTTTTGAGGCTGCTGCCCTGCAGTCGTAAATCAAAAGTTCGACATTTTGGCAAGTGTACGTATTTGTTGACGACAGTCAGACGAGATCGATTCGTTACATTCTGTGTTAACATGACGCTGCTAACAATGGATAGTTAGCTTAGCTAAGACTGTAAATATGGTGGAAGTGGTTAACGTGGCTCGTCATGACGAGGTTGCCAGGTAACCAGCGGAAAAGTCACCGCACCCAGCCAAGTAACCCCCATGAAACCACAACGTGCCGGTTTTACGCTTAGATATTTTTAAGGTTTAAACAAATATGATAAAACGTGTTATTTAGTGAGCTTTAGAGGTTCTGGTAAACGGATATTGTTACTTGTGAACAAAGCAAGGCTAGCTGGCTCCTCTTGTTTCCTGTCTTTGTGCTAAGCTAAGCTAAACAACCACTGGCTGTAGCTTTATACTTACCGTACAGTCAAGAGCGCGGTATCTAACTTTTGGCAAGGAAGTTACAAAACTATTCCTATAAATAACATCAAATATTCACTTATATACATCATAAGTTATATTAGAGTTCATATATTTTTATTATTTTTTATTGGTGGTCCTACTTTAGAAACCCTAAAGATATTAAAGACAATAAGTTAACATACTTTACTACATGCATGCTTCAAATGTTATGGTTTCTACCCATGTTACTTGTGAGAAAATAAATATTAGAGTAGATACATGTGCATATCTGTTATCTATATGAGGTTTGTTCTGCTGTCGCAGCAGCGTTAGGATGATTCATCTACACCTATTTTCAGTATTTCAGATTAAGGCTGCAGATTTTTAACATCTTGTAAAAAATGAGACTTGATAACACCTGTATCTACTTTTGGGAGGCAGGATCTGAAGACGCTTCATACCGTATGATGTCTTACTGGGTGTCTGTACATGCTCAAACACTTGCCCGGCTGCTCCATATTTAGAATATTGTTTTTTTTAGTGTTTACTCATTTTGTGACTTTCAGTGCCAAACCACCTGTGAAGAGTTTGTATGTTTTAATTTGAAATTTGTGTCGATGGTCGAGTTTAACGCAGCACAACATGCGGTCAGTGCTGTCAGCGCTGAGCACTGATAACAGTCGAGGTGTAAATATTTGCTCTGACGCACATTCATGGAGCTGTTTTTGGACCAAAACCAGTTTGGCCTTCACCTTGTACTTTGACCCTCTCTCCCATTCACAGCTGGGTGATTCAGACTTCCAGTTTACGGTAGTTTGAGGATGGGGGTAAAGTTGGAAAGCAGCCACCGATGACTGGCACCACGCCCAGATGTTCTGAGGAACTCGGTGAGTCGAGGAGGAGAGCAGGGATCCCCTCAGGACTGAGTGTTGCGAGCCGTAACCAGAATTTATTTCTGTCATTTGCATCCTTTAAAAAACTTAAAGTTGAAAGCTGTGATAGCTTTTACTCACTCCGGTCCACATTTCTCTGCTTATTTGTCTTCCTTTGGACCTTTAATTACAGATATCTGACAGTTATCCAACCACATACAAACATGCTTATCTGTGGTGTTGAATTCTACGGGATTAGTGCTATTAAAAAAAAATAAGACATAATATTTAGTGAGATTATAATAGTGTTTGTTCAACCCAAAAAAAACAAACTGTCATATTTTCTGAGATGGTTATCGTACCGTGAAAATCTCCCGTTGCAACTTTAGCTGGATGACCGTTCTTTTAAACGCTCGTGGCTTTAGCTCATTTAACATAATTAAAACACTGAACTAAATCTGTTCTACAGGAAGCAAATTTTATATTTTTAGAGGCATTTTCAAATATTTCCCTCAACACAAAGGCAAGACCTCACACACAATTTTAACTCCTGTTTAGTACGATTAAAAAGTAAAAAAAAATGAACCAAAATAATGCTAAAAAAAAGTCTAGAGAAGACTATTTATAGACAGTGTTTGTTGCAAAAACATCCCATCCCCCAAGGAGAAGATATACTGACCATTGAGCTAATCTCTTTGAGCCACACCCAGTCATAACAGTATTTTCATAGTTGCATCTGCTGTAATGCAGATAACTGGTCTGTCTTCAAAGAAACAGTCAACTGTAAAAAAAAAAAAAACACTGCTGCATGCTCCCTTCCATCAAACACACTTGGAAAATGATGCTTTTAGTTCTTTGAGTCCATCTACCGTCTGTCTTTTTCTGTTATTTATGTGTTTGAGACATTTGTGACCTCCACTGCAGGAGCCCTGACACTTCTTCCCTGCAGGATACGCTCGCCTCCTCAGCTGCATGCGTGACGGAGGGGAGGGGAGGGGATGAGAATACAACCCCATGACTCCTCTTATTGCATTCAGCAGACTTGCTCTGGAAACTGCCTCCAGATTCTTCTATTTCTGTTTGACCTTAATTGGACAATTACATCCTTAAAACGCATTTTCACATTATTCCAATTACTCCCGACGTTTTCAGTTTGCTTGGAACTTACTAAATCTTACTGAGGCAACAGAACAAGGACCTCACCTCTGTCAGGTATCACAAAGCTTTGCATATTGAATCAAACTTAATCCATCATTTTTAAAAAAGTAGTCTAGTGACCAAACATTGAGACATCCCATAGCACAGCATCCCTCATCCCCCCAGGTAGACTTACTTGGGTAGAGAGTCATGGGCTCTTGATGCTCAGTCTCATTGGAGTGTTCATCGTGCCCGTGCCCGTGCCCTTTACTTCCCCCTTCATCATAGCTCACAAACACACCATACAGGATGATGGTGATAATCTCCAAACCCAAGGCCACGATGGGGAACTTCAGCCTCATGTTGGTGGCGTACGCAGGCATCCTGAGACAAACTCTGGTTATCTCTCACAGTCTGACACAGACACACACACTCACTCACTCGCACTCTGCCAGTCTATCTGTCCCTATATGTCTTTTTTAAAGGGGGTTGTGCTGCGTAAAGGGAGGGAAGAAAGTGGTGTCTGGTTTTAAACCGATGCAAGTTTCACGGTGACCAATGATAGGGCAGAAGAGAGGGGCCTGGGTGAACACCTCCTTCATGCACTTTGCACGGGGATGGGTTTCCTCTCTGGACCTCGCAGGGGACGAAGCAAAAACACAAACGTAATGACACTGCGGTGACATGGGAGGAATACTTAATGACTGCTCCTTCCTACTCATTTTTCACTGTCAGAGTTATGTTTGTTGATTTGAAATGTTCAGACTGATGCATTTCTTTCACGTCTTACACGAGAAGAACATTCGTTAAACTCTATAAAGAGTTAAAGACATAAAGCAGCTTTCATACAGATTCCTCTTTTATTCGCTCTGCTGAACATTGTTCCTCTTTCTGAGTGCAGATGGACTCAGACAGACCGTGATCACATGGCCAGCCATAATATTCACATCCACAGATGAAAAATAAACTTTTTAAAAGTTCATAAAAACATATTGGAAGCTCTGTTTTTAATATAAATTACAGTAGATTAGATTTCAACTCTAACACATGAAGGTAATTATATGACTCACGCTTGAAGTGGTACTCAGCCCCTGTTGTAATATCTTATATATAATCATGTTGGGTTGCCTGAGGGTTCGAAGTAGAGCCAGACTGATATGGGATTATTGAGACTGTTACTAATTTTTAAAGGGAGAAATATTCACAGATTACCGTTATGACAGCTGATATAGTGAATTTTTGAGCTGGAATGAAAACAACTCTTTTTTATGCACTGATTTGACATGTTTATTTTAAACTACATCAAAGAATACATAAGTTAAATATTCTTTAAAGCCTCTGATGCTTAAATATGATCAGCAAATCAACCCAAAACAAAAGACAACTCAACATACAACCTAAACATCAGGATAACTTAAATTAATGAAATTGAGTTTTCTGTTAAATCCGAGCTTGTCTTGAGCTTCTCTTTTAGTTGTCCTATGTTGCTTTGACAAATGCTGCACATTGTCACTGACCCGGCCATGACCCCTACACACGGCGTATGTAACCGTGATCAGGTTACTTCATAGTTCAAGTCCTCTACCATCAGCTGTACACAGTACATGCCCGTGCTTCCTTTCCCACTGGAAACTATCCGAGCCGACTCGTCTGATCCAGTTCTGATCCAGTAAGTGGCTCCCACAGTGACTGGGTGACGATCCGAGGCCTCTCACCAAATTACCCTTAAGGCCAGAGGTCCTTCATTATTGGCCAGAGCTTTATGAATGAGCAGAGTAGTTAATCACTGCCAGCAACACATCTGTTTGTCTTGGAGCTGAGCGCAGTGAGGGTTTTCCCAGGCCCTTTGGGAAATTACTTCCAAATGTTGACAGATACCAAAAAGTTTGCAGCACCGCTGTAATAATCTACTCGTGCTAAGTCATTATTCAATCACTGTGCACTGAGTTTTACTCCAGTATCTGGCAGTGTTTTTCAACAGGCGGAGCCACAGTGTGAGCTAACTGGTGAACTTGTACAGCAGGGGAGGATTTGTGGTCCAACTGCCGCAGTCATTCATTCATGACGATCACAGATACACCCTCACATCAGCTTTCTCTTCCTCAAGCTGGCGTCTTTTTGGATTGTTTTTCGGTTAATTCGCTATTCAAACTGTGGCTGTTTGACTTCTCCCGTGTAACTGACTCATTATTTGCGCCTCCGGAGCAGCTCCAACCCTGAGAAAAGTTTATATAAATGGTGAAATTCCAATCTGCAATTATTTAACCCATTATTATGTCCATAGCTTTCCAGAGGATCAACGTATTACATGCGAGAGAGCTCAGCTGTAACCTGTCAACGTTTTCACAGAGAGCATGAGAACTGTTTACATAGTCAAGACTGTTCAATAACAGCGAGTCTCACGTTTCTCAGCGGGGTATCCCAGAGGTACCAGAGCTCTTAGGTTGTTGCTTTTGTCAACATTTGTTCTCTAAAATGTGATCACACACGATTCAATGTCTTGAAACTGAGAGACTGATGCCGATGACGTGCTGTAAACTCCTGACTGTCGCTTGGGAAAATATATAAGTGGTAACCTCCGTGGCTGTGAAGTGAAGCCACAAACTGCAGTTCCTCAAATGTCCACTTGAGGCTGCCTCCAGAAGTGAGTCAGTCTCCATAAGTCCCCATGTTAAAAACTTCACAGCAGAAATAAACATGTTTACAGCCTGGTACAAAAAACAGTTTTGGTCTCTATAGCTAATTTCCCCGTTCATGACAACTGAACTGAGGGTGAATTTATATACAACTCACCTGTTCAGATTATATTAAGGCTTAAAGTTATGCAGGATTAAGAGCGTGGCTGCTTTGATTGACAGGTGGGTGCTGTTACAGGTGGCTTATTTGATCAACCAGGCCAACGATCCACGTCGTTGGCATGGTGGCGGTCAGTGCCGCAGATTTTGAGTTTCAAAACGGCTCTTGTGGGTGAGGTCACACGTACGCCGTCCATTCTTTGTACCGTCAGTGGAAAACACACGTCCCTTTGCTTTCTTATGATGATTGATAAAACTCATGCATGGTCCTTAAGTTTGGGCGGAGATAATTATCCAAGCTTAGAACAAAGAAGGTGGAAACGGATCCGATCCAAAGAAGAGAAAAATACAGCCATTAGCACCTCAAAGGTCAATATCTTGTTTGTCTAATCTGCACATGAACAAATAATAATAAAACAAACAACCTCACTGCACCCGCCCGTTGTCCCGCCAAGAAATAGTTACAGCATGTAACTCACTTTTAAACCTCAAGTGTTTATGTGCTGCTTGTGTACAGATTAAACACACAAGATACTACGGTGTGTTTTGAGGCAGGCTTCCAGACTCTAAGCCAAACTAAGCTGTTCAGCTTCTGGTGCCGTACAAACATGAACGTGGTATTGATCTTTTCACCAAACGGTTGCAAAGAAAGCAAATAAGAGTATTTCTGACTTTAAAGTCCAGATGGAGTCATGATTGATTTTTAGGTGTTTTCGGGACGCTTGGAGCCTGTAAAGAAAACACCAGACTAGTTATGAGACAGAAGTTGGTGGTAAACTCTACCAAGTTTTTATCAACTTGTATCAACTTATTTTTCTGTTAGAAACCAAGAAATGATCGTGCTAACTGACAGAAAGCTTGACGTTGAGGGATCGCTGTGACATCTGCTGATAGTTGTGGGTTGCGACCCCCCTCCACTCGCCCTGCCGATCCAGGCGTGTAGGAGGCACTATGGTGGCTGCAAAAAATGTGATCTAGTGCCAGTGTTTAGTTGTCTGTATTGGGCTACTGTAGATATAAAAGACTCATTCTGAGGTAACAAAGACATACTATATTCTTAGTTATGCATAATATATGCAATTTCTGCCATATTCTGTAAATACAGCCCCCTAAATCTTAGTTCAGTGTTCAGAGACAGAGAGCTTGGAGAGTTTTTTCCTCCTGAGGAGAAAATACTTGGAAAAGCACAGTGCAAAGAAAATAGAAAATAAAAATTAGGCGTGCAAAACAGTCTAATAAATTCTTGTAGTTGTACTTTAGGAAACTGGATCCAAAGCGAGCTGGGTTCAGTAAGTCTGCGATGTGTTACGCCAAATCCTGGCTCCGTTTCCGTTTTTTGTAATAAGCCGTGTCAGCCTCAGAGGGAATAATTAGGTAATTTTGTTAAACAAACCCTATTGTTGCTGGAAATAAATGTGTCGGCTCATTTGGGCTCACAGAATCTGAAAAAGTTTCAACATTAAAGCAGAGAGAGAAAAAAAAAATAAAACAAGCTGAACAGCTAATTTCTTTTATCAGCTTAAATGGCATTTAATCTAGCCTCCTTGTGAACTCCACATTCCAGGAAAACCATTAAGCGATTTATCTCCGCTCACTCACAACCCCACCGTAAAGAACAGATATGAAAATAAACAAGCCATCAGGCCAGCCTAAATGTCTTTGTGTCTAACCCCCGCGTGCCGTTATGCAACGCGCATGATGACACAAACCTCTGATGTCCCGGCTGACTGTGGAGTTGATCCTCCGTTCACTCGGCCCATCTGTCACGGACGCGAAGCCTCGCTGTAACGGCGAGACGACTCGGTGAGCGTGAGGGATCAAAGAGCAAAGGAGCTGGATGATAGATGGCTACTTTGGTTCGCTTTAGTTTTCTGCATCAGGGCATTCCTGGCCAGGCATTAGTCTATCGCATGTCAAGGTCAAACTGAGGTTAACAGATTCATTGCTTCATATCTACTTCTTATTGCTTTTTGATGAAACTTCCTGCCACGCCCTGGAGAAACTTTTATCCGAGCAAGATGAAAATTGAAAAATCAAACCAGATTTTGCATCCACGAACGCCTGAAAGCCCTCGCGCAGTTTTGACTGTTGTGTTGTGTAACGGGGGCGCCACCTTACAGCTAGATCTGTTCATGAGGACATTCCTCCGCGTGGTTTGTTCAGCTCCTCATGCAAAGGTCAGCTCCACATGCGTAGTTTCTGGGTGCCCCAAAGTATTACCGTCTTATCACTTGTAACGAGGACCGGTGTGATGGCCTCTCCTTTCATACCTCCGTGAAGCATGCCGTGCTCTGCGCATCGCGTGAAGCTACCCACTCCTTGTTGGAGGGGGGATCAGCTCCACATTCCTCAGTATGGAGGATCCCTCCATATGGAGATATGTATGTGCCTGATTGGAAACAGAGGCCACTTGGTGTGACAGACAAAACCCAGATCCTTTCTCCTCATTAATCAGTGCTGAAAAGCACTTTTTTTTGTCGGGCGGGGTAACTAAGCAATATCACATACAGCTTTCTGCATACATGAGCGTGAGCTCTGCATGAGCAGTACCTTCAGCAATCCGGCCTGATTTATGAGGCCTGATAAAGAAAGAGGAGGAGAATTCCTCGAGTGAATGCTGACCTCGCCTCAGAGCGAAGCCGTGGGGATACTTTGAAGTCTTTTGTGAAGCCCCGTGCATCCACTGGGAAACTTTTGTTGTTGTGCTGTTTCTGTTTTCAGTCTGCTGCAGGTCTGTCCTGCCTGCAGAGCTCAGAATACCAGAAGCTGGAAGTTAAAAATACAAAACACCACGTACGGTATCTCTGTGAAAGTTAGCACTGTCTGTGGAGGTGTAGCTGTGAGTTTGCGCAGCTCCCCTGAAGGTCAGGAAATTTATATCTAAGGCTTTTAATAATAAGAGATTCAAGGTATTATAACTTTTTTATTATAACCAACAAACACAACTGTGTGTGTTACCTGCATAACTTCATTGACAGACCACCGCATGGCTTCACCGGGGAGTCAACATGCCTGTAAATGTAATATAATTATATGACAACATGTCTATGCTGCCTTTGGAAATACAGCTCTTGTCTGTCAGTTGCACAGGAGGGAATCGGCTCAAAGTGTTGCAGACTGATGGAGGAGTTTGGGGGTGAATGAAGCGGTCAACAAAGTTTTGGACTTTAACATGATTTCTACTAAAAGACATTATTTAAGACTTAAGACTTATTATTTAAGAATTCTTCATGCAGTTAAAGCTGCTTTTAGCAAGTATTCATTTTCATAGCGTGTTTATCACGTGAGCGTCTCTTTGTGCTCTTCGAGCGCCAACATAACTCGTATGTTTACAGTATGTAATTATACAGGAACACACTTAAAGTTAGACTTATGTACATGAATCTGTCGCCCCATTGCGTGCAGCTGTAGTTAACCACCATTAACATGAGTGTTGATTGTGGTTTTAACTTGCTATTTAGCCTTTATTTCAAAATAAAAGCACACAAATCAATCCAAATTAGAACGCATGTTTGAAGGACACAGGTTTGAGTAACGTCTCCCAGAAGGACAGAAGAAGACATTATAATAATGTTTAGGACACACAGGCTGTTATTTCTTTACATCCATCTGTGACAAGTTGAAGATACTGTGTGTCTGTCACCACAGGGGTCAGGGCCAGTTTGGATGATAGAGCTTCAGAGCTTCAGTGCTTTACTGTAGGTCCCCTGTGTGATAAGTCATCATATATGGATGTAATGGTATTCATATGTGCTGTGCATATTTCACATTTCCAGCTGCAGCATTCTTGCTAGGAGGGGGGGTGTTGAAACCACAACCGGTGTTGAAACTCCTGCGGAGACAAATGTAAAGAGTACATATCCCCAAAGTAACGTGACCTGCTCGAAAGGTTGTTTGTTGTGCAACTGCTGCAGCCTTTTAAGCCCGGTGTAATGTGACAGCAGGAGCAGGGGTCAGTACGCCCGGGTCAAAGAAGTAGTCCACTTCAGACGCTCGGTGGGGGACTGTTGTTGAAGCTAAAGATGAGACGCAGGGCGGAAGAAGCTAAAGAGAATGAGTTCTGAAAGAGGATGGTGTTTGTTCACTCGTTTACAAAGAGAGATAGCTGGAACTAATTGTCATCATTGGGTCGTGACACCTGTTCTTTTGATATTTTCACGTTTTAAAGAACAAAAACACGTCTATATTTTTGATTTGAATAAAGACTGATGTGATTACAAGTTTTCAAGGGTGGCTGAAGAGAAAACACCATCGCTTACCTGTTCTGTACCTGCTCTGCAACCTTCAATCAAAGTTGACCTTCATATTTCATTACGAGATATTACTGAGCTATTGTGTGCAAATGTGGCTTCATTTTTGGGCACTTTCCGTTTTATTTGATACGGACGGCTGGAAAGATGGATAAGAAATTCAGGTTAGAGAGAGAGAGAGGAGATGACACGCAGCAAATCATTCAGGCTGGAATCAAGCCCAGGTCGCTGTGATAAGGACTTTAGCCTCAGTAGATGGGCGCACGCTCTACAGGTGAGCTCTGGAAATGATTAATCCTCTGATGAGCATTGAGACCTCAGAAGGTTTCATGTCAATCTGCCATCAAATTTTTAGTCTTCTTATATTTTGTATTTGTCTATGTGGTGATGCTGGAAGAAAGTTGTGTTTTGTTACGGTCCAACCAAATAGCACGGACTGACCCGACGTCACAGAACCTGCAGTTAAAATCATCTATACTGGTTTCCATTTTTGCGGATGTAGCTCGGTGGAGGACGTCTTAATCTCATCTGCTGAAGTCTGATTGGCATAAACAGCCATCACTTGAATCTCAAAACAAATCAGACATGTGGGCGGCGACTCAGAGGTCCGGAACCGGAGTAAAAATCATCATCTTAGGATCGTAGATGTTCAGTAATAACAATCTGACTTGTTGAGAAATCTTGCAACCCTCTCCTAACCTTCATGCTAACCCTTGCAAGCAGGACAAAAAAAAAATACACTGCCAGTCCTGTCACTGATGTCTTTGGCCTCTCTCCTGATGCACCATGCTGCTGGTGTGAACTGGAATGCAGAGGATGATAACACACGAACGCTCCTCCTTTCCATCCCCGGGCTACGCTCTCACCACACTCCACCCCCCCTCCTCCCCGAGCGTACCCCACCCATCGTTTCCTGTGGCTGTGGCTGAAGGGGAACAGTTGCACACCCTGATAAGCCCGCTCGGAGGGAAGCCTATGCAGGCGGCTAATCAGCGCGTTAGATGCTAGCAATCAAGAACAATCACAAGCTCTCATCATGTTAACGTCGCGGTGGCTCTTTATGTTGTTTAAGTGAAATGCAATTACACTTCACATCACGGCGAGATGCAAAGCAACTACGGCAACAAGTGGAGGCTAAATATAAACCTCTGAGCCTTGAACGAATTGCTGGATAAGAGAAATACCTTTCTGTCAGTCAAACGTTGCATCTTCATAACACAAACGTTCCCTCGCACAGCAGCACCTATGTACATAAAAGGCTCTGCACACAACCGCCGGTGCTGATAGGCAGCGATGTTTGAAGACGGCTGAGAGCCCCCAGAATGTTTAACAGGTGTGTGGAGGATTTCAGCGGCGTGCCTATCCTGTTACCGTGGGATGTGCAACAGGCATCAGTCAGAACGGAGTGCAGACAGACGCGAGCACGGGCGCAGTACGAACGCTGTGGGAGCGAAGCCACATGTGCAAAACGTGATACAGAGAGGCTGCAGTTATGTGTTTTTCCAAAGATGTACAGTAACTGACCCTGTGAAGCCGCTTAAAGAGGTTCTTACTGGTTCAAATCTGAAGTTTGGTGCGCAGCTTGCATAAAACTTTGGGCGTTTACAAAAGATTTAAAGAGACCCACCGTGATGTAATTAGAATTACATAATACTTTAAAGTTACAAACAGATTTCCTGCATAAGTCTGGCTCCTCGAAGACCTATTATGTCTACAAATACATTTCAACACAGTATGCTGTCTGTTCGGGGGCGGCGGGGGGGGGGCGGTTTGGTTACTTTGCAGCGTCGTGGGACTCCTTCTATTTGCTCTCACACACACAGATAAGTCTTTGCTTTACTTTTCTAGTTTCCGCAAATTACAAAGATAACGCGAGCACGTTGTCCCAAGTCACTGCGGCTATGAAATGCACGATAACACCCTCAATTTTAATTCTGGTATAAAATGTGGCAAGAAACGGCGCGACGTGACAGGTCAAGAAGTCGGGCACGGATGCGTATTATCGCCGCGAAGCAACGTTTTTCTTTTTCAGTTTGAAATGTCAGGATAATTGTACGCATCGCACGCTAACAGCTTGAGTGCACATGCACTGAAGGACACATAATAGCTTTTGCTTTTCTTTTTTTTTTGCATTCCCACAGTCTTCATTCGGACACAAGTCCACCAAGCCTGAAAGGAATTGCTATCATATTATTGTTGGATGAAAGCCTTTGATAGTCAGCGCAGTGGCTTCCTGCATCCTGATGTCACGCTGCCTTTTAAACACGGGGGCCTCCCTGCAGTGATGCTGTAATTGCTTTATCTAGTGCAGGCTTCTTTAAATGACGCTTAATTAAGGGCCCTCGCCGCACCCTTTCCTCGTGCGGCTCCAACGCGGCAATCAACCTGCCGCATTATCACCACATCTTAATAAAAACTAAAATGATTGGGCCACAACCCAGGACTTCCCACAGAAATAGGAAAACGAAGGGAGAAGGGGGGGGGGGGGGTTAAAAAAGCAACCGAAAAAACAAAAACAACATCCTGAGTTAAACGACGTGGGGAGTGTGCTCTCAATCCACAGGATGTAGAGAGATTGGAGGTTTGAGGCTTGTCGGTGAAGTAGAAAGGGGAGGAAAATGACTTGTCACGCAAACGACAAGGCAGCAACCGGGAGGAGCTTTGTGTATATGATATAATTAATGGGTCTAGAACAAAAAATGGTTTGCATCCAGTAGAAACAAACTACAGTTTCAGCTGCGTAACAAAATCCCTCTTGCAAACGTTGATTTGAAGCAATTTCCTGCTTTATATCAAAGAATTTCCAGCAGCTACATGAACCAGATCACATGTTAAATGTGTCTTTTGTTTGATGCTCCAGCTGTTCAAATATCTACCCACATGTTAGTTATTACAGGAGGCACGCTAATTACATAAGGGCTGCACGGACGTACAGTATAGAGTCCGTTTGCCGTATATGGAAGACCATCTGCTCGCTCTTCTCGGAGCCTCTCCCCGTGACACCTCAAGACGAATCAGTGATGCAAACATCATCAATTTGGAGAGATATGGCTAAGCTCAAATGTAACAGGCTGCGTTCTGGGTGCTTCGTTTTATGCGTTTGTTTATGTGTGCGTGCATGCAAAGCCGGTTTGAGTTCACTTTTAAGGTCACACGGAGGCAGATTGGATTGCTTCGTGGATTTGGAGCTTAAAGTTGATTGAAACTCGACAAAGTTCAAGTACAGTTTTTGTTAATTTTCTGTTTTCTGAGTAATGCTGAAACTCGCCACTGGGGATGTCTAAGTTTTGCTTCCCACAGACCAACAGACATTAACCAGTGTGGAAGGGGCGTGGTGCATCATCTGCAGGGTTTTCTGCTCAGAAAAGCAGCGCTAGGTGAGAGTGATTGGCACACCTGTATCCAGTTAACTAACCACTCTCCCTGTAGCGTGCTGGACTAAGGGAGAGGAGTCAGAGCAGAGAAACACAGTGAGAGAAGAAAGCCTGTCAATGTTTCGGTGCACTGTGTGTGTACCGTTCATAATAAACCTGCTGTGACAACAGCAAATGCCACAACCGGTAACTAATGAGTTCATTTTAAAGAAAAAACATGCAAAATGACGTGAAATAGAAGAGCTGCTGGAGAGACCATCATGTCTCCACTTCATCGGTATGCCGTTGAACGGAGAGGCTCTGAGCGAGGATCACACTGGACTGATAGCACCACAATTACCTACCAAAGAGACAAGTGTGTGACATTTACGTGAGTAAAGAGGATTTACGCGCAGGGCTGCAGCTCTCAGTCAGCTTCAGTGGCATGTAGGTTAAGTTAGTTGTTTCATTTCATCAGCAGTTGGTGCTCAGAGCGTGGAGAGTTATCCAAGCTCAAAATGCTTTTTAATGAGCTGGGTGAGGAAACCGGGCTCTGCTGACTGCGTGGCAGAGGCGAAGAGGACGTTGACGGAGGAAGGTGAGGATAAAAATTAGAAAGTGGCGAGGCAAGAGTAAATCTTGGACTGACTTTTAGTCGTTGGTGAGAGCTTGGTGAAAGTTTTACTTGCACAAAAATGTTGTGACATTTACAAATAGCTGGTGCGACCGAGTCCTGAACTTCCTTCCAGTTGGACTTGACCTTTCAGACTATCTTCCCTCACGTCGAAGGCATTGACTGCCGCTGAAATAATGAACCGTGAGTGATTGACCCTTACATGACCAAGCCATTCCTGAGTGAAGCTGTGGATTTGGTCCCTGCATCTCTCACTCTCTCCCTCTCTGACACCGGCTAATGACTAACAGATTTACCAGGAGGAGAAAAAGGAATGTTCTCCCCATCTTATATGTGTAAATGTCAGGCCGGGCGAACGTCTGTGTCAGATTACTGCGGCAGCAGCGATAAGCAGATGTAGAGACCCGTGGGGCTTATTTATTATTGAGGCCAAGAGTGGGAAAAATAGCTAAAGAAACCGCGGTGAGAACATTTTCTGGACAAAATAACGCGTTCGTACAATATTTGTCGGACAGGTTAAGCCTTGTTTGTTTGATATTACACCAGGACAGATTCAGTTCATGAGTTTTTCTCAAGGTAGCGCACCATCATCTTAAAAAAAACCCCAGAAATGTTCTGATGTGGCTGCCTTGAAGTTTTTATACTGATGAATTACATGAACTCTTTCCTATCGGGGAGTAATGATGAAGTTACAATCTGTTGAAGATTGGCATGCAGCCGATCCTACGAAACAATATTCCCGCGTCTGAATCCAGATACTTCCGTTAGCACACTTCTGTGGAGTACACTGTGTTCACTATGTGTTTCCTGGTGTAGTGCGTTAATTTCTGCAGGGTAGTTGTTGTCTCAATCCGAGTATGGCCGGTGTTCACAGACCAAAAATTGACGATTGCAACATTTTACAGCTGTTTCGTCTTCTTCACATCATCAAACATCTGCCAAACAGCCAACATCTTACTTACATAAGTACAACTTATATCTGTGTGTTGTGGTGTTCACCGCAACCGCTTCAGCTCCAGCAGCTTCGTCAGCCACCGGTCTCACAATGCCGACACTTTCACACACAAGTGGTTCTGAAACACTTTTTGATTGGTCCTGCTGCAGAGCAAACCCGCCCCAGTCCAGTCCTCCGGGCAGCCCAGAACAAACTGAGCTCTTGTTTTTAAAGGCTAATTGACACAGTGTCATGCAGTATTTAATCATGGCTTTAAAGTCACAATAAATCAAATACAGTTTGCATAACTGAGCCACGAGATCTTTGTCCGGATTCAAAATATCAAGTGTAAATATGGAGGTATGTGAACTGAGACACGCACGTCTCTTAGCAGAATGTCTTGTGATACAAAGTCACGACATTCTGCATCCTCTATCGGCGTGGTATTGATAATATTCCCCTTGCTGAAGAGCCTTGTGATGCCTTTATTGACATAATTATATTGTTAAAACCTGCACATGCTACTTTACCACGAGGACTCTTGGAGGGCAGTCTGCGGGGAGATAAGCCAACATATTGTTTCACTGTTTGCAAGCGGTACAATCTCTCCTCACGTGGTCTGATTGGGGTATCAGGTGAAAAGACTTACAAGAAGGAAGAAGGTCCTTCCTGGTTTGAACCTCGTCTGGGGCCTTTCTGTGTAAAGTTTGGCCTGGCTTTCTCCCACAGCCCAAAGACTGATTCAGAGTTTAACTGCTGACTCTAAATTTCCCTGAGTTGTGAGCGGTTGCTTGTGATGACGAACTGGCGACTCAACATGATGATGAGCGCACCCCCGCTCCAGACGTAGGCGCATGAACGCTAATGGACGCGGTGCGTGATAATATGAATACGGCTTTGATGACATCTATATCGCTCGAGCTCTCTCTCAAAAGTTGAAAAATTCTTCTTCTTATTAAGCCGGGACTGTCAGCGAGGTTCAGGTCGTTCCATCACGACGTCTTTGAAGCTTCAAAAGTATCAGAGGCAGGAACTCTTTCAGCCCATCTGCCGTCACACTTAATGACGCTCTAACAGCAGCACAATCATTCCTGCCAGCTTCAGTTTGGACACTGAATATTTGGCACTGGTCTCAGTCTGCTTTTGCTGTTGCCGTTATTGTATGGATTGGTATCGTGTGTATCCGTCATGTTGCCGTCATGCAAGTTTTTTGTTTGCATACATTTAATACCAGAGGGAGATGTTGAACATCCATCTGTTGACACCATAAACTTCCAGGAAGCTTTTATAAGTTTGTATTTGCTCTTCTTGTTTGGACATTTTTACATTTTGTTTGTTTCACGGAGATACAGGCCTGCCTGAAGTCTGCTTTACTTTAAGAGAGTCTGTTACTGATCTCGTATACTGTAAGCTAAACGGTTTTTGGCACCAGATCCTAATAAAACATCTTTTATAAAAGCCTGTAATTTAGATTTTGCATCATTTTGACGCTGACTCGGTGCCTCTGCCTGCATGCCTGTTCCTGCACTGTGATCACCTGCAAGAAGTAAGACTGCAAGAGCTAAATCAAAAATACTCATTTCCATCTTGTAACAGTTCTGGAAAATAGTCCTGAAAATCCATTTATCAACTTATTTCTTAAATCAAATCAAATCTACAGAAGGCTAGAAAGAGAAAATGTTGCTAATTATCATCAGAATGATTGAAAAATTCTTCTTATTAATGAATTTGTGAATTCTTTTGCAGTCCTCGAGCTCTGGAGTCCGCTCTCGTTCTTGGTTTTATCTTTGTCACAGTCGTGGTTGTGCGTGAATGAATGTTTTGCTAAACATTGTGTTTGGGATACACCCACATTAACCATTTCCTTCGCCGCTCGCTTGGGACCCGTCTCCTAATGTTTGTTTAAATGTACATTTGCCGGAGTGAGAATAGCTATCGAACAGAAAAAACAACAGCCGTCCTCTGACGGCTGACGTGAAGCAGGCCTTTTTTATTTAGCCGGGTATGCTGGGAGAGCTCACGGGTTGAACTCCGTCGTGATCGCTCATAAAACTCTAGAGGAAGCACAGGACACACAAAAGCCCCCGTACTGTGTACTTAGTCCATAGGTTACGAGCTTCTCAGGACAATATAGGGAAGTGTGTGGTTACTATAGAAGCAGCTACGGCGTACAGATTAGAAATAAAGTGTTTGCCATGGCTGCAGTCCTCCTTTCTTCAGGCCTTTATCAATATAAGTGATCTGTCAGTGCTTCGGCATGTGACGCAGGAGATCTGTTGTCAGTGGGCTTTGGTTTGACGATGTTCCTCCGCTCGTGATGAAAGCTTAAGAGGCGAGCTGAGGAACCCGTTAGCAGGTTTCAAGCTCAATGAAAGGAAGGAAGCTGCACAACTACGGCGCTCTGTTTTCCTTAGAAGGACGTCCCAGTGTTTATAGTCAAATTTCATGAGCACCTCAGAGACTAAAATGTTTCACCATCACAGCCCTGCGTCTGGGCTGTGTTAGGCCTAAAGGTGCCGTGACACCTACAGTTATTTTCTGGCACCAGAGAAGAGTTGGTAGTTATGAAGTGCTTAAGAGAGAGAAATAAAGAAAGAATCCTCTGGTACGTCTGTTTGTTTCGTGTTACGTATGTAATTCCAGGTGTGTGGCCTCCCGACGCCTGATTGGCCCCAGCCGACGGGGGCGAGGTCACCTTCGTCAACGCTCCATAGAAATCTGATTGGAGTGGCACCTCCCCGACCCACCAACCGGAGGGAGCCAATCAGATGAATGAACATTGTTTAAACCAGAGCCGCCTTGTGGTTATATAAGTTATATATGTGGTTGAGTAAACAACAGAGCGGACCCAGAGCAAACCCAGCTTTTGTTTTGTGTCGTGAAGTATTTAATCATGGCTTTAAAGTCACAATAAATCAAATGCAGTTTGCATTACTGAGCCGCGAGATCTTTGTTCAGATTCAAATGGAGTGAGTTTATTTTCCTGCATCCTGTTTCTGATCCGAAGGGACCGCGATGCGTCGAGATAACCGCTCAGACTAAATGAACTGTCTTCATTCTGGACAGACGCTGTAACTGACTCCCAGCATCTTCCTGCCTGTTTCCGTCCGCTTATTTTCCTCGTTGTTGTCTTCCTCTTCCTTCCCTTCGCTTTTATCTTCTTCTTTACCGAGACAGTCTCATGAAAAGAAATACCAAGAGAACTGCGTCCCCTTCAAATTACTGCTGAACACGCAGAGAGACACTTGCAGGATTAATCAGGTCATGTTTATTCTTTGTAAAATCTACGACAGCCTTACAATGCAGGACACTTACTGACTTAACAAGACAAACAGACGCCAAAGTCGTAAACATCTTCTGGCCCTGGGACTAACTGTTGAGGCTCGCTGGTGGGGTTGATAAGCCCCACAGGATGGCAGAGTCAGGCTTATCAACGTCGGCCCAGCCGGAGGACCTCTGCTATCGCTGGACAAACTGCCAGAGGAAAAACTCATCCCCTTATCTCCTCTCTCCTTCCAGCTCCCCCTGTCCGCTCACTTCAGGTGGCGCTCTCACGTCTCCTCAATTAACCTCACGGGGACTGCAGTGACGGAGCAGACCCAGACTTTCTTTTCATTTGACTCCCCCATGCTGTGGTTCGAAGAGAGAGAGGCTCTCTTGGCATGCAGACAAGATTACAGAAATTCTGACCAGAGTGTTTATTTTCAATGAAAGAAGTTTGTTATCACAAGAAAGGGAGCTAATTTCAACACAATGGAAGTGCCTGTGATAGTGCGGTGATAGGAAAACCAGTGTTGAAGTTAGAGACGATTATTTCATGAGCCAGAATGAAAACAACCTCCTCTGCAAGCGCGGAGTGGAAACAGACCAAACCAGCCGAGCCCGTAGAACCATCTGTGCTTTACAAGTGTCGACCGCATGAGTCTAACCCATACAAACACAGCCTTATTTGAACCTGCAGCCCGCTGTGCAGCCTGAGGAGAGGCGCACTCTCTCAGCCTCAGATGTGACTAAGCGGGAGCATCTTCTTTTTTTAAATGAGCAGGCAGAGGCGGGTGGAGAGGTGCAGCCTGGCGTGAGTAAGGACATCATGGAGGGCTGATCCTGCCACCAAATAATGACAAGCAATAAACATGTTTATTTCTGCTGTGAAGTTGGACATTTGAACATGGAATACTACACAAACTCTTGCAGGAAGTCTGCGTTCAGACTGTTTAAATCTTCCACAGTGGCAAAGCGATTACACGTTATCGGTTGTCGGTCTTCATTATTAACCACGGCAAACAGGTGTGGTCTCAAACTGCGGTTGTTTCTTGGCTCAGCTTTGGGAAATCTCTGTGGAATTAACTTTTCCTCCCAACTCCTGCCAGATCCACCCTGTCGAGTACGTTCTCCTTCCTTTTCTGTGAGTTTACACCTTTCATGCAGTCAAAGGGCACCTGGCTCTGCAGGCGGTGTTTGTCCAGAGAGGTACTGCGCCAAAGTAAACTTTCTCTCTGCTGATTACTGAGCAAATAGCCTGTATTAAATACGCATGAAAACAGATGGACACGAGCTTTAATAGGATATTAATAATGTGTTACATGGGCATGACGGACCTCCTCAGGAGCCTATGGAGCGTAAGAAGGAGAAGAAAGGGAAGAAACTGTGGAGAAAAGCGAAAGAGGAGGAGACAGTTAGGAGGGTATTTATTTGAGGTTGAGGTGTCGTCCTGCTCGTGAAACTCTGCTTATCGCTTCAGTTAATGTGAAAAGTGTTACCCATTCCCACAACACTCGCATAAATAAGTAGTATATAAATATTTAATAATATTTAAGGATAATTGTAGTGCCTTCTGTGAGCACCTGTAAATGAATGTTGCTGTAAACGTTGTAAAATAAAGGCCTGGTGCTTCATGCAGTCGGTAGGTATGTAAAGGCTACTATAGGCAAACTGACGTGAAAATGTGAGAGGTACTCTGTAATGCTATAATCTATTTATTTATCCTCACTGTTTACATTTAGTCTGTTGTACATAGATATACTGTCATAGTCTCTATCCCCGTGTACAGAACACATCCCAAACGTATTGCACCATCAGTCTCTTGTATCCAGACCACAAAATGCTGCTATAATTCACATGGAGGAAACCAAGTGTTTATCTTGAAATGTGGTGATCAGTTTTGTTTAATCAAAAAATGTTCTCCTTCCTCTTTGTGAATAACATTTCCTTTTAATGACTCATTGATTGTCAGCAGGTCGAATATTAGGTTGGAAGCATAAAAACAGAGAGACACAACTTTAATGCCGAGTTTATTTATTGAAACTGACTGATAAGTCAGAGCCCATGAGGACATTTTAATGATCTAAGAGTCGCACTTTGCAGGAGGCGGACACCAAGAGGCCACCTCACTCTTTCTGCAGGTCCACTGGCTCAGATCAGCAGTTATTGTACTTATCAACGTAGGGACAGGCGTTAGCTGGAGGAGACGGAGAAAAAGGGGAAATTAAAGGATTTTTAAAAGAAAAAAAAAACAAACATAGATAGATAGATAGATAAATAGATAGATAGATAGATAGAGACGATGAACAAAGTCACTGTACATGCCATTTAGTGTTAATATATAAGAAGATGTCCTCCAGTGCTGTATCTGATACTTTACTGCACAGTCCGCTCACAGCTCCCGGGCAGGAACCACAAGCACGCCCCATCTGTAGGGGCCACTGCTTGTAGCTTCCACTGTAAATGTGATCCAAAGCATCAAATATTAAACATAACAGCAAAAATAACTTACACGCCCCAGCGTGTCACTTGATATGAAGGAAAGACTTCAGAAGCAGATGCAACTGCAGTTTTTCTTCTCAGTTCTGCAGAGTAGTAGTGCTTATGTTGCATCAACTATTTAGTATTTATCTTAAATTAAATTACAGGTAAACCACAGAGTGCTTCTATGATGTTTTTGGTATTATTTGTGTTAGAAATAGCACTTGTTGATCCAGTTAACTTAATGAAAGCAAACATTCATAAATATTCATCAAAATGAGAAAACATGTCAGACTTTCCATTGAAAAAAAGGAAAAAGTCTGCGCCTTACGGCAAGTACTGGCAGACATAGAATATTTGTATCGAGAGTTGGGGCAGTAGGCCAAAGCACAGTCGATCTTGTAGGACTTGGCCCAAACGACCCGTGCAGACAACAACAGATAGGATACTTTAAATCACTGTTTTGCCACTAATGTGTGTTTGACTTGTCCATTCAGATGCGCTGGTACTCAATGCACCTGTGTGAAGCAAGTCCACCACTCCCTCCAGGAGCCCACTGCAACGCCCAGTCCTGGGTATCCTCGCCGCACCAGGACTGGGACAGCTGCCATCCAGGAGTTCCTGTAGCTGGCCATGTACAGGTTCTCTCCACAGCCAAAGCCTAGATAGATGCACAGATACTGGACATCAGTTCAAAGTTAAATGATTTGATTTACATCATACACTACGTCACACAAAGTAAAGTAATGCAGTATTACTTGGCATTACTAATTCTTCTGGAGCTCTTAGGCTGTGGATCCATGGAGCAGGTTTTAGCCCATTTCAAAGTACATTGGCTGCAGCTTCATTGTCCTAACTCAGGGGAGCAGGAGGACATCAGCATGGAAGACCACACAGCATAAACATCAATTCAGGAGATTCTACAAGGCTTCATGCTTATCTGGAAAATGACTTATCTTTTACTGCAGGAGCTAATGTGCAATATCAAATAAGCACTAATAAGTCAGATTAAGGAAGGATAATATGCTTTCAAAATTCAAATGATATCTCATCATGTTACCATTTTCAACATGTCGCTGGCAGAAGGTTTAACATTTTTCCTCAGGGTGTTATGTTTGTTCACGATCTCCTTGTCTGAAGTTGTAGCTGATCATGTGCTGCCTGAATAAACAAAACACACACACACACACACACACACAAGATTTTGTGAAGTTTGAATGTATGAATATACTAATTTCTTATAATAATCATAATTATACACATCACCCCCTCCTGGGACGACCCTGATGATGATGATGACCCTGATTTATCCTTGTCTAACCACCTTAATAAACACAATAAATATTAAACAAGATTTTGTGATTTTGCACGTGTAATGAATGTTTAAAAGTCTAACAATAATAATAAATGCCACCACTCCTGGCAGGCACGATAAGAGACAAGAGAGAAATAATGGCTCAATTTATGTCACATGGGATGCAAATATAAGAAAATATATGTTTAGATGAAAGCTAGATTTTAAAAATTAAATAACAAATGCAAGAAATATACACATTCACTTACAAACTGTGCGGAGGTGCCAGGCACCTGGAGAGCAACAACGAGGCCCAGGACAATACAGGAAGCTCAAAGTGTGCATGGTCATGGCTAAGAGTCCAAGACTTTAACCTCAGAGCTACAGGTGTGCTTTATATACACAAAACCAAACAGACACATGATGCATAAACACACAACCTCAGGGCATCTTATTCCTAAACAGCAAAACAAAAAAACAACAACTGTATTTTATGAAAATTAGATGATGTTATGTTATTTATTGTACCCCAAGGGGAAATTTGTTTTGCATAAAAGGAACACTTGCAATTCAATTTGTTTGTCACGCAGTAGCACAGGTACAGTCATAGCGTAGTTTAATTTCTGTGAGATCCACAATTTGTTTAATCAAAAATAGTGTCCAAGGAATAAAATAAGGGATGACGTATGGATTAGGATTAAGAGAAATAATTAGAATAGTAAACATAATGAATAATAACGGTTATTATGGAACATAATATAAAATATATAAATAATAAAAACATTTGAAACATATGTTAATAGGAATTCAAACAAGCATTTATTTTATTCTATTTTTTCCAACACAATCTTGTATTATTTTCGTTGCATATTGTATCTCAAGATAACAATGCCCAGTTTTCTTGTGATGACAAGGTAAGTTATCAAGTCTTTTGTCGGTTGGGTGTGTGTATTGGGTGCTTCACTTGGTTCAGGTCATATCTAAAAGATTTCTGTGTTGGAATCGCTGACGCAGGGTCTTCTACAGTTGTTGTTTATTGTGGGGTACCTTCAGGCCTGGTGCTAGGCCCAGTTCTGTTCTCCATTTACATGCTTCCTCCAGGTCACATTATTCATATCCAGCTTTACGCAGATGATACCCAGCTCTATCTAAACTGTGACCCACAAGTGGATGCCACAAAATTTCCTGCAGCTAAATGCAGATAAGACTAAAAAAGACTGGTCACAGTCCAAAGACATGCACTTAATAGGTTAATAGGTGTGAATGTGAGTGTGAATGGTTGTTTATCTTTATGTCCCCTGTGATAAGGTGGCATCTTGTCCACGGTGTACCCCACCTCTGCTTTTCTAACTCCTACTTTTCTTCAGTCTGCAAAAATCTGGAAATTATTGTTCATGCATTAATAACCAGGTGAGTAGATTACTGCAACTTCCTGCCTCTGGCATCACAAAAAAATAAAATCCCTGTCTCGCCTCTAGTTCAACCAAAAAACTCTGCTGCCAGGATTTTGACCTGAACGCCACACTTATTTCTTCTGGCTCATTTAAACTGGCTACCGGTTATTTAGCGACCCCAAGTTATTTTGTTGACTTTTCTGTTTCTGGTTCCCTGACATCCTGGGCGTCCCACGGTCCAGATATATCCACAGAGGCGACTGAGCCTTGCAGTCAGGCTCCAGGACTGTGCATGAGAAGGCACTTATAAAAGGGCCATTACGATCTTATCTTCTATGTCACGCTTATTCTTTATATTTATCGATTTGTTGCTTTTAACTTATTGTCATTGTGGTTTGTTTTATTGTGTTTTATGTTTTTTTTAACTGTGTTTTTAAAGGTGCTATATAAATAAAGTTTATTATTAAATGACTGATCTGAATGTTGTCTATCCACAGTGTCACAGTGCATTTTGACAACTACACATCGGTCAGCTATAACATTATAACCACTGACAGCTGAAGTGAGTCAAAGAGTAACTCCAAAACTGCAGCTCTTGTGATGTGTTCGGTCTGAAGTGGTGTATGTAAATGTAAAATGATGCATTAATTTAGGTTGATCTGAGGGTGCAGCGCTGATGCATACCCATAGTGAACAAACAAAAACATACAAAAAAATATGACAGACAGATCTTGTTTATTTAGCCTGTCTTGTTCATATAGTTGTAAAGACCTCTGCCCCCATCATAATCCATAGACAAACAACCTTTAAAGGCAAGCTCAGGAGGTAAAGGAACAGTTATCACAGAGAGAGAGATGAATAAACAAACGTTTCAGTTGGATTTTGGAATAATTGCCAGAATTATTGGTGACTCTCAAAGACAGTATAAAGAATGACAGATCCTGAGGACGCCATCTGTCGGTTTTCAGTCTAAATATCACAAAGATGGATCATCGGCGGACCTGAGGCGGGTCGAATGACGCCTGGGTGCTCTAAATAAGCGTGAGAGTGAATGAGAGTGAGCGAATGGTTGTTTCTCTGCGGCTTGTCCAGGGCGTACCTGTGCAAAATGAATGAGCAAATAATGGTTTGTTTGGGGATGGCAGCACTGTGGGAAAAGAAAACATTCAGCTCGGTCTCGCCATTTGTGGAGAAGACCTCGAGGAAGCGGAACAAAATTATTTCAAGCACGGGCTGTTCTCAACACCTGCTGCTCTAAAGATGAGCTTATCATACAGTATTAGAATGGTTTTAAAGCACTAATAAATTATATATTTTTAGTTGTAAGTTGCAACTTGAGTTACAACTTATAAATCTGATAAAAGAAATTTTTAATACGAAGAACTACTTTAAATAAATATACTTTATTTGTTCTACTTACCTATATTTTATATTGCATCACAGATTTTTTCATATTTATTCTAACCTCCTGAGACCTCTTTTTTGGCGTGCATTTTTAATTTCATAAAACTGGGCATTGTCATTGAACACAAAAACTTCTTCTGACTACTAGACTAGCACAGCCGATCTTGTGACTTGGCCCAAACGACCTGTGCAGACAACAGTGCCTTCTGTGAGCACCTGTAAAATGAATGCTGTAAACGTTGTAAAATAAAGGCCTGGTGCTCATGCAGTCGAGGTATGGTGCTACTATAGGCAAAAACTGACGTGAAATGAGAGGTACTCTTGCACGTTATAATTTATTTATTTATCCTCACTGTTTACATTTAGTCTGTTGTACATAGATATACTGTCATAGCCCCCTATCTCATGTACAGAACACATCCTGCACCATTGCACCATCAGTCCTTTATCCAGACCACAAATGCTACACCATGGAGGGAATCCGGCGTTTATCTTGGAAATGGTGATCAGTTTTGTTAATCAAAAAATGTTTCCTTCCTCTTGTGAATATACATTTCCTTTAACATCTGCCGATTGCCGAGCAGGTCGAATAGGTTGAAGATAAAATCAGAGAGACACAAGCTTTGATGCTGAGTATATTTATTGAAACTGACTGATGTCAGGAGCCTGTGTGGACATTTTAACATCTAAGAGTCGCACTTGCAGGAGGCGACACCAAGAGGCCACTCTCACTCTTTCTGCAGGTCCATCAGCTCAGATCAGGCAGTTATTGCAATTATCAACGAGGGACAGGCGTTAGCTGGAGGAGACGGAGAAAAGGGGAAAATTAAAGGATGCGTAGAAAAAGAAAAACAAACATAGATGATAGATAGATATAGATAGATAGATAGAGACGTATTGTAAATAAAGTCACTGTACATGCCATTTAGTGTTAATATAAGAAGATAAAGTCCCAGTGCTGTATCTGACACTTACTGCGCCAGTCCGCTTCTCACAGCTCCCGGGCAGGAAACCACAAGCACGCCCTAATTTGTAGGGGCGACTAAGCTGGTAGTTTCACTGTAAATGGATCCAAAGCATCAAATATTAAACATAACAAAGAAATAACTTACACGGCCTCAGCGTGTCACGGATATGAAGGGAAAAGACTTCAGAAGTAGATGCAAACTGCAGTTTTTCTTCTCAGTTCTGCAGAGTAGTAGTGCGAGTGTGCATCAACTATTTAGTATTTATCTTAAATTAAATTACAGGTAAACCACAGAGTGCTTATGATGTTTTTGGTATTACTTGTGTTAGAAATAGGCACTTGTTGGATCCAGTAGTTAACTTAATGAAAGCAAACATTCATGTAAATATTCACTAAAAATGAGAAAACATGTCGACTTTCCATTGAAAAAAAGGAAAAGTCTGTAATACAGGCGTACTACAGACATAGCGGTTTGTATCGAGAGTTGGGGCAGAGGCCGTGCCACGCAGCCGATCTTGTAGGACTGGCCCAAACGACCGTAGACAACAACAGATAGGATACGAAATCACCAGGCAGTGCTCTGCCACTAATGTGCGTTTGACTTGAATCCATTCGTATGCAAGTTGGTGGGATTTCAATGCACCTGTGAAGTGTCCCACCACTCTCCGGGTTAGTGAGCCCATCCAACGCCTGGTCCTGTATCTCGTCAGTACCAGGACTGAGAAGGCATTCCAGGAGGCCCTGTAGCTGGCTATGTACAGGTTCTCTCCAGCCAAAGCCTAGATAGATGCACAGATACTCGACATCAGTTCAAAGTTGAAGATTTGATTTACACTTCTACACATGGGCCACACAAAGTAGCAATGCAGTATTACTTACTACAATTCTTCTGAGCCTTAGGGCTGTGATCCATGGAGCAGGTTTTAGCCCATTTCAAAGCATTGGCTGCAGTCATTGTCCCAACTCTGTAGGGGGAGCAGAGGACATCAGCACATGAAGACTACCACAGCATAAAACACGGTGGAGATCTGGCAAGGGCTCATGCTTGTCTGGAAAATGACTTTATCTTTTACTGCAGGAGCTAGAATGCACATCAAATAAGCACTAATGCTGATTGGCGAAGGATATGTTTTCAAAATTCAGAAATGATATCCTCATCATGTTACCATTTTCAACATGTCGCTGGCAGAAGGTTGAACATTTTTCCTCAGGGTGTTATGTTTGTCTACGATCTCCCTCTTTGTCTAAAGGAAGTGATCACAAAGTTGCCTGAATAAACAAAACACACACACACACACACACACACAAGATTTTGTGAAGTTTGAATGTATGAATATAATAATTTATACAATCATACTATACATCACCCCCTCCTGACGCACTTGATGATGATGATGACCTGATTTATCCTTGTCGGAACCCTTTAATAAAACACAATAAATATTAAATAAGATTTGTGGACGTTGCACGCGGGTAATGAATGCTTAAAAGTCTAACAATACACAGCCACTCACCCTGCAGCAGGTACTTATAAGAGACAAGATGAGAAATAATGGCGATCGAGGTCACATGGGATGCAAATATAAGAAAATATATGTTTAGATGAAGCAGATTTGAAAAATAAATAACAAATGCAAGAAATATACATTCACTTACAACCAGGCGGAGGTGTGCCAGGCACCTGAGAGCAACAAACAAATAGCAGGACACACAGGAAGCTCAAAGTGTGCATGGTCATGGTTGAGTCCAAGACTCTTAACCTCTGAGAGCCACAGGTGTGCTTTTTATATACACAAACCAAACAGACACATGATGCATAAACACACAACCTCAGGGGTACTTATTTTCCTAAACAGCAAAAAAACAAAAACAAATGTTAATAACTGTATTTTATGAAAATTAGATGATGTTATGTTACTTTATTGTACTCAAGGGGAAATTCTGTTTTTGGTATGTAAGTAAAACACTTGCAATTCAATTTGTTTGTCACGAGTAGTACAGGCAATAGTCATAGCTGTTTAATTTCTGTGAGATCCTACAATTTGTTTTTAATCAAAATATGTCCAAGGGAATAAAATAAGGATGACGATGGATTAGGATTAAGAGAAATAATTAGAATAGTAAACATAATAGAATAATAACGGTTATGAATATAAATAAAAACATATAAATAATAAAACACATTTGAAACATATGGCACAGGCCCCAAACAAGCATTTATTTTATCATTCTTTTTTTTCCCAAAACACAATCTTGTAATAGATTTTCTGCTGCATATTGTATCTCAAGATAACAATGCCCAGTTTTCTGTGATGACAAGGTGTTATCGGCCTTGGTTTTAGTTGGTGTATTGGTGCTTCACTCTGGTTCAGGTCATATCTAAAAGATTTCTGTGTTGGAATCATTGACGCCAGGTCTTCTACAGTTGTTGTTTATTGTGGGGGCACCCTGTGGCTCAGTGCTAGCTCCAGTTCTGTTTCCTCCATTTACATGCTTCCTCCAGGTCAGCATTATTCATATCCGTTTACTAGATGATACCTAGCTTCATCTAAACTGTGACCTACAAGGGATGCTACAAATCTCCTGCAGCTAAATGCAGATAAGACTAAAAGACTGGTCACAGTCCAAAGACATGCAATTTAATAGGGGTTAATAGGTGTGAATGAGTGTGGAATGGTTGTTTATCTTATGTCCTGTGATAAGGTGGCATCTTTGTCCACGGTGTACCCCCACTCCTGCTTTTTCAACTCCTACTTTTCTTCTGTCTGCAAAAAAATCTGAAATTATTGTTCATGCATTAATAACCAGGCAGTAGACATTGCAACTTCTGCTCTCTGGCATCACACAAAAAAATAAAATCCCTGTCTCGTCTCTAGTTCAACCCAAAACTCTGCTGCCAGGATTTGACCTGAACGTCAAGCACCTCCTATTCTGGCTCATTTAAACTGGCTACCGGTTATTTGTAGCACCCCAAGCGTTCTTGTTGACTTTTCTGTTTCTCTGGTTCCCTGACATCCCAAGGCCCCACGGTCCAGATATATCCACAGAGGCGACTGGAGCCTTTGCAGTCAGGCTCCAGACTGTGCAGTTTATAAGCACTTTTATAAAAGGGCCACATGATCTTTTTTATCTTCTATGTCACGCTTTTATTTTTTACTATTTATCGATTTGTTGCTTTTAACTTATTGTCATTGTGGTTTCGTTTTATTGTGTTCTGATTTATTGTAAAGTACTTTGTGTTTGCAGTATATAAATAAAGTTTATTATTAAATGACTGATCTGAATGTTGTCTATCTTATTGCGTCACAGTGCATTTTGGATAATCTACACATCGGTCAAATATAACATTATAACCACTGACAGCTGAAGTGAGTCAAAGAGTAACTCCAAAACTGCAGCTCTTGTGAGCGGACTGTCTGAAGTGGTATGTAAATGTAAATGATGACAATTTAGGTTGATCTGAGGGCAGCGATGCATACTATAGTGAACAAACAAACATACAGACACAGAGATTCTGTGTTTGGTTTAGTCTGCCTGTCTATAGTTTGTAGTTATCTCATCATCATAACTATAGACAAACAACCTTAAAGGCAAGCTTCAGGGAGGTAAAGGAACAGTTATCGTGAGAGAGAGAGAGATTAATAAACAAACGTTTAGTTGATTTTGAATAATTATTGTGAATTATTGTGACTCTCAAAGACAGTATAAAGAATGGACAGATCCTGAGGACGTCATCTGTCGGTTTTCTAGTTCAATATCACAAAGATGTGGATCATCGGCGGACCTGAGGCGGGTCGAATGACGCCTGGGTGCTCTAAATAAGCGTGAGAGTGAATGAGAGTGAGCGAATGGTTGTTTCTTCCGCGGCTTCTATCCAGGGCGCAGATTTCCAGCAAAATGAATGAGCAAATAATGGTTTGTTTGGGATGGCAGCACTGTGGAAAAGAACATTCATGCCTGGTCCTCACTATTTGTGGGAGAAGACTCTATAGCTGTGAAATTAAAAATTATTTTAAGCACGGCTGTTCTCACACTGCGGTTGCTCTAAAGATGAGCTTATCATACAGTATTATAATGGTTTTAAAGAATTAATAATTATATATTTAGTTGTAAGTTACAACTCTTGAGTTACAACTTATAAATCTGATAAAGAAATTTAATACTTAAGAACTACTTCTAAATAAATATACTTTATTTGTTCTACTGCATCATATTTTATATTGCATCACAGATTTTTTCATATTTAATTCTAACCTCCTGAGACCTCTTTTTGATGCATTTTAATTTCTCATAAAAACTAAGCATTGTCATTGAACACAAAAAACTTCTCTGACCACTAGACAGCACAGTAACTGTCCCTGAATGAGCAAAATGAAGTATTACGGTGCAGGGAAGCCAAATTCTAATGTCCCCATATGTCCCCATATAGGCTAAGCGGTGTAAGTAGAAATGTTTTTCTTGGAATATTGTTGTCACCTCAGTCGATTTGCATTTTCGGCACTTTCATATTTACATGCTTTGGACAACATGTTTGTCTAATAGCTACAACTGTCAACAGGACCTTCAGGATCGAATGGGAGCGGTCTTGTTTGGTTTGAGGGTGTTTTCGTGATGTTCCTCTGTTTGTGATGGAAGCTGAAGAGGTGAGCTGAGAAGCCTGTTAGCAAGTTTTGCTGCACTGCATCTCAGAGAGCTCGATGAAAGGAAGGAAGCTGCGCGACTGCAGCGCCCTGCTTTCATTAGAAGGAAGTCCGAATGTAAAAAAAGATTGTGACTCGTGACCAAACCTATCACCAGACAAGAGCATCAACATTAGACAAAATATAAAGTAAATTTGCTCTTTTAACCTCTAAGTTGAAGTGTGAAATCAGACAGACACAAGCTTTAATGCTGAGTATAATATGTATTGAAAGTGACTGATAAGTCAGAGCCCACGTGGACGTTTAAATGATCTAAGAGTCGCACTTGCAGGAGGCGGGACACCAAGAGGCCACATCTCTGTGCATGCAGCTCCACTGCTTCTTCAGTTCAGCGCAGTTACTGAACCGATCAATGTAGGGACAGGCGTTAGCTGGAGGAGACAGAGAATATTGAATAACAAACATAAAGTGACATAGAGATAAAGTCCTCCAGTGCTGTATCTGACACTTACTGCATAGTCCGTTCTCACAGTTCTTGGGGCAGGCACCACAGGCATGTCCTGATTTGTAGGGGCGAGTAAACTGGTAGTTTCCACTGTAAATGTGATCCAAAGCATCAAATATTAAACATAACAGCAAAATAACTTAGACATGTCCGTGTATAAAGGAAAAAAAGACTTCAGAAGTAGATGCAAACTGCAGTTTTTCTTCTCATTTCTGCAGAGTAGTAGTGCTTATGTTGCATCAACTATTTAGTATTTATCTTTCAAAAATTACAGGTAAACCACAAAAATAGGTACTTTGTTGGATCCATTCAACTTAATGAACACAAACATGCATGTGAATATTCACTAAAAATGAGAAAACATGTCAGACTTTCCGTTGAAAAAAGGAAAAGGTCTGTACTTACGGTGGGCAGTACTGGCAGACATAGAAGTATTTGTATCCAGAGTTGGGGCAGTAGGCCAAAGCACAGCCGATCTTGTGGGACTTGGCCCAAACGACCTGTGCAGACAACAACATGATATGAAATCACCAGGTGCTGCTCATGGCACTAATGTGTGTTTGACTTGGTCCATTCATATGCAAGTTGGTGATTTCAATGCACCTGTGTGTAGTGTCCGACCACTCCTCCGTTAGTGGAGCCCACTCCGTAACGCCAGTCCTTCACCTCGTTGTACCAGGTCTGGATAACGTTGCTCCAGGAGTTCAAGTTGCTGGCCATGTACAGGTTCTCTCCACAGACACTTGCTGCAATTAAAGAGGAGGAGAGAGGGATAACATAATAATATTACATAATCAGTGTAAAATGCCTGTGGAGGTTCAGTAACACAGTAGTTCTTCCTCATCTCTACAATCAAAGACCCAGTATGAAAGGAAATCCGTCACTGCACACACTCCGGTAGTTCTTGCTTATCTATGTGCTTGTAAATTGACAGTGTGGCTGACACGGTTGCTAAAATGAACTCACTGCTAATCGTTCTGTCGCTTCCATGGCTGTGATTCATGGAGCAAGTTTTGGCCCAGTTCAGAGCATTGGCTGCAGCTTCACTGTCCCAACTCTGTGGGGAGCAGAGGACATAGCGGCATTAAAAACCAGCACATGGAGACCGCCACGGCTCTTTTACTGCACGAGGGAGAATGTGCAATATCAAATAAGCCCTAATAAGACAGATTAAGTGAGTGAATCCATGTGAAGCTTAATAAGCTTTTAAAATTTTTTATTGTCATCATGTTACCATTTTCAACATGTCGCTGGCAGGAGGTCGAACACTTCTCCTCAGGCTGTTATGTTTGCTTATGATGTCCCACTCGTCTGAAGAAGAGCCCACAATGGTGCCTGAATAAAACACACACAGATTTTGTGAAGTATGAACATACTAATTCTTACAATAGTAATAATAATAATTATACTCTATATTATATATTAGACTCTATCATACTCTCTACACTCACCCTCTGACGAGATTGCGTCCTCCTGCTGGCAGTCCAAACCTAAATAAACACGATAAATATAAAACAAGATTTTGTGACGTTTGCACGTGCATGAATGTTTAAAAAAAATCTATAATAATAATAATAAATGCCGCCACTCACCCAGAAACACCCCCAGAAATAATGGTTCATTTATGACAAATGGGATGCAAAAATGAGAAAGTATATGTTTGGATGAAGCCAGATTTTAAAATTAAATAACAAATGCAAGAAATATACACAGAATACCTGCAAAGCAACGAGGCCCAAGACACACAGGAAGCTCCAAGTGTACATTGTCACGGCTGAGTCCAGGACTGTTAATCAGTCTGAGAGACAGTGTGCTTTGTATAAGACCAGACAGACACATGATACCTAAACACACCCACAACAGGTGGCATCCTATTTTTCTAAAGAGCAAAATGTGTCTGATGGATAATATTATATGATATTAATATTAACTTCATTATCCTAAAGAACACGTCGCTTTGTTTGGTCTAGCCTGCTCGGGTCGTAAAGCCTCTTCCCAGACAGACAACTAAGCCTAAGGCCGAGCTTCAGGGTTGTTTGAATGTTAGGGGACAATTACCAAGAGAGAGGGCTGAATAAACAAATGTTTCTGCACGGTTAGCCCTGCTGATTTTGAGTGATTATAATGAATTATGAAGAAAGAAATATCTAAAAATATAAACTGATATTTTATATTACAGATTTTTTTAAATTCTAATTCTAAGCATTCTGGTTTCATAAATAAAAATAGTTTTCTTGAAACGTCGTTGTCGACTCAGTCGATTTGCATTTTTCTCCACTTCCATGTTTGCATGTTTTTGTCTACATGTTTGTCTAATAGCTAAATCCTCTGAACTCTGTCAACAGGACCTTGAAACGACCATTCCTCAAACAGACTCTTCACTCTTCCAACAGGATGTCAGGCTCGTCAGCGTCCCGCGAAAGAGATATCTATCTGCGATAATGTCCTCAAAAAGCCACAGACACGATTGAACTACTAACACGTTACGCCGTTAGTTATAACTAAATCATCAGTAAAGGCACCCAGGCACCCGGTCCGTGGGTTATGAGCTTCTCAGGACAGTATAGGCAGCAGCTATCACAAATAAAGTGTTTGCCATCGATGTGAATGATCTATCAGTGCTTTGGTACATGACAGAGGAGATCTGATGTCAGCAGGGCTTTTTTTTTTAAATGTTGGATAGCTTCCATAATTGCAGAGGGCCTGCTCATTGTCAGTGTTTATTATTAACCACAGCAAATAGGTGCGGTCTCATACTAGAGTTGTTTCTTGGCTCAGCTTTAAGAAATCCCAGTGGAATTAACTTTTCCTCTCCACTCTGGGCCAAATCCCGTCTGTAATGTATGTCCTCCTTCCTCTCACAATTTACACCTTACATACAATCAAAGGGCACTTGGCTGTGCAGGCGGTGTTTGTCCAGAGAGGTTCTGCGCCAAGGTAAATTTCCTCTTTAATCTCTGCTGATAACCGAGCAGGTCAAACAGTAACAAAACAGAGAGACACAACTTTAATGCCGAGTTTATTTATTGAAACTGACTGATAAGTCAGAGCCCATGAGGACATTTAAATGATCTGAGTGGTGCACTTGCAGGAGGCGGGACACCAAGAGGCCACGTTGCTGTTGCTGCAGCCCCACTGCTTCTTCAGATCGGGGCAGTTGCTGTACTGATCACTGTAGGGACAGGGGTTAGCTGGAGGAGACACAGAACAGGAGAAAATTAATGCATACAAGCCTACAACTTACCTACCAGCCAAAACTATAAACTAATGAATGTGTAAAGGCTAACACATTCCAGCATCCCTTTGCTAAACACACACACACACACACACACCGGTTTCAACAGATCTGTGTCAGGGTCAGTGCTTGTATTTGCCACTTACTGCACAGTTTGTTGTTGCAGGCACTGGGGCAGTCAGCGCAGGTGGGTCCAGCTGTGTAGGGGCGAGCGTACTGGTAGTTTCCACTGTAAGTGTGATCCAAAGTGTTGAATATTAAACATGTCATGTTGAGGCAAATAGTGTTGTTTCTCCACTGTGTTCAAACCACAGAGTGCTCCTAATGATTGATACCCAGCTAATGGATAATAATGGTTAATGGAGGTCTGTACTTACGGTGGGCAGTAGTGGCAGACGTAGAAGTACTTGTATTGAGAGTTGGGGCAGTAGGCCATAGCGCAGCCGAGGTAGTTGGACCTGTACCAAACAAGCTGTGCAGACAAGTAAGATGAGATACAAAATCATCAGGTGCTCATGGCTCTAATCTGTGTTTGACTTCATTCGTGTGCAAGTTAGTAAGAATTAACGAGTGCTGTATAAACAGTGCACCTGTGTGTAGTGTCCGACCACTCCTCCGTTAGTGGAGCCCACTCCGTAACGCCAGTCCTTTATCTCGTCGTACCAGGACTGGATGGCGTTGCTCCAGGAGTTCTTGTAGCTGGCCATGTACAGGTTCTCTCCACAGCCACTTGCTACAATTAAAGAGGAGGAGAGAGGGATAACATAATATCACATAATCAGTGTAAAATGCCTGTGGAGGTTCAGTAACACAGTAGTTCTTCCTCATCTTTGTATCGTTGGTTTTTTAAAAGGAGGTGTTGTAATGCTTACAGCTGATCTCTCTGGAGCTGGCAGGGCTGTGTTTCATGGAGCAGGTGTTGGCCCATCGCTGAGCGTTAGCTGCAGCCTCACTGTTCCAGCTCTGTGGGTTGCACATGCAGACAACTAGAGTAAATACCCAAGAAGATCTCCAAATCAAGCACAAACAGGCTACATCAATAGCGAGATGTTACCATCTGCAGCATGTTGCTAGCAGTAGGTTGGACACCTCTTCTCAGGGCATTGTGCTTGTTCACAATCTCAGTCTGCTCTGAACTGGAGACCAGGATTGTTGCTGAATAAACACACAAAAAAGAGATCCTGTAAATATGAATTTTGTGTTTGAATCTGTGTGAATACACTTAGTGATGTTAGTGATGATATTATGTATGCATAATATTTCCAAACACTCACGGTCCTTCAGGGATGGTTTCCAGAGAGAGAGAGAGAGGAAGAAGAAGGTTAATTCATTGTGCATCAAAAATAAACAAATGCACGCTTAAATAACAATAATAATAATAAATATACAGATAATATAATTCCCTGAGAGGACATTTCATCTCACTTACCTCGAAAGGCTCCACGTCCTCTGCCAAAGTGCCAGGCACCTGGAGAGCAGCAAAGAGGCCCAAGGCACACAGGAAGCTCAGAGTGTACATTGTGGTGAATATGTTCAGGACTGTTAACCTCTGAGAGCCACCGTGTGATTTATATACTCACGACCCATGCCGTGCCACGCGCATCAAATGTTTACGTGGCACCATGTGAAAAACGCTGTGGGAAACTGCAGGTGTGTGTTTACATTGTGCTTATGTTCTTATGTTCCTTACAATGGCAGTGATAAAGAAGTATGGAGTATGTTCTGTGTGTTCAAGGTTATGATAAGAGGGCCTAAAATACCAAGAGGAGAGATGGTATCTAAATCGGATGTTGATAATTAAAAGGTTAAACTAACTGTTTGGAGTGTTGATAAGATTAATAAATATTCAGCTTATGACGATTTTTTTGACATGCTTTATCATTTATCATCTTCACAACCACAGGAAGTTAAGGGTAAATTTATTTATTTCAACCACATGAAACAAGCGAAGCAATTAAGATGACAAACACTTTATCATTAATAGACTATCATTAAAAGATCATGAGATATCTTGTTCAAACCAGACTGTGTATCCAAGCTCTTTATGAGATTGACTTTGCAATGACTTTGAGCATTTAATGGTGTCATACACTGTTATCGCTCAAATGTACACAAGATATGATTGTACATTTACTCAAGGAGTACAAGTTTGAGGTACTTGTGTGTTCTTGAAAATATTTTGACTGTTCTAAATTGAAGATTTGACATAGTAAACCTTAATATGAAACATTGTTATGAATTAAACTCAACAGTATACAGACTTAAAGAAATGAATAATCCAATCAAGTCCCTTTTTTATGTTAAATGTACCATGTCATAATCATAATCAGTCTTTGATTTTGTCTCCTCAGTCACTTGAATCCTCCTCATGTGAATAATCTCTTGATTACTCAGATCAGGAAATATTGGAGATTCTGCAGCGTATTAACACAGAATTCAAAGAGCTTGATGTTGACTCCTGGAGCTTCAACATTGACCCAACCCCCCAAAAAAAGCCTGTCATAGGATCTGGCTGAATCCCCAATTTGAAAACATCTGACAGTGAAGACTGAATCTTTCACAGCTGAGTTTAACTTTGGCCGCGTTGGCCACAGATCGAGGCCGTATGCCAAGCTGATATTTTCAATTGCTACAGCTCTGGGCAAGGTCACCATTGACGTACTGCTCACTGCCAACTCAGCTGACCACAGTGTCTGAATCAAACATATCAAAAACTATGGCATCAGCGATGTGGCTGTGGAACAAGTCGGTCTGTTATGCTTGGAGATGCTTTCATGCTCCTCTTCTCTTTTTTGGGGTCCCGCAGGGCTCTATTCTGGGTCCCCTCATATTTATTATATACATGCTACCGCTGGGACAAAATCATGTGTTGACTTAGCAATTTTCATTGCTATATGAGTGACAGCAACTGTGTGTTCCTTTAAAGCCTGTAAGCACTACTGTCCTGCATCACTGAAACTAACAATCTCGCCTCTAGTCTGGATGCCTTATCTAAAATCGGTAAAGTGTGAAGTGTGAAGGATTTAATGGCATCTAGCAGTTTCCTTTTCAAAGTTTTCTTTTGACGCTTAGTGGTGCACTTCTGCTTTTTCCAAATTTTTACCTAGATCAGGCCTTTCCTTTCCTCTGCAGATCTACAAAAGCTTTTTCAGGCCTCTTGCCAGTTTATTCTGGCATCAGCAGGCAAATCATGCAAAAACTGCAATTCATAACAAAACACTGCAGCCGGGAGGAGAAATCACATAACACAAAACCTTACTGCGCTCTGCTGGTTACCTGCAACAGTTGATCTTGAATTGCATTGAATTTTTATGTAAATTTTTAATCTGTACTAGTCGAGTGTTCTATCCTGTACTTCAATAAATCAAAGTAACTAACTAGACTTGCTGTGAGCTTCACTTCTTCTTTTATTCTTCTCATTGCAACAACTTGTAAATCACACTACTGTCCTCTGTGTAACAGTTTGTTTTTGTGTTTTCCTGTTTTTATTCTGTTGTTCCACCCTGTCTGTCTTACTTCCTGTCCTGTTTCCCGCCTTTTCTGATTTTGCACCTGCCCCTGATTTGTTTCACCTGTCCCTGATTAGTCCTGTCTATTTAGTTCCTGTGTTTCCTTTGTTTCCTGGTCTGCCCGTTTTAGTCTGTGTGTATCATGCCCTGTTTCTCTCTCTGTGTCCTCTCTGAGTTTTTTTCCCCTGGATATCCAGCCGCTTTTGATAATTAAAGTTAGCTTTAGTTTACCCACAGCTGCCTGCATTTGGGTCTTTTCCTGTAACGTCCCCACTCCTCCGTGACGCTGTCTCTTTCTCAATGCAACAACACAACATAAATAAAGTGGATGATAAGATTAAATAGACTTTATTGATCCCACACCTTGTTGCAGCAGCTCACAATACACAAGGCGGATAAGAATATACTCATCAATAAGAAATATACAGTGCCTAACATTCAACCAGTAAAACTAATTCTTCTGTTCAGGAATGCAAGAAAATAGAAATAATCTGACATCTTAATCAAGAAATAATGATGTGCTTTACTATTTTTTTTTTGTGAAACTAAATTGAAAAATTCAATAATTTATATTTTACCATTAAAATATCATTTTGGTTAAAGAGCTTCTACATACTAGTGCATATAAAATATAAATATACAATATAACATCGATGTATTCATATGAAATAATGCGTAATGGTTACAGATGAATATTAATGAATATAAGTGTCGTGTATTTATGTTAATTAATATAATTAAGGTTGGTACAACGTGTGCTGTGTGTTGTTCTGCTCCCCTCCTGCGATGAACACTTGTAGGTACAACACGCGCAGTGCGCATGCGCAGAAGCCGTCTGTAGCCTGTATTTGTTCCCAGACATCATCATCACCATCATCATCATCATCACAGGTTGAACGGATCGTCCTCTCTTCCTCTCGCGGAGGGGCTTCTTTTTACATTTTATTTTCTGCTCTTTATTTTGCCCTCCTCCTCCTCCTCCTCCTCTGACTCTCACTGCTGCTGCTGCGGTGCGATAAAAAACCAAAACAACACGGAGGGAGCAGAAGCCATAAGATGAAGAAACGTTATGTGGACGCGAGCAGGCTACGGAAAATGAAAAAACTGAAAATAACGGAGAGGCTGTCTGAGAGGTAGAGAGAGCCGCGTCGCCTGCCTGCCTGGCTGCCTGGCGTGGGCTGCTTTTGTTGTGGTGCTCGTCTTTGTGTGAATGTTTCAGCCGTCGTCACCTGTCTGTGCCTGCACATCACATCACATCACATCACTTCGTCTGCATGTCTTTGTGTGTTTGCACACCGAGTCCACCGCCGAGTTTGTTTACAGAGACAGAAATCAGCTGCAAGTTAACGGCCTGCCGTCTCCTCATCTCGCTTTGTGCTCCCTGTCTCCTCCTGCATCCTCCAGGACGAATTATACGCTCAATTGGCACATTATGCCCGCGGTGGACAATGATAACAGCTGTATGTTTGCTTCTAGGCTGAAGGAAAGCAGCTCGTCCTGAGCCTGAGAGCTTAATTTGAAGGCGTCTAGACACAGTCCAGACAAGAAAAGATCGCACCGGCAGAGAGAAACCACTTGTTTTCATTGTGCATCCTTTCAGTTTAATATCCTGTGTATTAAAAAATATATAAACAGTCTTCTTTTGAGGCTGTTTTCACGAAATTACTAGAAAATGAGTGCTCATTTTTGATTGTGGAATAACTTATATTAAAAATGCCTGCATGATAAATTAAAATACTATTATTTGGCAATATTGCAATGCAGGTTTATTATTTTTAAAATGATTTAAAATATTCTAGCCTCCCTTTATTTTCCTGCTTCCTCTTAAATATTAAATTGAGCTTTTTTTGTTGGGTGTTTTGCTATAATTTAGCTCTTTCAGTAACAGAAGGCAAATATGAACTTGTATGAAGAATTTAAAACGCTCCAGTCCTCCTCCTTTCAGATAAAACATAGAACACAACGTGCATAATTATAATAATTATTATAAAATACAGTATAAATAGCAGCGTCATTAAAAGCGATGTTTAAACTACGAGGAGTCGGATGCTGTGGTGCTCCCTCTCTCCTCCAGATGAAATATTGCCATGGTTACCAAACAAAGAAGGGGCGATGTGATAGCAGCCTATGGATGAGCAGAACAAAGGAGGAAACCACAGCCCCTGTTTGGCTCGTGGTCGCCCAGTAAAACAGTCATTGTTCTTCTTTAGCAACTCTGCTTAAAAGGACGGACCGCGTTTCTAAAGATGCAGCTGCTCAATTATAGGTTTTAGCGACGTGCATCCGATTCACAGTCTCGTGTTTAACGCCTCGGCTCGAGAGGCTGTGCTGCATGTGAAATGTCTTTGTTTACTAGAGTCAGAAGCTAGACTACAGATTTGTTTCACGTTTGTCCGAGCTGAACACCCCCATGTCGATAACAACACTGTTGTTTTTTGGGTTTTTTTTGCAGTGCGTACACCGTCCTGAAGTTTATGATGATGTGGACGCTGGTGCTGCTGGCAGATTTCATCCTCGAATTCAGACTGGAGTATCTGTGGCCATGCTGGCTCTTCTTTGGGAGCGTGTACACAACTTTCCACTGCCATGGGCTGGTGAGAACCCCTGTCACGGTGTGATTTCCGCCCCAGATGATGATAATCCAACAGTTTCTACTGAATACTGACTGAAATTCATGCTGTTTTTTTTTTCCTTTTGTTTGCAGGTTATTTGTGTTGTTTTTGTTTGTGCTGCCTTCACTCTGGACATCTTTTGTTTAATTTTTGTCCCTTTGCACTGGCTGTTCTTTGTGGCAAGCACCTATGTATTATTTAATTACATATGGCACACAGGTGAGTATGTGGATTATTGTCGCTGTTTTCACCCAAACACATGACAAATTTAACCAAACTCCTTCCTGTTCTCATAAAAATAAGCTTTGTTCTCATGGAAAAGCTGCTTTTTTTAAGTGATTACTTGATATGTTTCTGCAGAGAAGGGCATCTGTATATCGACGGTGTCCCTGTGGGTTCTGCTCGTGTACACGGAGGCTTCGCTTCGACTCAAAGACCTTAAAACCTCTCACGCCAATCTGTCTCATCTGTTTGCTGCACACTGGTATGTCGATTCAACACGAGTCACCATTTCTTTTATTACGAGCTGGCCTTGATGTTTGTGTAAATTACGGGTGCAAATGACTAATCAAGTTATCAAAATATGCACGAATCCAGCCAAACTACTGAGCCAAGATGTGTTTATGTTCTAACTGTGTTTTCTCCTCTTTGTGTTCACGTCCAGCATTGGATATCCTGTCGTGTATCTGGGCTTTTATGCCACCTGCTACTTCACCAACATCTTTAAGCTGCGCATACAGAAAGCGGTGCAGAGCGAGAATGACTTCCACATGCACCTTCTGCAGCACTCGCTCCCTCCAGGCATGCAGGTTTACCCCAAGACGGGCACAGATGGCAGCAGCAGTGAGTATCTATCTAACAACCAGCAGGATGATTCTGATTTCATTTTGTTTCACTTGTACTTTTAATGCATTATTTACCGAGTATCAGTTAGAGAAGGAGAACAGATGAGTCAATCCTGCTTATTTTCAACTACAGCAAATCTTTATAGCAGCCTTAAGGCAGCGCTGATCTTTTGAAGACTGTAAATCATGATATAAAGTAATAATAGAGTGATTGCATTGACTTGTTTTGTTTCTGCCCGTTCTTGCAGGCTCAAAATGGAAGGTAAAGCCTGAGTCGACTCAGTATCAGTGTCAGAACGGCGCTGTGGTGGCCCACGACGAGGGACACACTGTGGACTGCCTCCAGATCCGCAGCGAGGAGAGAGCGGCGGAGAAGGGAACGCAGGAGGTGAGGTCAGCCGAGCCACACCGGCGGCCGTCACCATCCAAACCTGGCGAGTCCAGAGATGCGCTCCACTGCGGGGCAGGAGGACCAGAATCCTCCACGACCCCGGAAAATCTACCTCAAGATGAGCACGGAGGCAAAGCCGCGCGGGCGGCCAAAAGCTCCTCGCCAAAAGCCCGCAGAGGCAGCACGAACACTCCTTCACCACCCGCAGGGAGGACTGAAAAGAAACAGAGATCCAGCTCCAAAACTGTCAGCCCCAACCGGGACGTGACGGACAAGAATGCCACAGCAGCTCAGAACTACCACACCGAACAGATGACCAAGTACGGCACTATCAGGTTCAGAAAAAGAGAGAAAAAAATCAGTGAAATCGGACCTAAAAGACGTCTTTCTTTCCTTCTGACTTCTCAGGCTGGAGCAGGAGCTGAGGAGGCTGAAGGGCGAGCTGCAGACGAGCAGGCAGAGCGAGCAGGAGCTGCGAAGTCACATCTGCAACTTGACCAACAGCGAGAGGAGCCTGAGGCCGGAGGTTTCCCTGCTCAGACAATCTAACATGCTGCTCCAGAGCAAGTGAGTCCTCCAGATCCAAAAGCCTGTCTTTGGCTCCCCCTGTGGGCTGGTTTACAAACGACATGAGTCTATAAATAAAAAAATCTAAGACTGGGATGGATGCAAGCAGGAATGCTCCTCGAACTGTGGTTGACTTAAGTGGTTTTGGGTGGCTGATGGATCTCTTTTTAATCTGGATCATGATATATGAGGTCATGTTTCATGTTGAGGGACTGTGGCACTTTTGATAGATACTTTGATGCGTCTCCTTCTTTGCATTTGACCAATATTAGCGCTAGGCTCTTAAAATAATTCAAAATGTCCATCACACAAGCCTAAAATGAGATTTTTAAATTGCTTTCTTAGTAAAAAACCCCAAAAATCTTAAATTTACTGTGAAAAAAGACCAAGAAAAACAACATAACATATGTATGAGAAGCTGGAATGTGTGAAGTTTGAGCGTTACTTAGACGATTAATCCATAATTTGTCATGATGAGTCATTTTATGCCAGTTTTATCTTGAGAAACAGAGAGCACATTTAAAACTGCGCTGAAAAAACGAGTTAGTCCACATTTCCCACATCAAATCCACATCTACCACCCAGAGGCTTCACATCTTGTTTGACATGAACACGTTATGCACAGTTGTCATGAGACATGCTCCAGTTTTTAAAGCCAGGTGCTCTCCTGTGACTCAACTCAACTGAGCATGATAAGAAACACATTTTCCTGCCTGTGCTCGAGGCGTTCTTCTGCATTTTGATGTGTCAGTGCGGCGCTTCTCCATGGTCTTATTTTTGACATGATTTAAAGTGAGTTCAATGCTCTTCTCCTCCCCACCCCCCCGCTCAGGATCTTGTGTCTGACTAAAACCAAGCAGAGAGACAAACAGAGCAGCGCGATGCTGGAGAAGAAGACCAGAGCAGAGACCGAGGCCAGACTCTCCGTTGAGAAGCAGCTGGCTGAGCTTCAGGCTCAGAAACTGGAGGAAGCAGCGAGTGCAGCGCGGAGTCTAACAAACAGGTAAATCACACACATCAAACCTTTAACCTTGTTACTGAAGCGTCTCCGTGCAGCCGGATCTTGCAGTTGTTTGCAGCTGAGTCTATTTAAATATTGCTTTGAGCATATGGGCAAACATTTGAAGAAACAGTTTGATCTGTTTGTTTTCTTGCCGAGAGTTAGGTAAGGAGATGGATACCACTCTCATGTGTCTCATGTGTGCTCAGTATGAAGACAATCTGACGCGCCTCTAACTCACAAATTAACTTGTCATAGCTCATTTATTTAATTAATAATTAGTACAAAAACACCATTTGTGTACTGAGTATTTCTTAGAAGAAATAGTCTCGGACATAAATGCTCTTAAAGCCACGCGTTTTTGTTTTTGTAGGCCAGTTAATCAGTGAGCTTTAGAGCTACTAATAGGCAGGACGGAGCCAGGCTAGCAGTTTCCCCCTGTTTCAAGTCTTTGTGCTAAGCTAAGCTAACTGCAATTGTAGCCGGATATCGAAGGCACAGATGACAGTGGTATCAATCCTCCCAACTGAGTCTTGGAAAGAAAGATGTGAAACTGTAATGCGTAAATAATGTTTTTACAGATTAATATATCTTGTGTAGCCGCATGTAACAAATGTCATGTTTCTTTCTGTGTAAACTGGTCTTCATTTCCAAAATGATCCTCCTCCTTCTGTCTCAGCTCAAAACTGTGATTTTCTCCGTCTCCTACACCAGACAGGAACACTGTGAGACCCAAATGTTAAGGAAAAGAGTTAAAGATCTAGAGACAGAGTACAAACAACTACAGCTGGAGTGTCAAGTGAAAGAGAGTCGTGTGGTAGATCTAGAGAGTGATGTTGAGGTATCTTTTCACACTACTTGGGAATGATCTTGTGTCTTGTGAGTCTCGCGTGCCGCAGTACTTGGTCGTCCTCAGTTTGGTCGTGTAGTTCTTTTTGCTGTTTGAACTGTTGATGTCATTAATTCTCTGTGTTTGTGAAATTTTAATAGAAAACCCGAAAAACTGTGGAGACATTTTAGCATTTTTATTTTTTTTTTTATTTTATTTTGGCCTGCAGCCGACGTATTGCACTCTGTCATGCAGTGATCTTGTATGGTTGTTTTTGTTGTTTTGACATCGGGTGTGTACGTTGTTGTACTGTGTGGTATTTGATTTCACCTTAGCGACATAACTCTTCATGAAGCATGCTGAAACAGGAGCCAGGTCTTTCATAAAAACATCGCACTGCCTCCCTGGAAAACGTGACAAACTGTTAAAAAGTCAACGTTAACACAGAAAGAATCATCCGCTCGCAGTATCTCCGTCATGTTTTTTGAATGGCTGGCCAACTCATCATCAGTGTGTAATTGTTTTCCCCGTGGTGCTTTGGTTCCCCAAGTGAATAAACATGTAAAAACTTAAAAAATCCTTGGGAAACCAAAGCACCGACTCCCTCAGGTGTCCACCGCATGAGGTTGTTTGATGTTTTTTCAATGTTCCTGCGCACTCTCACTGTTTTAACGTGTGTTTTTGGACTCAGGCTTTGGGAAAGTACCGCAGTGTGGAGAAAGAGACGGACATGCTGCTGTCCACGCTGTCAGCCATGCAGGAGAAAGCTCAGCATCTGGAGTACAACCTGAGCGCCGAGACTCGCATCAAACTGGACCTGTTCTCGGCTCTGGGAGACGCCCGCCGACAGCTGGAAATCGCTCAAGGTTCTCGCTCTTTGTCTTTGTGCAGCAAACAGATTACAAATTGCTTACATGATATCACCAAAAATTGCATCACATTACAGTGTTATCTTGAGGAAAAGTAGACCAGAGTCTGGAAATCTGCATCCAATAGCACCACCAGGTGGCCATAAAGGAGTGTATGCTCCATTTGTCTTCAGGTGTTCAATAAATGATTATGTTTTTTTAATGTTTTAGTGTAAGCTGCACATTTCTGCACACATTTTTGGCCATTACAGTATGTTATTTTTCCTAAGGAGCACGACACTTTGGACCATCCCTCCTACAAATTAAATCCAGATTTCACCAGGCATGATGCATGACACAACTTCCATGCATTTATTGTGCAGCTGCAGCCAAATTTACAAGACACATGCACATACAAACTCTGATGTTTCTACAAAATTGCCTAAAGATAATGCTACACAATCATGATGAACATAACTCATTGTTGTCAGTCTGGCTTGAACTTGTTGCACATTTGGTCTTTGGACTAAAAGCCCTGTTAATCCGAGACAGGATTAAAATACTCTCGGCTAATCAGAATAGTGTCTTACTCTGTATTTTGATGTAGATTTGTAGCTTGAATTGAATGGTCATTAAGGAATATGAGGAAGAGAACATCTCCTACAAATCCAACATTTGAAACATTACCTTCATAAATGGCTTGACGTGTCCACCCTCTCATATATCGCCTTTGTCCAACAGATAAAGTAATGAAGCAGGACCGGGAGATCAGGGAGATGAAGCAGAAGATCGCGGAGGTGATGGCCGTCAGTCCCGGCGTATCCTACATGGCTCCTCGGCCTCCAGTGCCGCAGTATCTCACCAAGTTACTCAACTCTGAGCGCTACATGCTGAATCCACGAGCACTGATGTACCAGTGTTTGAAGAAATAAAGGATGTTGTCGCCTTTTTCAGACCCTCAGACCTCTTTGGCAAAACCCCCTGTGTCATAAAACATGGCGGGGCGGGAAAAGGGTCTAATGGATTTTTTTTTATTACAGAGCTAAATGACACCATGAAGTCATCAACTTCCAGCCATGAGTGGAACCGGAATGATCCTCCACAAGTCGAATGCCTTTTTGCCGCACTGATGGTGCTAACTTGACATCATTATATACATTTCACCACGTTCAGACACATCAAGGGTTGAAGAGTTTCACTCCAAAATCAGACATCCGATATGCAGAGCTGCTCTAGGCGCATTTTCTTCTGTCGAGTCGTCCTAACAGCAGTCAGACACTGTAGATTCGTCTACATGAAAATCTGCTTTCATTTCTACATACAAGACAAAAAAATGAAATAAGTGTCTTCTAAACTCTTGTTAACATTTTGTTCAAAGAAAGCTGGACCCAGAACAAATTATTTGAGGTCAGTGAACATGAATTTGTTAGTTCACAGTTCAAACTTTACAGATAAACAAAGTTTAACATACGGGCGCACTAACAAGTTACTCACTGTAGCTTTACGAGACCCGATGACTCTGTACAATATATTTCCTGGCATGAAAGTAAAACTACCCACTCAATATTATTTATATCTTTATCATAAGTATTACACTTAAGTTAGCCTATAATAACCTTTGTTTTGATTGTTACAGAAGGATCTTGACCTGCAGTGAAGTTGACTAAAGCATTCAAGCTAACGCGATCAATCGCGTGTCCGTAACAGTGAGCCAGCAATGCGCAATACCAGGACCCTGCAACTGAAGCAGCTAAATGGAATTCAGCCATCGATTCGTTATGCTGTTTTCTATCGCAATGTCAAAATGTCCTCTGCGGACATTCAGATTTAAGATTTCCTGTTGCGATTTTATAAAATGTGTAAATTTACACATGAGAACCGAGAAGCGTTTCTCAGAACGTGCAGTGAGAAATCATAATATGGAATTATCTCCGAGCCTTATTTTCAGTAGATGTGTTTACGGGCTTCTTTTGAAAATTTTAAGAGGTCCAAACAATATTCTATATACAATTCTCTCTTATTATAATTATTAATCAAGAATATCAGCATATTTAAGGGAAGTATGCTCTCGTCTGTGCCTGTAAATAGTGGAGTAAGATTATTTGAATTGTGCTGAAATTCAGATGAAAGTTAATCGAAGTTTTAAAATCTAAAAATGTTTTTGGAATGAGACCCTTCGCGGTTGCGGGCATTTCGATTTAACAGGTGTCGTTTTTTTTTTTGTTTGTTTGTTTTTGTTGTTAAGCGTGAATCTTTCCGGCTGCAATCTGGGAGAATTTGCAGTGATGATTAATTGTTGGAGCGACCTGATAAAGCTAACGAGATGCAGTAAAAAACAAAAAAAAACAAAAAAAAACAAAAAAAAAGAGGACTGTGATTATCTCTTTGTTTCGACTGACAGATAAACGGCCACATCTACGTTTGGCAGCTCTCAGCTCCGTGATGGCAAACATGGAAAGCGCGAAAAAAAAAGCTGAACTGATCGGTCGCCATTCGGTTCAGTCGGCCAGAATTTAGACTTTGTCCGCGATTTAAGTGGAGTTGTGAATAACGACGAACGGTTTTGACCAAACATGGTTCATGAATTGAATTACTGTGCCTCTATAATACATTACTTTCAAACTGGGAAGTAAAAACACAAATTTAATGTGAAAGAGTAATGTGTTTGAATTGAAGTGCTATGTACTGTTTTTGTAGTTTTTTTTGTTTCTTTTTCTCTTTTTTTTTACTCACGGTGTACAGAATTGAAAAATACCCACGCAGCTGAAAAACACTCACGAACTGGATGTCGCCTTTTTTTTGGTAGCTTTTTATTTAGAGTGTGTTTCTAGGGTGTTTTATATTAAAAAAAAATATTTTTTAGTCTTGCTGTACTTTTATTATACTGCTGTAATTTTGTACGGCAACGTGTTTGTCAGCATGAAATGTGTTTTATTCAATTGTTATTCGAGCACACATTGTGACATTAAGTATGTACATGGACACATTTGTACAAGGGCTACAGTTTCTTAAAATTTTGAACAAGTAATTCAAACAGTGACGCTCTGAGGGTAGAGATCACGCTCCTGATACACCAGGATGGATTTTTTTTGTATAAATAATTTAAACAGTTGAATTCTGTCTCTTTTGTGTTTGTCTGTGTCTAAAATTATTTGACTTTACAATTAAAGGAACAATATGTAACTTTGCTTGGAACAGTGATATCCAGTGGTTGAACATTGGTGCTGCAATACAAATTCAGGATCCCAGGATCCAGTGTTTTTATTCACTGGAAATGATTTAACATGAAATATATCGAAACAGTTTTCAAAAGAAGAAACATACTGACTGTAGTATTGTTGTCAACAAGTTTGCACTTAAGTCGAGCAGGTTTTTCTTAATCTCTGATGACACAGCATGGTCATTTTATGATATACTTCAGTAAATATCTTACATATTGTTCCTTTAACTTCATTTTCTGATCTGGTTCAAGGTTCAGGGTTTATTTATTGGCTTTTGCTTACACACGAAACAAAATGAGTACTCAGCAGTGTACATGCAATAGTCATAAAAATGAATAATGTAAAATACTATATGATAAAAAGTTCTAGAATAAATGGAACCAATAAAAGCAGAATAATAACAAGATAACAGAATAGCATAGTTGTATATATCAAAGGTTCTGCAAAGGAAAACATATTCATCAAGTTCAATCAATCAAGTTTTATTGTGTCTTTCAAAAACTATATAAGTGGGCCGAGGATAGAACCCTGTGGAACTCTCTAAAGAAAGATGTGCTCAAATTTGTTGCTCAAGTTGAAACATTTCCAGTCTAAGTTCACATGCTAATGCAGCCATTTGCATCTTTCCACTGACTTTAAGCCATTGGTGCTACTTCGCTTTCTGTCACAGCACACTTCATTTTCAACGTGACCCATCATATTTATATTACAATGTTTAGGACGGTGCTGACACCCAGTACATATCAGAGTATAAACTGGTTTTCTTCCATGCATACTCCTGAAAGTTGACAGTTTTTTGCATATTGGTGGAAGTTATGACAAACACAAGAAGACACCAAACAAAGTCTTGAAGTGCTGATAGTGTAAATTTTTATTTCAGGAAGTGAAAAAAGGATAAATGCGTTGCAGAAACAGAGCACAGTGTCCAGCATACAGTGTACAAGATGGTTACAAGCATGCCAGGCAGTCCCACACTTGTATCTCGCAGTATCTACAGACCCTATCAGAAGGTAGTCACAGCATCGACTAGACAAGACTGGATCACAGACTAAAATTTCAATGACACCGTTTTTCCAAATCATGTAAGTTCCTCCTGTTAGTGTGAAGGAGCCAGAGGCCCCAGGACATTTTCAGACAGGATATAAAAAGTGTACAGCAGTGCAAACTAGCAGAGAGAGAGCCCCAAACAGTTAACACAGAAGCCAGTAACAGAATATCTACGTGGGAGGGCAGGTTTTAGCTCCGAATACCTCCGACATGAAGTAATTATTCAGAGCCACATACGTTGATAATACGTCCTCTTGGATGATAAATTACTGGAATCTATCACCGTGTTGGTTAAAACGAGAACGACTCCTGAAGCGAGCTTAGCTGCATGCATCGATTTCCATTTACACACAGAAAAGCGTACATGCATTCACCGAACCTGTTGACGAACATCCATCAGGTCATGTACCTCAACGCGAGAGCATCTTCACATGGCCTACACACCGACCTCTCGTGCGTAAAATAGACAACTTTCTTTATTTTTTTTTTTATTTTTTATTTTTTTAAATCGACCTCGCCCTAACTCATGAGTGCTGCGATGGGCTACTCGTAAAAACAGAAGCTACAGTAGTTAATTGGACCACAGTCGAGAGACGACAACACCCCCCCCCCCCCTTTTTTTTTTCACAGAAAATAAACCGCTTGATTCGAAGAAAAGAGAGCAACTAAAAGCGTACATTCAAACAACCACCGACCTTAGTGCTGGAAGTGAATTACAGAACACACTCAAGAAAAGATACACAAATAAATAGTTTTTTTTTTTCATATACTTTAGCTGCAGCTCTTCAGATTGTGTCGCAGCCGCACGTTTCATGACTATGTTGTATAATTACAGATCTCTGAAGTAAACGTGACATTGCATCTGTTGCATTACTAGCTTGATTGAGCCTTCGAAAGAAACCAGTACAAGGTAGGAAGATGCCTCACTCGCTGCTCAAGAGAAGGTTTGAAGGATCAGACTTTATCTTACAACAACATTACACACACACACACTTCAGTATGCCGGGACAAAGATTTTTTTTTTTGTTTTCATACAGACAACTTTAACAATTTAACAATTTTAAGTAAAAATGTTTAAAATACAGTTTTAATACTGACTTAAGGAAAATACTGCTGTTATCCAGTTTTATGTGGCTTACGTCTAACATTAACTGAAGCCAAAAAGTGAAAACGTTTGTATTTTCCTGTAAGTTGCGACTAGGACTTCCTCTTTTAAAAGAGAAGCAGATGGCTGTATTGGGTGGGAGGGGAAAAAAAACGAAAAAAAACGATAGAAAGCGACAACCACGTAGTGGCAGCTTTTTCCCACCAGAAGATACAACAACAGGCTGCACGATCTGCAACCAGACCAAGGCTTCCTCCTCCGTCAAAGCTTTCCTGCAACTCAGAGGTGGAGCAAAAAAAGCTAGTCCTGTCGTAAGAGGACGAGGAGGGCTGAACGAAGGCCTAATGAGTCCTCCGCTACGAGGAAACAGTCACCGGATTGAGAGAGCCATTCCGGCTGTAGAACTTTGAGAAGGCCTCTTCAAGAACGGATGCAAGTCGCGGCTGATCGCCCTGAAATGGAGAGACAGGGTGGTTAAATGATATCTATTAGAGGCTGTACGTGTTCAGGTCAGTGGGGTCATGATGATGAACTCCCCTCACCTCACTGATGAATCCCAGCTGAACGAGCTCCACAGCCAGCTCCTGCACGCTCTCATCTGAACACAAATACAAAGGCAGTCAGAACACTGACGTGGTGGCAGGGCGAAGAGGTGTGAAGACACCTAGTCTTTCATTTTTCTGCAACAACTGCATCATTGTAGTATTAAATAACGTGCCTTTTGTGCATTTCACGTTGTTACTCGATGTAAAGGGTGCACTCTATAGATGTGTATAGTGGCAGTGTGAAGCAAAGTTTTGATAAACAGCTTTCCACATTGAATGAACTGCACGTTCTACCAGCATCCGCATAGAACACACCAGCACGCACACAAATGCAATCGCAAACAAAGGGGAGGAATGTGATGTACATTTCTACACACAGCAGGCGCGCAGAGCAACAGCAGCATTTCACCAAAAATAGCAGCAGCGGACTAAATCGATGTTGGAAAACATTTTAAAAGAGGAACGAGGCGGAAATCATCCATCGTGTCCTTAACCCTCGAGGACAAACACAAATACTAAAACTCAGGGTGACAATGAAGCACAGCGTCCCCAGTTTGCATCTGATGGCGACTGTTTGGTAAAAAAACAAATGAGGGATGTTGAAGAATTAAAGATACTCACTTGGTAACAAATCACAGCTTAAGTGCCTGTTTAATTTATCCTCAAGTTTCAATAGCAGGGTGAGCTGAAAGGAGAATGAGTCGTTTAAAAACGAGTTCACGTCATTGCGATGACGTCATTTTAATCACTCGTCACGCTGGCAGAATGGAAACTTACATGATGCTTTGTGCCCTCGTCAACAGGCTCAATATTGCACTGCATCTGAAGGACCTGTAACCATGACAACAATAATAATTATATTGGTAATAAGGCAAGTAAGAGTTGCAACTGAACACTGACGAAGACAACCTGCATACAGCATAACAGTTGGTTCTGTGTTTTTACTTTACAAATAAACTACAACTTGTTTTCATGCACACAGTGGGAACCTTTATGTGGCCTCTCCAGTGTGATGCGCATACAGAAATCTGACACGCCTGCACACACTGCTGCTTTCAGAAACTGATGACGTGCGTTCTTTCCACCTCGTTGTTGTTGAGTTTTTGCTTCTCCCTAATTGTACTCACTCGAAACATTTAGCATTATTATTCCCTGCCGTGTCTTGGACAACTAATGAGCTAACTAGATGAATAAAAATGTAATACTCCGCACTCATCCGGGTCAGCTCTTACCTTCCTGGTCTCCAGCTCTGCAGGTTCAGGAGTCGGGGTTTTCACTGAGGGGGGGACTATGGGTGACTTCACTGTCTCCTGCTGAGGCTGTTGCGGACACGGGATCCCGAACGCAGTCAGAGGATAGATCCCATTCCTGGTGCACCAAAGAGAAAATGCAAATGATTTCACAGTGTGCAGACGTAACCTGAAACAAAGGTTCTGCAGGTCCAGGCAACAATATGTTTCTAAGTTTGCGCCGTGCTGCAGCACAGTTGTTGTCTTACCTTACGTCTTCCAGGAACTTGTCCAGCTCAAGGGCAGGAAACTGGGAGAGCCTGAAGCAAAAAGAAAAACCTGTTACACGTGTTGAACACTCAGGACAGCGGTGTTGGTGGCAGTTTTGTGCTTCTCAGACTTACTTCATCTGAACTCCATCTTTGGCCTCAACAATCACCAAGTTAGGGTCCATGTTCTTTGTCATCTCTTCTAAAGCATTCTCTGGAATCATATCTACAGAGAAGACAGCAAGCAGATGAGAACTAAGTTTACCTTCATAAGAAAACACATCATCTCATGCCAGCTGATGAAGTTCCAGTCTTGGGTGTGTTGTAAAAATATGTCAGCAGATTCAATGAACCACAAACTGCTTTTATATTTCGAGTGTGTATGTGTGTGTTTGTGTGTGTGTATTTTCACTCACGCTGGTGGCTGACGATGCAGTGTGCAGCCAGCAGCTTGAGTAAGGGCACCTCAAACAAGGCCTGGTGAAACAACAGCTCCCTAGCTGTGGGTCGCTTACAGGGGTCCACCTCCAGACACTTCTGGATAAATTCCTGAAAAAAAGCATGACGTCGGGAAGAAGGGAACTTTAGGTTGAGGGTTTTTCTTCCAGGCTGCCATACTTTATTTTTAAAGCTCGTCTCTCTCTCTTTCTCACCCGTTGCAACGGGTCCTCTAGGGACTGAATGGCACTGTTTATGGCTTCTTGGGACACATAAGACGAATCTCCATTACTCTGGATTTCCAACACAGCCATCTGAGGGAGGGATTGGACAAAGAAGGGAAGTGAATCATAAGTGCAAACACAAAGCTCTGCTGTTCCATAATGCACTTTGAAGACGTTGGTCATCACTGCAGATCTGATAGTGTCCTTTCTCGACACAGACGTCCTGGTTTCTATTTCTGTGGCTGATGCTTAACGAACACCACAACAACGCTAAGCATGTCCATGCCGGGGTGACATTACTGTTAAGAATGCAGTGATACGTAGACCAGATCGAGCACATTTTCCATAAACAACAGGACGAGTCCTCTCCTCTCACCTCTAAGGCGCACATTCCAAAGGAATAGATATCCACAGCTGTGGTAACATTGGCAACAGCTGAAAGCAGAAATAAGCCGATCAGTATCACAGAAAGTCTACGGCACGCCGCGACGGTATCTGAAACAAACGTGAGTGTCTCACCTCCGTATTCTGGAGCAAAGAAGTGAAGGCTCTTCTGCTCTTCCCGACAGGTTTTCACATGATTATTGATGGTGTCTGGAGCAACTGAAACAGTGCAGGGGGAAAGACTTAACGACAACAACACTCATGGAAAATCTGTAATAACACTGAGGGCACCTGTAGGATAGAAAAGACCAAAGAGGGATGTAAAACTGGCTTAATGCTGTCTTGATTTCTACCTGAGCCGATCTTGATGAGGCCGTTGTGCTGGATGAAGATGGTGTCGCAGGTCAGGTTGCCATGGATGATAGGGGGTTCACAGGAGTGCAGGTAGCTGGAGGGAGGTGAACAAAGGGAAAGTGAATAAAAAAACAGTTCTATCACTTGTATGTTTGTAAGATCGATGATTCCCTGAAGCTTTTAGACTGTCAATCACGGCTAACAGAAAGAAAGCGCTTTGTTGCACTGACCTCAGAGCAGACAGTATTTGTGTGCACCAGCGTTTCCAGGCCTGTAGAAACAAAAATAAATGTTACTGAACATATAAAGTTCATGTAAAATATGTTTACTTCTCATTTACTTTGTTCTAAAATGCGCTGTTGAGTTACTGCAGAGCTTTCACACCTTCTCATTCATGGTCTTGTGGTTCTTCTTTGTCTTTTTCAGAAACTGTTTGAGACTTCCTGAAGACATGTACTCAGTGATGAAAATAACCTGCCGACACAAGAGAAGCACATCAGGTCGTTACACTTGACACTTTCTGCACGCCTTGATAGAAAGTAGGGGGCTGATTCTGAGGACGATCTCCCACCCTTGCTCTGTTTTCTTTGACGTCGGCCCAGTACTTGTGGAACTTGACGATGTTCAAATGCTCCAACTGGATCAAATTGTCAAAAACTGCTTTGACTTTCTCCTGTGGGCAAAAACAGAAGAGACTGAATAAGTTGGATTGACTGTTTCAGCCCAACATGTACATTTCTAATGGTGTGGTCTTCTCTTGGACTCTTCTAAGTACTGTAGATGTCTATTAAAAGCAATTCTGGCGCTCGCTTTTCATTAAATTTCTGTAAATATTAAAACTTCATGAAGGTTTCTTTCAGTCACGTGCAAATTAAAACTGAAAACCTGCCTGTTGCAAACAGCCTTGAACCGATTCCTAAGCAGCTCAAACCAGAGCTGTTGGCAACAAGCCTTGCTCAAGGACACTCGGTAGCTATCCAACACATAAATACTACTTCTACTTTGCTGATTTTATTTGTAAGACTGGATCCTAAACAAATGTGTCACTGTCAAGACGGTATACAAAGTAGAGACTTAAATACTCCTTCTGGGCTGCTCACTCCCTCCCCTTCATATTTCTAATTCTAAAATGGTTCCTGCAACCACTCAGGTACACTGCGTACTTTGTAATGTTGCTGGCAGCAACAAGTTTGACCACTTGCCTAAGAAGCTTAAAGACAGAAACCGACAGGCGTCTGAATTGTTGGAGAGATCACAGTTTAAAGAGGAAGCCAGGCTGCCACACAAAACGCACGAAAACCTTATGAAACCTCAACACTCGTCCTCTTTCCGGCAAATGATTATCATTATATATGAACATCAGCTGCTGACTGCGATGGCCGGGCACTGCACCCACCTCCTGTAGTTTAAAATTCTTCCTTTCCGAGAACATGACCTCATTCCACACCACCTCCACTCCTTCCTCGGTGTCCATGGCCAAGTAAGCATTATCAATCCCGGGGACGTTGCGCTGATTCACCTTCAGATAGAAAACAAAACACCGTCACGCGTCATCTGTACGTTTAGGTGAAGGTATAAGTCCACACATCTCACATACCTCTTCTCTGCGTTTCTGCCAGCGTCCACAGGGGCTTTCCTCCAAAATCTCTGACTCATCCTCGCTCTCTTCCTCCTCATCCTCCGTGGCAGCGGTGGCCTGAGGCTGGGTCACCATGGACATAGGTGGGGACACAGATGACACTCCTTGACCCGTGGAGTCCGACTTCACGTCCTGGGCTGTGTCAGGGGTCTGCTTGCTCTCTCCCTCAGACATCTTATTCTTAGTTGTCAGGCCCAACAACAGCCTGCTGCTGTGCGAGACACACAGGCACAACATCAGCATCATCATAGTCCTCCCCACCCCGACAACACAACAGCAACACTGGCTCGTTAACTGTTGAGGAAGTGAAATGCTAAACTACGCAGTTATATCACATTTCATAGCGATATGTGCTTGGTATAGGTAGAGTTTAGCTGGTTTAGCACCGGGGAAATAGGCCATAATAAAAACACATGAGCACAAGTAGCATATAAAGGTTTGACATACGTGTTAAAGACAGCAGATGTGACGATGCCAGCTCCAGTTTAACAGACTCCTTCGCCGCCGCAGACCGATATTCCAGTTTGTTGTTTAGTTAGCTTCGTTAGCTTTTCTCGGCTAAGTTTGGTAGCTCCTTCTTGGCTTCAGGACGGAGGAGACAGCTTACCGGGGAGTGTGCAACACCGTTTTATTCCCGTTAAAGTTGAACACCTCCCGTTGTTTCACTCGGTTGCCAGCTAACTAGCTGTTTTAGCTGCTAGTTAGCGACCCGTTTTAGCAGCCCCCCGCCGCCCCTCTGCTGCTTCTCAAGACTGCTAGCCGCCGGCTAACGGGAATAAACTTAACCGTTACACAATATTTCCACGGTCCGAGACGAGTTTACTGATTAATAACATCACAACAGATGACAGAACACTCGAACAGAGGCAACAAAGAGAGGTTAATGGTGTCATTAACTTTATATATCCTCGAACACACACAAACGGCTGACTGACTTGAGAGCTAGGTTAACATTTAGCCAGACATGATGGCGACAACTTCCAGATGCACTAGCGGTGCGTCGTAGGTGAACGTATCGTTCAATTTGAATTGGTCTTTTATGTGACTCGCGAGTAACGAGTAGTGTCAGTGAGTGATTCGTTCATTTTTCATGCAATGCGTTCCCCTCGCCACACGGCAGCTACATAAAGCTCAGTCAGGACAGGAAACAGAAATGATTAGTTCACACGACTCCACGACGTGTCCTCAGGCTCAGCCACAGGGCTATGTGACGAGTGGTTCGTTCGTACATATCGGTCTTTCGTTCATTGTGAGTTTACATCACTCACAAGAGGACTACAGCGCTGCACTAGTGAATGAACGAAATCAACGAAATGACTCAAAAAAATGTTAGTTCAATTTATCGTCCGAGAGTAAGTGATCCGATTCAGTAAAAAGACTCGAACTTCCCAACGCTAAGACGCACACTACGAGTACACGGCACGTCACAAGCCGAGGGCGGTTGTTGCCAGATACAGTTTGTCCGATCCCCCCTTTCTGCGTCGTGCAAATCGTCGGATCGACTTTGTTCTCAGAGACTGGGATGTACGGTGAGTATCATACAACATTCATTCAGTTCAGTCTAACTTTATTTACACAGAGTTAGATCATAACAGTAGTTTTCTCATGATACTTTCCATATAGAGCAGTTCTGTAAGTAAGAGTTTGACGTTTCAATTTTGACTCAAAAAGTCGGTCATACATTTGATTTATTGTTTCATAACAATCTAACCCATGATTTTCTAATTCATACTTACCACGAGTATCACCATGTGACATAAAGCAAATCAGTCAACTACACTATTTTGTCCAGAAACAAAAAATGCAGGATTCCCTCAAATCTGGCAACCCCTACGCTGCACAGCCTCCCTTTTCTTATTTGATATGAGCGCAGATTGACAGAGAATCAGACCAACTGAGCACAGAGCTGTGATGAATGGTCGGTTTAGTCAGCCACAACACACCATTGAGAGGGACGTAAATGTCAAGGCGGTTGTTTTGCCACTAGGTGTCGATATAACTAGATATTATAGATGTTGGGCAGAGGTTTGGAGTAGTTATAATCCAGTCAGTCACATGGTGGTACGTGTCTTGTGCTAAATAAGATAAGTTAAACTAATATAATTTTAGTTAGAATTATAAGCACTAACTTTAGCTTTATATCCCATAGTCCTTTTAGTTAACATGAACCTAAAAGCATAGTGGACATGACACTGGACTGTCAGATATTTTGCATTTCTTCAAAAGTGTATCCTCTTTTCAGGTAGATGTACAGATTTTGGGGAATCCTGACCTGACCTGAAAACCTTGGGTCTGGTCAAATACTCACTTTTGCTTAGGAAGGTTCCTAACTGGGTGAAAGGACCCAGAAGTATTCACGTAGCCGCCATGATAAGAGCTGCTTGGATTCTCTAAATGTTCAGGAAAGAAGCTTCAGTGTGACAGTCAAACCTTCTCTAACCGTGACAGACGTCCAGTCTCCTGCAGTTGATCTGTCTTTTGCCATAACTTGCTAATATGTTTATATATGAGTGGACAACCACCAGCAACAGTGAGCGACCATTCTCACTGTGGCACATCATGTTAAAGACACTACACTTGATCTTGAAATAACTCTCCTTTGACTGTAATTCAAAGGGGGTAGCACTGTTGGGCGTTTGGACAGGAGCATCTTACGACTGCTGCTCTTTCAAAAGCCGCATTACTGTCAGCGACAATTTAATTTGATCTTTCATCTGCAGCTAACGTACTGAGCCTTTTAAATTTTCATGAGTACGTGTCCTTAAAGATGACTGAAACCAGAAGAAACATTTCAAGTTCTCTCTTGTAAAAGAGCCTCAAATTCTCACCAAGCAATGGAAGTAACTGGAGGAATCGGCCAATGTTTAAGTTTGCATGCATGTGCATATTTGTTCAGACTAGTTAATGGGATGCTAACAAGGCTAATAAATGGAAAAGCTGCCCCAGTGGGATCAATGTAGCGTCCTGAGGGGGCTTCAGTCACGGCTGCTGTCTGGTCAATTAAATGTTTAGCTAACAGCAGGAGTTGTTCACACAACACAGAGGTACCATGACTGAACTCATGAGCATCTGTCCTCTCCGGCACGTTCAAGCATCTCTGAGGTTTAACTTATTTTCCTCACAAACACAAACATCTGTATCAGACTGACAGTTGATCATTGTCCTGCCGTAAGACACATGACCTCTGGCCGAGACTCCAGACCTACACTGCGCCTCAGAAATCTTTGGTAGCGTTTAGGTTTCATAACACCGGGCACACAGTCAAGACATCCAGTGCCTCATGCAGCAAAACAACCCCAAAACATCAGTGAACCGCCACCATGTTTGACTGCAGGGACCGAGTTCTTTTCTTTGAAGGCAGCAGATGCCGCTGCTGACAGACACATGAAAAAGCCCAGATGGGAGTATGGGAGAAAAACAAAATTATAAACATAACATTAAATCACACATTACATAAAATAAAACAGGAGATTCTTTAATGTTCACTTGTACTAGTTTGCATTATAATTACTTTCTTTTCTTGCTTTACAAAACAAATATTTACAAACGGACACAATCTGGCAAGAGTTTGAATTCTGAATTTATTTTATTTATAAGACTTTATGATCTGAATGTAGTACTTTTAGATTTATAGGTGTATATGTTTCATTTTTAATTTTTAATGACACTAAATGGCCAAATTAACTGTGAGGCTTACACACAAAAACTTTAACAAGGTAAATTTATGGAAAATGCAAATGGGGTTTTTACAGTAGTTTTCTATTTTTTTTTTAGAATTGTGTAGAAAACTCTGTAAAATTACAGATATTATCTTAAAATTAATAACCAGAATTAGTTATTTCTCATTTTTGTACAGTAGTTTTCTGAAATTCTGCACCAAACTCTGTAAAATTACAGACTTTGTCTGTAAATGAACGAACCAACTGATTACTTTAATTTTACAGTTTTTGTTCGGCACCTGCTTATTTTTATATTTTTTTGCGTTTATTCTTTACACACATGTCAGAGACATAAACCAAACTGGCTTAAAGCCATTTTAGGCATTTATGTGTATTTATGAGCAGAAATACACACCCACACACTCAAACACACTGATTTTTAGCCTGACGTGCCCTCTCTGCTGTCTTTGAACAGCATGTATGTATCACAATCTTCATTTTAAACTGTTTTATTATTATAGTAGATGTATATTTTTCATTTTTATGCTGCTTTTCTGACCAAAAAATATTAAATGAATAAAAAATTGAGCCTTTCTCACACTGGATTGCAGCTGGAAGTAGAATTTAGCAGTTAAGTGAAAAAGTATTAAAGATTCAGAGATCTTCTTTTTGGCTTGTGGTTATAATCTTAAACGTTAGTGGGGGGGTTTACATGTCCTGACAATCAGGGAGATCTGCGGGTGTACAGAGCCTTTAAATTAACCCGATCAATCAACTCAGACCACAAGCCCCACAATCCCCGCCCCTCTTCGCGCCTGCGCAGAGCCGCGTAGGGAGCTGTCCGTGTCAGTCGGTGCTGGAAGTGTTTTCGTTGAAGCTGCATCTCCTTCGCCGGTCCACCGAAACACAGACGGGAGCGATGGAGGAAGAGTTAAAATGCCCCGTGTGCGGTTCTCTCTTCAAGGACCCCATCCTGCTGCCGTGCTCCCACAATGTCTGCCTGGCGTGCGCCCGCAACATCACCGTGCAGACCCCGGAGGGAGAGACCCCGGTGCAGAGCCGAGCGTCGGGCAGCTCTGACTACGACTACCTGGACATGGACAAGATGAGTCTGTACAGCGAGACGGACAGCGGGTACGGATCCTACACCCCGTGCCAGCTCAAGTCTCCAAACGGGGTGCGGGTGTTTCCTCCGGCCAACCCACACCGACACTGCTCCCTCACTTGCCCGCTGTGCCACAGGAGCGTCTCCCTGGACGAGCGGGGTCTCCGGGGTTTCCCTCGGAACCGGCTGCTTGAGGCCATCGTGTCGCGGTACCAGCAGAACCGCGCCGCCTCCGCGTCTTCTTCTTCCTCTTCTTCTTCTTCTTCTTCATCCAACGCGGTGAAGTGCCAGCTGTGCGACCGCAACCCGGTGGACGCGGCGGTGATGTGCGAGCAGTGCGACGTCTTCTACTGTAACGCCTGCCAGCAGCGGTGCCACCCGTCCCGCGGTCCGCTCGCCAAACACCGCCTGGTGCCGCCGAGGATTCCAGCGGCAGGCGGAGGTGCGGCAGGCGGAGGAGGGAGCGGCAGCGGCGGTCAGCAGCCGCCCGCCACCGCGCGGAAACCGGCGACCTGCGTGGACCACGAAGCGGAAAACTTCACTATGTACTGCTACAGCTGCAAAGCTCCGGTGTGTATGAAGTGTCTGGAGGAGGGAAAACACGCCAAACACGACGTCAAACCGCTGGCTGTGATGTGGAAACAACACAAGGTGAGCAAACACACACTTTAATACACACACACACACACACACACACACACACACACACACACACACACACTGAGTCTAAGAGGCCTAAATGTGTTTAAAAGCCATAATTACATTGATATCATCAACAATTAGGCTACTGCTGAATACCAATTAGCTGTATGGCTTACACACACACACACACACACACACACACACACACACACACACACACACACACACATTCACACCACGTAGGATACACTGTAAAAAAGAAGGTACATGTATAGAAAACGCTAAATTTTTACAGTATTTTTCTTTTTTTTAGTTGTATACAAACTCAAACCGTAAAACTACAAACATTTTCTGTAAATTAATAAACAGACCTATTTTAATTATAATGCAAGTATGACAAATTAGTTATTTTTCATGTTTGTGGAGTAGTTTAACGTTTTTTCAAGTCATATACAAAACTTTAAAATTACAGACATTATCTGTAAATTAACAACCAAACTGTTATTGATTATTTTGATTGTAATTCAAATAATGACAGTTGGATAACTGTATGGCTTACACACAAAAACATATATATAAAAAAGTACATTTATGGAAAATAATTTTTACAGTAGTTTTCTGTTTTTTTTTTTAGAATTGGTTACAAAACTTTGTAAAAGTACAGAATTATCTTGAAATGACTGAAAACTGTTATTTTACTTATAATGTGAATAATGACAAATGACTTATTTCTCATTAATATACAGTAGTTTTCCGTTTTCTTAATTTTTCATCAAACTCTGTAAAATTACAGACACTGTCTGTAAATTAACAAACCAACTGATTAATTTTTACCATTTTTGTTGGGCAGCTGGGCATTTGACAGTTTTTTTTAAATGATTTTTATGTATTTTTTTTTTTTTACAGTGTACACACACACACACACACACACACACACACACACACATACACACGTCAGAGACATAAACCAAACAGGCTTGAAGCCATTTTAGGGATTTGTATGTTTTTATGAGCAGAAATACACACCCACACACTCAAACACACTGATTTTCAGCCTGATGTGCCCTCTCTGCTGTCTTTGAACAGCTTGTATCAATCATAATTGTCATCAACTGTTATATTATTACAGTATTATGTATCATGTCACCACACATGTTGTCCTTCCTCGTCTTGTTTGCATTCTGCAGTCATATCTGTGCTGGATGTTTCAGGTGAATTTAAAGGTGGAGGATGTTACAGTGAAGTCACAAATGAGGGAAAAGCCTTTGTAATCCTGTGTGGAGTTAGACAACCCTGACTGATTCACACATAAGGAAATAACTGTGGGCGTAAAACCCTAGTGCGTGTGTGTGTATGTGTGTGTGTGTGTGTGTGTGTGTATGTGTGCGACATGACTCATCTCTTGAATAGGTCACACAGCAGTTGTGTTCCTATTTTTTGTTTCACTGGCCCACATCTGTGTGTGATGTGTTAGTGACTGTAGTGTAGGAGGTGGAGGAGGGTGGTGTAGCTCCTCAGGCAGGATCAGGACAGGAAGAAATCAAATTAAGCTGTTATTCAAGTGTGATGAAATGTGGACTGAAAATACCTCGTTTGATTGAAAACTGTACTTAGTACTACAGTTAGGAAGGATTTTGAGGTACCTGTTTGTTGCTTAAGTGTTTCCATTTTATACTTAAGCTCGGCAAGGAAATATTGTACTTTGCAGTTGATTAAAAAGCAGCAAAACATTGTAAATATACAAGAGTTTATGATCAATACATTGAATACAGAAGTAGAGTACATCAGTTCATCATATTAGTTTAGCCTTAACTACAGCTCATGGTGACGAGAGGCTGCAGCATCTGTAGATATAAAAGGTTAATTCTTCACCCGCGAAAACATTTTTAGGTTATCACACACTAATAAAAACATAGTTCTGCACATTATATTCCTTTTCTGTGACAATCTGTAAATACAGCCCACTAAATTTTACACACTGAATCTTTTAAAAGCGTAATTTCACTTCATTCATTCTCTGCTCGGTCTACTGAGACAAAATTTGGCTTCAGCCTCGTGATAACGCCGCCATCCAAACTCATCCCTCCACGACTCCTCACCTTCTCTCTGCCAAAAAACCTCCCGCCTACTTCATTAAAGGATGATTAAAGTGATTTATGATTTATTACATTTTTGTAATGACTCTTTCATGAATTTAAAAAGTCCGCTCCAGAGTTCGGGTCAACTCAAGTTCACTCCTCTAAGGTTACGTTGTGACTTGACTTTGCTGATTGAAATTTAGAAATTTTAAACATTTTATTCTGAAGAAAACTCAGATTTGGTTGCACATGGGATGATATGTAATTATATATTATGTAATTATGATGTTAATTATGAGATTATAGTGAAAAAAGCTCCACAGGGCAGGAAGCTGGAGGGTTTAAAGCCGTATTAATACCGATATTTAAGAGGCGGCAGGACCAGTGTGTGATTTCACACAAGCCCCTTCTTTAATCAGACCACTTCCTGTGTTTAATGCAGCATTGCATAAGACCATCACCATCATAATCATCCAGACTTCCTGAGTGTAAATTAAAATCCATTTCTGTCTGTCTCCCACTAAGTGGGTCATTGGGACTAATCTCGCTGTCTGTCTCTGTTTTTTCGAGTGATTGGACGCCTCCGGTCTCTCCATTCGTCATTACTCCGCCGCACGTTTTCAGCCTCTTTCCTCTGCTCCTTGTTCATCATTCACCTCCTCTGCGCGTCTGCATCCCTTCACCTCTCCTTCTCCATCTCTTTATTTACACTCTCTCCTTCCTCCCCCACCCTCCATCTCTCCGTCTGTCGCCCCGTCCCATAAATGGACCGTGAAAATCCCATCAGAGTACAGGAGTGAGAGGGCGTTGATAAGTAATGAGCAGTGCATGAATAAGAGATGGATGCCACTTAGTTAATATGGTGTCCTTCACGTTGAGCGAGATCGATGCCTGGCTGTCTTCCTCACTCTCTGTCTGCACTTGAGCAGCCTCTGAGCCTCGTGCACGTCTTTCAAATGGCTTTTGAGTTTTTGAAGTGAAGTGAAGGGTTTTATTTTGGTGGGTAGCACTCTTTTCCTTTTTTGTTCAGCCTGTTTATGTCAGTACCATCCCCCTCCTCCTCCTCCTCCTGCCTCTTCATCGTTCTTGTTCTTCATCTACTTTTTCTTCATCTTCTTCTTCATAGTGGCACTCAGTGAGGTCAGTACTGCAGAGCTGGATTTATTTTGATGGGTAGCATTCTCTTCCTTTTTTGTTCACCCTGTTTTTGTCTCTCGCTTCTCTTCCTCTTGTCCTTCATCTTATTTTTCTCTGTCCTCTTCTTCCTCCATCTATTCAAAACAAACTGCTGCTTATACTTCTGCGTACTGAAACGATTTTTCTCAGAAATGTCCAGATATTTCAGTGTTTTGTGAAAGCTTTCCTCGAAGAAAACATTTCAGTTGCTGATTGCAACCCCTTCGCGTTCCTAGTGTGATGAAACAACCGTGGTGGCAGCAAAACACACAAAAAACATGAAAAGCACGATCAGGAGCCGGTGTTCAAACGTTGTAGAAGGAGGATATGCAGCATTTATAGATCTAAACGGCTCACAAGGCAACAAACAAATAACGATTCTTATTTTCAGGTGATTATGAAAACATAGTTATGCATATTATATGCATGTAAAAGCAGCCCCCTTAATCTTACACACTGGACCTTTAACTCACAAAAACACACAAACTCTGTTCTACAGCCACACATTTATATCTGCCAGAGGAGTAAGAGGCCACTTTGTCTTCTCTAATATATTATTCTGTGCAGTAATCCTACTTTATCTTGATCTTTGTGTAATTGCTTATCTTTAGCGATCCTCCTCCCATTGTTCCTGTCAGATCTTTAATCATTTTTGTTTATTATATTCAGATTTTTACACTGCAAATTGTTCCTGATCAAAACACGAGATTAAGCGTGAAATTAAAATCAATTAATTACCTGGATTTTAAATCTCATAGCCCGGAGAGTACTTTGAAATGAATAATTTAAGACCCTTCCTGATCTCTGCAGCTCACTGGTGTTTGTTTGTTTTGTTGGCTGCCATGCCTGTAAATGTCCTGCAGATGTAAATAATATTTATTTAAATATGGGCTGATAATACATTGATAGCTACCATGATTCAGCAAAGGATGCTTGTGTTTGTGGTGTATTTGTGTGTGTAACCTGCGGTTGTAGACTGTAAGTAACGTCATGTCTCCTGTGGTTTAAACAGATCTCTAGTTGTCAATCAAATTCCTTGGAGAGTGAAGCAGCAGCACAAGTGTGTGTGTGTGTGTGTGTGTGTGTGTATTTTGTTGTTCGATTAATCATCGTTGCAACATTTTGTGTGTTTTTCAAAGCCGATCTGTGAGAATTAACTCACAGAGACAGAGAGAGAGAGAACAAGGAAAGACATGTGGATCATCATTGTATTTGTTGTAAATCAAACATTAAGTACATCGTGATGCAGCCCGGGGGTATGACTATCCCACTGCTACACACTGAGGGACACACACACACACACACACTGGGAAAGCATAAATATGCATAAGTGGAGCGAATGAACTTCCGCTGAGGGGTTGCAGAGGAAGACACACTGATCCAGTTTCCTCCGATCAGTCAAGTAGAAAACACACTGCCTATTTAAAGCTGACACACACACACACACACACACACACACACACACACATATATATGCATCCACACGTGCATTATGGTGCGTGCATACGTGTGACCTAGCTCAGTTCAGTAAACAGCAGCTAGCTGTGAGAGTTAAATATTAAAATCCATAAATGCAGAGTTGCCGGTTCTTCTGCTGAGTGTGTTTTAGTGTTCGCACCGTCATCTGAAGATCATTTTAAATGGGACACATCTGATTTTTGTCACATGCAGCGGATAGTCACAAAGTCAAAATGTCTGCCTTGTATACCCACCATCCACCTCAGCTGCTATCCTATGTGTGAAAATGTTGCAGCTGTACATAAACCAGGCTGCAATTACGTTTCTATCAGAATGCATTTGTCAAAAGACATTAACAGTGTTTAAATGTAATTTCTTGCCCTTTATCTGCTCCACTGTGTACCCCCCCTAAGATCTTCCACATCCTCTGCCTGAAAGTGCCTCTCTCCTGGTTCCAAACACCTTCAGCTTGGCTGATCAAACAATATGTGATTTAACATATCTGCCTCTCCTGTAATTGCATTTTTTTGGGGGGTAAGTGTAGGCTTGTGTCTCTCTGTATGTTAGCAGATAAGCCTTGATCAAAATAGGTTTTTCCCCAGGATGTTAGCTTATCTGCTTCTTTGCCCTGGTGGATTACTGTGTGGTACCTCAGAAAAACTGGATCATTACTGAATGGGGAATAACGTGTGATCTGTGTACGACAACAAATTTTAATGTCTCCCTCGGTATTTTGATTTGCACTGACATTTCCACATCTCTTCTAACTCTTTCCAGTCAGCTGTTGTTGTTTGCTGCCTCAGACAGTGAAACAAAGCCGCTGCTGAAGTTGTTGGTGTTGTAGTTTTACAATATTTCAAAATATGAGCTCAACCTCCCCACGCCGTCCGTCCACCCACTTTGGCCACCTCCAGAAAATCATGTGTCGCTTCCTGTGAGTCATAAAGACTAGACTTTTTTTTTTTAGATCCGTCATACAGTGGGATGTGTATACAGTATATGGGATCATTGGAGGATTGTTTAAATAGTGTCACCCAGCTCGGATAGTGATTTGAAAAAGAAGGCAACATTTCTTCTCTTTTGCTTATTTCAGTCCACAAATCAGAAAAATTCATCACTGCATGTAAACCAGTCGTTTTAGATCAGTATTTAACCAAGTGAGACGATGTACAGGTTCAGAATTTTGCTCTGTTTCTGATTACATGTTGAGTGTTTCTCACTGAGGCCAGCACTGCAGCTGTGTTTTTTTGTTGTTGTGGGTTACACTCACTTCCTTTCTTGCTCACTTTGTTTTTGTCAGCATCCTCCTGCGTCTTCTATTTATTCAAGACAAAAAAGCTCCTTGTGGTTTTAAAAATGGGAAAAACACACAACTACCCTCCACCAAAACTAGTTTCCCTGAACTCCTGTCTTAATATATTTCAGGTGACAAATAGACCATGAAGTTGCTGAAGGAAGCATCAGTTTTTAGATTTATACCCCTCTCATTTAAAGTAGTTGTTGATGAGATTTGGGAGTCGTTCCTCATGCTGTTTGGTCCTCAGCTGCTGCCTGAATGTTTTTCACCCTTAAATCTACACTGTCCAAGAATATACAATCATGTCCACTGATGCACTCTTGAAATGTTCTATAATTTATGATGAATTTATGAAGTATGTTAGTCGGCAAGTTCATAGAGATGTCAGCTCATGTTTCCAAGACAGACGTCCAGTAAAAATGGAGGGAAGAAAATACCATCTACGTGTTTTTATGAAGCTGCAGTTGAAGTTGCATTAAAGTCTAAAAATGACACTCTGGACCTTTAACTGAAATGTTTAATGAGGCATCAAGTGTGTGCCAGTGAGAAAGAGAGTATAACCAGATGGTCAGTGAGTGGGTGGCTGATTTTAAGACTTTAAGAGATGATGTAGATTTATTCTGGTGGAGTAACATGACTGCTCTCAGCACAGCTGACATGGCACGAAGACTGCTTTGTGCAAACTTTTGTCTATCCTGGGAAACACGCTCCAGATTCACTGACTGCTGGCATCGTTTAAGTCTTGTGTTTCTCATCTGTTGGCATCCTGACAAAACATTTTGACAAGCATGTTACTATCTAATCTGCTGTCTGTCTGTTGTTATCTGTGATGTTATTTATTTGTGTACACGAAGCCTTTATGTGGGTCAGAAACTCGCTTCATTTATAGTAATACAGCGCTTTAGATATCGAATATTTGCCAGATCTTTGAAACGTCTGGCTTGTATGCATTGGAGTGTAAGATCACAGAGTCCTATTGTTTTCAGTACATCATGGTGCAGTATTTATGGGTAGCATGAGAGTTGTCAATCTGCTCATGCTTTCTTTCTATTTTAAGACACAGTGGGACGCATGTTGTGATGTAAAAGAGAAGAGTAGCCGCTTTTGATCTCAGTCAAAGCAAGTTCATATGAAATCCATAAACATCAGCTGGTCAGATTACTCGTGCTTCAGTAATAAACATCACACCGACATCAGCTGCTGTTTTCTATACATGCGGCATGTTATTGTAATTTTATGCTAAAGAGCACGGACAGTATAAAACACCAAGTGTAAACATGTTTGAATTTTAATGACTAATATATTAGAGAAACACGTCATCACTTAATACGAGCACAGCGTGAAAACACTGTACTGATTCTCTCAGTGTAACAATGTTTTCTATCTAATGTCTAATATGTCCTTTGAAATTGAATTCAGCGCCTCAGGCGGTAATACTAGAAATTACTACAAATTTTATATTGCAAAAATAGTTGCTTTCATCTCCCGGAGACGCTGCCATTGAGGTAATTTAGAGCGAGTGCTGAACTGTGCCGACTGGCTGTGCCTGACTAACCTCATTCCAGATGGCAGCTTGCCGACCATGTCAGGTCAGCCTCACTCGCTGTTACCTCAGGCCTAGAAACACACACACACAATACACACAATGCAGTACAGAGCTTACGAGGACGTTATGTTGACTTAATTCCCGGGAACCCTCGAGGACCTTTGAAACATTTACATCTATATCTACATCTATCTAACATCTCAGTTAGTATAGTTAGTGTAGTATATATTTTTGTTGTGTCAGTTGCAGTTGCCTCTATGAAAACTTCATTAATGATCTTAATCATTGAAGCATAAAAATGAAAGAAAACAAATGAAATTGACATATAGAGTAATAAAGAAAGGAGGAGAAAAGAGTCAGTTCAGCTGTCAGAGACTCTTCCATCAAGCAACTGGCCATCTATTTCCCGGGTGTTCAACAGAGAGTCCACAAAGTTACTACAGGGAAGCCGCCTAAAATCTCTAATATACTAACACACACAATAACATGAACTATTATTAGATAAATTTGCCTAATAAAGTTGGTGTATAAATTATTAATTTTGTGTTTTAGAAGTGTGACACTAATTAGGTGGAGTACTCTTTTAAGAGGATGTAGGAACCTTAACGCCAAGTGTTTACCCTCAAATAAATAGCTGACCTTGTGGAGACTGGATTTCTGTCCTCACATGGGAGCTAAGTCCCCATGATGTGACCCTGTTAAAAGATTACTGTCCTCACAATGTCATGAATACATACACGCATGCACACACACACACATGCACACACCATTGCACAAAGTAACTCAAGGCTGTGCTGCTGGACCTGTGAGCTGCATGTAGGTTAATGCACACTTTACTACACTTCCTCTCCTCTGGCTGTAGCACTGCAGACATGCTCTGCAGAAAGACGTGTGTGTGTAGCTGGTGTTAACCCACTAAACTACAGTGTGTGTGTGTGTGTGTGTGTGTGTGTGTGTGTGTGTGTGTGAGTGAGCGACTATTTGTGGTCTATTTTTGGTAACAAAATGACTGCTGATGCCAGACCTCTGGGGAAAGTGCGGACATCCTATAGCAGAACAATGAGCATCGTTACCATGGTTACAAGCGGCCGCTCATTCATTAGGAAGCCCAATAAATTAAACAGCAGATCGTGTGCTTATAGATGAGCCTTATATGCTGCTTCTATGTATTTGTCTGCTCCCATTAACATTTGCTGTAACAGTCAACCTTATAAGCATGATAAAAAAAAGGTACAGTGTCCCATGATAGGCCGTAATAGATTCATCATCTTCAACAAACTTAATTTACACTCGATTTATGACAATTACGCCTTCGGCGATCTACATACCCTCTGCATTTATTAATATGGAAGATGCCCTGGTTAATTATTGATTAGAGGGGCTGTTCTCTGCTCTGCTGTACTTTTGTTGCCTCGCCGCCTCCCTTCAGAAGCTAACCCCCACGAGGAAGAGTCAGGGTGATAAAGTGATGCTTCCTCCTTCCTCCTGGAGCTCACTCAGGCAGCTCTGGAAGCAGCAGCCACTGATCCCGGTTATGGTTTATCTGAGAGGAACGGGGAGGAATCCATTTCTCCAGAGATGATGTGACAGCGTTGAGCTCTGGTTGGGTGACAAACTGTGAAAGTTCTCGTCATTTGAAGTAGCTTTTTCTGCCTCTGCGGGGACTTCCTTTTGATGTGTTGAAGAACATAAACTTTACAGTAATGTATTACTAATATATTTTATGGTTCATAATGGACACTTAATGAATGAGTATGTGAAAGATGCTGACTCATAGAGATGAAGCAAAACTTTTTGCACAGCTGCTTCGGACATGTTTAAGCACTCAGCCGTATGCTATAAATATTGATGGCTGCATATAGATGGTTAAAAAGCTTCATATAGCAGTTTTAATCATATCTAGGCTTTCTGCTCTGCATGGAGAATAACTTCTGCTCCACATCTTGGTTATCTGGGTTGGAAACACATAGGTCAAGTTGTTTTTTAGTCATGCTAACAATGTTTGACAACTAGTGACGGGATTACAATGAAATAACTCTCAGACAATAACACTGAAAGCCTGCAAAGCTAATGAAGTTCCATCTGCCTCAGCTCTGATTTCTGTTTCTGTTGCGAATTGGCAGATGTTTCCATACCAACACTCTAAAATAACATGAACTTTTGTTGTGTCTTAATTTGGATACTTCTATTAGCACACTTATAATGTAGTACATGATGTACTTCCTGGCAAAGCGTGCTAATTTCAGCAGGTTTGTGCTGTCTCAGTTTGATGCACGTACACTTATGTGCAATCACATTTCACCGCTTGCCAAATTGCAACTGGACGGAGCATTAGCACCAACATTTGACTGCCTGAATATAAATATGAACCATATATACAACTTATACGTGTATATTGCACTGCATAGTACATGTATTTTGCCATACAGACAGTGTGAACGTAGTTATGTGCTCAAAATATCAAAGGTAAGTGCTGAAGTACACAAATAGAGAGACAGCAATGGTAAATATATGAACATGGTATACCTGCTAAACATCAAACCAAAGGTGGACCAGAAATACCTCCTGTCGTATTCAGTTGTATAATGGGATGATAATCACTGCTCCAGCTTTTAGTCAAACACTCAGGTGTTACCAAGGAAACGCAGTTATGGCTTGTAGAAACCCTTCAGATTTTGATTGAAAAAAAAAACACATGAGAAATCTAAACGAACGGTCCTCTGCTGTCCAGTTCATGGTGCTCATTCATTCCTGATGATGTGCACTTCCTCGGCCACTTAAGTCGGTAACTGTATGAATCTAATTTGTGCATTTATCTCTAAGTGTTACATAGAAATCTGCTGTTAGTGCCGTACATTAGCCCTCTCAGAATGACCATTTGAACGTCATATTATACTGACAATGTTCTATTATTAAAACAATGACTGTAGCCTCTGTGACTAATACAGAGCAATCTGGCAATATTTATTTATTTATTGTGGCTTTTTCTGATATTTAGATTGTTTTTTAAAAAAAATTAATTTCACTCCAGCTGGTTAGACGTCTGTTTTGTTTTGATCAGGCTAAAGCTAAACGTGTTCGCTGTGTTGTATTAGCCTTAAAATGACTGGGTAGCACAGCGGCAGAGGATTGGGAGGCTGGGCGATGGGCGGATGAGAGGATAAAGAGGAGGAAAGGGAAAAGGAGATTGGTTTTGACCTCCACCAGATGTGGAACACTAATACTGTAACACAGCTGGCTGGCTGAGGGAGAGAAAGGCTGATTGTTCTGGTGGAGTACAGTTATATATGCTATAATCTTGTATGTATAGAGTCTCATTTTAATCAGTTTTTGACAGCATATGTGTAGCTGTGTGGTTGGATTAAACCAATCAAGAGGTTGTTTTGGTCTTTTATCAAGAATTAGTGCTGGTACAGTCATTGTAGCAGTTAATTAATTACACACACAATCTCATATACATTCTGTCAATACTACATTGGTTTGTTTATGCCAGCGTTTTTAATTATGATGATTTTAATGACCGATTTAGAATCAACACAGCAATTTATAAATATTTTTACTCATTTATGCACTATCTCATGACATGAAGCCATGAGAAAAGCCTTTTCAGAGGCTTTTTATTGATGATTCAGGTTTTTAAAATACTAAAAACATAAAAAGAAATAGATTTTCACACTTGGCTAAAATTATCCATATCCAACACAGAGCTGTGAGTGTGAACCGTCACACACGGAGAGGAAATTGTGCTGCATCTTCTGTAATATATCAAGAACTGGCTGTCTTGGTTGTAGCCAAACTCACCCTGCAATCTGCCACTGATTCACTTTGGCTCTTCATGAGTGTGTGTTTCGTGTGTCTAGAAGGACTAGAGCAACATGTTGACCAAATGTCTAGTCCATCCATTCATTTTCTTACATCTATCCAGGGTCAGGTCACGGTGGCAGCAGGTTAAACAGCGTCCTGAGGGATCACGGGGCATCCACTAGGCCAGATGATATATGTAATCCCTCAGTAGTTAATAGTGCTGGGTCTACCCCGGGATCTCCTCCCTGTTGGACGCGTCCAGAGGAAGATGCCCAGGAGGCATCTGAACAGAGGAAATGGTTGATGATCATAGCTGAGGGCTGTAACATAGATTAACTGGTAAATTGAAAGTTTCCCTTACGCGACAACAATCTGGTACAATTCCCGCATTACTGCTGACACTGCGCCAATTCACCTGTCCGTCTCACGGTCCACGTAGCCGTCACCCCCCAAACAAGATCCCAAGAAAAACTCCTTTGTTTGGAGCAGCAATTCACTCCAATCCCAGAGGGAGCAATACGCCGGTTTCCAGTAGAGAACTGTAGCTTTCATCCCAGTTGCTTCAAACCATCTACCATCTCTGGATGTCATGGTCTGATGAAGCAACAAGGGGCAACCTTGGTGGAGTCGCCCACCCACTGAAAACATGCTTGACTTTGTGTGTGCGGCTTAGTTTAGAGTGCTTTCTGGTTATTTGGTGATTCTTTTGGAGGAAGTGTTGCTTGTGCAACTGAAGTGTTGCTTGTCATGTTGCTTTTTTCAATCATCATCGTGCAGAGCTTAATAAGGGAAGGATTGATCGGTCAGGATGAATTCCAGCTTCAATCAGGCTCGTGCGCTATCGTTTCACAAAAGTAGAACCTCACCACCAAGTGCTTCTTCTTCTCTGGCACCAAAATGCTCCGCTTTAAAAATATCATAACCAATTCAAAAGCCCTATTGAGAACAGAAGTGTTTAGAATAATTGAAAACAGAGATAGAGGAGGACGTAAAAGCTTAAAAATGCAAATGAGAAGGAATAAAAAGGGGGGGTGGGGAGGTAAACGGGGGGTTCAGCCCCTCCTCCATGTCCCCTGGGTATCATTTTGACAAGGTCAACACCACCATCAACCATTCCCCCGGCTGACAGCCAAACACATAAGGGCTGCCCATTGTTCTCCTGTGGTCCACATTAACCCTCCATCTTTTGCCTGAGATTACTCACCGCAACTGTTTCTCTACAACACTGATAAAGTTTCCAAAACTAACTGAGCGCTCAGTGAAAATTAAAATATATGTCCCTGATTCACAGTGAACCATGAAGGAGCTTTTAGAGGGTATACACACACGTGTGGACATGATCTTAAGTAGTCAATGAAAGTTCTAGTGAAAAACCATGACGCCTCAACTTCTTTCTGTTCAGCAAAGATCTCTTGTCTCTGCACCCTCAGTACCTGAGGTTCCTCCAACAGTAACCTTTTTAGGACCCATTCTGATAAAGAAACCTGTTAAATCACGAGTCTGGTCATATCTGGTAACAGTGTTCCTCATATATAGAGAATAAATGCTCAAATTCATCAATGAAATAGGATAAAAATAGAGTATGAGGTGTTTGTGTCTTCCTCATAAATTAATTTATTCACAAGTGCAACTATGCAAACAATGCGTTTTGCCACAGGTTTGATCAGGACTTGGTCAAACTGTAGTAAGTAGCACTTTCAAGTGAGCACTGCTGTTAACGGGGTGCCGTTAGGCTTGCATGAAGAAATTAAACATTAACTTGAAGATTAAGACAAGATGTTGAAGATCAAAACCCCTTAAACAAAAACCAAAGACCACAGTGGCGTCGAAGGGCAGCTGAATGACTTAGCTCCTTTCTGATGAGCAGTAAACTTACATGGCAGCCAATGTCACTTGGGTATAAAGGGTATGAAAGGTGCTATATAAGCACAGTCCATTTATCATTTGCTTGGTAATTGGTAAAGGAAGTGAACCTCGGTCTCCAGTGTCTGCCCTTTGTTCACCCCAATGTTCCTCCCTGTCCACTTCATGGGCTGGATCTTTGCCAGTGAACATAATTAGAAATCGGGTGTAAATCACATTTCTTCTACAAAGTATTTGGCAACAACATTTAGCAGTGCTGTTACTGTCGTGGTTTGTTTGTGTGTGGTGCGTTTCCAGACTACAAACCAGCCTCGCTCTCAGACTGTTTACAGTCTGTGGTCGCTCTGCTGAATATTTGATTTATTACCCTCTTCAAACCTGCACCCTTTTCAAAGCTGAGTTTGGGTCTTTTTGTTCGACCGGTACCTGGTAAGACATTTATCATCATCATCATCCTCCACACTCAACATTAAAGCTACTTTAAGCAGTTGTTGCATGTCTTCACTTGCTGTTCTACAGAGACGGATCCATGGTTTGGAGATTTGCCTCTTCCCATTGCATCCTGCTATTTGTTGAGCCGAAGCGTATCAGCAAACTAACACAGCTGTGCCTCCATGAATGTCACTGGTCTCTCTGAATGTCACCGACTGAATAAATGCTCCTCCATTGCTCCTATAATAAGATAATAAGATAATAGCACTTGTCTCTGAGAGCGGCGCTGAAGGGTGCTGACAGAGGGAAAAAGAAAAATGACACTCCTGTTTGGAGGAGTAATAAAGGATGAAAAAGGTCAAGCGGAGGAGAACAAAAGAAACAAAGGAGGGAAGAAAATGGGTTTGTGAATGTGCTTTTCTGCTCTGCAGGTGTGTTGCTCTGCGCTCAAATGAATTTCTTCTCATCTCTTGTTATTTTTGCTTTCCTCCGCGTGATTTTCGTGGTTCGTGTTTCTCGTTTGTTCCAAATCTCTTCAGTGGCTCGCTGGTCCTCCTCCTGCGGGGCAGACATGTCACATCTCAACACTGCTGTACACAGTTTTCCTGTGGTCTGCTGTAGGTTGACGCATCGTGACTGTAGCCAAATTTAGACCTGGACACTGTGGTGACAGTGAATGCAAGCCCGGTATGAAGAACAGCCTTATGAACTGGTATATTCTTGCAAAAGGTTTTTGCATTTTTATTCTTGTTTTTGGAGAATTTTACTGAAGGAATCATTTAAAGAAAATAGCAATTTATGTTAAATATTTGCACGTGATCCCTTAAACAATCTTAACAATAAGAAAAACAAAGGCAACAACAACAAGCAATTAGTTAATTAAAGGGGTAATTTAATAGCATTTTGTGGGTCAAGTAAAAACCCAGTGAGGGACAATTTGAAAGCAAATTTAAAAAAGAAACAGCCGTCTGATTATTTAGGATTAACAAAACAAACTTTGCTTTGTGATCAGAGCTGTAATCTATTTAAACAGATGCTCAGTTACAGCTTAATTAATTAAGACCACATGCCAGGCTTCAACTTGAATATCTGCAAAGTAATCTAGTATCCAACAGAACGTCATATTCTCTGTGTGGAAATCTGCAGCTAAGAAAAAAAAAAACAGAATACAGCCAACGTCGAGCATGAAACAAGAAGCAAGTGTCAGATTCGACAGTGGAAGATGTGTCATGTTTGCAAGAGGAGGATGAAAGAGACTACTGCAGCGGGATATCCAAAAATAACACCTCATGAGCATATCGAGATGAGATGAAATGAATGAATGAGTAAATGTGGTTCAGTGTTTGGTTGTGCAGCCCTGCAGTTAAAAGTTGGTTGTTGTCTTTGAGTGTAGCTCCTGTAAGGAATACGTTTGAGTGTCTACGTGGTGGCAGCCGTGGACAAGCTGAGAGCAACGTAACCATTTTTCCTTAGAACCTTGCAAAGACAAATGTTTAAAATAAGAACTGAGACTTTTGCATCCCTGAATTAGCTGAAAACATTACACCACTATTGTTTGTCGCTATGTAATGAACTGGCAACTTGTCCTGTGTGTACCCTGCCTCTACAGTGAAAGGCAGGGTCAGGACGTAGTGATGTACAGACTAACTTGTATCACGCTGTATTAGGAAACTCAGCCTGCATTATGTCCTCAGACAGTTTTCCCCTCGTACCAAGGCTACATTTATGTGTTGCCCAGAAGTCGTAGATTTGGTCTGAGTCGGGGAAAGTCTGCTGAAAGTTAATGAAGAAAAAAACACACTTTGTGTTTTGTGCTTTAAGTCGCTGCAGACTTTTTAAACCAAGTCCATGATCCATCAACTGAATCTTAGCATAGTGTGCTTAAGCGCCTTAACTTTACCATATAAATGTGAATCACGTGCTAATTGCAAAGAGCAGATATTCTGGTAGAAAACACATTAAATATGTTGTCTGATACACTCAGTATCAACAATTTTGCAAAAAAAACTGTGCATATAGAAGCATCTTAACTTGGAATTATTCATGATTTTTAGAATTTTTATTGCTGTAAGAATGTTTTAAGTCTCCTTTTTAAAGTTTTTCTTGGAAAATAGAATTTAACGTCAGTGAGACTTTAAATAAAAGAAAACTGTGACCACTCGGACAAAATCTAATCCCAGCCTGCATGCTGGGACAGACTCCAGCTCCCCACTGTTCTGAAAAACAACTAGTGGGATTAGAAAATCAATGAATGAATAAAAGAGGTTTGCTGTTGTGAATGAGGGGGCAAACAGGCAGGTGGGTGGATGTAGTTAAGAACTTTGACCTGATGAACAAGGCTGCAGTGACATGAATAAAGAACCAGACAGTAAGTCAAATAAGAGAGGAGGGGCTGTGCCAGGACACCCCTCGTATGGCACATCCGTCATCCTCTTGTTAGCATTTTGGCATACACACACACACACACGCACACACACAGACCAGACAGCTTGCTGGGCCAGATGGCCTCTTGGTGAGGAGCAGTGAGAAGCTCCACAGAAGGGTTGGGTTGTTTCGTGAACCACGACCTCCACGCGTCCCTCCTCCTGACTCCGGACAGCACGTGCACAGAAGAGGGATGGACAGGGATAAGATCAGCGTGTGTGGTGTGGGGGTGGAGCGGTTATTGTGGAAATGTGGCGAGGGGATTACCCATAAACTGCAAAGACTGTGTGCAGTGGGAGATTTACTTTCATGTATAATCAAGGGAGTAGTGACAGGGAAGAAATGTGTGATCACGAGGTGAACTGATTTGTACATTTTCTATATTGTTTAAAGATTAATCGTTTAATTAATTGTATATTTCTTCATCATTCACAGATTATCTGTTAAATTATTGTTTTGATTTTATTTAGTTTGCACAGTTAGATGGATAACAAATATTATACAATGCACAGAGAGGCAGAAAACCTGGATGGGCTTATTCAAAGCCTCGACCTAAAAAAAACAAACACAACATTAAGACAGAAAGAATAATATGACTACATAAAGTGATGACAAAAACAGTAAGAAAAACATAAAAGCAGAAAATGTGAATATGTGATGTATTAGTGTGTGTATGTGTATATTAAGAAACAGCAGTTGAATAATCTTTTAAACATCCCCGTTTTATTGAGATTATTTATTTTATTTTAGTCCTACAGTTAAAACATAAAGATAAAAAACAGAGCACATAAGATAGAATTAGAATTAAATTAGAATTAGTACATTATATCAATTCCTGCTGCTGCCTAATATATAATTAATTTACTCAGTGCTCCGTAACCATTCATTAATAATGAGTCAGTGATGGCAGAAATATTATTATTAGTCATTTCTTGGAGAGTTTCAATTTTCATATATTTAACTTCACAATCTAAATAATATAATGTGGCAAATACAACTATTTGTGATTTCTAGTAACAAAAAAAAAAAAAGGTCCCCGCTTCTGGCTCTTTGTGTGTATGTGTGGTGTGTGTGGTGTGTGTGGTGTGTGCATTCAGAGAAAGAGGAGCAGGTGGAGACTATGGGTGTGGCGACTGGAGGAGATTCATCATAGCTTGGCATGTGTGTAACAGTGTGCGTTTCCTTTGTCCTGTCTTTCCATATTTACCAGTGACTGATGCACACACGCACACACACATACACACACACATCAGCTGCTCTTCCTGTTTGCACTGTTCTGACTAAAGATTTCGACCAAAGTCTTCAGTGTTTCAGAGCGGTTTAGACATAATTTAAAGCACGTCCCCTGTTGGCTTTCCGGTCCCCCGTTGGTGGATTTGTATTGACGTCAAAGTCCACAGTTGGACAGTTACGCAAGTCCATTTCCACACATCATCATCTGCTCTTCTTGTTTGCACTTTGTTGGACCAAAGTCTTCATTGTGTCTTTGCTTAGTCAATCACTCTAGTATATTAGTATCTCCGTAGTATTGTAGTTTAACTTCCTTTATCACAAACTGTTCAGACGCAACATAAAATATTGCAAAGATTTTGTATCTAAAATCACCTGATATCAGAGCTTTTCAATCTCTTTGAATATCTTACACACAGTGTGTGAAACACTCTCTAAATCAGAGAATTGTGCATCGTGGTGCAGGTAGATTTACACATGCCACATGAGTAGGCTACATAATGAAACGTGACATATAAAAACACACAGTAAGAACTGTTGTCCAAGCACAGCTGCGTTATTTAATTTAGTTTCAGGACTTTTGTTTTGTGTCTGAAGTATGCTGTGGTTGTTGGACTTTAAAGACTTTTAAATATGCAGAGAAGAAGCATGACTGCAGAGGTTAAACCTGTTAATTAACTTGTTTATAGTTTGTGCAGCTACAGTATTTTATCTGTGCTAGCAGCTGCAGGACCGAGATATAAAATATATAAGCTGCCTCTTCAGTGTTATTTTCTGTCCCGCTGCTCATCTTTGAACATGCAAATTAACCTCAAAACAATATTAAATGTTTACTTTTTGAATTATTTTATGCTTCTCAGGGGGTTAATGAAGGGGTCCGAAGCTGTGAGAGATGCTCCACATCTTGCCCACTGGTTACATTTTATATCTGGAAATTAACCGGTGACCAATAAAATGAGATTATTCAGTCGACCTAATTAAACACCATTCATCAAAGTCATTCTGGACAGGTTATTATTGCTCCCTGACTTCATTTTTATGAGCGTGAAATCAGCAGCAGAAGGAAGACGCAAACAGCTGTTGATTGTGATACAGAGAATATTATTATATTATAAATATTCGTCCCCCCCCCACCCCCCATGGCTATTTTATGGAAATTAAGTAGAAAATTGGGGGAAGTGCTCAATTTAGGGAAGAGTAAACAGAGACAATTTGGTGAGGATCAAAGAGTGTCAAACATATTAGTCTCAGTGCTCAGAGCTAAGCTCTTGCTCACAAATAGTTTCCCTAAAATTAAAGATGATACACTGTATCTAGTTTATATTGAAGAGATGTGTTTGCTTATCAATTTATTAAATGATTTTAACGTATTTGCTCTTTGTTTAATTGTGTTTTGGTGTTGGAATATTTTTATATAAAGATGCCTTTGCCTCGTGTTGCTGTTGTTAAAAGAGTAACAAGTGAAAAGGATTTTCTAGACTCTAGATTATGAAGTTAATCCCTATTACTAAGAGAATGCAGAGTCTCTGTCTTGCCCTGGGCAAGGATCTGACATAATCTGAGCATCCAGGGAGGATGGTCTGTTGGGTTAAATGATTACATAACCGGCGTCTTAGGAAAAGCCTCAAAGCATCATCAAAGGAGAAGAGCCTTGATTCAGCTTCATCCATACAGAGTTACAGTAAGATTATGTGTAGAGGTCACCAATAACAACAACAAACAGGCAGGTTTGAATTCTATTTTTGAGGCATTGATGTCATATTAAAGGAAGATTAATGTGGATTGAAGTGAAGTTTTTCCTCTATGAATGAATGAAAGTGTTGAAAATGACCCAACATGCACCAAAAGCACCTCTAAAGTTTTTAAAATGTGAACGTCTGAGGCTTTCAGTGCTTCTGGGCCTCATGCTGGGGTCTATTAAGATTATCAGTCTCAGATTAGGCAGATTATAGTCTTACCTAAATTCTTGCCATGTCACTGTAAGACACGACAGACCACAAGCTGCTCCCCAACCAATCATCACTTTGTCGCTTGTCATCCTTCATAATATGCACATAGGAAGGAGCTGCTGAGAGTTTAATCAGGCTGGTATGGTGACACCTATCACCTAGTTGATTGTAGCATTATATTTGGAGTAAAACTAAATATAATACTGGACTATTTAAGATGGCCGTGGCTTGAACAGTCCAACTCTTTATGTGTTTTAATTTTCTTTTTTCTCCCGTGTGTCTCTGCAGTGCCAGCTCTCCCAGGCTCTGAACGGTGTCTCCGACAAAGCTAAAGATGCCAAGGAGTTCCTGGTTCAACTCAAGAACATGCTTCAGCAGATACAGGTAACACCGTAACACCTGTACACTTGATTGGTTTCTTAATCACATTTGTAGCTATCTAGCTGTAGTTGTGATTATATTTTTTTTATTATACTCTTAATAACCCAATAAATGCAGGTTTTTGAGTATATATATGAGTGCAGTGGTGGAAGAAGTCCCACATTTTATTCCACTTAATTAAAAACTCCATGGCTCTTCAGAAATCTCTGAAAATTATCCCTTTGAGTCTCTGCAAAAACAGTTTACGATAAAGGTCATATAGAACAGACTATATATAGTTAGCATGCTGATGTGTAGCAGGCAAAACTGGGACTCGCTTATTGATTTTCCTCCATGAAGTTCTGGCTTTGCAAGATTGTACCGGGACCAATATCCATATCTGATCAGTTTGCACCGTGTGCAGAGGTCTTTACATAATTTACATCCTCGTTAACGTCTAAACACAGTTTGCTTTGGAGAACCTGCTGGTAATGGGCAATGAGCTCCAAATAAATCAGTCATAGTGAAACATTTGGACTCCTCGCCGTGCAGCGGGGAGGTAAATCCACCGAATCACTACACACTAAAACAAACCATATCAGCCAAACGTGTGTGACCTGTGTATATTTGTGTGTGTGTTTCGCCTGTGGACAGCATTAATGTGCAGCTGCTCTCTCCCACAGCATCTGCCGGTCATGCACACATTTTCACACACACTCTGTCTGCGCTGTCGTATCTTGTCAGCTGCAGCACTACGAGCAGGCATTAAGAGTCTTATTGCAAAGTGAAGAGGATTGCATTCAAGTAAAAAACTCTTTGCACTACTTTGTCTGTGAGCCAGAGAGCAGGCGGAGAGATGGATGGATAAAGACAAAGAAAAGTGTTGGAGTGGGGAATAAAGATCTCCAGTGCTCATCCTCTTATAGATCTGAACTGTGAAACTCAGCAGAGCGAACTTGATTGGAAATCACTACTATCTAAGTCCTCGTCTCCTCATTATTTGAGCTCTGCGCAGAGATAGAATGCCCCTGTGGATGCATCGTTAACTGCCAACTACTGTAGTCCTCCACACGGACCTACAGTACCAACAAACCCTCCAGATTAAACGATAAAGTAAGTTGTTTGTCTGTGCCTTATTGAACGGCACATAGTTTTCAGCTCTGCAGGACAATGTTTATCTGTTCCTTCCAAAAATGTTGGGAAATAACTGCACTTGACAAACGACACTTCTGTGGTCAGTTTGTTGATGTTCAGACACAAGATGACTCGGTTAAGTTTGGAGAAACATGATGGTTTGAGTTAAAATACATAATTAAGGTTAAGGAGACCATCATCGGCGTAATTACAATAATAAACTCAACAGCGCTGGCTGTTGGAAACAAACGTCAGTCTTCTGTGTTAAAGTCCATCCAGATCTACTTATTATAACTTTGTCGTCTGAAGTATAAAAAAACATAAAATTAAATACATATACATGTACTTCAGAACTACTACTTCTGCTTCTGCTACTTTCCAACATCGGGTTTCCCGACACTTAGAAAGAGGACAAGGTGACTGTAAAGTCGTGGATTTGACATACATACACTGCAGAATGTGTCAAAACTTCCAATTTCTAATTATTAACTCATAAGTTTGTTCCTAAAAACAGTAAAAATCTTTAAAAATCTCATTCATGTACTATGAATATATGTGGAAAGCTCTCCCAGAGGAGTGGAGGCTGCACGGTGGGTGTATACTATATTTTTATGATGTATAATATGGATGTGTGTCTTGAGGGAGAATGTTGGCGAGCACGGCAAACAGACGCTAATCAGGATGCGTGATTCATTTTTGTTTTTTCCGTCTGTTGAAATAATGAATGTTTGTTACTGTTTGTGTGCAGGAAACAAAAATAGAAAGAGAACAGGATGTTAAATGAACGAACATTAAGCGGCTCTGCGCTGCTAAATGAAGCAAAATACACCAACAGATCTATTTTAATCACCGTGTCGATTTGATTATTCCTGACTGAAGCCCATAATGAGAATGAGGAGACATTTTGACCTTTTACTTAAATAAAAGTACTAAAACAACACTGAAAAATACTTAATTACAAGTCCTAACTTAAAAATAACCATAAAATGTTCCTGAATGTCAATCTGACCGTGTGTGTGTGTGTGTGTGTGTGTGTCGCTTCAGGAGAACGGCGTGGAGTTCGAAGCTTGCCTCGTGGCGCAGTGCGACTCTCTGATCGAGGCGCTCACCAGACAGAAAGCCAAACTGCTGACCAAAGTCACCAAGGAGAAGGAGTACAAGCTGAAGGTGAGACGGATCGATCTGTAGCTTCTGATAATTAAATTCAATGTGAATCAGCTGGCTGCATTGAAAAGATCATGTCAATATATCAGCGAGTAGAGTCTCGTCGCTTATAGTAAGAAGCTGATTACAAAAATATGTTTTTTAATAAAAAGTCTCAGCTCCCAAACCGGTGATGTTTTACTTTCCTCTGTAAATCCACCGCTGGGGTTTTCCTAAGTCGTAGAGTACTACATGGACGCCTGCCCAGCTTCAACGTGCCCGCCGACCGACTGACCGTCTGGCTGATGGCGGGGGTTGTTTGGACGGAAGCCCCAAGGACAGCTGTTGTCATTATCTGCAGGCTGGGGACTGAGATGTAGCCAGAGGGCAAAGAGCTGGAGGCTGCTCGTAGATGTCTGATAAACTACAAGACGTTTTTACATGAATAAATATTCAGGACACTTTCGCATGAAATCACAGGCTCCTATTATTCATGTGAAGACAAAAGAAAACAGACAACGCTCGAAACCAAAATTTGCAAGACGTGAAGCAGCTGATGATGCTGCTGCATCAGACATCTGTCACTGATATTGATTTTACAGACAATATAAGGAGGCACATTATAGGAAACATAATGTAAAATGTCTTTAATTGCTTTGCGCGAGAAAAAAAATGAAAGTGAAGCTGAACAATTAAATGAAATCAAATTAAATTACAGAGAATGACGTGCCAAAAATAAGATGTCAAACGAAAAATCATAAAACAGTTAAAGTACAGAAATAAAGAAGTGATTTCAGAGATTAAAAAAGTTTTGAAAACTTAAAAAATTAAACGTAACATAACTTAAATTCTAATTATAGTAATGAAGAAAGTACATGTTGGAACTGCTGCTTCTCAACTTAAATCTGTGTTTTTATATTAGTCATAACACCTCGTACACGTTCCTCTAACCCCGCTAAAAACCTCTAAACTACATCACACTTCACAGTTTGGCAACATTATATCGGATTATATTTAAAAGGCTGAAAGTGGATGTCATATTGTGCAAATATAATTTTAACCAGGAATCTTCACACATATTCGTTGCACTTTTCACACCACATCTACACCTCAGAAAAAAATATATTTTTGGAGGGAACACAGCACAGTGTTCATTCTTGGACGACTTCAATCACAAATGTAAGTTACGTAAGCGCAGTTCCAAGAAGGCAGAACTCCTTTTTTTATTTAAAATCGGAAGTGGAAGGTTAAAAAGCTTAAAAAGACGGATCTGTTTCAGCGGATCTTCATACGTTCTGACTGTTAACTCACCTTTTGCCCTCTCCCTTTTTTTTAAAAGCACTTAGAAACCTTTCAATCTGTTGTTGCAGATACAAATGTGACCAGACACAAAACATAAAAATAAAATCTAAAGACCGCCTACACCAAAAGGACAGAGTTTAATCCACCCAGTGAAGTAAACTGCTGCCAGCTGTAGCTGCTGTTAGCTCCATTTGTTAGCCGGGCTTTGTCAAAAAACTGGTCATCATGAGTCCGACCATGTTAGAGGAGTGCAATGCTAAAACGGTGTATTACTCCAGCCAGGGAGAGACAGTAACTCCAAACATTCTTTACTTGCCTAAATCTAATTCAAAACCTCAAAGCCTCGTCTTAACCCTCAAACAACCTGATCAAAATGTCCAAATTTTTCACAAATGTCAACAATTTTAACAAATACATCCACGTCACAAAACGTCCTGTGTCGTCACTACGATACACATTCAACAGTGCAGACGCAGAAACACACTTTACCGTAATCCAGCGGCGGATGGATTAATATTCACTTCTCTCTGACTCATACAGATGAGTGTTTGTCTGAGTCCTCCCATGAATGAGATTAAGGTTGAAGTGTGAAGCCAAAACTGTCATTTTATTTTAGATCAGACCTGCCAGTTTTCTGCTGTTCTTAAATCTGATCTTTGTTTACAGACTTCAGACTGACTCATTCCAGTGTAAAGACTGTTAAAACTACCAAAGATTGGGCTCTAACCTGACCTGAAATGTGGTTCAGGGCGCAGAGAAGTGTGCCTCGTATCTCAAATCTGGGCTTGCATTAACATGTTTCAATATTCGCACCCCCCTTCCAAATTAATTTCACGTGCATGTGTGACATATTGAAAAAGCCCTTCAACCAGGGCTGCAGGAGCGCGTACTGTAGGAAGGGGCTGATGGCATGTCTCAGCGGGACAGAAGGAAATTGAAATAAATCTGAGATTTGCTCAGGCGTCACGCTTCACACTTCATGTTGTTTACGCAGGAGATAAGAGCGGTCGCTTTCGCCAACCTGAATTGAAAAGCATTTTCTCATGGTAAATAATTTGAGTGTCTGCATGTGTGTGTGTTTTGCTATAGGTAAACTCCAGCTGCATTAAGGCGACACATGGCTATAAACGGTTTAATGACCTTTAATTGACATTTTATTCATTTCTTAATCCTAAATCCTTGAACAGAACCAAAGACGGGCGCTCTGTCGCCTCGCTGTGCTGAATCGTGTTTATTTATTACTGACCCGATGCTTTGTTGCTTCCTGTTGCTCTGCACGGCTCGTGTCTTGAAGAATTTCTTGTTTTCTTTCAGTTCTTGTCTCTCTGGCACGTTATTGTTTTCTTTTTTTTATCACTTCACTTCACTGCTTTCAAAACATCTTGCCAAAGGACTGCAGTTGAAAATTAGCCAGCTGGAGAACGCTGGCACATTCACAGAAATGTAGATTAATGTGTGCTGTCTCCATAAATAAATAATCCAAACATTGTTGTATATAAACAGCCAAAGTGTGTAAAATAAAAAACAGCTTGACGCGGCTGTGGCTCAGGAGGAAGACGATCATCGGCTCCTCCAGTCTGCATGTCGAAGTGTCCTTGGGCAACATACTGAACCCCAAATTGCCCCCGAAAGTTGCCCCATTGGTGTGTGAATGGCAGCCAATGTAGATAATACATAGCAAAAGACAAAGCAAATAAAGGATACACACATAGATGAGACATTAACCAAATGACTGAATAAATGTATTCATGAAAATATAGTGTTTTTATTTATATAACACCTTAAAGCCGACAGGACCAAAGAATAAAAACAAATAGAAATACATAAAACTGTATTTGCACACACGCACACGATCACGCTTTCAGATTGTTTTAATCCTCTTTCCACTGACTCTTCATGCTCTTCATATTTAAGTTCATACGGCGGCTGACAGGTGAATAATTAACTGTGTCTATCTCATTAACCGTCAAATAAACGAAGGGACTAATTCCAAAGACTCTGTCTAATTAACTCGATTAATCATTCAGGCAGCCGTTTGGTTAACGGTGTAATTAATTATCGTGGATTCACCGACATCAACAAGACGCTCTCTGTCAAATCTCGCGCTTCACCTCTGAGAAGTTGATGTATGTGCACATACACACATGCGTGTGCAGGACGTGTTATATGTTCATGTATCTGCTGTACTCTGAGCTGATAGTTCAAGATGACTGATCAGCTGAAATGTGGTGCAGGTGTAAACAAAAGGCTAATAAGGCGGTGACAGTTCGCTGAGTTTCAATTAGACTTGAACGACTGGCTGTGACACGCGTTCAAATCTCATTTCCATCCTGCTCGGAGTTCAGCCAGCAGATAGCACGGGATGTTTGTGTGTGTGAGTGTGTGTGTGTGTGTGTGACACAAAAACAGAGCTAGATAGTGAAGGAAGAGTCACACCTCACCTCTCCTCACGTCATTCTGTCAGCCACTTTTTTAAATTTTTGCACCTTTTCCCTGCCAGTCGGTAACTCACCTATTGTTCCAGCCGGCTCCAACCACCTGATCCACACTAATCTGCACACCTAATCACACTCCACTAGTATATACTATATGACAACATGATGCCAGAGGAAGAGCGCCAAGCGTGCCCTGAAGTTGCCCCGAGTGAGATCGCTTCTGTCTGTGTTAGTTTGAGCTGAAGACAACAAGTTTGAGGCTGAAAGTGAGTTACCCAGACATCTGTAGTCTGCTCCTCAACTCTGCTGGAGGCTAGTCGCTCGAGGCTAAATCACTACTAGCACAACACACATGAATTTCCTACCAGTGAACTGTCAGTGATCGAGTTGTATTGTGGGTAACAAAAAAAAGATGATATCTCTGCTCCTGCATTGATTTTAATATGTTTTTTTTTATCATGCCCTCCACTCCATAATTATACTCCAGGTATATATAACAACATGCTGCCTGAGGATGAGCGCCAAGCTTACAAAGTGCTGCCGGTCCACAGGTTCTTCATGTGTTCTTCAATCTATTACATATTTATGTAAACATTCAGCTTCCTTACTTTTCTGCATTCTCATTTTTTCTTTGTGTTATTACTGAAAATTTAGGCGATGTGGCCTCCTAGTAAACTGTACAGCTGTAACATTCAGACCACTGACAACACCTGACACGTTATCATGGCACCTGTCGGTGGCTGGGGTATTTATTATATATTAGCCAGAAAGTGTTGGGCAAGTATAAAGATCTGAGTGACTTCGAGTCGTCTGGGTCAGAGCGTCTGCAAAGCTGCAGCTCTTGCTGTTTCCGGTCAGTACCTGTCAAAAGTGATCCAAGGATGGAAAGGGGGTGAACCGGTGACCGGGGAACCGAAGGCTAGGCCATGCAGTCTCATCATTGCTGCTCTCATTTTGGTGCCGGATACCACAGCATGCTTTCCGAGGTCCAGTGGAGGCCATGCCTCGATGGGTCAGGACTGTTTTGGCTGCAAAAGACACATACACATACAGTATATAACGGATTATTTCCACATACACTGTGCCAGATAATCTTGAGCAATCACAGTCTTTCTGTCGCCTTCCAGTTTTTTTAACCTCCGCATGCCCTGTGGACGCCGAACCCTCTCGATTGTGCTCGACTTGGTCGTGCTGGTGTGCTGTTTTAGCATCGCTGGAGGGTAATTCTGGTTAAAAGGGAGTGCAGGTGGTGATGATGATGTATGATGTTGTATCTTTATTAGCTGAGAACAGCAGCAGGTGGGAGAGATGCCGCTGTGATAAACTCAAATCTCTTCACAGCAGAGTCTGTCTTCTTTTTGGATTCAGCCGTGACAGCGTGTGAACAGTGTTTTCATTAGTCTTTATTATTTATGATGCTGCTGACGCGCGTGGCTTTTTGTTTACGCGCTGCACAAAGCTGACTGGTCGGACTTTGGAGTGCAGTTATTTATTATCCGCTGCAGATCCCTGCATCCTGCATCGGTCCTTTGATTACTGAGCTGTTAAGGGAAATTAATAAATTCTCTGAAGTCAATAAGAGGGAATTATGCACTTTACACAAAGTGTAAGCAAATATATTAAGACTGTTTGCTGGTGGCTGCACTCTCCATCCTTCGTTCTTTTGTTTTAGCATTGAAAACATCACAGAAGCTCAACACCAAAACATTTAACAACTGATTTCTCTGATCTGCGTCTTTGTCAGGTGGTGCGCGACCAGATCACCCACTGCACCATGAAGCTACGTCAGACCACCGGCATGATGGAGTTCTGCCTGGAAGTCCTGAAAGAGAACGACCCCAGTGGATTCCTCCAGGTAGCTACATAAAACAAGCTATAGTCCTCAGATTTAAGTCAAAGTTACTTTGAGTTCATCTTCAGTTTGTTCTGAGCTCATTGTTCCTGTCAGTTTCACCAAAAACCTCGCAGTTACACTGACTCATTGTATCACTGTCCTGTCACATCTGACACTTTCTGCATGTTTATATAATCAGTCATAAAGCTCAAACACAAACTATTCACGTTAAATAAATCAAACAGTCCTGGTAAAACACGCAGAACAGCTAATGAGAGAGTTTGAGGAGCTGTGCCTGAAAGGGTTAAACCAGGTTTGTTTTATCTCTTTGTTATTAACAAGGTCCCCGAAGGTACTAAAACCTACAGTGAATGTATCCACAGCCACAGCCTCTGTGGTGCTGAACTATAAATTATCATGGAAAGATGATCTAAAAAATCTTAAGAGATGTCTAAATTAATTCACTCGTGTTTAGTTTCTGCAGGGAAGTTGCTGATCGTCGCAGAAAAAAAGCAAAACAAACACCAGATCTTCTCTTTTACTTCAATTAAGGCTAAAATTTCAGAGACCACGCACAGCATGGGGTCTTTTTGTACGTTAAAAATATCTACGTTTTGTGTATTTATAAATAACAATGTAGATGTGAAGTTAAAAAGGCAGGAGGAAGCCTGAAAACTTCAGTTCCTTTGAACTAAAGAGGACAAATCAGGTTCGCAGGGAGCCGCTGATATTTTCTGAAGGAGGGAGACTTCACCGCTGATGTGAGAGTAACAACGAAACACACACACACACACACACAGGACGCATCCAGCTTTCTTTACTAATTCTGCAGCTGATCTATTTTTAATTGACCTGACATGTTTAGCTATCAGCAGGCTCGGATGCTCGATAGATGATCAATAGTTATTGATCCGCGCATGTTAGGTCAAACTGAGAAAGGTCAAATGTGTGACGTGTACCTGCTTACAGGAAAGTGTTTAATTGTACGTTGTATTATGAATATTTTCAACGCTTTACCTTGCTGTCAGACTTTTTCTTTGGCATAAACTGTAGAACTTCAACCACAACAAACACTGTAGTTCAGCTGTTTGGATTGATTACAGCGGCTCGGCCAGAAAGCACCAAATAATAAGAAGAAGTAGAAGTAATCTCATGACTCTTTCCATATAGAGTAGGTCTGTTTCATAATTTTATTTACGGATACAATAATTTAACAAAAAAGCACACACCATATGGACAATCTTGTTTTGTGTCTGGACTGTCATACGTCTCTGGGAGTCAAACATAAGTAACATGACTGTGGCATATATAACACACTGTATATCTAAGTATTTGTTCACACAAGCTTATTACTTTAATAACACAAAATATTTACTTATTTTTTTGTAATAAACACAGTTGGTTATGGTAGTTATGGCCTCCACTTGGTGGCATCAGGAAGAGTTATTACATCATTACTAGTTATACTAAAAAAGGGAAAAAATGGGTTGATTTGTATTTCTGTATCTACCCATACAGCGAGGGTCGGAATAGCCAACATCAAATAAACATGAGGCTTAAATGGTGAAGAAGAAGAAATATTCCCTACGGACGGCAAAAACATAAAGAACCCGTGGTGGTGGTGTTTTAAACTCCTCCAACCTCTCAGCTACGTCGATGGCTGTTTCAAACGGACATAATTATATGAGACGAAGTTCTAGTGTCTCTGCCTTCTGGTTATGAATCATCTCCTGCTGGAGAGAAATAAGAGTGAGGTGAAGGGGAGAGATGAAATAGAGATCAAAGACACTCCTGAGGGACACACACACACACACACACACACACACATGCTTTCTATTTCATCTGAATATTTTATAATGTATTGATTATGAGGTTCTTTATGTTGCCAGCGCCTAAATCCAAACTAAAGGCTCTTAAGGAGTCACAGATGGATGTCAGAGCTAAGTTCATGGACGTTTGTAAATACAGTCTGAAGTGGCAAAATGAAGATAAATGAAGCAATTTATGTTGTAATGCACAAAGATATATTTCCAAATCAGAAACTGGCTCATGTTTGGCCTTTAAAAAAAAAAGAAGATAGCAAAGCTGAGTGCAGTTTATCATAATGTATTTTTCCTGAGGCGGTGAAGCTCTTTCCAGCAGACGAGGGGTCTAATTCTCAGCCTTAAATATTTGAACTGCACTAATGCATGCTTCATTTCACCTGTCAGACAAAATGTAATGAAGCTAAGCCAATGGAACAGATCCCAGAACAGTGTGCGGGGAGGGTATCGCAACCTTACAAACATATTTCCACTGTGTGCACGTGTGTGTTAATCTCTTCTACATGGGTATAGCCTGCACTCTTTAACTTCTCCATGTTTGTGTGTGTGTGTGTGTAGATCTCAGATGCTCTGATAAAGCGGGTGACATCGTCTCAGGACCAGTGGGTGAAAGGCGCTCTGGAGCCAAAAGTAGGACCTGAGTTTGACCTCACGCTCACCACCGACTCGCTGCTGCAAACCATCCTGATGCTGGACTTCTGCCAGGGCAAAGGTCACTATAAAAGCACACACTTCCTCTCCTCTTCCATCTGCTGTTCAAATCCTGTTTTATTTTTACATTTAACTCATGAATACAGAATTTATTCAGATATTTATAAGTTTTACTTTGTCCGTGGTTAACATTTCTTGTTTTTAAAGTGCTGCACTGATTTAGTATTGCATTCATGACTAGTCCATGAGATATGTAAACATACATACACATGTATAACATACATACAGACATACAGTCCATGGATCAAGCTCCAAAAATACTTGATCCTACATTAATACAGGAAATACAGTACTTTCACTTTAAAATAAAAAATATTCTCGTATCCTCTGCTGGTTCCACTAGTTAATGAACAAATGATCAAATACGTAAGCAGCAAATTTAGGTTAATTAAATTATGCTGCAGATCTTCATCTAGCAGAAGGAATAACACCGAGTAACCACAGCAGGTTTTTCTGATCTTCTGCTGAAATTACGTGTATGCACCATACGTCTTTTGTAATACAAAGTGGCCGTTAAAATTTTATTCTGTCAGACTTTAAAGAGCTTCCTCCCGAGCCACAGCACACTTTATAAAGCTGTTTTCAGAGGCTGTGTGGGACCCATGTGTAAAATCAGTAGATCTCCCCTTTAAACAGGCTCAATAAATAAATCAACTTGCACAAACAACACAAACACCTTCCCACCTGAGGCAAAGAAAATACTCCCATGACGATGCATTTGATAACGAATAAACAACATTTACTTTCTGCCCCTATACAACAACGTGCACGACTGATTAGCTATTCATTGGCTGTTGCTACCCAGCAACCAGTTGGCATGCATTAGTGAACACATCATCCTTTACATTCATACCGCTGCAGTCCCAGAGATTACGCAGATGTGTTGTTAATGTACATTAAATATGCAATCAGCACAATGCATATTTTATTTTGACGATGCTCCACGGAGAGATCAGGAGTTTTCCTGTGCAGATGTGGATTCAACCTCGCTAAATAAAAACATTTAGACTTTTCATTACCTGCAAAGTATTAATTGCAATCCATTACAAATCATCTAAAAGCATATGCAGTATAATGATTACATACAATTACAATCAGTTTAGTGCTGTGTAGTTAATAAATATTGCATAATAATGTGATACTCTCTCATAATCGGTATATAATATGCTTATAATGCCTTATGGGAGCCACTCCAAGTAAGCTGTTGAGCTTTACCAGAAAAAAAAGATTTTTTTAAAAAATCGGTAACACACCATCACCATGATTCCTCAAAAATGAGACAAACTTAAGCCTGTAAATGAAGCAAGTGACCTGGTTCTGCAGGTCATAGCGCTGATTAAGTTTCAGTTGTTCCCTTTAGTTGCTTGCTTGCGGTAAAACTGGCTAAAACATATATGCAAATTAAGTTGTGATACCATCACATACTTGAAAATACACACTTAGAGTTTCATTCATGATCACCCCTTTATGTTTGTACTCTTTAGTCTCTTTAGTATAATTTCAGCGTTTTCCGATCAAACATCAGGTTTTTATATGAAAACCGCTATTGTGTCGTAATATGCAGATGATACTGTATTTTACATGAACGAAACTTTGTACAATGTTTACATCATCTTTCAATGTAAGAGATTAAATGTTAATGAATTAATGTTAATGAACCTACAAATAATATAAATTAATATAATAAGTATTAGCTTTGCATATAATTTGCACAACTTTAGTGACTTTATGGTCATTTTGGTGATACTGCATATACTTTTCGTTGCTTCAGGGAATACGGATTTTGTGTCATGTTTCCAGTGCAATCACTCTAAATGTATCTGCTGGCCTCACACTCAGTTCCAGCTGCTTTTATACACCCTCTTCTGTCTATTAAAACTTCCAAACCAACGTCATATTTCCAGATGTGCAGGAGAAACCATTATTGAAACAAATGCAGGCAGCAGACAGTGGTGAGGCTGAGATGGAAACAGACAGCCCAGGAGGTATTTCAGAGACTTTTTCACAGTTAATCTCTGTTTTCCCTCCTTGAATTTATTTTGTTACTCCTTCCTCATCCCTCGGCCCCACCTGATAGGCTTTCACGGCCATTCTGGTTGGAAACTCACTGGTGTTTTTGTCCCACAGCGTCTCTCTGGTCTCTTTCCTCTGCATGGTTATTATTTTCCAGCTCCTCTCCAATGAATGGCACCTCTGCAGAATAGTGCTGCCTTCACTGGAACACAAAGTTCCCAAAAATCTGCAGAAATTTGTTGCCTGAAGTACTTCTCTGTTTCCTATGGTAGTGTTTGGTATATCTTCAGTAAAATATATGATGATATGTTAAAAGATCTAAAAATATGCTATACCTCTTATCTCATGGCTGTGGATGAATCAAAGAGGTACTGTGGCAACAAATGCTGTAAAAAGTATTATATTTAAGTACTGATATTGATACGCATATCGATCCCACTATGTTGTTCCCTCTGTCGTGACTGCTGCCTTTCCTCTGTGTCTTCATCGGTCCAGACAGATCCGATAACAAAGGAAAAAAAAAATGATATGAGATGTTCAACTGTGTCTTATTTTACCCTGTTTTTGTTATATTGGTGTTTGTTTCAGCTCCTTTTACTACCACTAGGGTTAGACAGATATGTCTTTTTTATACTTTTTATCATTTGATGTGATTTGAATCATTTTAAACAATTTAATCAGACTGTCTTTCAATCATTTGAGGGTTTTCTCATGTTGACAAGAACATAAAATACACCAAAGCCTGATTTTTGGTGACTTTTGGGGAAGAAATAAGCCAATTTGAGTTTGAGTAACAAAATATGCACCAGTCTTAAAAGCTTATATCGGTCTAACCCTATGTACCATTCACACTACCTCACTCTACCTGAATATACTGTCTTCACATGGGCTACATAAAGCCTGCACTGACTCCAAGCAGTTGCCCTGTAAATGAACCCGGAGCTCTTCTTTATCTCCCCCTAGATCCACATTAAAGCTCCTGTTTCTCTCCCTTCAGTTTGTTTAAAGGCAACCAGCCAGCTGACGACATCTCCCTGTTTGTCTTCCTTTTTCTCATCTTCTATCCACCCTTTCATCTCTCCCTCCTCTCAACCCCGACCCCACAACATTTACAATTTATACGTCTCATCCATCTATACGTCTCCCCCACACAGTGGAGTCTGGACCCTCGGTGCCGGGGGCTCCACTCCTGCAACTGGAGAAGTGCTGCACCAGGAACAACAGCGCCACGCTGGCCTGGAGGGTGATTGCGCCCCCTGGCAGCCCCATCGAGGGCTACATCCTGGAGTTGGACGACGGCAACGGAGGACAGTACAGGGTCAGTGCCTGACTCTAATCTAATCTGAAATGCAGTACATGTCTCTTCTGTAGCTAGTTTGAGTGTGTCTTTTAGATATATGTTTATTTAAAAATAATAATCAACTTGAGTCCATGCAGCAGCAAACACACATGTGCATGTACTTCATCTATATTTGTAATCATGTGAATGTGTGTGCGCTCCCAGGAGGTGTATGTGGGGAAGGAGACGGTGTGCACGGTGGACGGCCTCCATTTTAACAGCTCCTACAATGCCAGGGTGAAAGCCTACAACGCCATCGGTGTGGGGCCTTACAGCAAGACTGTGGTGCTCAAGACCTCTGATGGTGGGTAAAAGCAGAAGAACAAGAAGCAGCATAGTGTTTTATACTAGAGGACACGTGTTGAAGAGAGATGAGGAGAACTGATGAAAAAGAAAGGACAGAAGGACGGGGTGGGAGAGGAAAGGCAGACTAAAGGAAGGAAAGGAAAGAGGAGTCAAGAAGGAAGGAGAGGGGAGTAGGGTAAAGAAAAGGAAGGGAGTGGAAAAGAAAGAATATAGAAAGGGAAGAAAAAGTAGAAGAGAGCAAAGCGAAGGAGAAGGAAAGGAAGGAAGAGAACAGAGGAGTAAGATGTGTGGAAGGAAAAAAGACAACAGGAAGGGGAGGAGAAAGAAAGAAAGAAAGAAAGAAAGAAAGAAAGAAAGAAAGAAAGAAAGAAAGAAAGAAAGAAAGAAAGAAAGAAAATAAATAAAGAAAAAGGAGTGTGAAAAAGCGGAGCAAAACAGACAATGACAGTCTTTCATAATCGCCACAGTGGGATGAGTTTTCCTAAAACACTACACACACACACACACACACACTACACACAATAACAATGGACATTCAGTCTGTTTTCTGACTGATAACTGTTCATCCCTCCTGCCCTCTTTTTTCCTTTCTCCCGCTGCTCATTGCCTCCTCCTCCTCTTCTTCTTTTCCTCTTCCTTCCTTCTCTTACACCACCTCCTCCTCCTCCTCCTTCTTCCTCGAGGACTGTAGCTTCCTTTCAGGAAGGACATTATGTGATGTGACTCTTGTTGGCACGACAAGTGAAAGAGCAGGCGACAAAAGCTCTGGCTGTAAAACAAACACTGATTTTAATGCACCAAAAAATATATATTTAAATTTGTTGTATATTTTTTCTGTGTGTGTGTGTGTGTGTGTTTATAAATATTGTCTGTGTCACCACTTTATTCAGTCATTTATTCAGTCATGCAGCATGTGATTGTATGGCTGTTTCCTTCCTACAGTGGCTTGGTTCACCTTCGACCCGAGCACAGCTCATCGGGACATCGTTCTGTCCAACGAAAACCAGACAGTCAGCTGTAACAGCTACGACGACCGCGTGGTGCTGGGAACCGCTGCTTTCTCGAAGGTGAACACACGTCACTAGTGTCACTTTTTATGCATGCGTCAGATTTCTGGGTGACCAAATCAAGTTTCCACGCCAAGATTATTCAAATTTATTCGACTTTTCATGAATCATTCATGAATCTCAGGGCACCCACTACTGGGAGGTCAGCATCGATCGCTATGACAACCACCCGGACCCCGCGTTTGGCGTGGCGAGGATCAACACCATGAAAGACATGATGCTGGGGAAAGATGACAAGGCGTGGGCCATGTACGTGGACAACAACCGCTCCTGGTTCATGCACAACAACTCCCACACCAACAGGTAGGCGATGCACCGTACTGTAGCTGCAAGGAAGTTTGCATGATACAGTTGAAAGCTCCAGAACAGATTTGTCAACTCCTGTTTCCAATGTTAGCTTTGTTACTTTAAATTCAAGGACAAATTCAAAAATAACTTCAAGAACAATTGAAGAATATCTTCAAGAAAAGGCACCCGAACCACACCCACATTAGGAGTCTCCTCTTCTACATATTTTAGGAAAGTTTGCCAAATTATGCAGAATTTGCAAACCTTGCAGTGTGCGTTTAATTTATTCTAGCTTCATATAGTATAAGATGTGTCTGGTCCACTGCAGGATCAGATGGTGAACAGAACTCCAGGAAATCACCCTGGAGGTTATTCACAGAGCAGACATCAGAGGGGACTCCACAAAAAAAAAGTTATAATAGAGCAGAGATCTACAGCTGTTTTGAGGATCACTGAGAGTAGCTTCAACATAGAAGAGAAGAGAGATGGGGTCGTTTTGCAACAATAGGCTACCGCCAGCTCAACGCTCTCGTCCGAATACGATCACTTCTGGCTCCAAACGGTCAGTTTACACGCAGCTAAAAAACGATAAATTAGCCAGTTCGTTAAACTTTTCATACCTTATTAGAAAGTGTCACTCATCCCTTGAACAGAACTTGTATTTGAATAAGAAGAGCAGGAGACAGACTTTCATCATTATGTGCTCCACAAACACAAACACATACAGGATAGTGATACATACACAGGATAGCAGAGAGACCCCCGGGATTCATACAATACCAACTAACAAACACACCAGGGAGCAGCAGAAGGAGAAAAAGGCTGCAGGAGACATCAAAACATCTCTCTGCACCGACTCTCTCTGTGTCACAATGAAACTATCAAACCCTCATTAAACATTTATTTAAAAGAAATGTGCAAAACCTCTGACTTCCTTCCTCTCTCGTCCGTCCAGACGGCAGATTTACTCCGCCGCTCCATTCGCTTTCACGTCATCAATCAGCTCATGTCTGTGGTTCATGTTGTTATTTACCACATATTGATTTCTCCAGCTCTCGCTCGGTCCAGTCCTGAGGCAGGCGTCGTGTGTTTTGGTGCATGTAGTGTAGAGAGACGTATACAGCTGCGTGCAGGCGTGTTTTACAGAGGCGGTTTCACACCGTGGCTCTTAAGCAAAAACAATTTCAGCAGCACATAAATAAAAGAGTTCATTTTTGTCACAAACCACACAGACGATGAGCTTGTAAAAACTTTATGGACACAAATGATGAAAAATCTGAATCACTGAATGTTTCATTTTTAATGTTTTATTGGCAAACGTAGAATAAAACATGAATGTTTTAAACATCTCCATTAGTTTTTGGTCCACTCGATGTTTTCACACAGATGCTCTCCTGTCTGTCTCTGTCTCTAGATGACTCTGTGCTCACACAATTCCTGCTGACTCTTCAATCCTCTTAACATTTTACTGCTAGCCTAAAAACGAGACTTTCTTTCAACATTTTGGCTTTTGTGGCGGCTCAAAAACTGAAAAGTTTGGTTTCATCTGCTGCTTCATTCCACACCCGTTATGCTGTGATATGATTTGCTGCTATCTTGCCTGCGCGGGAGCCAGGACACCAACTGGCATTCAACAGAGAGTCACCCTACTTTGCTCTGCCTCTGATTGGCTAGTGGTTACTGCTTTCGCTGGTTCATTTGGTTGGAAGGGTTAGAGTTAGCCAATCAGAGGCAGAGTAGGGGCGGGTCTTCGTTGAATACAGGTGGAAAAAGTCAGGACAAATCAATGTGCTGTCAGTATCAGTTTATCAATTACCAAAGGAATTAATTAAAGCAGACTAACTGTTGGTGTGTGTGTGTGTGTGTGTGTGTGTGTATGTGTGTGTTTATAGGGCGGAGGGCGGCATCACTAAGGGGTCGACTGTGGGCATCCTGCTGGATCTGACCAAACACACGCTGACCTTCTACATCAACAAGGAGCAGCATGGACCGACCGCTTTCGAGAGCCTGGACGGGGTCTTTGTACCCGCTGTGAGCCTCAACAGAAACGTGCAGGTCAGTGTGTGTGTGTGTGTGTGTGTGTGTGTGCTGTTGATGTTTAAGGTTGAGCTCCTTTATATACTGTTGGGGAGTTTAATCTACAGCAATGCATCATGGTCAAGAAAGCTCCGAAAAACAAATGTGAAAATGCATTTTCCAGCCAATCAGACAGTTTTTAAATGTTTTATTTCTACTTAATTCATCAGTTAATCAGAATAATTCACCAAATTTGTAGATACGTGGTTTACTGGACAGGAAGGACATGAAACTATGTACGGCACTTGAGTAAATTTACTTTCCACTGCTGTTTCTCAGGCCGTCTGTCCGCTGTCTCCAGCCTCACTCTCACTCAGCGATGATCTCATCGGTTGTTTGCTCTGTTTGTCCGTTTCAGGTGACCTTACTGACGGGCCTGGAGGTGCCAAAGAATACCAAACAGTAGGAGATCCTTCCTCCCCCCCCGAGCGTGCGCTGGATACAAACCAACGATGTCATACACAAGCCTCTGTCCGCTCTCACACGGACCTTTTTTCCAGTCACGTCAGATGGGATTAACCCCTCTCCCATCCTTCTCAAGGTGCCCTCTGTGTTTGGTACACTTCAATGTGAAAGGAATAAATCTGAGTTATCACTGAGCTGCAAATAAATTAGATTGAGCTTGTGGACATCAGCACAGAGAGGGCTGGAGTTGCTGCGTATAGCCGTACTTTTTTCATATCCCTGTTTTTTCCCTGTGAACTTCAAGATACCGACAACACTCCACAATTTTAACCCGAAGGAAAACACAGCCTGAAATCTCTCCATGTGGCCTGAGACTAAACTAATCGACCCTCTCACTCCAATCAACGATTCCCACACTGTGCTAGAAAATAGGTTTTGCTTTAAATTTGGAAACTTTGGCAGATTTTCTGAGCCTTTTTAAATTGAAGGTACGCCACCGGGATGAGGTGAGAAGCCGAGGGAGGAGACGATGCAGCGGTGGTGGTATTGTTGCTCTGCTTCTCTCTCTCAGGTGTGTTCGCGGCTTTCAGAAACTAGATGAAAAGAGTGTTTTGCAGGAGTTCTAGTGGCACCATGAGACGCTTCACTCATGAAATATTTAAAACTCTCAGTGCGCGCTTTTATCCCGGCTGTGGCTCCGGCAACAACTGCCTTCCCCGCCTCACACAAAGTGGCATCAGGATTGTTTGGTGCTGTCGTCAAAGAGGTTTACACACCGAGGTCAAACCGGGAACAGTTTGGCTTAATTCCATTTCGTTTTTTCAGTAATTTGACAGATCCGCAGAGCGCGGGAGAGGCCACCCTGCAGGGGAAATGCTTCCTAAGGTCATTATGGTGCATCTTTTGGGAGTCAGAGGTGTCTCGGTTTGGACTGTTGGTGTGTGATTCACAGTTTATTTGCACTCCACACGTCTGTCTACCTCAGGTGGTAGAATAAAAGAGGGAGAGACAGAAAACTTCTAGATTTATTCATCTGAAGTGATTGAAGGAATATTTTGACATTTTTGGAAGTACAGACTGTGAATAAGTGAAACATCTTTGTTTTTTTTGTATCGATTAACTCGATAAAACATTAATTAGAGATCTTTTAGGTTATAGTTCATCTTAGCTAGTCATCTAACTCTCGAAGCATACGTTGAACTATGCTTTTAAATGTATAGTAACAACACATAATATTAAGTATTAAATCCACATTTGGACAGAATGTGGCACTGTGATGAAAACTCAATAACCTGTGGCAGAAGTTGAGCCAGATCCAACTTTTGGAAAAAGACAATTAGACGCTCAAACCTCCACAGTCAGCCTGAAATGTTACTGAAAGTGAGGCGATCCATGAGGCTGCAGCACCAGATTCTGTCTGAACATACCCTGAATGTAGCATGCATTTCTAGTCTGTAGTGTCCTTCCAGTCTGCATATTAACAGTGCGAAAAGTCTTTGGTTATCAACATCTGTCTTGTTTTGCTGAATGCTAAATTCTCCATCTTGTTACGTGATTCTGCAGATGAGATTTACCCCTTTACGTTCAGTTTTCCTCTTTCAGTTCCCCTTGAGTAGCTGTAAGGTTGTTTAAATCATCTTTTTACACACTGACTGACTAATCAAAGCTATATGATGTTTGCACTTATGAAATAATGAAACCCAAGACTTCATTTCTTCAAATGGAAATATTCATTTTTTAAAAAAAAAATAAACTTTCTGATCTCCACTAGAATTTAAAATTCAGCCCACTCTGGCATGTCAGTGAGGTTAGAGGTTAAAACACGCCCGTAGCGTTTAATAAATTTTCGGATCTGGTGCTAATTTGGTTGCCAAAACTACAAACCAGTTTGCTCCTCATCCTGTTGAATTAATCAAAGAGTTGGGAACGAGGTCAATTAACTCCCGGCAGGAGCGTTTCCAGCCTTGATGTTTCTCCCTGCAGCCTCTCCCTGCTTCTGTCTCATGAAGAAATGTTTTGACCTTGAGGGATGCGTGTCAGAAAATGCTGAAATGAAATGGAACCGAGCCAAATCTGACTTTTGTTTTACAAAGACCGATAGGAACTACTGTACGATGCATCAAGAAGCAGATGAGCGAAGTGCCCGTGCTGTTAATTTGATTCCCGCTCATCTCGCAGTCTCTCTGTAGAATCTCTTTGAGGCATCTTTAATCCGCCGTGCTGAAAATGATCTTGAAGAGTCACATCAGGTAACGCCAACGTTTGACGCTATGTTTCTCTCAGCAGGGCTACGGCAGCCTGGAGAGGACAGTAGCTTCGAAACTCAACCAAACCACTGTGACTGAGAACATATGAACATGTTTTAACACACATTACCCGTGTATATTTGATCCTGATGCAGCAGGGGATGGAGAAGTTTGTTTTTAGGTTAGCTTTTATTACAATATCTGAAATATTTCTATTCCCTGTGCTGCTGTGAGTGTGAGAGACGCGTTGTTAGAGGTACAGATAGAGATTTGGGGGTTTACGTGTGAATGGGAGTCCACAAACTGTAAATACTGATATGTGAGTTATGATTATGACATGTGATATTAAGCATGGAACAAGTTTACATATAAATATCTGAAGCGGTATTGTAAATAGTGTACTGTATTACTGTCTTTGCAACAAGTGATGTTAAAGCCAACTGCTACCACAGCTCGCCCTCTGCTGGGCGGCGGCAACAACAACAACAACAACAACAACAACAGGATTAATGCATTTCTCAAACTGATCCTGTTTATTCAATATTAGCCAACGACGTTTTCATACCTTTAAAAATGGCTGACGTTTAAAAACAAACAAAAACATGTCAGCAAACGTTTTGTCTGACGAGGTCAGCGATCTCATTATCATCAGCTGTCTCAAGCGTTTTTAATCAGGGATTTAAAACAGCAGTCATTTACATTTTTAAGTTTTTATATTTGAATTATTGCAGGCAGCACTTAGGTCTAACTCACCACACTCAGAGTTCAACACAAACTTTATATTTACCAGGCGACTGAACAAATATATCTTTTTCTCTGTCCTATTTTCAGTGCAGAAGCAGAAACACGATCAAATGTGTTACAGCTTGTGATTACAAGAGATTTATTTAATTATAGAGCAGTGGAACGGTACAATAAGCTAATATATTTAAACTTTGCTTTGTTTAACTTCACGTTTTGGGGGTTTTTATTTTAACTGACAAAGAAACACGACTTAAGAATCATGATCGAGCCTTTTCTGGATATCGGGGATACGATGTATTTATTTAGTGATTACCTAGAATGTTAAGTTTGACATTTACATCCCAAAACTGCAAACATGAAGTATATTAGGACACCATTTCAGTCTGCAACTGAACTTTTGCACCGGATGCTGCATTCAAATGATGTGGGACTATGTCATGAGAGAGGAATCACACCCAACTCTACAGGCCCCCCTTTGAGCTCTATGGAGCATTTTAGCGTCTTTCAGCTCATTGTTTTGGTTTCTGGCCTTAAACTTTAACCTTTTGATTCACTCAGACTGTTGAAGAAGCTCTAAAAACCCACCGTACGCAACGTGTCAAGCATTAATGATCAGCCGGTGAACACAGTGGAGCATCTAGCAGCTAAAAAGACTCCTCAGGAGTTGGTGGGGACCAAAATCAGAGCTAAAAGCAGAGTGAATGACGTGGTTACATTTGAATCTTTGGCAAAAAACACGACTGTAAATGAGCTACTGTTGCTCCGTGTTGGGTGGATGTGTAAATAAGCAGCTGTTTGCTAACAGCTTCACTGTATCATCAGTATATGGTCTATAAGAATACGCTCCAGCAGCGCACTCTTCTAGCACGTTTTCCTACATGACCTGAATGCAGCATTAGTGTAAAAGCCAAGATTTGAACCCGATTCTCCCGACCCAGAAAGCAAACATCAAACTATTTGCCAAAGGGGATTTTGCTCGCCTGACATGCCCCAGACTACCAGCCACCACCTTGAGGCTCCATCCTGCTGCTCAGCCTTCCCCTCTGACCGTCCTCCCACCTCCCACACTAAGGGAGAGAGGTGTAAAGTCAACCTGCCCCGAGGCTGACTCTGCTGTAACCAGGAATAAATTTTAAGCCCGTGAGCAAAGTGAGGTGTCTATCAGAAAAACCACAGGGGAACTATTTTTTTTTTCTTCTTCAGGAAAAGTCTGGATGATTTAGGGTTACATGTCTGCAGGCTGCGTCGGTGTCAAAATGTCACGACTGGTGGGAATAAAAGCTAATAGAGTTTGAGAAAGTCAGACATTAACAGGTAAAATGAGGTTTTAATTTTCCAAATGCATTTTTTTTTCTCTAAAATTAATATAAAAATAACACTTCATGTGACAGAAATCACATTTAAAATGAGTCACACTGTAGTCACTCCTGTCTAGATGTGTTATAGTAAGAGTTCTTGGATGGCATGTCCCTTTACCCGACACTTACCCACCCACGAATGTGAGATACTTTAACTTCAGGACGCGGTGCTGGGAGACAAAGCATGTCACTGCGGTTAGCATTTAAACAAATGTCAGATTTATTTACTCTATAAAGTCTGTAAATATATTTAATTACATATTTATTTTCTTTTGTATATTGCCCTCTTGAGTTTGTTCAGTATAAGAGTTGAATGGCTACTGATTATATAAATATATATATACCGTCTATGGTTGATTTCCAAGGGTTGCAGGTTTTAAAAAAAAAAAAAAAAAAAAAGGTTTGCCAGCTACAGAATCTCAGATTTGCTTACAGCTTCTTGAAAACGTGACGTGCTGCAGATAAGCTTCACATTTCCTCATCGTGCTCTTCATGTTTCGAACGTATAAATAAAAAAATTTTAAAAACACAAAAAGCTGCTTTCGAGATAAACGGTGTGAGAATTTGTGACCTCACCCGAGACGCACACTGCCAGATCACACCTCTCGTTTCGCCGTCATCCATCAAGTTTTCTGTTTTTCCTTTAAGTGAAATCAAACAGAACCGTCCCTCTGTAACGATCTGTAATGTTTACACTGAGAGCGCGGCTTCTTGTCGCGTTTATAAGGGTTTACAAAAGAAAAACCACACTGGCAAGACCAGTCCTGCTTTCTCACGGTCCATTAAGAGTGTGTGTGTGTGTTCATGCAAACGTCTGCCAGGACTTAACTTGTATGTACATTGTTTTTTATTTTGATAATTAACCCCCATCTGTCCTGTTATGATCCCCTCCCTTCCTGCCGATGTGAATGTTTTGTACGACTACATGGTTTGTATATGAGAAATGCATTGTAACTGCATCATTTTAAAACCTTTACATTGTAAAACACGAGAAACGCAAATGTCTTTTTTTGTCATTTATAAAAACAAATAAATTAACTGTGATGGAAAATGATTCGACAGAGTCTCCGCTTTCGTGCATTAATGTCCTGTGTGGTTCAGGTTCCATTATTGAGATCGATAAATTGGATTTCTTGACTCAGCGGTCTGTCGGCGGCGACAGTCTCATATTTTACTGCAGACCGGTGCATCTGGAAATCAGCTCACGTCGCGTTCAGCTCTCCTCGTGGCACCGCAAACAAAGTCCTGCAGTGAGCTGAGTCAGCTGATAGATGCCAGTTCTTCCTCTTCCTCTCGTATTTTCCCATCCTGGAAGGATTTACCAGCTCACCTGCAGACACACAAACTTTAACCTTTAATCTCTTCCTCCTAGCTTGTAATTCCCCTTCAGTCATTTTCTAGAAGCACAACAACAACACACCTATTTGCCGCGCTTGTTGCCTTTGATTTTCTGGATCTCCTTGGAGCTGAGGATCAACATGCCGTTTTTGAAGCGGCCCACCTGACCTGTGGGGGCCACGCCAGGACCAGAACCAGACGACACCTTCTTCTTCCTGTCCCTGATGAAAGATGGAAGCACAGACAAACTTTCAACCACTGAGATGCAACAACACAGCCTGTGTAAATATCTGTGAACCATTTTTTAATGTTAAACCTTTAAGAAGAACAAACTAGTACTGCGTTCTGTTAATGAGGAATTATTTAAAGATGATTACATACTCAGTGTCTCTACTAATCAAGTTCTGGAGGTAAATGTTCACAGATTATTCAGACTGACTGTCTCACCCACCTTGGATTATTCTGCTTCTTCTTTTTCTTCAGGTCCTACAGAGCAACGACACAAGGTACAACAAGGAGAGGCAGTGGAAGAATAATAAATGAGCATCGTTTGGTTTATTTTAATCCATTTAAAATGACGTTAGGGTACATTCAGACAGGACCTGGAGCTACAGTGAGTGGTGGGTAGTCATGGACTAAACTCTGATACTCTACCTGATGTGTAACTTTGTTTATTTCATGTACCAGCTTCTAAATCTGAGTCTGGTGAGGAAGTTTCTTTTGGTTTATGTCGGCATCAAGCCGGGTCAATCGGTGAAATCAAAATATTTCCTGATTGTTTCACAGCGGTTACATTTACACCCCCAGCAACCTCTCACCACCGTCACACACCACCGGACAACCCTGCAGCGATTCGCCGCAGCACCTGATCCTGTCTGAATTACCCATAATGATTTAATTACATCCCCAATAACCTTCTAACAGAATTAGTCTACACAGTTCTGTTTGGATTACAGCTGAGACTGAAGGTGTCTTACCGGCTGAACCTCCTCCTTCGCCTTCTGCTTCTTATCCTTGATTTGCTGCTGCAGCACCTTGTAGTTGACGTAGTCCTTCTTTGGAGGCTGATTGAGAGAAAAGTTGTGGATTAGTCTCTCACCTATTAAAAAAAACGCTGCGCTACAGAAGAACCTGAGTCTCCCTTACTCTTGCTCCGAGCATGACCGCTCTGTCCTGTTCGAAAACTCGCTGCTGCTCCTTCTTGTAACCCGTGATTCCAAAGCGATGGACCTCAAGTCGAGCCTGATGCAAACACACACAGACACACACACACACAAACTAAGCCGTGGGAAGAATCAGCTCACACACTTCAAGTTTGTAATTTAAATGAAGGTTGGCGTTAAAAAGTGATTAAACCGTCACCTTTTCCAAACTGAGTTCTTCCAGGCCGTTGCTTTTCTTCTTCGCCGTCGTCTGAGGCGCCTTGAAGTGACGACAGGACACACCCAAAGCAGAAAGATGAAGTGAATGGATGGTGACAGGAAGAGCAGAAACAAAGGATGACTATGTCACAAAGTCGCAGGAGGAGGTCAGGACAAGTTTCTAAGATGAAAACGGTTAAACTGATGCTGACTTGTGTCCTGCAGTATACCAGACTATCAAGACACCACACAGTTAGTGTACCAGAGAACTGGATCGATGGGATTTGACCTTCATATCATCAGTCTAAGCTGAACTGTCAGCCTCGGCTCTGCTTCCATAAATGGAGTGTACACAGTGGGCTTTAAGCAGCATACTGTAGACGTACAGGCACTTTGTCGGGCACTTTGTTGAGGGTTGGCGTCTGCTTGGTTTTCAGTTTCTTTCGGGGGTCTTGAAACGTCACGACTTCCACCTGGCTCACCTGTCGAGAGCTTGGACCTGAGTGTGAGACAGGATGAAAGAAACGAGCTACAGGATGGAAGATGGAGCCTGGGATGCTAAAATGAGTCATTAATTTTTGATTAGTTTAAGTGCTCCGTGTAGCATCTGTAACATCAATATGTCATGACATAACATCCGAGAGGCTAGGCTCGAGTCCACCTCCTACCTGTTTGTTCAGTCTTAGGTTGTTTCTGCTGGAGTTCAACATGATCCACTCTGTCTTCAGCGTCACTGTGGACGTCCTTCGCTGCAGGCTGCTCTTCCTCGTCCTCCTCTTCCTCGGGTCTTTTTCGCTTCTTCTTCTTCTTCTGAGCCTTGAGCTTCTTTTTGGATGCCGGTCCATTACCTGCACGATCAGTCAACAGCATGATTAACTTGTCTGCGCTCCGAGCATCCTTACACTAATTAAGCACTTGGTATCAATCAAGCAATAAAAATGACACGTCTGCCATAAATTCTACTTTATGAAGCTGCAAATTTTGTTTTTATTGCCACTGTCAGAGAGATATTCATTTAACTATGATGTTTATTATTGAGGTTGTATTTTGCAGTATTTTTAAACTATACTGCATTACAATGAGATGTTACTAATATTAGGGGTGGCCAAAATATTAGAAACACCTCTCAATATAATGCGGTCCAGTTTAACACTGCTGCAAAAAACATGTGCATAGAAAATAAATATACAACTGTGTTAAGATGTTAACCCGTGCTAAACATCTATAAAGACTATATAAAAAATACAAAGTGACCGTAGAAATAAAAATGTTTCATACAAATAGAAAACTATATAGAAACAGATCAAGTTCAGCTCGTGTTTATGTCTATATCTGTGTATGTACACAGATCAAAGTATCATAATCCCTCATAATTCAGATTCTGATGATAGTTTGTAGTTAAAACAAACACTTGAAAACATACACATCACACAGGACTCATTCACAGCTGCAACATGTTTAATAAACTAATTTAACTTCCCGTTATGAACCTTTAAACTGTCACTTCATAAAATCTGAAGTAACGTCCAAACAAACATCAGACAGCAGGCTGCGTTCACTAACAACACCTTAATGGACGGTGTCTGCGCTGTCACCATGGATACGAACCATGGATACTCACCGTGGATACGAACTACGGTGAAGACTAAGTAAGTTAACATTAGCAATGCGCTAATATTAGCCTATTTTAATTGTCTGCAGAGGCAGAGCGCCATAGCAAGCACACTACTCTCTTTACATTTACACTGACTCATGGTTAAACAGATGAGAGAGGAGGGGCGGCTTGTTTCAAACAACATTAGCCTTTAAAAGTAGCTAGCAGGGTTAGCTTAGCTTAGCTGGGTGGCTTAGCTAACCGCACTCACCAAAGTCGTAGAGTTTGTCCAGGACGTGTTCAAGAAACATGGAGTCTTCGTCTTCTTCTCCGTTTGTCTTCGAGTTCATTTTAAGCTAATTCAATGAACAGAAGTCCAACGTGAATGACAACAAACCGTTGAACACACACACACACGTGGGATGTCACAGCACGGCACGGCCCGATTTGTCCTTTCCCGGCTGCAGTAGTCGCTAGTGACGTGTCGGTCGTGAACGCGCCGGCTCTTTGAACCGACTCTTTTAGGTGAACGACGGGAGCCGGTGCAATTTTCTGACTCCCCTTCGCGTGAACGTGCACATACTGTAAGCATTTCATTCCCTTGTCAATTTACAGATTTTTGGTTTAAATATGATTACTGGAAACAATCTTATGCCGCTACTTGTTTATAGTTATTTGTAACTAGTGTTGACAGGGAGGAAAAAATGATTTTTTTTCGGGTCACATTTTACATCTGACAAAATCTGACTCACCTCTTATGTTAAAAATGCAAGATGTAACACCAACCATTTTCACTCTGCTGGCATGTTGTGACCTCTGCTACTTATGTATAAAGTTATTTGTAACTTGTGTTAACAGAGAGGAAAAAAGGAGGGGAGTCAGATTTTTTCGGGTCACAATTTCCATCTGACAAAATCTGACTCCCCTCTTATCTTAAAAATGCAAGATGTAACACCAACCATTTTCACTCTGCTGGCATTATTTGGACCTCTGCTACTTGTTTATAAAGTTGTTGCCTTGAAGTAACAGAAGGACAAAGGAAGTCAGATTTTTGGTCTAATTTCCATCTGACAAAATCTGACTCTCCCTCTTATCTTAAAAATACAAGATGTAACACCAACCATTTTCACTCTGCTGGCATGTTGTGAGCTCTGCTACTTATGTCTAAAGTTATTTGTAACTTGTAGTAACAGAGAGAGAAAAAAGGAGAGTCAGATTTTTGGTCTGGTATCTGACAAATCTGACTCCCCTCTTATCTTAAAAATGCAAGATGTAACACCAGCAATTTTCACTCTGCTGGCATGTTGTGACCTCTGCTACTTATGTATAAAGTTATTTGTAACTAGTGTTAACAGAGAGAGGAAAAAGGAGGAGTCAGATTTTTTTTTTTTTGGGTCAATTTCCATCTGACAAAATCTGGCTCCCCTCTTGTTTTAAAATGCAAAATCTCAACACCAACCATTTCCTCTGCTGGCATGTTGTGACCTCTGCTACTTCTATATAAGTTATTTGTAACTAGTGTTAACAGAGAGAGGAAAAAGGAGAGTCAGATTTTTTCGGGTCACAATTTACATCTGACAAAATCTGACTCCCCTCTTATATCAATGATGCAAGATGTAACACCAACAATTTTCACTCTGCTGGCATATTTGGACCTCTGCTACTTGTTTATAAAGTTATTTGTAACTAGTGTTAACAGAGAGGACAAAAAGGAGAATCAATTTTGAGTCAATTCCATCTGACAAAATCTGACTCCTCTTATCTTAAAAATGCAGATGTAACACCAACCATTTTCACTCACTGGCATATTTTGACCTCTGCTACTTGTCTATAAGTTATGTGTAACTAGTGTTAACAGAGAGGAAAAAGGAGAGTCAGATTTTTTGAGTCAATTTCCATCTGACAAAATCTGACTCCTCTCACTATTAAAAAATGCAAGATGTAACACAAACCATTTTTCACTCTGCTGGCATGTTGTGACCTCTGCTACTTATGTATAAGTTATTTTTACTAGTATCAACAGAGAGGAAAAGAGGAGGAGTCAGATTTTGGTCACAATTTACATCTGACAAAAATCAGCTCCCCTCTCATAAAAATGCAAGATGTAACACCAACCCATTTTCCTCTGCTGGCATATTTTGACCTCTGCTACTTGTTTATAAAGATATTTGTAACTTGTAGTAACAGAGAGGGAAAAAAGGAGAGTCAGATTTTCGGGTCAATTTCCATCTGACAAAATCTGACTCTCCTCTCCTATTAAAAATGCAGATGTAACACAAACCATTTTCACTCTGCTGGCATATTTTGACCTCTGCTACTTGTTTATAAAGATCTTTGCAGCTTGTAGCAACAGAGGAAAAATGGAGGGGAGTCAGATTTTTTCGGGTCAATTTCCATCTGACAAAATCTGACTCCCCTCTTATCTTAAAAATGCAAGATGTAACACCAACCATTTTCACTCTGCTGGCATGTTGTGACCTCTGCTACTTATGTAAATTATTTTTACACTAGTATCAACAGAGAGGAAAGGAGGAGTCCAGATTTTTGGTCACAATTTGTCTGACAAAATCTGTTCCCCTCTCTACTATTAAAAATGCAAGATGTAACACCAACCATTTTCACTCTGCTGTCTTTGGCCTCTGCTACTTGTTTATAAAGTTATTTGTAACTAGTGTTAACAGAGAGAGAGGAAAAGGAGGGGAATCAGATTTTCAGTCTAATTTACATCTGACAAAATCAGCTCCCCTCTCATATTAAAAATACAAGATGTAACACCAACCATTTCCTCTGCTGGCATATTTTGACCTCTGCTACTTGTTTTATAAAGTTATTGTAACTAGTATCAGCAGAGAGGAAAAAGGAGGGGAGTCAGATTTTTGGTCACATTTACATCTGACAAATCTGACTCCTCTTATCTTAAAATGCAGATGTAACACCAGCCATTTTCACTCTGCTGGCATGTTGTGACCTCTGCTACTTATGTATAAAGTTATTTTTACTAGTATCAACAGAGAGGAAAGGAGAGTCAGATTTTTCGATTCACAATTTCCATCTGACAAATCTGGCTCCCCTCTTATCTTAAAAATGCAAGATGTAACACCAACCATTTTCACTCTGCTGGCATGTTGTGACCTCTGCTACTTGTTTATAAAGTTATTTGTAACTAGTGTTAACAGAGAGGAAAAATGGAGGGGAGTCAATTTTTAGTCCCCCACCAATTTACATCTGACAAAAATCCTGACTCCCCTCTCATATTAAAATGCAAGATGTAACACCAACCATTTTCCTCTGCTACATGTTTTGACCTCTGCTACTTGTTTATAAAGTTATTTGTAACTAGTGATGTTAACAGAGGAAAAAGGAGAAGTCAGATTTTTGGTCCAATTTCCATCTGACAAAATCTGACTCCCTCTTATCTTAAAATGCAGATGCTTTCTAACCATTTCCTCTGCTGGCATGTTGTGACCTCTACTACTTGTATAAAGTTATTTGTAACTAGTGTTAACAGAGGAAAGGAGGAGTCAGATTCTTTAGGGTCACAATTTCCATCTGACAAAATCAAAATCCCTCCTATCTGCAAAATGCAAGGATGCAACGCAACCATTTCCTCTGCTGGCATGTTGACCTCTGCTACTTGTTTATAAAGTTATTTGTAACTTGTGTTAACAGGGGAGAAAAAGGAGAGTCAGATTTTTGGGTCAATTTCCATCTGACAAAATCTGGCTCCTCCTATCTTAAATGCAAGATGTAACACCAACCATTTTCCTCTGCTGGCATGTTGTGACCTCTGCTACTTGTTTATAAGATATTTGTAACTTGTAGCAACAGAGAGAAAAATGGAGGGGAGTCAGATTTCCGGGTCAATTTCCATCTGACAAAATCTGACTCCTCTCATATAAAATACAGATGTAACACAACCATTTCACTCTGCTGGCATGTATGACCTCTGCTACTTGTTTATAGTTTATTTGTAACTAGTGTTAACAGAGAGAAAAAAGAGGAGAGTCAGATTTTTCAGGTCAATTTCAGCTCTGGCAAAATCTGACTCCCCTCTTATCTTAAAATGCAAGATGTAACACCAGCATTTCCTCTGCTGGCATATTTTGACCTCTGCTATTTATAAAGTTATTTGTAACTATTATCAACAGAGAGGAAAAAGGAGAAGTCAGATTTTTGGTCTAATTTATCTGAAAATCTGACTCCTCTCATCTTGAAATTCAGATGTAACACCAACCATTTTCACTCTGCTTTGGCATATTTTGACCTCTGCTACTTATGTATAAGTTATTTGTAACTAGTGTTAACTTGGGAAGAAAAGGAGAGTCAGATTTTTAAGTCTAATTTACATCTGACAAAATCTGACTCCCCTGTTATCTTAAATGCAAGATGTAACACCAACCATTTCACTCTGCTGGCATGTTGTGACCTCTGCTACTTATCATATAAAAGTTATTTTTACTGAGCCCAATCAGCAGAGGAAAAAGGAGAGTCAGATTTTTCAGTTCACAATTTCCATCTACAATAAATCTGACTCCCTCTCCTTAATAAAATACAGATGTAACACCAACCATTTTCACTCTTAACTGGCATATTTTGACCTCTGCTACTTGTTTATAAAAAGTTATTTGTAACTACTTGCAGTACGTTAACAGAGAGGAAAAATGGAGAGTCAGTTTTTCAGGTCAATTTCCATCTGACAAATCAACCCTCCATCTTAAAAATACAGATGTAACACCAACCATTTTCACTCTGCTGGCATGTTGTGACCTCTCACTTATGTATAAAATTATTTGTAAGTAATTTGTTAACAGAGAGGAAAAAGGAGGTGAGTCAGATTTTTGAGTCTAATTTACATCTGACAAAATCTGACTCCCCTCCTCATATTAAAAAATGCAAGATGTAACACCAACCATTTTCACTCTGCATGTTGTGACCTCTGCTACTTATGTATAAAGTGTTTGTAACTAGGTGATGTTAACAGGGAGGAAAAAGAAGGAGGGAGTCAGATTCTTTGGGTCACAATTTCCATCTGACAAAATCCCCAGCTCCCCTCTATCTTAAAAATACAAGATGTAACACTAACCATTTCCTCTGCTGTATGTGTGACCTCTACTTATGTATAAAGTTATTTGTAACTGTTAACAGAGAGGACAAAGAGGAGGGAGTCAGATTTTTCTGGGTCAATTTCCATCTGACAAAATCTGACTCCCCTCCTTATCTTAAAAAATGCAGATGTAACGCAACCATTTCCTCTGCTGGCATATTTTGACCTCTGCTACTTATGTATAAAGTTATTTGTAACTAGTGTTAACAGGGAGGAGGAAAAAGGAGAGTCCAGATTTTTTGGGTCTAATGTACATCTGACAAATGACTCCCCTCTATAAAAATGCAAGATGTAACACCAACCATTTCCTCTATGGCATGTTGTGAGACCTCTGCTACTTATGTATAAAGTTATTTTTACTAGTATTATCAACAGAGAGGAAAAAAGGAGGAGTCAGTTTTTTTGGGTCACAATTTCCATCTGACAAATCTGACTCCTATTATCTTAAAAATACAAGATGTAACACCAACCATTTTCACTCTGCTGGCATATTTGACCTCTGCTACTTGTTTATAAAGTTATTTGTAACTTGTGTATTTAACAGGGGAGGAAAAAGGAGAGTCAGATATTTTGAGGTCACAATTTCCATCTGACAAAATCTGACTCCCCTCCTGTCTTAAAATACAGATGTAACACCAACCATTTTCCTCTGCTGGCATGTTGTGACCTCTGCTACTTATGTATAAAGTTATTTGTAACTAGTGTTAACAGGAGGAGGAAAAAGGAGAGTCAGATTTTTAGGGTCAATTTCCATCGACAAAATCTGGCTCCCCTCTTATCTTAAAAACACACAGATGTAACACCAACCATTTTCACTCTGCTGGTATATTTTGACCTCTGCTACTTTATGTATAAAAGTTATTTGTAACTAGTATTAACAGAGAGGAAAAAAGGAGGGGAGTCAGATTTTTTCGGGTCAATTTCCATCTGACAAAATCTGACTCCCCTCCTGTCTTAAAAATGCAAGATGTAACACCAACCATTTTTCCTCTGCTGGCATGTTGTGACCTCTGCTACTTATGTATAAAGTTATTTTTACTCCTATCAATAGAGAGGAAAAAAAGGAGGAGTCAGTTTTTAGGGTCACAATTTCCATCTGACAAAATCAGCTCCTCTTTAATATATAAATGCAAGATGCCAACACAACCATTTTCCTCTGCTGGCATGTTGTGACCTCTGCTACTTGTATAAAGTTATTTTTACTCCTATCCAATAGAGGAAAAAAGGAGAGTCAGTTTTTCGGGTCACAATTTCCATCCTGACAAAATCACAGCTCCCCTCTTATCTTAAAAATGCAAGATGTAACACCAACCATTTTCACTCTGCTATGTGACCTCTGTATGTATAAAGTTGTATTTGTGATGTTAACAGAGGAGAAATGGAGGGAGTCGAATTTTCAGGTCACAGTGTACATCTGACAAAATCGGCTCCTCCTGTCTTAAAATACAGATGTAACACCAACCATTTTCCTCTCTGCTGGCATGTTGTGACCTCTGCTACTTCTTTATAAAGTTATTTAGCAACCTTAGTAACAGAGAGGACAAGAGGAGAAGTCAGATTTTTGGTCAATTTCCATCTGATAAAATCTGACTCCTCTTATCATAAAATGCAGATGTAACACCAACCATTTTCACTCTGCTGGCATGTTGTGGCCTCTGCTACTTATGTATAAAGTTATTTTTACTAGTATCAACAGAGAGGAAAAAGGAGGGAGTGGAATTTTTCAGTTCTAATTTCCATCTGACAAAATCGGCTCCCTCTAATAAAAATGCAGATGTAACACCAGCATTTTTCACTCTGCTGGCATATTTTGACCTCTGCTACTTGTTTATAAAGTTATTTGTAACTAGCGTTAACAGAGAGAAAAATGGAGAGTCAGTTTTTGGTCAATTTCCATCTGACAAAATCACGGCTCCTCTTATCTTAAAATGCAAGATGTAACACCAACCATTTCCTCTGCTGGCATGTTGTGACCTCTGCTACTTATGTATCTAGTTATTTGTAAGTAGTGTAGGGAGGAAAAAGGAGTGAGTCAGATTTCGGGTCACAATTTACATCTGACAAATCGGCTCCCTCTCATATTAAAAATGCAAGATGTAACACCAACCGACTTTCACTCTGCTGGCATGTTGTGACCTCTGCTGCTATGTATAAAGTTATTTTGTAACTAGTGTTAACAGGGAGGAAAAAAGGAGAGTCAGATTCTTTGGTCTAGTGCATCTGACAAATCTGACTCCCCTCTATCTTAAAAAATGCAAGATGTAACACCAACCATTTCACTCTGCTGGCATGTTGTGACCTCTGCTACTTATGTATAAAGTTATTTGTAACTAGTGTTAACAGAGAGGACAAAGAGGAGGGGAGTCAGATTTTTTGGTCAATTTCCATCTGACAAATCTGGCTCCTCTATCTTAAATATGAATGTAACACCAGCCATTTCCTCTGCTGGCATATTTTGACCTCTGCTACTTATGTATAAAGATTGGCTGTAACTAGTGTTAACAGGGAGGAAAAAGGAGGAGTCAAGATTTTGGTCACAATGTACATCTGACAAAATCTGACTCCCTCTTATCTTAAAATGCAAGATGTAACACCAACCATTTTCACTCTGCTGGCATGTGTGACCTCTACCTTATGTATAAAGTTATTTTTACTAGTATCAACAGAGAGAAAAAGGAGGAGTCAGTTTTTTTAGAATTCCACAATTTCCATCTGACAAAATCTGACTCTGTTATCTTAAAATGCAGATGTAACATAACCATTTTCACTCTGCTGGCATATTTTGACCTCTGCTACTTGTTTATAAAGTTATTTGTAACTTGTGTTAACAGAGAGGAAAAAAGGAGGGGAGTCAGATTTTTTCGGGTCAATTTCCATCTGACAAAATCTGACTCCCCTCCTGTCTTAAAATGCAAGATGTAACACCAACCATTTCCTCTGCTGGCATGTTGTGACCTCTGCTACTTATGTATAAAGTTATTTGTAACTAGTATTAACAGGGGAGGAAAAAAAGGAGGGAGTCAGATTTTTGGGTCCAATTTCCATCTGACAAATCTGACTCCCCTCTTATCACCAAAAATGCAAGATATAGCACCAACCATTTCACTCTGCTGGTATATTTTGACCTCTGCTACTTATGTATAAAGTTATTTGTAACTAGTGTTAACAGAGAGAGGAAAAAGAGAGGGAGTCAGATTTTTGGGTCAATTTCCATCTGACAAAATCAGCTCCCCTCCTGTCTTAAAATGCAAGATGTAACACCAACCATTTTCACTCTGCTGGCATGTTGTGACCTCTGCTACTTATGTATAAAGTTATTTTTCTCTATCAATAGAGAGGAAAAAAAGGAGAGTCAGTTTTTGGTCACAATTTCCATCTGACAAAATCTGACTCCCCTCTTATGCTAAATGCAAAGAATCATAAACACCAACCATTTTCTCTGCTGTGTTGGCATTTCATACTTATGTATAAGGATTATTTTTACTCCTATCAATAGAGAGGAAAAAGGAGTCCAGTTTTTTCGGGTCACAATTTCCATCTGACAAAATCTGACTCCCCTCTTATCTTAAAAATGCAAGATGTAACACCAACCATTTTCACTCTGCTGGCATATTTTGACCTCTGCTACTTATGTATAAAGTTTATTTCAACTAATTGTTAACAGAGGAGAAATGGAGGAGTCAGATTTTTAAGATCACAATGTACATCTGACAAAATCTGGCTCCCCTCCTGTCTCAAAAATACAAGATGTAACACCAACCATTTTCCTCTGCTGGCATGTTGTGGCCTCTGCTACTTCTTTATAAAGTTATTTGTAACTTGTAATGCCAGAGAGGACAGGAGGGAGTCAGTTTTGGTCAATTCCATCTGATAAAATCTGACTCCTCACTATCTTAAAATGCAAGATGTAACACCAACCATTTTCACTCTGCTGGCATGTTGTGACCTCTGCTACTTATGTATAAAGTTATTTTACTAGTAACAGAGGAAAAAGGAGTCAGTTTTTTGGATCACAATTTCCATCTGACAAATCTGACTCCTCTTATCTTAAAATGCAAGATGCTAACACCAACCATTTTCACTCTGCTGGCATGTTGTGACCTCTGCTACTTATGTATAAGTTATTTGTAACTAATTATTGCAGAGAGGGAAAAAAGGAGAGTCAGATTTTTGGGTCAATTTCCATCTGACAAAATCTGACTCCCTTTTATCTTAAAATGCAGATGTAACACTAACCATTTTCACTCTGCTGGCATGTTGTGACCTCTGCTACTTGTTTAAAGTTATTGTAACTAGTATTGCTGAGGATGAAAAAGGAGGAGTCAGATATTTTGGTCACAATTTCCATCTGACAAAATCTGACTCCCCTCTGTCTTCAAAATGCAAGATGTAACACCAGCATTTTTCACTCTGCTGTATGTTGTGACCTCTGCTACTTATGTATAAAGTTATTTGTAACTAGTGTTAACAGAGAGGAAAAACGGAGAATTCCAGATTTTTCAGGATCTAATGTACATCTGACAAAATCAGCTCCCCTCTTATCTTAAAATGCAGATATATTTCAACCATTTTCACTCTGCTGGCATGTTGTGACCTCTGCTATATGTCTGAAGATATTTGTAACTAGTGTTAACAGAGGAAAAATGGAGAGTCAGATTTTGGTCACTATTCATCTGACAAAATCTGACTCCCTCTTATCTTAAATGCAGATGCTGTATTTTCACTCCTGCTGGCATGTTGTGACCTCTGCTCTTATGTATAAAGTTATTTGTAACTAGTGTTAACAGAGGAGGAAAAAAGGAGAGTCAGATTTTCGGGTCACAATGTACATCTGACAAATCTGACTCCTCTTATCTTAAATGCAGATCTTAACACCAACCATTTTCCTCTGCTAGCATATTTTGACCTCTGCTACTTATGTATAAAGTTATTTGTAATAGTGTTAACAGAGAGGAAAAAAGGAGGGAGTCAGATTTTTAGTTCTAATTTCCATCCTGACCAAAATCAGCTCCCCTCTATCTTAAAATGCAAGATGTAACACAACCATTTTCACTCTGCTGGCATATTTGAGACTCTTGCATATGTATAAAGTTATTTGTAACTAGTGTTAACAGAGAGGAAAAAGGAGAGTCAGATTTTTAGAATCTAATTACCATCTGACAAAATCTGACCCTCTTATCTTAAAGGAAATGCAAGATCTTAACACCAACCATTTCCTCTGCTGGCATGTTGTGACCTGCTACTTATGTATAAAGTTATTTGTAACTAGATGTTAGTAACAGAGGAAAAAGGAGAAGTCTGATCTTTTGGTCTATTTCCATCTGATAAAATCTCAAACTCCCCTCTATCAAAGTACAAAACAACACCAACCATTTTTCACTCTGCTGGCAATATTTAACGACCTCTGCTACTTATGTATAAAGTTATTTGTAACTAGTGTTAACAGGAGGAAAAGGAGAGTCAGATTTTTCAGATTGATTCCATCTGACAAAATCTGAAACCACCTCCTATCTTAAAAAATGCAAGATGTAACACCAGCCATTTCCTCTGCTGGCATATTTTGACCTCTGCTACTTATGTAAATTATTTGTAACTAGTGTTAACAGAGAGGAAAAAAGGAGAGTCAGATTTTTTCCGGTCAATTTCCATCTGACAAATCGACTCCCCTCCTATCACCCAAAATGCAGATGTAACACTAGCCATTTTCACTCTGCTGGCATGTTGTGACCTCTGCCCAGCCATATAAAAGTTCTTTGTAACTAGTGTTAACAGAGAGGAAAAAAGGAGAGTCAGATTTTCGGTCAATTCCATCTGACAAAATCTGACTCCTATCTCTTAAAAATGCAAGATGTAACACCAACCATTTTCACTCTGCTGGCATATTTTGACCTCTGCTACTTATGTTATAAAGTTATTATTAACTAGTCTTAACAGAGAGGAAAAAAGGAGAGTCAGATTTTTGGGTCCAATTTCCATCTGATAAAATCAGCTCCCCTCTTATCTTAAATGCAAGATGTAACACCAACCATTTTCACTCCTGCTGGCATGTTGCTTGATACCTCTGCTACTTATGTAAAGTTATTTGTAACCTGAGTGTTAACAGAGAGGAAAAAGGAGAGTCAGTTTTCAGGTCACAATGTACATCTGACAAAATCTGACTCCCCTCTTATCACTAAAATGCAGATGTAACACCAACATTTTCACTCTGGCATGTTGTGACCTCTACTACTTATGTATGAAGTTATTTGTAACTACTGTTAACAGAGAGGAAAAATGGAGGAGTCAGATTTTTCAGGTCACTATTCACATCGACAAAAATCTGACTCCCCAATTATATTAAAATACAGATCTTAACACCAGCCATTTCCTCTGCTGGCATATTTTGACCTCTATTTATGTATAAAGTTATTTGTAACTAGTATTAACAGGGAGGAAAAAAGGAGGGAGTTTGATTTTCGGGTCACAATTTCCATCCAGCAAAATCTGACTCCCTCTTATAATAAAATGCAGATGTAACACCAACCATTTTTTCCTCTGCTGGCATGTTGCGGCCTCTGCTGCTTATGTATAAGTTATTTGTAACTAGTGTTAACAGAGAGGAGAAAAGGAGGAGTCCAGATTTTTGGGTCCTTCCATCTGACAAATCTGACCCTCCTCTTATATTAAAAATACAAGATGTAACACCAACCATTTTCACTCTGCTGGCATATTTTGACCTCTACTTATGTATAAAGTTATTTGTAACTAGTGTTAACAGGGAGGCAAAAGGAGGGGAGTCAGATTTTTAAGTCACAATTTCCATCTGACAAAATCTGGCTCCTCCTATCATAAATACAGATATAACACCAACCATTTTCACTGTGCTGGCATGTTGTGACCTCTGCTACTTATGTCTGAAGATATTTGTAACTAGTAGTAACAGAGAGGAAAAAAGGAGGGGAGTCAGATTTTTTCGGGTCAATTTACATCTGACAAAATCTGACTCCCCTCTCATATTAAAAATGCAAGATGTAACACCAACCATTTTCACTCTGCTGGCATATTTTGACCTCTGCTACTTGTTTATAAAGTTATTTGTAACTTGTAGTAACAGAGGACAAAAGGAGAGTCAGATTTTTTAGGGTCACAATTTCCATCTGACAAAATCAGCTCCACCTCTCTTGTCATAAAATACAGATGTAACACCAAGCATTTTCCTCTGCTGGCATGTTGTGACCTCTGCTACTTATGTATAAAGTTATTTGTAACTAGTGTTAACAGAGAGGAAAAAAGGAGGGGAGTCAGATTTTTTCGGGTCTATTTCCATCTGACAAAATCTGACTCCCCTCTTATCTTAAAAATGCAAGATGCAACACCAACCATTTTCCTCTGCTGGCATGTTGTGACCTCTGCTACTTATGTATAAAGTTATTTGTAACTAGTGTTAACAGAGGAAAAAGGAGGAGAGTCCAGATTTTTTTTTTTTTAGTCTAATTTCCATCTGACAAAATCTGACTCCCCTCTTATCTTAAAAATGCAAGATGTAACACCAACCATTTTCACTCTGCTGGCATATTTTGACCTCTGCTACTTGTTTATAAAGTTATTTGTAACTTGTAGTATTGAAGGACAAGGAGAGTCCAGATTTTGGTCTAATTTCCATCTGACAAAATCTGACTCTCCTCTTATGTTAAAAATGCAAGATGTAACACCAACCATTTTCACTCTGCTGGCATGTTGTGACCTCTGCTACTTATGTATAAAGTTATTTGTAACTTGTAGTAACAGAGGACAAAGGAGAGTCAGATTTTTCCAGTCACTATTCACATCTGAGCAAATCTGACTCCCCTCTCATATTAAAATGAAAGATGTAACACCAACCATTTCCTCTGCTGGCATGTTGTGACCTCTGCTACTTGTTTATAAGTTATTTGTAACTAGTGTTAACAGAGGAAAAAGGAGGGAGTCAGATTTTTAGGGTCTAATTTCCATCTGGCAGAATCAGCTCCCCTCTTATCTGAATGCAAGATGTAACACCAACCATTTTCACTCTGCTGGCATATTTTGACCTCTGCTACTTGTTTATAAAGTTATTTGTAACCTTAGTAACAGAGAGGACAAGGAGGGAATTGAATTTTTGGGTCACAATTTCCCATTTTGACAAAATCGACTCTCCTCTTATGTTAAAATGCAGATGTAACACCAACCATTTTCACTCTGCTGGCATATTTTGTGACCTCTGCTACTTGTTTATAAAGTTATTTGTAACTACTGTTAACAGGAGGGAAAAGGAGGGAGTCAGATTTTTAGTCCAATTCCATCTGACAAAATCTGACTCCCCCTTATCTTAAAAATGCAAGATGTAACACCAACCATTTCCTCTGCTGGCATATTTAACGACCTCTGCTACTTATGTATAAAGTTATTTGTAACTGAAATATCAACAGAGGACAAGGAGAGTCAGATTTTTTCAGTCAATTCCATCTGATAAATCTGACTCCCCCTCTTATCTTAAAAATGCAAGATGTAACACCAACCATTTTCACTCTGCTGGCATATTTTGACCTCTGCTACTTATGTATAAAGTTATTTGTAACTAGTGTTAACAGAGAGGAAAAAGGAGAGTCCAGATTTTGGTCTGATTTCCATCTGACAAATCTGGCTCCCTCTTATCTTAAAAATGCAAGATGTAACACCAACCATTTCCTCTGCTGGCATGTTGTGACCTCTGCTGCTTATGTATAAAGTTATTTGTAACTAGTGTTAACAGAGAGGAAAAAAGGAGGGGAGTCAGATTTTTTCGGGTCACAATGTACATCTGACAAAATCTGACTCCCCTCCTGTCTTAAAAATGCAACGTAACACCTTCCATTTCACTCTGCTGGCATATTTGGCCTTTGCTGCCCATGTATAAAGTTATTTTTAACTAGTGTTAACAGGGAGGAAAAAAAGGGGAGTCAGATTTTTGGTCACAATTTCCATCTGACAAATCAGCTCCCCTCTTAAATACAAGATGTAACACCAACCATTTCCTCTGCTGGCATATTTTGACCTCTGCTACTTGTTTATAAAGTTATTTGTAACTTGTGTTAACAGGGAGGAAAAAAGGAGGAAGTCAGATATTTTGAATTTTAATTTCCATCTGACTAATCAGCTCCCCTCCTGTCTTAAAAATGCAAGATGTAACACCAACCATTTTCACTCTGCTGGCATGTTGTGACCTCTGCTACTTGTTTATAAGTTATTTGTAACTAGTATCAACAGAGGACAAAGGAGAGTCAGATATTTTGGTCACAATTTCCATCTGACAAAATCTGACTCTTTCTATCTTAAAATACAGCTGTAACACCAACCATTTTCACTCTGCTGGCATGTTGTGACCTCTGCACTTATGTATAAGTTATTTGTAACTAGTGTGTAACAGGGAGGAAAAAAGGAGGGAGTCAGATTTTTTTGGAGTCAATTTCCATCTGACAAATCTGACTCCCTCTTATCTTTAAATACAGATGTAACACCAACCATTTTCACTCTGCTGTCATGTTGCATTTCTACTGCTTATGTATAAGTTATTTTTACTCACTATCAATAGAGAGGGAAAAAAGGAGGGAGTCAGTTTTCGGTCACAATTTCCATCTGACAAATCTGACTCCCCTCTTATCTTAAAATGGGATATAACACCAACCATTTCCTCTGCTGGCATATTTTGACCTCTACTACTTATGTATAAAGTTATTTGTAACTAGTGTTAACAGAGAGGAAAATGGGAGGGAGTCAGATTTTTGGGTCACAATTTCCATCTAGTGTAAAATCTGGCTCCCCTCCTGTCTTAAATACAAGATGTAACACCAACCATTTCACTCTGCTGGCATATTTTGACCTCTGCTACTTGTTTATAAAGTTATTTGTAACTAGTATTGTGAGAGGAGAAATGGGAGGAATAGATTTTTGGTCACAATTTCCATCTGACAAGTGAAACCCCTCTTGTCTTAAAAATGCAGATGTAACACCAACCATTTTCACTCTGCTGGCATATTTTATTTCTGCTGCTTGTTTATAAAGTTATTTGTAACTTGTGTGCTGGAGGAAAAAGGAGGAGTCAGATATTTTAGGGTCTAATTTCCATCTGACAAAATCTGACTCCCTCCTGTAACTAAAAATGCAGATGTAACACCAGCCATTTCACTCTGCTGGCATGTGACCTCTGCTACTTGTATAAAGTTGTTGTAACTAGTGTTAACAGAGAGGAAAAAGGAGAGTCCAGATTTTTGGTCAATTTACATCTGATAAAATCTGACTCCCCTCTTATCACTAAAAAATGCAAGATGTAACACCAACCATTTCACTCTGCTGGCATATTTTGACCTCTGCTACTTATGTCACAAATTATTTGTAACTAGTATCAGCAGAGAGGAAAAAGGAGGGAGTCAGTTTTTGGTCACAATTTCCATCTGACAAAATCAGCTCCCCTCTTATATTAAAAATGCAAGATGTAACACCAGCCATTTTCACTCTGCTGGCATGTTGTGACCTCTGCTACTTGTTTATAAAGTTATTTGTAACTAGTGTTAACAGAAGGCAAAAGGAGGGGAGTCCAGATTTTTAGTCTGTTCCATCTGACAAATCTGAGCTCCTCTTATAATATTAAAAATCACGAGATGTAACACCAACCATTTCACTCTGCTGGCATGTTTGACCTCTGCTACTTATGTATAAGTTATTAAGTGAACTAAATTGTTAACAGAGAGGAAAAAGGAGAAGTCAGATTTTTGGTCTTTAATTTCCATACAACCAAAATCTGACTCCCTCTTATCTTAAAATGTAAGATGTAACACCAACCATTTCACTCTGCTGGCATGTTGTGACCTCTGCTACTTATGTATAAAGTTATTTTTACTAGCTTATCAACAGAGAGGAAAAAAAGGAGGGGAGTCAGTTTTTAGTCTAATTTCAAATGACAAAATCTGACTCCCCTGTTATATTAAAAATGCAAGATGTAACACCAACCATTTTCACTCTGCTGGCATACTTTGACCTCTGCTACTTATGTATAAACTTATTCGTAACTAGTGTTAACAGAGAGGGAAAAAAGGAGAGTCCCAGATTTTTCAGGTCAGATTTACATATGACAAAATCAGCTCCCCTCTCATATTAAAATGCAAGATGTAACACCAACCATTTCCTCTGCTGGCATATTTTGACCTCACTACTTGTTTATAAGTTATTTGTAACTTGTAGTAACAGAGGAAGGACAAAAGGAGAGTCAGATTTTTGAATCTAATTCCATCTGACAAAATCTGACTCCCTCTTATCTTAAAAATACAGATGTAACTAGCCATTTTCACTCTGCTGGCATGTTGTGACCTCTGCTACTTATGTCTGAAGATATTTGTAACTAGTAGTAACAGAGGAAAAGTCAGTTTTCGGTCTGATGTACATCTGACAAAATCTGACTCCCCTCTTATCTTAAAAATGCAAGATGTAACACAACCATTTCCTCTGCTGGCATGTTGTGACCCATACTAGATTATGTATAAAGTTATTTGTAACTAGTGTTAACAGAGAGGAAAAAGGAGGTCAGATTTTCCGAGTCTGGTACATCTCTGACAAAATCTGACTCCTCTTATATTAAAAATGCAAGATGTAACATCAAACATTTTCACTCTGCTGTGTTGTGACCTCTGCTACTCATGTATAAAGTTATTTTGTAACTAGTGTTAACAGGGAGGAAAAAGGAGGGGAGTCAGATTTTTTCAGGTCCAATTTCCATCTGACAAAATCTGACTCCCCTCTTATCTTAAAAATGCAAGATGTAACACCAACCATTTTCACTCTGCTGGCATGTTGTGACCTCTGCTACTTATGTATAAAGTTATTTTTTACTAGTATCAACAGAGAGGAAAAAAGGAGGGGAGTCAGATTTTTTCGGGTCAATTTACATCTGACAAAATCTGACTACCCTCTTATCTTAAAAATGCAAGTTGTAACATCAACCATTTTCACTCTGCTGGCATGTTGTGACCTCTGCTACTTATGTATAAAGTTATTTGTAACTAGTGTTAACAGAGAGGAAAAAAGGAGGGGAGTCAGATTTTTTCGGGTCAATTTCCATCTGACAAAATCTGACTCCCCTCCTATCTTAAAAATGCAAGATGTAACACCAACCATTTTCACTCTGCTGGCATATTTTGACCTCTGCTACTTATGTATAAAGTTATTCGTAACTAGTCTTAACAGAGAGGAAAAATGGAGGGGAGTCAGATTTTTTTGGGTCAATTTACATCTGACAAAATCTGACTCCCCTCTTATATTAAAAATGCAAGATGTAGCATCAACCATTTTCACTCTGCTGGCATGTTGTGACCTCTGCTACTTATGTATAAAGTTATTTGTAATTAGTGTGAACAGAGAGGAAAAAAGGAGGGGAGTCACAATTTACATGTCACAGTTTGACTCCCCTCTTATATTAAAAATGCAAGAGGTGGGGTGGTGTTTAGCTCAGCTGGTAGAGCAGCCGCCCCATGCGTGAAGGCTTAGTCCTTGCTGTGGAAGCCCAGGGTTCAAATTCAGTCAGAAAATTCCACAACACCGGCTCTTCTTCTGAGTCAAATGATCCGACTCCCTAAAAAGAAACGAACTTCCCATCACAAGTAGTCCCGGAAGTTAGCACGGAAACGCCAGCTGCTTACACGCCCATGAGAAGTTCTCCTGGAGCTGGTATCAGCTAACAAAGTGTCGTATCGAGAAGGAGAACCGTGCAGACAGGCGTGCACGTACACCTCCTCGCTGGATGCTGCTGTGTGTGTCTGTGTGTGTGTGAAGTGTGACACAGAATGGCGTCCGAGGCTGTTTACTCGGTATGTATGCTCTGCATGCTAACCTCTCTTAGCTGTGTGCTGCTGCAGCACCTGTGTGAGATTTCATTCAAACAGGTGAACACTGAAGTCACGCTAATGTAAGCACACGGCGTTAAAACGTGCTGTTCTTTGTTAATAATACAGATAAAGTCGGTTTTAAGGCGTCTTTTGTCACTGCTGCTACAACCACAGACTGTTGTGCAATCAGCACTTCACAGTTCAGCTTACACCGGACATTTTGTCCTAATGTAACCAAACAAACGATGGCGTTGTTGCATGTGTTTCTGTTTCTGCTCCTCCACACATCGCTGTGTGCTGCTACTTTCCTAAAATATCTCACAGAGGTGCAAGTGAACTAAAAACAGCACAGAGAACCTTTTAAATTACAAGTCAACTCACTCTGCTTTGCATAAAAATTAATTAGAAACTGTGCTTAACCTCAGTTTTCAGGTGCTTGGACTAGGCGGGTTTTCATATATGAAGAATGTGTCTGTTTGCATAAGATTAGATTAGATTATACTTACCCACAACAGGGAAATTCACCTGTAACAGCAGCAAAAAATGTTTAATATGCAATACAGAAATAAAATTAAATGGGCAAACACAACAGACAGACAGAAGCGTCCTTCAGCCTTTATAATAAACAGAAAAACAAACAGGCAAACAACAAACACGAGTACAGACGTGCAAAATGAGTACTAAAGGTAAAAGTGGCCATGATATAAATAATACTGCACATGGTAAGTAATTGGAATGAAAATATAAATACAGATTTAAAAAAATAACAAACTTTAAAACTTTAAGTTTTAAGTTTTTTTAGAAGGTGTTTGTTCATGTAACGTGTCGGGTCTGGAGCCAACAAATGTTGACAGCAGTGGTTGCAGGCTGGTTGCCCTAAAGCGTACGTCAATATTTGCTCTCACTCGTGAGGCTTTTGTTGTAGTACAATGTGTGGTGTAAGTGTCTGATTCTAATATATATTGCGTGATGTTTCTCCAGCATAGGGACCCCATGCTGAAGAAGAGAGATGACTTCGAGGACGTTCTGGAGGAGAGGAGGAACTCCAGCGACCTGCGATACGCCCTCAGATGTTACACTCCCGTTCTTTACAAAGGCCTGACGCCCTGCAAAGCCAGCACGCTGAAGAGCATGGTGCTGCAGTCCGATCAGCTGCGCTACGTCATCAGTCAGGTAAAGTAAAGGTCGACCGACAGCAGGTCGTCTTTCCGGTTTTACCTGTTGGCAGGTAGATAGGATAAGAAGTCGTGGTTTTGTACTTTTTCTAGTGTTTTTGTGATTCAGAGATTTTTCTGTTTAATCCAAAACATGAAGATTTCTGCAGTAACCCTCATACAGAATACAAAAATATGTACAGTGCAAACTTTGTCATCTCCGTGGCGTTGACTTGATTAACTTGTCAGTCCATTGGCTGCTAAATAGGGGAGCCTTGGTGGCTGAGTCGCCTGGTTAATGGCATCTTACTGGGGAGAGATCTCGCATTCCCAGTGATAACAGACGTGGTCTGTACTGTCTTTTCCGCTCCCGGCACTTAGAGCCAGCTCTGCATCCTCCTCCTCATTTCAGCGGTGTTCTCTGCCTAAGCGCTAACAGCTGTTCTTGAGTGAAAACAAGAGAGCTGTGGCTTTTTCTGAATGGGTCCATGTTTGCAGGCAAACAGACGGAGATCAGTGCCTAAAAAAAAAAGCGTGAAAAAAGTGCTAAAAATACTTAAAAACACAGAGAAGAGTTCAGAGCTACTGAAACTGCCACCCACATGGTGCCATAGCAACCTTATTGACTTAAAGCTTGTGCTGTGACATCTCCTCTTCTGTGTCAAGGGATCTTAACTCAGGACTTTTCATAAGCCTGCAGCACCTCGGGGCCCGGGTTCAAGGTCTTTTTTTATAAGCTCTCAGTGCCGTGGGACTTTGCTTCAAAGCTTGATGATGTTACTTTGACTCAGAGGATCTTTCTGAGGATTTTTCCTCTGACACCAGTATTCCTTACAGCCTGTACGTATTGTTCCCAAGTTACAAGATTTTATTTGTGAAATTTTTGTTTTTTTTTTGTGCTCAGTGCCTAAAAAAAGAGGCTACAGTAGAAAATGGATCATAAAGTAGAAAAGTAGTGTTACATCAATAAATTTACCAGATTCAAAAAATTCAGTCACTTTTTTTCATTGTTTTATTGTTTCTGTTGGATGGGGTGACGGTTTATTTTGTGTTGCGAAGGTTTCCAAAGAGACGGGCAGGGCTACCGATGACGTCCGTGAGGATGCGTCGGCCATCCTGGAGGAGATGGCTCACTCTCTGCAGCTCAGCACCGTTCGCTTCTTCGCCTTCACGCTCAGCAAGGTCTTTAAAACCTTGTTCAGGAGCATCTGTGTCAACGAAGAGGGCATCCAGAGGGTGAGAGTACACGCTGGCTTACACACTTTTAAAACTGTATCCAGACTCACAACTGATCTGATCTGTGCATTTTGTTGTCAGCTCCAACAGGCCATTCAGGAGCATCCGGTAGTCCTCTTACCGAGTCACCGGAGTTACATGGACTTCCTGCTGATGTCGTACCTCCTGTACACCTACGACCTGGCTCTGCCTGTCATCGCTGCCGGCATGGGTAAGAGTCAGATTAGGGGCAGAATATATGAAACTCTCCTCATTCTAACACTCAGCATCACTATTTGCACATAGACCTACAGTTTGTGTGTCTCTGCAGACTTCATGGGGATGAAGTTTGTTGGGGAAATGCTGCGGATGTCTGGAGCTTTCTTCATCAGGAGGTCGTTCGGTGGAGACAAACTGTACTGGTCCGTCTTCTCAGAGTACGTCAAGACCATGCTGAAGGTGAGGACGCTGTTTATTCTTAAATCTTTATAACAGTCCATATAACTTGTCTGATGTTATTTCTGTATCTCGTAGACAGAAATAATATTGAAAGACATTATTTTTTGATTTGCACATGTTTGCGTTTCTCTTCAGAACGGATTTGCACCAGTTGAATTTTTCCTAGAGGGGACTAGAAGCCGAACAGCCAAATCTCTGACACCAAAGTTAGGTAAGTCGCAATAAAAAGCAACTGAAAACTCTCCTAGAGATCACCTGTCACACATCTGCAGTCAGATGTTCGAGACTCAGACCACATCCTGCGTTTTATTGTAGTTTATTAAAACAAGAAATCATGAATTGGCCGTGATATTCTGGGTGTGTAACGGTCACAATAAACATAGTAAGGAGAAAAAAAAAAAGAAAGACATACTTCAAGTTAAGAACCATAAATATAAATATATAAAATGCTGTAGTTAAAGAAAAAGCTTTATACATTACAGTGCAGTTATCAGCATATTTCAACACGTTCCTAATTTTATTTTCACTTCTGTCACGATAACGTTTTGTCCTGACTGTCTCGTCTCCGCGTCCTCCTCCAGGTCTGCTGAACATAGTCATGGATCCGTTCTTTAAAGGGGAGGTGTATGACGTCAGCGTGGTTCCGGTCAGTATCAGCTATGAGAGGATCTTGGAGGAGGCGCTTTACGCCAGAGAGATGCTGGGAGTCCCCAAACCGAAGGAGTCCACTTCAGTGAGTCATTCAAACGTCTCACTTTTCTTTCATTATGAAGGATGAACTATGTATTCTTTTGCAGAACCTGTAAAAACAGAAGTCCACGTACGTGCTGAGACGTGATCACTACACGTGTTCTTGCTCATGTCTTCTTCGTAGGGTCTGTTTAAAGCCAGAAAGGTGCTCAGTGAAGATTACGGAAGCATCCACGTGTACTTTGGCCAACCTGTGTCTGTGAGGAGTTTAGCCCAGGGCAGAGTGAACCGCTGCCAGTTCAGCCTGGTACCAAGGTACAATATATCAACATTACTGTATGTGTGTGTGTGTGTGTGTGTGTGTGTAGTGTAAAAGAACATACACCTCATTTTGTACCGATCCCATGTCTGTCTTGTTAACACGATTTGTAACTGTTACTAGAAAACTTGATACACCGTGTAGCAGCACTAACAGGTTTTCCTGTAATCTTCTTTGGAAGAGGAAATCCAATAGACCTGTGAAGTGAAATAATTCTATATTCCCACCTCGAGTCTGCTCCTCATCCTCGTTGTAGCTGGATGTCTGAAAAATGTGTTATTATTTCAACTTTTAGTTCGTGAAACATGAAACTTACTGTAAGCTTTCCGTTTGCAGACACATCCCCGGAAAACCCAGCGAGGAGATCCACAACTTTGTGAACGACACAGCTTACAGGCTGGTGCGAGCCCAGGAGGAGAACATGGTCCTGAAGCCGTGGGTCCTTCTGGCCTCCCTGCTGCTCCAGAACCACCACCAGAACCAGACGGCGGGGCAGGGACGGGGAATAGCTCTGGATGAGCTGACTGCACAGGCTGTGTGGCTCAGGGACGTTTCCCGGGAGTACGGAGCCTTCCTCCACTGGCCCGGTACGAGTCCGGGACTCATCCTTAAGTGTTCTTCAGTCGTACTGCTGGTTCATTATGTGCTGACTAACAAGAGTGCTCTGAAGTTTCATCTTCATCTCTTGCTCATCCAGTTCTGCCTATTGATTCTGTCTGTCTCCTTCAGGCCACGTGACTCCATCAGAGGTGGTTTCCTCCAGTCTTTCCCTGCATCGAGGTCTGGTGAGGATCTGTGAGGGTCGAGTCCAGCTGGCAGTGGAACAAAGTTTGTATTTCTTGACTTGATTTGTTAGATTTAAGGCATCTCTTAGACCGTCTAGTACAATCAGTGCAAATATCCTGTAATCAGACAGTTTAAGTACAACGTGCTTGCCTCAGGAAGTCTTTTAAAGTCTTTAAACTTTGTCCTGAAGCTGGAACAGGGGAGCCTCATGGCGCCGTCACTCCAGAAGAGGAGCTCCTGAGCCAGGCAGTCGTCGTCCTCTCCTGCGCCTCGTACAGGAACCAGGCGCTGCACGTCTTCGTCCGACCGGCCCTGCTGGCCTCGGCCATCCACGCTGCCTCCTCCAACCAGAAACGTAAGACTGACAGAGCTGTTTTAAATGTGCTGCTTCTTGAAACTTTTACATACTTTGTGCTACAAAAACACAGTCAAGAATTTATTTAAATTTTTATTTTACCTCAAAAATAAAAGCACAAAACTGAATAATATACTTCTTTTGGTATTTCCAGAGGAGGTCTTCAACAGTTTCAGCTTCCTCAGAAACATGTTCTCCAATGAGTTCATCCTCTGTCCTGGAGCTACAGTTCAGGTGAGGAGCAACATTATTTTCATTTCTTTTGTCCCTGCAGTAAATAATCTATCGTATGACCACAGTGTGAGTTTCATATTTAATTTCTGTGTCTTGTAGGACTTTGAGGAGGCCTGTTATCTGCTGGTGAAGACCAGAGCTGTGCAGGTTACCCAACAGGAGGTTCTGGTAACGGAAAGAGGACAGAGAACACTGGCCTTCCTCACCAGCATGCTCGATCCTTTCTTACAAGGATACCAGGTGAGGGAGACGCACAGAAGCAGTCAACCGTGACCAGCTTGATTCTTTACGTCACATCCATCCATAACACCACTGACGTCTCCACATGTTAAAGCACCACGCTTCATCATTTTCTGTACCCATGTCGTAAATTGCAACAGTTTATTTATTTACATCTGTACATGGTCATGGCGAGGTAGTACATAATACATAATATATACTGTGTACACAAGTTGAAGTACATGCAGACAGCTTGGTTGTTATTAAACTGCAAGTGTCCTCTAGAGGGTGCTGCTAACACATGATTAATCTTAACAGCTGACTGTGTGTGTGTGTGTGTGTGTGTGTGTGTGTGTGTGTTTTCAGGTGATTTGCAGGTTCCTGTGTGAGGAGGCCTCTGACACTCTGACGGAGAAACAGTTCATTCCTGCCGTCCGCAAGTTCATCGTCAAACATCTTCTCGCAGGTTTCTCTCGTTTGTTTTTCATTCATCCGTTTCTGTTTCTACGTCGACCCTCTGCACAGTGTGCTAACTGTGTGTGTGTGTGTGTGTGTGTGTGTGTGTGTGTGTGTGTGTGTTATCCAGGCAGACTAAGATACACAGAGGTGCTGTCGTCTGACCTCCAGAAGAACGCTCTGGCAGCTTTGCTGAGACTCGGAGCCGTACGGAAAATCAAAGGGTATGTTGGTTTTGATCGTCCTCGTGTCCCCGGGTGGGACTGATTGGCTGAAACAACATAAACAGACACAAGTTAAAAACACAGAATATAAATAAGGTAAACCATCCTCTGATACCTGAACAATTAAGTGAATGATAAGCTTGATTCATAATTGAGTTGTACTACAACAGCCGTACAACATGGAGCGTGTTGCGTTCGTGCCCGGTGGAATTTAACAGTTATTAAGATAGTTTAGGTTTTATTGAGTTTGGAGACATCCATCCTTGTAATTTCTGCCTTCCTGTCAGGGGCAGAGATAAAATATAGTTATTTTTTAATTTAAATTCTCGTTTCAGTAGTTCAAGAGTCATTTTAATTAATAATCCACAGATTGCAGCGTTAAAACATCAGGAAGTCCAGCCTGTTTTTGTGCTGAAAATAACCTCCAGTGTTTTCTCTTCAGAGCGGAGCCGGGGACTTTAAAGGTCAACACAGTGATGGTGAACTCATTGGAAGACACTCTCGGTAAGAATCAAGCTGTCAGCTGGACTCTGAACGCCCAGCAGGAATAAATAGTGTTTTTGTTTCTCTGCTGGCCTTTAAAGAAAAAATCTCAAATTTGTCTCTTCGTCTAGGAGGAAAACTTCCCACTCAGAAAGCCGTCTCCGCCCGCCTCTAATACACCGACGTCATCAGGGGACCGGGTTGAATCTTTTTACCTGGATCGCCGTGACGCGATGACGCCTCAGCTCTTCGACTCCGGCTCCAACCAAACGGCTTTCTATGAGAGATGGAACAAAAGAGTTCCCATCTGGAGACGGCTCGACCCCCTTTTTTTATTTTTCTCTTTAATTTCACTCTGTTCGCTTCACCTCTCTTTTCACTCTGCCTCTTCTCGCCTCTCTCAGACTCTACTAAAAACCTTTTCCATAACACCAGACGATGAGTTGGGCCTTTGAAGGTATATTGCTAAGCTTTTTTGGCTCATTTTTAATAACTGACCTTTTGCTACAGCAGCTTTTTGAAAGCGTCTGTCTCAGGATAGAGGCCATTCTCTGTTAATGCATTTGATACGTGTCCATTAACACTCCTGCGGCTTTTCTTTGTGTTATTTTCAGTCTGTTTTTTTTTCACACGCTTTGTCTCTCTTTTGTTTGAGCACTTTAATGAATGTATTCACTCCATGTGGCGCAGGCTTCTGTCTTTATTCTGTTTTTTTTTCCCCCCAATTTTTGTGAAACAAAAGTTGCTAAAATTGTTGGATTAGACGATTTTGGGTGGTTACATATTTTAGCTTTGGGGAAAAATGATTTTTTGTTGCACTGGCTGAATGAAAGAGTTTGTATATTTGAGTTTAACTTGCCACAAAATGAAGGCCTCGTTCTAAAATAGCTTGCACCAGGTGCCATTGTTGGATTTGACAAGGTCCTTAGTGTGTTGGGAGTGTGGAAGTGTCGCATTACACTACTGACTGAGGCGGTCTGAATCCGAACCCTTCTGAAATCATTCAGAATTCAACTCTGTGAGCTGTAAACAATAAGAGTTGCGAGTTTTGGTCGTCTACAGGTGATCAGAATGCTCAGGTGTGAGCACCTCAATTGAAAAACCATTCACGACAACGGCAGAGGGCGATCTACGCTAGTCGCAATCAGCCTAAACGCGAAAACAGACGCGTTTAATCCAATGAAATCCCCGGCGGTTGCGTTCAGACATCTGGAGGTCAAGACGAGCAAGTTTACCTGCGCAAATTCACCGTGCAAAGGACCCAGTCCCGTTCCTCCCCAACAAAACCGATTTTATTACGGCTTACACCAACCATCTTTCTCTCGAGCTCCTTGCTCTCACTGAGACTTGGATCAAACCAGTTGCACTCTCTTTCTCTCTCGCGCGCGCCCGAAACTGTGCCACAGATGCGCTGGTGGCTGCTAAATGACTAAATGTAAATGTTAACCCACCCTCGTTCAAGTTTGCCATCCGCCCTCGGGCCCTTTTTGCCAACACGTTGAGCTTCACGGACAAACGGTTCATTCATCTTTGTTTACACACTGGAGACAATGCTACACGTCTGATGCCAGTGTCACACAGTTGCCAAACTAAACAGTTTAAAATACCGAAACAAGACCAGCTACACCAAAGGAAAAGTCTTTGTTCACTGTCGGAGACGATTTACATGTTTTTCTTGTTCTCAAGTGTGGAATAGTTGAAGTTGCTTTAAAGTTACTCAATTTTTCAAAAGTCTGAATATATTAAAGTTGTTTAGGTTTTATTTATCGTCAGAGAGACACATACTTGATATCCGATATACAGGGGACGGAAGAAAAGGTCAAAATTACAGGATGGGAGCAGCAGCTGAGAGGGAACGGTCAAAAAGAGCTTCAGGCTAACGGGTGTTTTTTCTGTTTTTTCCCCCCGTTAAACTCAGGATTACCTTCTCAGCTGAACGGTGTCATTTTTACCAAAATTTCTAAATTAGATTGTCCTCATTTTGAAGTTATTTATTTGGTAGTGAGGTAGCAGTGTTATCGTGTTGACCTGGAAATCCCGGTCTTGTGTTGGCAGCAGATGTTACGGAAGCGGGCAGAGCTGCTTTTGGAGGCAGATTGGTCGAGTGAAACAAACAGCCACGATTTCTCTGAAGGTTTTTGATGCTGGTGACGATACTGTACCTGGAAAAAGGCAAATGTCCGATTCAGCGCTAACTTCCGGTACTCGAAATTTGGTGTTTTGGACGCAGTTTGATCGCTATTTGAAAAGTACTGAGCTTCAAGCCACGTGAAGCAGTGTTTACACGTGATAGCTGCTATTTGGTGGCATCTAAAATCATCCTCAAGGTTAGCCACGAAACTGCTGAAACAGTCTGTTGAAATTGACTTTTTTTTGTAGTTTCACCTGTTTTATCAATGGACAGGTCACGTTTAAAATCTTAGCCAACCACACAAGGGAAGGTAGCCATGATGAGGCTAAAGTTCTTGTTACAAACAGCTTCAAAACTGTGTTGTTTAGCTTATTTTCCATTTTGAAACCAGCCAAACTCACCTCTAAACTCTCTCACGTTTATCTATTCTTATCTGTCTTCTAACGCCAAATTTTCCAGATACTAAGCTTGATTTTTTTTTTTTTTGTCCCGACGCTTCACTCACCAAGTTTAACTCGACAAAGCAGCTCTGCGTCTATGAAACAACAATCTGCATGTCAACACGTGTCATTCAAAGTGCAACGCTCACACTGCAGTGAGTGTATTTGTGGTTAAATGTTTTTCAGCATTAATAACAGCTTTTATACGGTTTAATGTTTAAATATTTGACTCCTGTGTGTGTGTGTGTGTGTGTGTGTGTGTGTGTGTGTGTGTGCGCGCATTCCTGCATATAATTAAGTTTAAGAGTGTCTGTGTTGGGTGAGGCCTTTTAGTACTGAACGTACAGGCTGATGAAATACAAAAGCATGTTAATAAAGTCTTTTGAAATACAAACGTCAGCCCAGATGTGTCTCTGTTGTAGATAAACCTGCTCAGATCGATTAAAATTCACTCCGTCGCTCTCTTTCTTTCAGTGTTTGTTTGATAGTTAAACCTCCCGACAGACTGCCGAGAAAAACTATTTGCTCTTAGCTGATTAAAACAATGATGACGATCATATTTAATCACGTTACCGTGTTTACACAGAGAACAGAGAAGATGATTTGGGGGGTTTATATTCTTTGAGCTTGATTCTTCAGGTGCAAAGCGGCTCGTCTCGCCCCGTGTGAGCGACGAGCGGCCCGGCTATCGTTTCAGACGGCTCTCGCTGGTCATTGAATTTTTAAAAGTCAGTTGTCTAGATTGGTGACCGCCTGGGATTTAAGGTTCAGGATACCTCGGTGCTTACACAAGTAAATCTGACAGCCTGTTCAAATTTGAAAAGTTTAGATGCCTCGAAGAGAAAATAACTACTTGAACCTGCATTCAGTTTTTGCCATCTGGAGACTGTGCAACAAGCTGTGAACACAATCACAGTATTGACATATTAGCACCTTACAAAGTTGTTAGCAAACACTCCCGTATTTACACATCCAGCAGATACGGAGCAACGTTTAGCATTCGCTCGGAGTCGTGTCTGTGTAACCTGGTGAATATACAGTAGTTTAGTTATGAAATGTAAAGATGTAAGAGTTATAAGTTAAAAGGACAAGTTCATTAGAGTTACCAACCTCAGATATCACCAGTTAACGGCATCTTTAGTCGACTAAATTTACCTAAAATGTCTTCTGTCCTAAAAATCACCGAAATCTGCTGCTTACACAGCGATATGTGAATCCTCTGAGTCGTTATCGCACATCCGGAGCTTCTGATGTTTCTTTTTGGCCCTCATGACCCCGTAAACAGTTCAGCCGAGGAGTAATTTTCCGTTCTCGCTCTTTCAACTTCAAGGATTTCAAAAAGGGAATTGACAAGAAAAAGGGTAAATGTGAGAAAATATTAGTGAGTGTGTGTATAAAATATGATTTTTGCTTTTTAAAATTCTCTTTATAACCCCTTAAAATTGACCCAGGAGATGTCGGAGGATGTGGAGCCAAGGTTTCTGATCAGATTCAGATTTTGCATCAATTCCTTCAAGTCCAGCTGAGAGATCACTACACATAACCAAGCTCTAGGTGTCAGGATTGCCTCTCTGTGAGCCCTTTCTTCACGGCAGGTTGTTGAAGTACACACTCTCTCTCAAACACACACACACACTCACACAGCAGCATTTTTCATCATGTTTTGTGGCTGTGCTGCTGAGTAAGAGACTGCTGCCAGCAAATCCACCACTTTCCATCCATATTGCCCTTTCTCTCGCACTCACTCAGTCTCTGACAAATTATGGGTTCATCTAAAGTTGCCATACCAAATTGCTTATACACACACACACACTCATCCATCCATCCATCCATCTCCTCCTGCAGTTTCTCCTTCCCTCCATCTATATCCGTCTCCTTGACGGTGGTGGTGGTGGTGTATAATAGTGTCAGCCACAGCCATATCAGCACTTTATCTGCTACATTATGACAAGCTGTATTGAAGAGGCTGGCACATGCGTACACCCATACGGGAGGGCATCACCATAATAAACTACTTTCTGACCTGTGCCAGCCGCTGGGAGACAAAAGCAGCAGACGGCGACTGTTTTATGAGCAGAAGTGCTGCATGTTTACTTTTGTTTCTTTACGTCTGGCCTTTGTTACTCCTTTACTTTGTGTTTGTGTGTGTAGGCGTCTTGTGGAGCAGCTATGACTGAGTGTACGCTGGCCCGGTGTTGAGCCCAGAGGGGCTTGTGGAGGTCTATATGTAGGGTATTGATTGAGCGAAAAAGGGACCCCGGTGTATAATGTTTCAGCAGTTAACCTTAGGTAATGGTAAGTTGACGGATTCAGCTCATTTGCTCCGACAGACCCTGTTTATCAGCTCTGTGCTGGAGGCTGAGACATTTACATACAGTATCTGGAATCCCCGAGGAGAGTCCAGGAGGTCCAAATTAGTGCATATTTAAAGCCTTGATTAAATCAGACATGGAAAGGCCAACGGGCTGAGCGACGGCATTTCAGGATTCTCATCATGAAAAATATTTTTCTCCTCTCAAACCACTCATCTCATTCTTTATTGAAGACCTTCACAGGTAAAAACTTAACTCAAACCTCAGGCAGTGGACGCAAATATATCATCCACAAATCACACAGAAATTTAACAGTGAGTTCCAGCAGCAGTTTGAAGGAAACTATGAAGGAGGATTATTGAAGGAGCACAATCGAATAAAAAAAGAAAAAAAAGTGACCTAAATTACTGCTGTTGTTTTTTTCTTGCTGTTTTCCTCAGGTGCACTGGTGCTTCAAGTTCTCACAGTTTTTAGGGCTTCGATCCCCTGTGTAACCACTTCCTGAGAAATGCTGAGAAATGCTCAGGCCAGGGGGACGATCTGATGCCTCAAAGTATCAAAATGTTTCCTGAGATGACTTTTATTTCCTGTTACGGATGTTTTATGTAGGGAGAAATGATCAGCTCTGCATGTCGTTCTCGCAGGAAGGAGAAATGTCTGTGGTCGAAAGTACTACACAGTACGAAAGATTTTATCCTTCACTACAATTATAACATTATGAAATACAATGTATAATGTATAAATAAAAAATTAAAGAAGTTGTTTCATAAAATACTGACTTTTTTCTTGAAATTCTGACTCTTTCTCAAAACTCTGACCCTTTTTCTTAAAATTCTGAATTAAAATTCTGACCTTTTTATTCTCAAAATTCTGACATTTTTCCCTCCAAATTCTGACCTTTTTTTCTCAAAATTCTGACTTTTTTTTTCCCAAAATTCTAACTTTTTTTTTCAAAATTCTGACTTTTTTCCCTCAAAATTCTGACTTTTTTCCTCAAAATTCTGACTTTTTTTTCTTGAAAATCTGACTTTTTTCCTCCAAATTCTGACCTTTTTTCCTTAAAATTCTAACTTTTTTTTTCAAAATTCTAACTTTTTTTTTCAAAATTCTGACTTTTTTTCTCCAAAATCTGAGAAAAAAATTTCTCAAAATTCTGACTTTTTTCCTCAAAATTCTGACTTTTTTCCCTCAAAATTCTAACTTTTTTTTTTTCAAAATTCTGACTTTTTTTCCTCAAAATTCTGACTTTTTTTTTCTCAAAATTCTGACTTTTTTTCTTGAAATTCTGACTTTTTTTTTCAAAATTCTGACCTTTTTCCCCTTAAAATTCTGACTTTTTTTCTTGAATTTCTGACTTTTTTTCTTGAAATTCTGACTTTTTTCCCTTAAAATTCTGACCTTTTTTCTTGAAATTCTGACTTTTTTCCCTTAAAATTCTGACCTTTTTTCTCAAAATTCTGACTTTTTTTCCCCAAAATTCAGACTTCTTTCCCTCAAAATTCTGACTTTTTTTCTCAAAATTCTGAACTTTTTTTCTCAAAATTCTGACTTTTTTTCTTGAAATTCTGACTTTTTTCCCTTAAAATTCTGACCTTTTTTCTCAAAATTCTGACTTTTTTTCCCCAAAATTCAGACTTCTTTCCCTCAAAATTCTGACTTTTTTTCTCAAAATTCTGACCTTTTTTTCTCAAAATTCTGACTTTTTTTCCCCAAAATTCAAACTTTTTTTTTCAAAATTCGGACTTTTTTTTCCCAAAATTCAAACTTTTTTTTTCAAAATTCTGACTTTTTTTCTTGAAATTCTGACTTTTTTCCCTTAAAATTCTGACCTTTTTTCTCAAAATTCACTTTTTTTTTTTTTTCGAAACTCTGACCTTTTTTTTTCTTGAAATTCTGACTTTTTTCCCTTAAAATTCTGACCTTTTTTTCCTCAAAATTCTGACTTTTCTCAAAATTCTGACTTTTTCCCCCCAAAATTCAAACTTTTTTTTTTTCAAAATTCTGACTTTTTTTCTTGAAATTCTGACTTTTTTCCTCCAAATTCTGACCTTTTTCCCTTAAAATTCTGACTTTTTTTCCTCAAAATTCTGACTTTTTTTTTCTTGAAATTCTGACTTTTTTCCCTCAAAATTCTGACTTTATTTCTTAAAATTCTGACTTTTTTTTCCTCCAAATTCAGACTTTTTTTTCGAAACTCTGACCTTTTTTTTCTTGAAATTCTGACTTTTTTCCCTTAAAATTCTGACCTTTTTTCTCAAAATTCACTTTTTTTTTTTTTTCGAAACTCTGACCTTTTTTTTTCTTGAAATTCTGACTTTTTTCCCTTAAAATTCTGACCTTTTTTTCCTCAAAATTCTGACTTTTCTCAAAATTCTGACTTTTTCCCCCCAAAATTCAAACTTTTTTTTTTTCAAAATTCTGACTTTTTTTCTTGAAATTCTGACTTTTTTCCTCCAAATTCTGACCTTTTTCCCTTAAAATTCTGACTTTTTTTCCTCAAAATTCTGACTTTTTTTTTCTTGAAATTCTGACTTTTTTCCCTCAAAATTCTGACTTTATTTCTTAAAATTCTGACTTTTTTTTCCTCCAAATTCAGACTTTTTTTTCGAAACTCTGACCTTCTTTTTCTTGAAATTCTGACTTTTTTCCCTTAAAATTCTGACTTTTTTTCCCCAAAATTCAAACTTTTTTTTTCAAAATTCTGACTTTTTTCCCTCAAAATTCTGACTTATTTTCTTGAAATTCTGACTTTTTTCCCTTAAAATTCTGACCTTTTTTTTTTCAAAATTCTGACTTTTTTCCCTCAAAATTCTGACTTTTTTTCTTGAAATTCTGACTTTTTTTGCCCAAAATTCTAACTTTTTTTTTTTCAAAATTCTGACTTTTTTTTTTCTCAAAATTCTGACTTTTTTTTTTCTCAAAATTCTGACTTTTTTTCTTGAAATTCTGACTTTTTTTTCTCAAAATTCTGACCTTTTTCCCTTAAAATTCTGACTTTTTTTTTCTCAAAATTCTGACTTTTTTTCTTGAAATTCTGACTTTTTTCCTCCAAATTCTGACCTTTTTCCCTTAAAATTCTGACTTTTTTTCCCCCAAAATTCAAACACTTTTTTTTTCAAAATTCTGACCTTTTTTTCTTGAAGTTTTGACTTTTTCCCTCCAAATTCTGACTTTCTTTTCTTAAAATTCTGACTTTTTTTTCCTCCAAATTCAGACTTTTTTTTTCGAAACTCTGACCTTTTTTTTCTCAAAATTCAGACTTTTTTCCCTCCAAATTCTGATTTTTTTTTTCTCAAAACTGACCTTTTCTTCTCAAAACTGACCTTTTTTCTTAAAATTCTGACCTTTTTTTCTTAAAATTCGGATTTTTTTTCCTTAAAATTCTGACTTTTTTTCTTAAAATTCTGTTTTTTTTTCTCAAAATTCTGACTTTTTTTCTCAAAATTCTGACTTTTTTTTCTCAAAATTCTGATATTTTTTCGTAAATTCTGACCTTTTTTTCTTAAAATTCTGACTTTTTTTCTCAGAATTCTGACTTTTTTCCTCAAAATTCTTTTTTTCTCAAAACTCTAACCGTTTTTCTTAAAATTCTGAATTAAAATTCTGACTTTTTTTTCTTGAAATTCTGACTTTTTTCCCTTAAAATTCTGACTTTTTTCCTCAAAATTCTGACTTTTTTTCTTGAAATTCTGACCTTTTTTTCTTGAAATTCTGACTTTTTCCCTCCAAATTCTGACCTTTTTTTCCTCCAAAATTCTGACTTTTTTTCTTGAAATTCTGACTTTTTTTCCCCAAAATTCTGACTTTTTTTCTTGAAATTCTGACCTTTTTTTCCTTAAAATTCTGATTTTTTCCTCAAAATTCAGACTTTTTCCCCAAAATTCTAACTTTTTTTTTTTTTTTTTTCAAAATTCTGACTTTTTTTCTCGAAATTCTGACTTTTTTTTCTCAAAATTCTGATATTTTTTCATAAATTCTGACCTTTTTTTCTTAAAATTCTGACTTTTTTCTCTCAAAATTCTGCCTTTTTTTCCCTCAAAATTCTGATTTTTTTCCTCAGAATTCTGACTTTTTTCCTCAAAATTCTTTTTTTCTCAAAACTCTGACCGTTTTTCTTAAAATTCTGAATTACAATTCTGACTTTTTTTCTTAAAATTCTGACTTTTTCCCTCAAAATTCTGACTTTTTCCCTCAAAATTCTGACTTTTTTTCTCAAAACTCTGACTGTTTCTCTTAAAATTCTGAATTAAAATTCTGACCTTTTTTTCTTAAAATTCGGATTTTTTTTCCTCAAAATTCTGACTTTTTTTCCTTAAAATTCTGACTTTTTTTCTTAAAATTCTGACTTTATTTCTTAAAATTCTGACTTTTTTTCTCAAAATTCTGACTTTTTTTCCTTAAAATTCTGACTTTTTTCCTCAAAATTCTGACCTTTTTTTTCTCAAAATTCTGACTTTTATATGTCCCACACAGTGGCTGCAGTTGAGAGATTAATTAAGAAAACCTTACAAATTAATGCAGAAATCACTGATGACTGCTGTATAAAATAAAAACTAAAAACAAATGCCCATAAGAGCAGCAGTTGCCGTGGCAGGTCAGTGGCAGCAGCCTCAGACACTGACAATTCTGAATTTCAGAATTCTGAGACAAAATTCTTAAAAAAAAAAATAAATAAATAAATAAATAAAAATAATGTGGCCCTAATCCTCTTCCGTAGGTCACAAATGAGACACGTAATCGTGTTAAGATTTCTTCTTCCATAATTACTCTTAATGTAATCCTCTTTTTTCTGTTCTATAAAACATCACAGATCAGCAATTTGAGCTGAATGAAAACATTTGCATTTTTAACTATATTTGCATAATACAGATACACATGAATCTAATATGCTGTGCTAATGTCTGCAATTAGCCAGAATATGATTTCCCATTTCTTCGCTTTAAACTTTGACACAAGAGAGTTCACACACACACACACACACACACACACACACACACACACACACACACACACACACACACTATGCGTACATCTTCACACAGGAGTGCCTCTGCAATACACACACAATCGCAGACACACTTTTCCTCTCAGTCTCCATGGGATTCCACGAGCTGCCAGTTCTTGACAGCAAGATAAATAATAATCCTCTGATGGATGCTGCCGTGAAGTGAAAGCTAAAGGGAGATTTAATAAAATCCAATAGAATCTAATTGAAGTGGCACGAGTGTGTGTGTGTTTATGTGTGTGTGTGTTTCTATAGTGGAAGTACCTTTGTAAATCAAGGTTTGTTATTTGAGTCAAGATTTTGGAACATTAGATTTTTGTCGGTAGAAAGAAGAGCTTCAGTAAACACAGCTGACAGGCAGTCCTCTACAGGTACTGTCTGTCCATGTTTTAATATATTCTGCCGCTCATTGAACACCCTGGTGATTTTTGTCACATTATTACACTGTGTAGTTTGGCAGAAGAAGCTGCACACACCCTGATATTCCTCATTGTCACAGTCTACATCTCTATTAGTGGATGTTGTGTACTGAATGGAGAAAGGTTGATTTGTTTAACGAATGGTTCTTCATTTTCAACATCATATTCACTTTGTTGATTAGAATTAGGTGAGAAGATTGCTACGAAGCCAGGACCAGCAGTCGAATTAGCTTAGCTTAGCACAGAGACTGGATATCACTGCCAAGAAAAGGTTACAGGTTTTTTTTTTTTTTTTTAGGATTTGAGCCAGGCTGGACTAATTGTTGCAACCAGCTTCAGTCTTTATGCCAAGACAGTAGCTTCATGACAGCCTAGCTTTGAAAGTGTTAAAGTGGAGAAAAACAGCTACCTTGGCTCTGTCCGAACTTTAAAAAAAATACCTATCACAACTCCCCGCAACTCTGGAACTTACTAATTAACACGTCATATCTTGTTTCTTTAATCTCTTTGTTGTTTTTACATTTTTGTGTATGAGGGGTCAATCCTTAAACACCAGTGAGCGTGTGATTATTTTTGGTGACATCCAGAGCATTTCCTGTTCCACCTGTGAAAAATGATTCCTTAAATTTTGTATTAAAAAGTTACTTCATACCAGTTAACCCCATCGCCCAATTTAAAAAGGTTAAAAAATACAAATTACGGCCATTTCCAGCTCATGTATTTGGGGAGAAGAACAGCAGCTGGGGGATTTCCGATGCGGATGATTTAAGCTTTTGTGTAATCTTTCTATTTCAAGAATATTTTCTTGTTTTCAGAGTCAAAGAGAGGAAATTGCTTTCTTTCTTTCTTCCTTTCTCAGGAAATAATTCTGCTGACAGCTACGATAACTTGGCATTATTACCACTGCTATCTGATTTTAAGATTAATGTTTAATTGGTCTGCAGTGTTCTCGTTTGTATTAACACGAAGACAGTCAGTTCATAAACTTGTGACGAGTAAAGATAAGAATATTAATAACAATTCCAAATTGTACTATCCTCTTAAAGTCCTCATTATTAATTCAATTCGTGTGCCTCCTATGATACTGGCATCATAAAATTAATCTCTAAAACAGACAAATGAATTAACAAATAGTACCAACATTTCCCGCCTGCTGCGTATGAACACATTCTGTATTTAAATCCACAAAAGCACCTGCTAGCTTACAAGCATAAAGTGCTAAAGTCAGTAAAACTCTCTTGTCGAGCTGCGTTTGCTGTCCGCTGGCAGACTGTGGCGGAGGCTCAGAAACAAAAACCCAAAGACAAATGAACTTCTGCCGTCCTCAGTGGGGCTTTTTAAGATCGTGAAAGGTAAATCTGGATGTAATTAAAATGACAGCATGGGTAAACTTCCTCTCTCTCTTGCTCGCTCGCTCTCTCCCCGCGTTGTGAGCGCTCTCCGGGGCCAAAATAACTTTCATAATTATGAGTGAATTGATCGTTGACTTTGCCTCCATCAGGAGAGGCTGTGGGAGGAGGACAGTGCAGAGCAGCTTGTGAATGTAATGCGCTGCTTTAATGTCTTCATTATTTCAGCAGTGCGGTGAACAGAGGGCAGGAAGACGAGGGGAATTTTCTTATGACTCCATAATCACCAGGTGAGGGAGCACAGGTGGGAAAGGGGATTTCTTTTTGTCATATTTGTCAATTTATGGCTTTTAATTTGAGACAATAACTTCATAAAATCAAGACTTATTTATTGTTTTACTCCATGCTAGCGGCAAGGCTCTAAGGATGGCAATGTCAGTTTGTAGTTGGACAGATCAGCCAATCTGGTCCAGACTGAAATATGTTCACTGAAAAACGAGAACTGTTAACCAACTTAAAAATAATTAAATTTAAAAAATAAATTGATAATACACAAATAATTGAAGTTTTTCCAATTCAAGTTAGATTAACACTTTGAAATTCACATCAAATTTAAGTTAACTTCAGAATAGCGTGCAGAAAGTTTCCCTTAACTTTTCCTCTCGAGCTGGTTCATGTCATGATACCTGCTAACCTTCGCTTTGCATTGTGTATTTTTGCAGTAGAGTGTGTAACAGAAACACAGACCGGCTGCACAGACAGCGTTCACACCTCAGTGCACCAAACAACAGGAGAGATTGTGCTCTAATTTCCACATTTCTCACGAAATCTCATGTGAACGTGTGACAAACAACACAACGAAGACGGCACGTAACAGAGCGTGCGTCATAGCGCCGCGCACCTGTCAACATATGCTGTCAACTTATGCCACGACCACAGATTGGACTTTCAACCAGTTTTAATCATTTCTTTCTTTCCTCTCCGATTACCAGCTTGTTTCACGACAGGAGGTTCACATTCTGTCATGGCTGCAGCTGAAATGGGACGTGAGACCCGACACTTTTAATCATTTCAGCCAATCAGCACACATCTGTACCAATTAGCTCCGTGCATTTGTTGAATTAGTTCTATACAGAGCATACAGGCACATGCTCTTCTAAAACTGCACCAAGTTTAAGAAGAATAGCAGTTAATTTAAACCAGTAATGAGCTCTCCAATTACTCTGTATTGTTTGATTGGGCCAGAAATAGACAATTTACCTCTTTTCATGTCTGCCAGTGGCAGTGGCTGATAGACACAGAGCTCCATAGTGTCATGTGAACTCATTCAAAAGTAATTTGAAAGCCAATTTTTCACTGTTAAAACACCTTTTGGTATAACATGTCGCCTTTTCCAAAAAGTTTGATGTGAAATGTGAAGATGTCCTCCTAAATTTAGCAAAGAAATATTATGGGAAGTTTAGAATATCTTTCAACATGCAAACAACACTTGTTTGTTGATTTCAGCGCAGCATTCATCACAATCTCTCCCGTGGAACTAATTAGCAAACTTAACACTCTGGGCTTAAGTATCACACTCCATCGCAACTGGATGCCTCCTCACAAACAGACCTCAGACAGTTCAGAGAAGCAGTCACACTTCCTCCACTCTGGAGCTGAACATCAGAGGCCTCCAGGGCCGTGAGCTCAGCGCCCCCTTCTTCACACTCTACACCCACGACACACCGCCACCATCAGCCGGATTTCAGGGAACAGTGAGGATTCATATCGACAGATAACTACCGACGGCTCGACATCAGCAAAATCAAGAAAAACTGTTTACGTCACTGGAGCTCAGGTGTAACAGGTACGCAGGTTCACAGAGAACCTGTCATGGGCATCACACATCTCCACCGTGGTCAAGAAATCTCAGAAACAACTGTGTCTCTTAAGAAACCATCCAAACTACATGTGCACGGCCTAGGACAGGAGGGCCTAGCATAAAGACTGGAAGTTGGGGTAAATAGCTCTGTCAAATGTTGAAAAATCTGCCACCAAGACCTCCAAAACACACTTAATGTTTCTAATTTGTTCTCATTCTCAATCTGTGCTCAAACTGTAATGTAAAAATGATAATTTGGGATTTTAAGGGGAGTCGTAGTTGGACGAAATAAACAACAAGACACTAATACAATGTGCAACAATGAGAAACTTACAGGAAGGCAGCAAATAACACATTTCCTTAAGTGCTAATGATTTAATTACATTTATTTTGACCTCTTTTCTTACAGAACAAATTCTTCTCAGCATCTATCTGACGCTATGAGTTACTTCAAACGACGTACAGCACAGCCAATTATATATATAGTCATATATATATATATATATGTAAAGTATTTTGAGAAAAGCTGGACACACTCGTGTGAAATATTCACTTTCATTTTTTCAGTTTTCTTTCTTGGTTCCATATCAGAGTACAACACGTTACCTCATCAGTAGGACCGCATGCTCCCTCTGAGGGTTATGTGACTCTCAGTCACACCAGCTTTCATCTGGCTGCTGTCAGGCTCCTGCAGTGATGTTACTGCCAGGACCAGAGAGTTGAGAGATGACGAGTTTGCTTTTGTTCCTGTGAACTTAATCGGCTGTTTTTTTTTTTTTTTCCCCTCCGTGAAAGGTCTATAATGGAGAAAGCAGAGTTTTACACATACTGTATGTACAACATTTAGAGTAATAATGCCCATTTTGCTGCCATCTTTCTAAACAGAGTTATTACTGTCCTGGGAAAGAAATCCTTTGATACTCAGACAGGATGGTGCTATGAGTCAGACAATCTACGGCTGTGGTCCACAGTGAAACATCTCAACAACTATTAGAAGAACTTTAATAATATTTGGAGCAGGTGTTCATGGTCCCCAGAGGATGATTTTGGTGAATTTGGTGATCGTCTAACTCCAAAATATTCTCCTGCTTCATGTTCACAACAAGATCAGCTCTTTTCTTTTCTATTCTCTTTTCTAAACATCTATATTCATCTTCCTGTTTGCTTTAAAAGACAAGATGACACCATGAGAGTGTCACATTGATTCTAGTGCAGCTAAACAGACAGAAGGTTTGAGGCTGTTGCTACTTAACCACTTTTAAAAATAAAGCTGCACCAGGTGTTTTTACACCTTTGCATCATCAACAAGTTGTGAGGAAAAACTGTAACAAAGTGAACTGTTAAACATAATGCTTATTTTTAATGACGGGATTCATTTGTGCAGCTTTGTTCGCATTATGTATATTATTTCCGTCCTTTCCCGTTTTAATTATTACTGCCGGAATTTAATTTTAGCACGGCATAAGTGTGAAGTCAGAGCAGAAATAACAAGGCACTGAAACTGAAGTCGAGCGTGATGGGTTTTTTTTGTTTAGGCTGCAGATGTGTTGCGTGATTTTAGGTTAATATGATCCCTGTTTAACTTCCTTACAACGTGCAAAGAGCTCCAGCAATTAGCTGTAACATCTGGATGTGCATTTTTTCTCTCCTCTTTGCTCGTGCAGCCGGCCAGCAAGCCAATAAATCGCTACGATCGAGAGCAAATATGATGTCGAAGCATATTTTTGCTTCGTCGCCCTGGCATGAAGTATACAGGTAGTTTATATGACGTATAAGGCTCACGACATGACAGATGACTCACACACAAAACACACCCCACCTCAGCAGCCAGCCTGTCTGAACAGATTTGCTGTAATGTGGAGAAATGGGAACAGAGAAGTGGCCTGCAATGTGGAGGGAAGAGAAACAGAGACAGAGGAGGGAAAGGGGCATGATAGACAAGAGAAGTTGTTAATGCATTCCTGTGATCTGTGGCCTGAACACAGACAAGTGGCACACACAGAAAGAAAGACAGTAACAGAGAAAAAGAGAGATGCTAATACACAGAAAGGATGAAAGCGATAGAAGGCAATCAGTGTGAAAACGAAAGGGAAAGAGTGAAGGAGCGCGCCGGGCGAGGCTGACACTTTGTCAGAGGAGAGCTAGTTGTCAGATGGGCTAATGCCGCCGCGGTTCAAGTCCCTCTTAAAGACGTCAGATCACACAGGCAGATTGCCCGTGGAGGATTTGAGGCAGGCGCCCGCCAGGGGAGCTGGGGAAATTGCATTTGCTGCCTGCTACAAGATCCTGATAAGAGCAGATTTGTTCTAAGAACGCAATGACAGGGCAAGGTTATCGCAAAGCCGCCTGCCCTCCCTACCGCAGAGGGGAGGAGAGGAGTGGAGAGGCTTCCTAACACTCCTGAAACCCTCAGAGAAGACGAGGAGGAACTCGCAAGGAAACCCTATTATGGTGGAAACACAATGATGCTTGGCCTTAATGTCTCCCAGCAGAACGGCAAAGTGAGCAACAGAGTCGCAAAGCAAGAGCCGGCGGTTGCAGAGTATCAAAATGTAGATTTCATACGGAGAAGAAGATGTGAAGAAAACTCGTTGCAATCAAAATATAACACGGTAAAGTCTGAATTCTTCAACACTGCTCGAGAATCTTCAACAGCTGAAAGTTTCATCAGGTCTCTACAGAGCTAATATTTTGCTTTAGATCTCTGTTGACTGCGAATTTGACAGTGAGTTTTAGACAGGTTTGAACAAACACCAACATCTTCTCCCACTAGAAAAGTCTTGTGTCCATCCGAACCGTACACGTCACATGCTGCAGAAAGACTGACCAGATCAATGACCGTGAAAAATAACAGCATGTATGAGTTCAAGTTCTTTGAAATGTTATGGCATGTGTGTGTGTGTGTCGACTGTGGTCTGAGGCTGCAAGTGTTCAGTGTGCCGTCGTCGAGTGATTGCGCCTGGAGTCAAGACAAGCTGATGATGGGCAAAGGTGACAGAGCGCTAGAGGAGGTGTGTGTGTGTTTGTGAGTGTGTTTGACTCAGGCTCCAGATGTGTGTCAGAGCTGTCGTTTAATCAAAAAGTTGTGAGATCAGACTGAAACCAAACATCGTGTTTCTAAATATTTCAAAGACGGTGCATGATCACAGCACAGTTGGGCATAGGCATGAAAATACAGACGTTCTACAGCAAAGTAAAGCAGAGAAAATGTTCTTAATATAAAGTACACATGTAAAAATGAAATATGTTTGTTATGCTGACTCCGTCCACAGCAGTGCAGTTTGGTTCTGTGCCATGGATCTCTGTCGGCTTCTTCAAACTGGGTTTGTACGGATCAGTCTACTGTAGATAACAAAGACATAAGACTGTATAAAACATGGACGTAGTCTCTGTGACTTCATAACTTTAAGCCTTAATATAATGTGAGCAGGTGAGTTTTTTGTACCAGGCTGTAAACATGTTTACTTCTGCTGTCTAACATGGGGACTTATGGAGACTGACTCACTTCTGGAGGCAGCCTCAAGTGGACGTTTGAGGAACTGCAGTTTTAGTCATAGAACCTCACTTAACTCCCATGCGTACTCTTTAATAACAACCTTCCTTTCAACCATAAATCACAATTACACCACATATATTACACCTTTAGCCACATGAACAATTTGTCCGAACACAGATTCAATGCAAAAATAGGGGAATATTTATTTCAACAGGGCCCAAATAAAATATCAAAGAAAAAGGCTTTTATTTTAAATTGAACTCCTTTTTTATGTTTTGTTACAATTATGGCTAAAATATGCTCATTTCTAAAGTTTTTAAATTTGATTTCTTAAAGTCATCTTGTGATCCTCTCCCTGTATGAAATCAGAGCCATACGCGTTGGCAGCTCAGTTGAAAATCTCTCATGGAGGTTCTGTCTGTGCTCACCGTTCCCTGGACAGATGTGTGGCCGTCTCCCCGAAGGCCTGCAGCGGCTTGGCGGAAGAAGAAACCCGGCTCCTCCGCCACACGCACGCTTCACTCGCTCCTACACTTGTGCTCTTCCTCCGCTCAGCAGGGTCCAGACTCTCACAGGAACCCTCCGCTTTTAACTTAAAGAAAGACAGAAACTCAAACAGTGTTTAATGAACTCATGAAAAGCATTCAGCGTCTCTCTGCTGCTGTTTCCTTCAAGCAGAATCCTACAGGTGCTCATCTGTGTAGATGCTGATTGGCTGATGACAGATTGACACCTGCACACCCAAATAAACAAAGACAGCACGACAGGAGACGTTCAAGGACTTACTCAGAACAGAAGAAAATCCTCCAGACATTTCTCTATACTTAGCATATTTGCATGTGCATGTGTATATAATAATAGTGACTTTATTTGTATATTACCTTTTAAAAACAGCGTTTACAAAGTCCTTTGACAGGCAGGCACGAACGAGACACTCAGGGAAAATAGCAGCAGAAGAACCAACAACATTTAAAAGACAATATAAAATAATTTTTTAAAAATGTAACAAGTTCAGTAATGCATAAAAAACATAATGATAAATTACATAAAACAACAATAAAACATAGATACATATAAAAGAAACAAAATGTGAACAAAGGTAGCAGAGTACTACACCTGAACCATCCCTGTCACCATCCACTGTTCTGTAAGTGTATATTTTACACATATTTAAGCTGAAAATCAAAATACATCAGTGTTTTATATTACCTAAAATGCTCTAGTGAAAATCTTTTCTGTCCTGTTATGTCCCATAAAAAAAGAATCATTTTATACCTTCATGTGTGTGTCTGTGGGCGAAAAGAGAGACAGGCAGGCCAGGTTAGTTCAGAGAAAGACGTGTTGTGTCTGTCTGGCAGTCTGTCATTCTCATGGAGAGAGTGAGCGTTGGTCAAGAGGAAGAGAGAGAGAGAGAGAGAGAGAGAGAGAGCAAAGTAAAAGTTCAAAGAAGAATGTGTCGAGGTGTGAGCTTTGAAGGTTTAAGGCTGTCAAAACCTTAATCTATCTGTCATGATGTGTGTGAACGCCGGGCTTAAAGTTGGACTGATGTCATTTGGACAGCCAGTGCCCATCACAAGACGTTTCCAGCTGACACTTTACTCTCCTGCACAGGACTTTCTCCTCAGCAGACACGCAGTGTCAGGCGGAGGATGATGTGTCTGTAAATCTGTAAATAATGAGGGCGAGGTGTAAATACAACCAAACAAAATGAAACTTTAATAAGAAGAATTAGAGACTGGAGGCCAGTGAAGCATGGGATGAGACACGAATAGAAACAAATTAAAATGTAATAATGCACAAATTATCAGACAAATCATTCCTATGAAATCTACAAGACTTCTTCAAGAATTATAGATTCATACTAATGAGCTTCTGGTTCTAAATACCAGAAAAAAACAAACAAACAATAAATTAAAGTTTAAAAAAATCAAACCAAAGACGTTACAAATTTAGAGATTTGGGTTTTTTTTTGTGTGTGTTTATCCTCCTTTATGCTTTTTTATTATTTACAGCCTTTTACAAAAAGTCAGATGAAACATGTATTAATCATATGTATTCATTATTATTAATATTATTATTATATATCAGTTAAATGAGCTTAGTTCTTCTAAAGGAGCTTAAAGTTGCTTATTTCTTTAGCTACTGAGGTCCACGTGTTGTTCTTCAGTACATCGGTAATCATTTATTTTCCATCCACTTGAACAATAATGTGGACAGTGACCTCCAGCCTTTCTACCTGAGCCTCTGATTATTGCACAGCGCCACCTACTGTACACACAGGAAGCAACAATTTCATTCCAAGCATAAAAAATTAAATCAGTTAATTAAATATATAAATATATATTGTAGAAATGAACTTAAAGGGCCAGTGTTTGGGATTTAGTGGTACAAGTATCTGTGTAATTGCTGATCAAATGCAGTTAAGTGCATGATGCAGTGATTATGTCACCTCTGCATCACTTGGCTCGATGGAAGAGCTTCAGAAGATTCATATAATCATGACTGGTGAGTGTTCACATCACTGAAGAACTTAAGAGGGTTGTAAGACCACAGGGTTGGTCATGTGAGGGTTAAAAACACCCTCAAAAGCTACTAATTCTGGACTTTACTGGACTTAAGCACTGTGTCCATTAAATCTGAGTTTAATTGCAATCAATGACGGCCTTTGGCTGATGTGCAGCATCCATATTTGTGTCGTTTTTAAGCTACTTCTGTCAGATATTTTAGTGCTTTCTGAGAAATCTGTCTTACATGTTGAAAACTGTCAGTTACGGTAACTCCCACATGACCTGAGCCTGAAGGATTTCTTCCCGGCTCCCTGCGATGATTCAAACCTCGCAGAGTAAGGTGGAAGGAAACTTCAGGATTTGGGAGATTTGCTGGGTACTTGAACAAATTTAGGGAGTGTGCCGTCTCCTAAATCACGGGCTGCAGAAGTCGTACTTCTGTGACGAGAACGACTCGCTCGAGCTTTGTTCCGTGTCTCTATTTTTAGACGATTACAACTGTTTGAAATCTGATGTGAGAGAGTTGTGACGGAGTGAGAGAAAGAGAGGTGTGAATTTTCCAAATCAGCAATACAGCAGTGTGGACAGGCTCATGGTTTGATGTACTGTTTTATCAATGTGTGTGTGTCAGGTGTTTTTGTGTGTGTGTGTGTGTGTGTGTGTGTGTGTGTGTGTGTGTGTGAAGTAGATGTTCTTACTGGGTGTGATTTAGTGCCTGCGGAGGTAAATTAAATCATTTCTCAAGGCCTCTCCTGTCAAGTCTGTCACATAGAAAGATAACGCCGTCGATGCAAACCTCATCTTCACACAAAACACTGTTGGAGCAGACCGCAGAGGAACTAACTGGCTCAAACCGAACAATTAAATATGATATGTAAATCATTCAGCGTGACCTTGATCAGGATTATTAACTTAGATTAACGTAAGACTTTATTGATTTTAGGGGGGAATTCACATGCTACCTAGATTATGAAAGAATTAAAATAAGCACCATCGGTACCGGCTGCATCAATAATGCATCAATAATTAGAATCCAATAATATAATAAACATGCCACATTCTGCAATAAATATTATGCTTAGTAATGCTTATAGAGGCTGCCGAGCCTGGTTTCATAGGCCCAGCTCCGGTTCTGGCACAACACTAGCTCCGCTTCCCGTTAGCATTCGTCCAAGCCCTGTGCCTTAAACCTCCTCTTTCTGGTGGTCCAAAACACCTGTGGTACAGGTACAGGCTCCATAAAATATGCCCCAAATTGGTGAAATAGTTAGTGGTGTGTGACTTAGTGCCATAAAGCGTTACGTACTTCTCGTGGGTGATCGTACCCAGAGCCCAAAGTTACATAGTGCAAGAATAAACGAATGGCAGAGACACCATTCACCTGATTTTAAACCATCTTTTGTGGTAGAAAACTTACAGAATGTTGCTTTAAAGTTTGTAGGATTTAGTGGCATCTAGAGGTGTAAGTGAAAAGCTCATTAGCTGGAGCTAATCTCGTACACGGGACCACACGTCTTACTCGTCAAAACGCAACAAGACGGGGTTAGACAGACGCGTGTTTACCGTCACACGTTGTCAGTGCAGAGACATGATAAGACACGCAAGAGAATTAAAGAGTAAATTCACACATCATTTGGCCGACTGACTTCATGATGAGCAAATAAACTCATTTGCGTTGTCATTCACTGTCTGCATGATCACGTAACAATGATCCTAACAATAGTCTACAAGGGCCTTTTTGTTTGAGATGCTGCTGAAGTATTTAGTACCATTTAGTGGAGAGCAGCAAAGCTCAGCAGTGACACTAGCTGTGGTTAGATAGATGGAACCCTGTCGTGCTATAAATCATACTCTTATTAACTCGTGGGCAAGCGAATGTAAAGTCACATCGGCCTCAGGGGAGCCTGCAGCACAAGGCTGTTTTCACTCCGGGCGATTCTTTTAGCCTTCAGCCGGTGGTCATGGTCAGATTATGGCCTGGATTCACAGCTAAGTCATAGAAAAAAGACACACAGTGTATTAACAGTGCGCGTATGTTGGTGGGCATGCGTGATCAGACTGAAGATTCCTTCAAACATGAAGTTACAGATCGCTTCTTTTCCAAAGAGCTCCACTGCACAATGACGAAGGAAAGAAGAAAAGTCAAAAAGTCAAAAAGACAAACAGAATTTACTTTTTTTTGTTTTATATCACAACAATAATCTTTTAATCTCTTGGATTTATCTCGGGACCCCTGAAGGTCTCCAGACGACAGATCGTTCTTTATGATTTTGGTTCACCTTTTATTTAACACCAAATTTTTGACTTGATCACAAGAAATATCTCAAATCCAAGCTGACTCGAGCGTTCCTCTTGCATTGTACTCATAAACATAAATTTAATAGGCAGCCAATAGATTTACAGAGCGCATCCACGCTCCTAAAGTGATAAATCCATTTGCTGTTAATTCTCCTCTGGTCTAGGACAAACTACTGGTAATGTGAGTTAGGATGGCAATACTTTGTTTCATTCACTTCAAAGGACAGACAACATTTAATGTCATTTTGCCATATTGTTTGATCCATTGTTGAAATTTGTTGGTAATCGGATCAGTTATTATAGTAAAAATATTGATTAATGTGGCTTTAAAACAGATTTAAAGGAGATGGTTTCCATACATGTGTGACAAAGGAATGGAAAGTAAATAAGTCATGACATGAAGCAAAGACCATGACCAAACTTTGCCTCGCTGAAGAGACAAAAAGTGACGGCAGACAAAACAGATTTCTGGCAAACAACGAGGAGGCTGTAACCGTCCTCAAATTACAGCAATGCAGTGACCAGCAGGCTGATCGCGGCCATTCCAGACAATTTTTGTGATTCCACCAGAAGAGCTGCTTCCAGGAGCTCCACGCTCTGCAGAGAATATGCAGCTGCTCTATTTCTGTTGGATGTCACGACCGGCCACTTTATGGACCAAAACAACGTCATGGCTTCACAGGCTGGTGTAATCCGGTTGTAACACATGAACCACATCATACATGTCATATTTCCATCATGTTTTTTTTTACCATTTGAGGTCTGACTTGCGCTCATTTCTCACGTCTTGCACTGGTTTAACGGCACCCGATTGGAAAAGAGGCACCACCAGCGTGTGATGGTGAGGAAACTTTCATTTTCTTTTGCCAAATTTTCTTGAAATTCGGTTCAAAAATTTCCAAAACATGTTGATGGAAATCAAAACATGCACCCCGTGTTTAGGTGGGCAAGGTGTTTTCAGGTAGATACTGTACGCTCTGTGCTGTCACAAACTAACATTTGAACTAGCTGTTAAAAGCGAGTTTGTCTACCTGAGGAATGAGTTTAGCTTACCTCTTTAATTCCTTTACACATATGAGCACACACACACACAAACACACACTCCTTTCTACCTGCCAATATATCACAGCCCCTAGGTAGGAAGATTGATGGCATTAAATTGCTTCTATCCAGGTTTTTTTTTTTATCAGGATTTACAGGCGTCGCTGTACCTAGAGCCTTCCTGCACCACTCCCTTCCATAAATCATGCTTTTTCACCTTACCACCACTCTACACACACACACACATACACACACAGGTGCCACACACGTGCACAAACACCACGGCACACAAATGTACACACACATAGACTTTGGGATATGGCTGTAACAAGATGGATGACCTCCTTGCCGTCTGCTGCCAAAACGAACCTTAAACCGCACACACACACACACACACACACACACAAACAACTCAGATGGAGCAACACATGTACATTTTGACTCTGTAATGGAAAATGTCAATCTCTGTCGATGGCAGGCCCTGGAAACGCAGTGATTCCTTCCCTTCCACCCATCGCTCTCATTATAGGAAAATGTCACCTCATTTCCAGAGTACACGTCGCCTGATTAATTTCTGAAAAGGGGAACGAGAGAGAGAGAGAGACAGAGATGGCGAGATGGAGAGCGGTGGCATCTGTCCCCGAGAACTGACGATGTCGAGCTGTTGTTTTGGGTATATAGATTTGTGTGGCAAAATGTGGCTGTGTGAGGCAACAAGGTGCTTGACCCTGCTCGGCCTGGCGGAATAACCCCAGCCGGCTTAGCAAGCTAGCCCTGACATACTTCTTCCAGTTCCCAAGAGGGTTCTGGGTGCTTCATTGTTGGATGTGCCTGGAAACCTTCAGCAGGGGAACTACCTCAACTGCTTCCTTTCAAGGTCTTTCTGGAACTCCTCACCGTGTCTCTAAACGGTTTCAAGAAATTCATGTCAGATGGTCAAACAATATCTGAACCCCCTGAACCACATTTCCCAAACGACCTTCATAAAAGCTGGACTTGAACTACTTCCTTAAGTCCTCTTTTTTCATTCTGTACATATTATGAATGCCCTCCAGAAATATCGTCCTGACAGTGTGGGCCATTATCCTCATTTATAGGCAATTATCACGTCTTGGTTCTCCGTATGACAGCGGGCTTTTCACTCTGCCTTTAAGCGTGACCATTTGGAAAAGCCATAAACACATTTGTCTCCTGACATGGCTGCATGACACTTTCTTTCAAAGCTCTTAGCAGCAAGGACATCCTCTGGAAGGAAATCATTCCAGGCATATTTAACAGCCATCTCATCTTTTAATTGAAACCCTGAACTCATGACCACAGGTGAGCGGTGGAACGGACTGGAAAATCAGAAGCCTTGGTTTTAGACAGTGTGATACAAACTGTGCTCAAATGCTGCATCAGTTTGATGCTCAATCACATGCTACATTTTACAGCTACATATCAACAAGACTGCAGGAAACTTCTGGAGTAATTTTCTGAAGGGGGCAATCAATCCACGGTTTTCTTGTGTAGAATTATGACGTAAAAAGAGCTACATCATCAGTGAAAAGTGCAGGTGCAATTCAAATCATCAAACTAAACTTCTTTATTCAAAAATCACCAAAAAATTAAGAACACAACCAAGAATTCAGACCAAGAATCAACTTATAAAGCCGATATGAAAGTGCTGAAAACTGCAGTTCCTCAAACGGCCACTTGAGGCTGGCTGCAGAACGAGTCAGACTCATAAAATGTCCAACTTCTTATGAAGTTATGCAAAATTCAGAGTGTGTTCACTTTGATTGACAGGTGAATGCCGTCACAGATGGCTTGTTTGAGCACACAGACTTCATTCAGCTCCACCCACGATCCATGTCTTTGCCTATTTTTGGATTTTAGTAGGAAGCCGACGGAGGCAGGACTGCCAAGACGGTGACTTCAGAGCCACCACAGTATGAGGTTTGCTCTTCAGAAACCTGTTGGTGACGTCACGGATACTACGTCCATATTTTATAGACACTGCTCTCACAGCAGCTGTAGAAAAACTGAGTGGCTCATAGAAACTGTTGCATTAATCTTCAAGTATCCCTGCAAGAGTGCACAATAAGACAATTTTGTTCTACTGCAGAAAGTAGCTATTTCCTACTCCTAATAAATACCACGCTTAGGACAGACACAGACAGTGAATGAGAGTGAGGGAGCACTGGTATTGAGAAAGCGTCATAAAAAGTTATTTCCTGATTGTTCCATAGCGTTTACGTTCAGCACAAATAGACACATCCCCAGCAACCCCCTACATGCTGCACACACCCTAGAGTGCACTTCTGCATCACTGTAGCATGTGGAGCAGTTAAATAACCGCACAGGTTTGCTCCAGCTCTGTGTCAGTTCTCTAAGGTGAACTTAACCTGTCACGGAGCTGTCTCTTTGAGCACACACAGATGAAACTCTCACTGATCTTCTCATCCAACTATTTGTAAGAAAAGTGTAACGATTTCCCAAAGTCTTGGAGTGTTGCCTTAGATGACACTGCTAACAGTAACTGCAGGCATGAGAAGCAGAGGGGGAAATAAGCCAGAAAAACAGACGATGGCAGACAAATGAGGTGGAGGCAAACAGGAGAGGAGAGGCAGCGAAGTGTTTTACAGCTGCTAAATAATTAGAATCAGATACAACAGTGGCATTCTCCCTCCCCGCCTGTCATAAACTGGATAATGCAAACAAATGACCCTCAAATTGAAAACTGCGGGACAACACTGGAGTGTACCCTGTCTCATCACAGTCACACACACACATAAATAAACACACGCACACCTAGGGGCACCGAAAAGATACAGTTTACAATCCAAATTATAGTGTGATGACAGTCCAATTCTTTTTAATTTAAACACTAATTAAATCCCCCTGTTGCTTTTTGTTGTCACACACCATGTATTCTATGTGTGTGGGCGTGTGTGTGTACTTCAAAATTGGATATTGAATTACTGTACCTTCAATCATAAAAAAGAAGAAAAGTTGACTTGTTTTGAATACAAATATTTCATCAGCCTTTCCACACGGGAGTTCTTGTAACAAGTCCGAATGTAACCTTCATAATCATTACCAGCCTAATGCCGCCTCACTGATGTTAATGAACATCATTTGGAGCTTCAATTGACCATATCGCTGAATAAAAGAACTTCACATCTTCCAGAAGTAAGTATGAATGTGTAAATACAGGCTGGGATAATTGCTTGCCTCCTATCGTCTTGTGAAATCAGAGATTGTTTCCTATTCAGCTGTTGTCCAGGGACTACAGATGAAATATTAAACCGAGGTAAAGTACAAATGAAAATAAATGAATAAAGGGTGTAAGGAAGGAAGTTCACTAAACTGTAACCACAGGCAAAGTATTTACCGTGATATCACTTACCAGGAAAACTTCTAAAGTTCTGGAGGAAATGGAAAAGCAGTGCTGTTATACAAATGATTCATGACGACGTAAAGTCATAACGGCGTTACTTCTCTAGAGGTAAGAGTCAGTACTGCTGCGAACTGCAGCTGCTGTTAGCTAACTCAGTTTGTTAGCCGGGCTGCCCAGACTGTGAGCTCAAAGCACCGGGGAAGTGTTACAGTGTTAGTACCACAGGCGTTTTGGACAACCGGGAGGAAGAAGAGGTTTTCAGGGGAGGAGCAGAGCTTTTGTCGTGCCAGAACCGGAGCTGTGCAAGCAGGCAATGAAACTGGGCTCAGCAGCCTTAATAGACATAATAACAGAGGCAAAAAGACCAAACACTGTAAGAAATGTTTGTAGATTTTACAGTGAAAAACTGCCAAACCGTGACAGTAAAAAAACGTAAAATACGCCATGAAATATAACTGTTTTTCTGTACACAGTAAAACAGTTGAACATTGTTCAAAACCTGTAATTGTAGGCCATTTTAAGGGAATTTATGCAGAACAAAAGGACTATTTTATATCAGATACTGTTAATAATACAGTAAAACACTGCAATATTTACATATTAAGTTCATTTTACTGTAATATTACAGTTTTTCATTGTAAAATCTACATGGATTTTAAAAAATGGACTAAAACGCTAACCTTAAACATGAAATCAATAGTATTGGTAACCTATTAGTGTAATATTAGAAAAGGTTATACCGTATTCATTACTCTAAAATTGTGGCTACCATTTTTTTTTTTACCGTAAAAACAGTTTGAAAACATCTCGATAGACTTCTCTTCATGCATGTGTCCTGTCCTTGTACTGAGCGTGCAAAGCAGTTGAGCTCTGGCCCTCTGACAGGAAAACTCTATCTTGGGATATTTCCTGCTAAGCAGAAGAAAATGCAGCTATCTACTGCAGGTAACACTCCCATCTGTCACACAGAGGAATAAGGAGGAGGAACAGGGCTGGCACACACACACGCACACACACACATGCATGCAGGAAACTCATCTTAAATCTCTCTGTCTTTTGTCAGTGTTTCAATTTCACTGTACACTTCTTGCACCACTGAGCTGATAGAGAAAGTAAGAAGGCTGCAGAGGAATGACAGAACAAAGAAAAGTGTCACTGTCAGCTCGACTGAAACTCACCAAAATGAATAAAGCTCTTCCAAATTTTCTTTTTTACTTCAAACAGGAGCATCCTTTCATTCACGATCTGCTGGCTGAGCAGTCGGCCTGTAACTTATTCTTGAAGGAGTGAGTTGTTTTGAAGCTTTCATACATCTTACAGCTCTGTGGACGGACACGACTTTTTTTTTTCTCCTTCATAATTGGTCCATCAGAGCCAGATATGAGCACATCACAGCCCTGACTCCACCGTCCCTTCTTGTTGATGCAAAAAACAAACCAACCCAAACTTCTGATGCAACAGTCTTTGAAATTACTTGTTGATATATGCAAATACATGAAAGATAAAATGCTGTTTTCTTCAAAAATCCAGCCCAAAAAAAATGGAAAAATCAACATTTTCTATAAATAGAAAACCCAGTTGTAAACTTGACTGTTAAGTTACTGAAAAATGACCCCATGGAGGATTCCCCCGACACAAAAGCAGCATCTTCAGATTAAAAGTTCCTACAGAAGAACGTCACACACCTGTAAACACAACAGGCCGGTCGGTTACGACTCAGCACAGTAGTTCATGCAGGAGACGTTGGACTGTTGGAGCTCATTAATCGTGTGTATCATCACTTCCTTCTAAACTGTTTCATTTATTTCAGCGGTTCATGTTTTATTCTTGATATGCATCAAGAATCACATTTTAAAATATGATGTAACCATTTGCAACGTGAAATATAGAATTATGACTGACCACGAATGGCTGTCATCTGATTGATGCACTCGCCAAACTATTTTCACGACTCGTTTCTATCAAATTAACGTGAAACACCATCTGCCTGCAGAAAAATATGATTTCTTAGAGAAGCCATCTTTTTTTTAAATTTGTTGAGCTGTTCTCATCATGAATCACTGTGATTGGCTGAGCTGATTCAGGGCGATGAGACCAGCTGACAGTATATTTATTAATTTCCACCAGATATGTGACTGAAGTCATTTGGTCCAAGTCATAGACTGTACAGCTCTTTACGTCTGCTCTTCTGCTGTGAAAAAATGTCTGTATGCAGTAAAAACACGAGAGGTGACGCCTAAATATTTAATCCCAGAGGTGACAACTCACCGTGTTTGCACCACCTATACACGTATGCTATATTTTAGATTTATCTGAACCATTTATGCACAGGAAGAGAAGGAAGCGTTCATCTAAAATTTCATCTTATCCGCTCTGTGCTCTCTGCCTCACTTGTGAAAAGAGCCGCTCTGCTCTTCAGAGGCATTCGAATTGGCACAAGTTCAGTGCTTAATGGAAACACTAACACTGTCAGAAGCTATTATGTACAGTGTGTGTGTGTGTGTGTGCGTCAGTGCCTATTGAAGAGTCGAGGGGCTCTTTGTGGGCCACAAAAAAGGTAAATGTCACCTTCCCTTTGGGGTTGCAGCTCTCATACTGTCATTCCACTGAAGAGGGAGTGCTGACAGTGTAACTGTCTGTAAAGGCTGAAAAGGTAGAGCCTGTTCTCTTTGTCTCTCTTTATCTCTTCACCTCTGATTCTCTCTCTCGTGTGTCACAAACCCTCTTAGTCACTCTGACCTTGTTGGTAATTCACATGTAAAAAAGAAGCAGCGACCTGAAAGCAACATAAATTAGTAAACAGCCGAGCAAAGTATTTCCTCAGATGCAGATAAAACAGTCCGCCCACACCGGCGGCGATTATGTAATGTTTTTTTTTTTTTATTCTTGAAGTTTGAGCGTGCACGGAGATGAAAAATAAAAGTGGTAACAGATTTTTGTGTTGTAACTTTGGATTGAGACAGAAATCTTAACCAGTTTTCTCAAAGTCTGAATCAGAATTAATTAAGGAACTCATGAATGCATGAAATAATACTAATAATATTACAGTAACAATAGTTTTTCTTGTTTTCCCGCTGTGATTAGGAATGGAAGTGTTTTTCTCCCTAACCTCCTGAAGTTTCATGATATTTGTGTCAAAAATGCAAACGAGGAAAAAATAGATGTATGTATGTACATGTATGTAAAAATAAATAGAGGAAATTACATTTTCTAGCACAAAAGGATTAAACGTAGCAGAGCAGCTAGAAAAAAAAAGGTTTTTAACATGTGACATGTTGAGAGTGACGGGGGAAGTTTTTCTTTCTAATTAAACCTTTATGTTTTCTTGATCAAATCATTTAAAAAACACATTTTCAACTAAATTTAACTGAACAAGTGTAACATTTTTATGTGGCAAGAAAGTGAAATGTGATTTTAAATTCTGCTGCTGTCACATATAATCAAAATATAATCTGCATTAACTTTAAGAGCTCATTTAGCACCTCGCATTTCAATTGAATGTTAATAAGTTAAGAGTTAAGTTAAATTAATAAGTACCAAAACTAAAAATAATAATCTGAATATCTCATTTCAGAATGTTTATTATAGTACTGATGCATTAACATGTATCACTTTAATATTTCAGCAGGTAAAAGTGATATATCTATATTAACTGACTTATACACAGTATATTTTATACATGCAGTACATATATTTTTATACTGCTGGGTAGCTTGTGAATTTTATTTGTTGTGTACATTTTGTATTTTTAATTTAAATCTGTAAAGAAACTAAATTTTAAAAAAGTACATGAACTCTGAAGTGTAGTGGAGTCAAAGTGTCAAATATCTGCAAATGGAAATATGCCAGTGAAGCATGGAAACCTTAAAATGATCCTTAATTTGAGCAAATATATTTATTTATACTAATAATACATTTTAGTGCTTTGAATCAGTTTCTTGTTGATCTACCTGATACGGCGCACGGCGGGATGACACATTTATTTATCTCTGTGCAGTGAGAAGTAAGAAACTATTTGTTTTAATGGAAACTCTCACCGCTTCAGTCGGATCGACATCAAAGTCTATTTATGCTTCTTCCAGCTGGTGGAAATATTCAGCATTCAGTCCAATATTTCCAAAACAATCACACTTCATTTCCAGGTGTCTCACTGAATTTCCTTTGGTTTGTCGCTCTTTGTCTCTTTCTTTGTCCAATCCGTCTCTCTCTGTCTCACTCATGAGAATGGCAATCCTGCTGGGTAGAAAGCAATTACAAAGTGTGCAGATCATTTTCATTTACACTTATTCCACACACACACACAGGCCCGCACACACACACACAAAGGCCAGATTGTTCCAGTGGTGTTGATTTGTTTTTCTTATTTTAGAATTCAACTTCCTCCCCTCCTGATCCAGATCTCATTTCCTGACACTTAACCCACTGGGAACTCTGAGTACACATGTTCGTCTGTGTGTGTTTGTGACCATGGTGATGCGTGATGCACGGAGCTTTCATTACGGACAGACAGATGAGATTTTATTCGACCTCGGCAGAGAAACACAAAACTCAAAGAAAGTTCATATTGTGGGTATCGGAGAAATTTGTCCATTTGCAACCCGACCAAGGATGTTTTCAATGACACCTCACTGAAGGCTAATTTATATTCCTTTGACTTCACAGTACAGACACATCATAATAAATGTAAAGGCTAACAACATGACCTTTAATCCCAATTTCTAACTGTTATGGTATTTGTCTTTCTCTGTATTTAAATGCCACTGATATACGGTACATACATACTGTACTGTGTACTGCTGTCGTACATGAACTCCACTATTCAAAGGCAAATATATATAAGTAAAATAAAATAAATAATCAAATATTATCAACAGATACATGATGATGTATTTTTATAGGTTAGGTAAGATCAGATGAGGCTTCATTGATCCACAGGGGGGAATTCACAAGCTACAGCAGTACAATATAAACATATAATAAATACTTTTAATTTTGGTGCTTTAATAGTAATACTTTTGCAGGACTTACTTTAGTATTTTTACACTGTAGTTTTGTTGTAAGTTTGTTTTTAAGGTGTAAAATCACCCCAATCTTCCGCATACACCTCCACATCGTGTGGATGCAGAGAGCAAGCAGGCTCACTAACGTCTGGGTAAGCCATCCGCTAACTTTTTTTCATATATTTACAAATATTATCAGACCCAGTGGATCAAATTCATACCGGGGTTTTACGGACGATTCTGTACTCTTGTGGGAAAAAGTGTGCATCACGTGATGGACACTGCTGCTGTCATTTAGCTGCAGCTGCTAAACTTATGACAGGACAGCTGTCCTCTGTACAGTATATTTTATGACATACAGTACACACAAAATTCATGTTTTAAGGAACTCTTAAAAAACTACAAACCCCCCAAAACAAAACAAAAAATCACGATGAAATAAATAGGATGAGAAAAAGCCCCTCACTTGCTTTCCCGAAAAAGTTGAACCTACCCTCCCATCAACAAAAAGAAACAATACAACCCTAATCTGACCCCCCACCCTAATAAACTAATAATTTACATACAGTCCTTTAATATGGAATTTTACAAATTTCAGTTTAGTTAAAAACAAAAACAGATATATCACAGAAGACAGTTCTATAAAGCTGGAGATGTAGTGCAAACCTCTCTTTGGCATACCTCATATCACATTGAATTGCTAAGCATTCATTTAATTTCAACCCTTCATTTGATGTATAAGTTGTTGCCTGTGTGTGTTCACAGATCTACAGAAAGTCTAACTCGGCCTTGTGCTTCACATTTTTCTGCTTTCCAAGATGAAGTGGTGCAGAAATGGCAGACGACGTCTCTCCGGAGGGATAATTCTCTTCTATACATCATCATTTTGTCCTGCTGGGACTCTTTGGGCTCTGCGTTCTGTTATAATTCAATTTCAATCCAATGTGCTTCACTGACATGAGAGTTTTCCCAAAGCATCCACGTAAAATATTATCACTGACAGCTCTTTATGAGTATATGTGTCTGTCATTTTCGCTTTATCTGTCCATCATGTTGATACTTAAATATAAGCAACTTGTATTAAAGTTCCTGAACTGATGCTGCTGAACTGATGCTACACTGACATATAATCAGGTAAATGGCGTCTCTTTTATGGCGTCATTTCCACTGTGTTGAGGTTTTCAGGCCTGGGGCACTGGTAACTGCTGCTGAGGGGAAGCAGAGCCGGTGTCGTGCCAGAACAGGAGCTGCCATTCTCATGAATGAGAGAGACAGACGCCATGCTTGGCTTCCTGCTGTTGGTCTAGTAAGTAATGTTGTGTTCACGCAAACATACCAATTTTTATGCAGGGTTGCTCTCTATGTAATAAGCAAGTAATGAAATCTGGTTGCTCAAACGAGCCACCTGTAACGGCATCTACCTGTCAATCAAAGCTTCCACGCTCTTAATCCTGCATAACTTTAAGCCTTAATATAATCTGAACAGGTGAGTTGTATATAAATTCACCCTCAGTACAGTTGTCATGAACGGGGAAATTAGCTATAGAGACCAAAACTGTTTTTTGTACCAGGCTGTAAACATGTTTATTTCTGCTGTGAAGCTGGACATTTGAACATGGGGACTTACGGAGACTCACTCGTCTTCATTTCACAGCCACAGAGGTCGCTTCTCGGGTCCGACACAACGTAAAGTGAATTATGAAGATTACAAATGGCGTGAACGTATCCAACGCTGCGTAAACATACAGTGAAAAGAGGAAATTACACAGATAGCTAACATCTGTACAGATGGTGCCGTGTTTGTAGAAAATAACACAGACGGTCCAGCAGTTAAACTCACATGTATAATGCAGAAGGAAAAATTCTCTTTATGTCGATTGTTGTAACAATGTCACACTGCGTGGCCTTTGCTGCTGCGAGAGGGCATCCACGGGAAGTATTTAGTCAGAAAAACATAAACACAGACCATTTTTTAGCATTTGAACAAATAACCAATGCTCGTCTAGCTGACAAGAGAGTCTGTACATGTTCTGTAGCTCCATTTAAAATCCATCTTCCCTTTTCCCAACCCTCTTTGCCCACTTTTCACTTCCTTCATAATAGGATTCATAGATCCAGACACATGTCCTATTCAGTTCAGACAATGGGGGACTCTCAACACCCACCAGGAAGAAATAAGGACTCTGCAGCAAATCGGACTTTCTGACTCCCTGTCAGTGTGTGTGAGTGTGTGTGTGTGTGTGTGTGCCCCAGTACCCTATGATATCATCACGGGTGACTGCCCAATATGACAAATGTGAGGAGACAGGCTATAATGAGAAACATTGTTGGAAGAGAGTGAAAGATGGACGACTGAATGTGTGTTTGCGAGTGTGAAAAGAGGAAAAAAACAGAGAGGATGAGAAAGTCTCTTCCAAACACGAGCAACAGGCTCCTTTTAATGACTTTCTCTTTCCCTCATCTTCTCCCCATGTGCTCGTATAAACCCCCTAACTCACCAGAACTAATATCTAGACGACTCAGAAAGAAGGTGAGGAGTATTTCTGGGCCTCCTGACTTCCAATTATAAGTCCATTTGGTCACGCATATTTGAGGAGCGAGAGCAGAGGGAGAGAAAGAGAGAGTGGGAGGGAGAGATTTGAATATTTGTATAAATATATATATATATATATATATATACTGCGAGTTCGCTCCTCTCTCCATCATCGCTCGACGCCAATCAATTCCCCATTCCATAACCTTGGAAACTCTTCAGGGTCACGCCGAATCAATGAGCGCTCTCTCATGAAAAACGGAATAATTATCCAAACTCTATGAATCAGAGAGATCGGGGTTGGATATGATTTATTCATGCGTTTTTTATTTTTTATTTTTTATTGAGGCAGCGCTTCATAATAGAGCCGTAACGAATGAGATGGATGCTGACGGCTTACAAGAAAAAATAAAAAATAAAGGAGAAAGAGAGATGAAAGGGGAAAGAAAAGGCCGGCTGTCAGGATTGATTGAGTCGAATGGACTGATGGAAAGACGAGATGGATGTAAGGATGTTGCAGTTTCCGTCTGCAGACATGTATGATGGAGCTGCCACGAGTTGCCCAAAACACTCATTTATTATCTCTGTTTTTTCACATCTTAAAGCGACATGGTGTAACTTTTATACCCTAAAAAACTGATTTTAAATCGCAATGCACTGATGTATAATCAGGTGGATGGTGCCTCTGTCATTCGTATGTCTGTCCCCACACTGTGTAACATTGTGGTCCAGGTACGATCACCCGCTGCTCCGCCTCAACTCTCTGTGATTTACAGAGTTTCCTGATGGACAGTGAAGTAAACCGTAGCTGCTGTTAGCTAACGTTAGCCCAGTTTTTCAGCCAGGTTACCCAGACTGTGAGCTCAGAGCACTGGGAGAGTGTTTTTATACGACAGTCGGGGTTCAGGGTGGTCAGGCCCGGGTGTGGGCAAATGCTGACAGGGTGCGGAATGTTGTGCCAGAACCGGAGCTGGGCAAGTGGGCAATGTAACCAGGCTCGGTAGCTTCTACGGACATAATGACAGAGGTTAAAAGACTGAAGAGGACGTTGATGGAGGAAGCTAGAAGAGAAAAGGAGTAAATGAGCAAGCAAGAAGCCGCCGCAGTAACCCATTACATAAAAAACAAACAAACTGTATTTAATTGTCTTTTATTTTGAAGTTAGTACTGTGAGTGTGTTGTTGCTTTTAAACTAGTGCTGCTATTACTGCCCTGACTACCTGAATTTCTCACAGTGACTGCACTTTTATTTAGAAAAACAGCAGAACAGCAGATAATTAATCATAAAGCAGTCTTCATCTTCATTTTTGTTGTCAGTTTTTAAGTACTGTATTTGTTAGATTACAAAATAATTAGGCTTTTGCAGCCTGTAAATGTTTTGACATTTTTAACACAATAGAATAAACTAATAATAAAGTTTCTAACACTAAATTATATATATATTTTGTACTCTATACATAATCTCATAGATTCTTGTTGGCATATTATTAATACAGCTTATTTCCAAAAATGAGCTTGTGATTGGCTGAACCTGTGTTATTACTGAAGGCTAAAACAGAGCAAATCTACCTCAAACCCAATAAAATAAGATATTTAGCAGATGTTTTTGTATTCTTGATTCTTCAAAGATATTTTTTTTTTAATTAAACTCGCTCGTTCAGTAAAAAGTCCTTGAGAATAGACCTTTAAATATCCTCCAACATGGTTAACCAAGAGTGACACAAAACTAGTAATCATTATGTGGGAGATGTCTTCATGGATCTTTGGGGATATTCGATCTCACTGTTGTACGTCTCTTAAAATCCTTCTGTGCCTTTTACTCTGCGGCTGTCAGATTTATTTTCTTCATGTTTTTTTGTGCTGCCTGACTTCCTCTGACATCAGCAGTAACAGGGATGTTCACTGTCCAATAAGTACAAACAGGGGGAGGGGTGGGGAGTGAAGCGGTATAGTTTCCTCCCGAGGGAACCCATGGATGATCACATCCAATGACTAACACTGACCTGTATTGATCACAGTGGAGACAAGGCCCTTTAACATGCTCTTACAGAGAAGAGGGCTTTGTGTGTGTGTCGCCCTGAAAAGATAAAAAGTATCTGCTGCAGACTGCAAGATATTATTCTGGTCTGGACTCCCTGTTGACAGCTCTTTACAGACATGAAGCCTTCTCTCTGTGCTTCGCTGACTCACATCGTATTCAGATTGGAACAGAGGCAGACAAAGGAGGAATAATAGAATGAATATGCAGGAGTCACAGCTATTTGTGCCTGACTTGCGCACCTTTATTGGTTCATTATCTCCACTGTGTGCTGCTCTTCAGGCCTCCGGAAATGTGGCTTGAAATTGTGAAAATGCACACCTGAAACTAAACATTCGTAACTATTAGAAATCTGGTGTTCAGACCAGGACTCAAGACTTTGTAGGCATGGCAGATCACGTTTTGATTGACATCTGCCTCATGAGGAAGCTAAATAATGACCTGCTGTGTGTGGGAGCAACAAAATGTATTTTAGCCACCTTAAAAGATCAATATCAATTGAACGGGATGCTATATTTAGAATAGTTTTACTTTCTGACAGCGTACTAAAGCTTATCTATAACTTCTAACATATCAATCCTCTCAGTAATGACTTAGACCAAACAGAGATGAGCAAAAACTAAGCAAACACCACGAGGCAAACAGCTTTGGCTTTGAACTGCTTTCAAACCTTAAAAAATATTAATGCTGACTGGACTGCGGTAGCATGTAGATTCATAGATCAAAGCTAGCAGACTAGTATTCAGGACAATGCCGTCCTAGGACAGTTGCGGAGCGATTTGTGTTGGCGGAGCCAAATAAATTATTGAATAAACGAACGGTTTATGATTACTGTAAGAATGATAAAAGGGGGCTGTCTAAAAGAAATATCGCACTCGAGGCTGTGAAGTTATACTTAATATCAGCACGGCTGTGATTATCTTCAGCCCGTAACCAAATGACAGCTGTGCTGGTATTCAGAACAACACTAATCCTTCTCATGTGATGTTCTACTCTGTTTTTAGATGTTAACAGGCCCGGATATATCTATTATATATTATTATTGGATCTAAAACAGACATTTAGATCGACTGTGAAGGTGCCGTTATTTCAATATATCTAATTTCATTAGGTTTTCTGTCTCTCAGCCAATCAGTGGTCTTCTCCTGATGGATTTTATGTTTTACATCACAGTGATCCCGATCTCAGGCGGACAGGAGAGTTCGCCAACACCAGCCTGAGTATCCTGGGGGCAGGTTGCGACCCTAAAAGAACTTTTAAAGAACTGAGATGAGACTGAGACCGATGACACAGCTCGAGCATGCTGTTTCCAAGCAAAAGCCACGCTAAGAACATCAGAACTAGCCCGCACAGTCCCTGCATTATGTTTTAGATGCATTTTATTACCTTAACTGCAAGCACGGAAACAGACTAACTATAAAGGCTTATTTAATATTCGTCTTAAACTTGTTTTCCTCAGCTACGAGCTACAGTAAGCCGCGCTGCTGCTACCGGTCTCGAGAGTGCTCTTAACTCTTAAACAGCATTGTTATACATATGATAATATGTACATTATGATCTCGCCCTCTCTCGCACACACACAAAAGAGCGCGCACACACAATGTTTTACAGGCTGCAGGGACCATAATAATGCATCATAAGAGCAAAAGGGAGAATTCCCTAAAGCAAACTGAAATGAAAGCCATTGTAGCTCACACTAAATCATCTGCTGGCTCTGGTAGTTTGCCAGAGAAAAAGAGAGTGCACAGCGAGAAAAGAGAGAACGTATTGGGGGGGAAATAGTTTAGTCTTAATGGAAAATGGTTCAATTCTGGTCTCACACGCTGACAAATGTGACTGAAATCCAGTGTTAGTGCAAATGATGTCACTTTATGTTGACAGGCCTCTGTTTATTCTCAGTAATGTACGAGTATTCGACACTCTGACTGTCTGTGAGAATAGTTTGAACAGATTTTCAGTCGGTTATCAGGCAGAAATTTAAACCATGTCTAGATTTTTAGGTTGGCGGACAGAAATACTCTGAAGGTTGTGATCAAGGTCAGATGAATATGAAAAAAACTTCAAGGCTAGAATACAGTCACAATGAGGCATACGCAAACATGCTGATTTAGATTTACGACGCGGACAGAGTGCGGGAAAAGTGACAGACAGACCAAAGATGATAACATTTATCGAGCGGTATTCGACATCATGGCTGCAGCTGATGCTTATTTTCATTATAGATTAAACTGTTGGCCGTTTCTCTCCCCCACACGGTTATTCGTTTATTTATGAAATGTAACAAAATAGTGAAAAATCCCCATCGCAGTTCTCCAAGGTGACTCCTTCGCAGTTTCTTCTATTTAAAGCAGCAAATTTTCACATTTAGAAACCAGTTTGGCGTTCCTGCTTGAGATTATCTGTCGATGATAAGAAATTAATGTGTATTCAAAGAAACTAGAAAGCAAATATATAGAAAATCATATAAGCACAACCTGATTCCAATGCATAATATAGTATACAGATTTATGTATGCAAATGCTGCCACAACCTGTGGTGGTTTATGAAGGCGTGTGAGAAGCTGAGCTGCCTAAATTCAGAGAAATACTAGTAGTAAAAAATGCCCTTTTACTGTAATCATGAATATAAAAATATTTATTAAAACCATACATAGTGCGTCTGTGTAACTCGTGTAGTTTTAACTTCATTAGTAGGTCAAGATGTTACTTTTTGATAAAGCTTGTAGTTAGTTCTGGCTCAGGTGAGTCCTGAATCATCGCTTGCTTGCTTCTAAATATGTAAATATGCTACGCGTTAAATCGTTTTCCTTTTGGTGTTTTATTTTGAAAGTTGGCCGGCTTCTCTGTCGCCTTTTCCGTGTCTGACTTCCGCCCAGCTCGAGCTGCTCTGTGTAAATCGACGGGGGCTGCTTGTGACGTCTATCAAAAGTAGAACAGACGCGTATTCTCAGCGGAGCCGAGCCAAAACCTTCTTCTGAAACAGACTGCGGTGCTTCCAGCGGGGTTTGAAACATTGACTAGAATGACGGTGATTAGCTCCGGCGGCCGCGGCGCACACGGAAGGCATCGCATCCGTGACTGGTGGAATTTGGCCTTAAGTTAGGCTGCTATAGGCCTAAACTACAGGGACTTTCCATCTGTACACTGTCGTTTCCTATTAATGCATGTGACTAACTTAGCTTCCTTCACAGAGTTCTCATCTCACAGCTTCTCATGGATCGTGGCTAAAAGGAAGTTTTTCCTCGCCACCATCACCTGGTGTTCGCTCATGGGAGGCGTTGTTGGGTCTCTGTGAATAATATTATAAAAAGTACAGTCTAGATGAGATAACGTCTGTTATAATTTGGTACTACATCAGTTAAATCATGTAAAGATGTTTCATGAAAGGAAGGCAGGCCTTCATGACTCTGCTGAGAGAGTTTGGAGACGCGTATCATTTCAAGAGAGAGGAAAAAAACTGTGATCACCGTCAGATGATAAAGTGATCTCGGTTATTATTTCTGAGAGAGGACACGAGGGAGAGAGGAAAAGATGGGGTTAGATGAAGGTGGTGTAAACTGGAAAGTAAGATCAGATGATTATAATTATTGTCTCTGAGAGGAGGGAGGAGAAGGAAGGTGAGAGGAAAGAAAATCAATGAAAGATAGATGAAGGGAGAGACAAATGAAGACTGACAGAGGGGATGAGGGAGCTTCGAGGAAAGACGGTTGATTGGCTCCTTTATGGTCATGGGAACAACCCATCATCCTGTACATGAAAGAGCTGTGGCTGTGTGCGTAGTATATACTGTATAATTTATAGCATCAACTCATTGTTGATGTATTGTGACTATATATATAGATTAGATATGATATTTATGATGCGTTTGACACAAATACATCGGAGTAGTAGCATGAGTTTGTTAAATGTCAGGCTTGCAACATTATAAAATGATTTTTTCCATCTGTGAATGTCACATTTTATCACTACAAGATGTTGAAAATAAACCAGACAAGAGAAGGTTATCAACTCTTCTGCTCGCTCTCGAAAAATCCCAACGTAAAGCACGGCGCGGCGCCTCTTCTAGGCATTCATGCCGTGACTAAAACTTAAGTTCAAATGAGCATCTGGTGCAAACAAAACAAAACACTCACCTATCATCGCAGAGGCGTTCTCTGCAGCAGAGCTTCATCTTCGGCTGTACGTTCCGCTGGTAGTGTTTCTGAGTGGGAAGCCAGTGAGGGATCGTGACCTTTTTCTCTGCACTGCTGCGTCCCACTGGTTGGATATTGGCACAAAACATCGGTGAACAGCAGGTTAAACTCCTATCGGTTTGAAAAACATCCACACTGATGTAATCCTGCATTATAAGACTGTTTGTACTACAACAATATACAATGTCAGTGTTTTGCCAGCGGCAGTCGGTTTCAGTTGAATATTCTGTTATATGTTGATGTAGCAAAGTTGAAGCAACTTTGTGTAACTTTTCTACCATAAAATAACTCATTTGAAATCATGATCGTGCTACATGGACGCATCTGTTAGATCACCATCTATCACACAGAAACCAATCAGATCAACAAACCATGAAAAGTATTCAAACTCTTACCAAAGTCGGTTGGAAGAAGGGTGCAAACATCGTTTCCCTCGCTTCTTCGCTCTGAAGTTCTGATATAACCGATGGGCGCAGCATTTACGCTCTTCGGCAGCCGGCATTGTTGATTTCGGGCAGTCACTTCTCACACATCTCCCGTTAAACCATGCAGTTCCTCATAGGATACTGACTGGCCAAAATCACTATGGCTTGGACACAAACGCAACTTGAAGGCTTGAAAAAACGTCCTGAAATCATGGCTAACGTAATGCTAATACAACATTCTAACTATATTTAATTGGCATGTTGTTTTTGATACTTATTGTGGCATTTGTGCATATTTACCACTTAGCAACACCTTCTCTCTTGTTTATGGTATCAATGTAGTATTTACCATTGAATCTTAAGGCCTGATAGGGTGCCAGATGGCCTGATTGTTCATACCAATTAGTAACTGTTCCATAAGGTTCCTGGGCTGTTAATTGGGAAGTTGCATATTAGTCTAATAGCAATCTGTGCAGTGCGCAGAAGAGGCAATATAATATTTCTGCAAAACGTTCACATGCACCTGACTTTCTGCAAACTGGACATGCTTCTTGGGCAGATAATTCAATAAAGAATGGTCAGTGTTTGCCTTTATTCTGCTGCCTCATACCAATACTAAAGCACAAAACTAGCCACAGGAAGTTGAGTAGCCCTGTCCTGTGTATTTAAAGGCTAGCTCCTATGTTCAGCCTGTGTAGCTAACTGCATGGTGTGCACATACACGAAATGAGAGCAATTATTACATCTTAAAACAACAAAACAGACAAAAAAAACTCAAATCAGACAAAGTGGACCACGGCAAAGAAATGATTCAAAGAACAAGAGAAAGAAGGAAAGACACCAAACGAAGGAAGCAAGGAACGCTGCTGAGACGTGGCCGCTTGTCATATAACATAACATCTCTTTATTTTACTTTTTATTTTCTTCATACAGACAGGAACTGCTGCTGAAAATTTACAATAGTATACAAGAGGCATATTGCCATTGTCTCTGGGTGTTTCGGGGGGTAGCAGCTGTCACGTGGTGGACCCAGAATCTACAGTTTGTCCCTTTTTTTGTCCACAATAAGTCTTTACTGTACATACACAACCTCAGGAAGGGTGTCCTTTGACTTTATGAACCTATAACTCATAAATCTCTTCAGCCTGTTGTCCAACATTATACTGTTTACTCCTCGACAGTCCAACTTCCTCAATAAATATAGCTCTTAATAATTTTTTTTTTTATTTAAACACATTATGTTTTTCATGTCCTTGTACAGTTCAAACCATGCAACACATACTGTATGTCTGTGGTCAGGACTGTCTTGAATGTGTCCAGGTCTTTGCTGCATGTGGATCCATGCATTCATATTTATTTATGTGTATTGTCACAGATGGTGGATACGCACAGCTACTCGCTGTTATCAGCCACGCATACAGAATTAGTGTGTTTTTTTTTCTTCCATACAAATACACAGTTAAATGCCTTATGCGTACCTCAGTGTTTTATCATTTTTATGTCCAAGTGCATGTGTGTGAGCGTTCTTTTATAGCCTCGCAAACCTTCACATTCAGAGTGTGTATTCTCGTCACAGCCTCTCGAACAGGAAACACAAGAACACACACACAGACACGCAGACACGGCCCAGCCTCTCTTACTTTCTCCCTGTCAATGATTCGGTGTGTTTCCTTGTGCATTCACAGCTTCTCAATGTCCCTGTATTTCTTCCTCAGGATTGAAACCTGGTCCCTGAACAATACGGGGTCCAGCCTCATCTGGGAGTGCACCAGGGGCATGAAACCCAGCCAATGACTGAAGGCGTTCATGCAGGTCTGTCGCTGGGCGAAGTGGTCTGGGTCGGCCCACCGAGACGCCTTGGAGCCCTTGATTTAGAGAAACAGTGAGATAGAGAGAGAGGGGGATAGAATAAATGCATTAGAACAGCAAAGGGATCAATCAGCAGCTCTGTAGCTGCGGATAATATAATAACAACAAGTGAATGCTGATTATAATCCAGGCTGTGCAAGAAATCACTGCAAAAGCAGAAACATTATGATGTTATTTCACTGACCATGTCATTATATATTACATAAAAACAGTCAGCCGAAAGAAAACTTACTGTTTAAAGTTTTAAAGACAGTGCAGCTCTAAAAAAATAAACTTTTATGTAAGAAACTAAATCATATAAACACACAACAAAGTGCACTTTAGAAACGGGCTCAGCAGAACTAATCTCCACATCTGTGTGAAATATTTGGTTCTAATAGTTGGGTGGCGTTGTGAAGTGTTGGCGTGAATGCACCCTGAAACCTCAGTCCATGCTAGCCCACAGAGACCGCTCCGGAGAGCTTGGGCCCCCGTCGTCTTCAATAGATTCCAGAAAGGGGTCCCAGATGTGAAAAAACTTAAATGGTTTGTCCTTAAGCCAGAGAGGCCGGTGTGAGACTGTTGGGGACAGTCTGAGGTTCAAAGCCGCTGACTGTACTCCAAGGATGCAGGAAACAGGTTGCAGAGCCAGTAACCAGTCCTCTTATTAGAGAAGGTTAATCTGACAGAGGAAGCTAAATAAAAAGGAAGAAAGTAACACAAGAAGCTACAATAGCTTAATGTTCTCCTTTTGTTCTCGCTAACAAGTGTGCTAACTGTCAACTAACCGTCAGTTAGGTCTGTTGCTGCAAGTTCAAAGTATATCACTGAGTCTGCTAACCGGTAGTCTTTGTTAGAGCTGGTTAATCTGACAGAGGAAGTTAAATAAAAGTGAATAAAGTGGCACAAAAAGCTACAATAGTTTCATTTTGCAGTAGTTCAAATGGTAGATTCAGTACTGGGCTAAACATGCTAGAAGAGGGCTGTTAAATCACCTTTGACCTTTTGTTCTCTGCACTGTACACCTCTGACAAGCTGGCTAACTGCGAGCCAGCTGTCCTCCTGTCTCACACCAACCGGTTCTCTTTGGTAGAGCAAGTGATCTGACAGAGCAAGTTAAATGAAAGCGAACACAGCAACACAATAGTTTCATTTTGCAGCAGGCAGCATGCTAGCAGAGGTTCTTCCTCTCTGTTATCCCCCTCTGGCCTTTTGTTCTCTGTATTGTACATCATTTTATTCAATAAAGAGTTACTGAAGAGGGGAAAAAAAAAAGCTGTCAGAGAAAACTGCAAACTGCTTGCAAACTGTCAGTCACGACGGTCGCTGATGGAGCAGCGTTGACGCAGCATATTCAAAAGACTTATTTGTGCCACGTCTCATAACTCAAACAAGTCTGCTTTTTTGAGACTATTTGAGGAAATTAATTAAAGAACTGATGATTTAAGTCTCCTTGAGGACGACACTGAACCCTAGACTGCTTTTCATAGCAGGCCCCTGGCCATCAGCGTTCGAGTGTGTGTGGGCGAATGAGAAACTTTGCAAAGTGCTTCATGCTATCCAGGTCAAACAGTACTTTATTAATGCAGTCCATTTATCATTTCAAGATCCACAATAAGCTCAAAAAGAACAAGTAGAGCTATATGTGTTACCCAGATGAGGTAGAATTTTGCGCATCTGCTACAAGCCTCGATGTTCTTCCGTACTCGGTTACTTCGAGCGGCCTGTTTTTGTGGATGATTTCTGCTTCTGTTATTAAATAAAAGGTTGTTGGTGGCGACTTTATGGATTTAGACATCACGCTGTTATACATCACAAGGCAGGAGGGGGGTTGGCATCAAGCAGTGCTGTGATGCATCTGAGCTTGGCTTTCATTTTGCTTCTTTGTGGTTGGTTTTTAGAGCTGTTTGTCTCCTTGGCTCCAAGGTTAGACGTCTCGATAGTCAAAGATGAACGGTGCTTTGTTTGTCTCCAGAGAAATAATAATTTTGATTGTAGAAGCAAACTTAAAGCAGCTGTTTCATATGAACATGAGAAGCAAGCTGGCTTATTAGCGTGAACTGATGGTGTCTCTCTTGTAGACGAGTAAAGACATGGAATTTTTAACATGCCATATGACCGCCGTTATGATGGTTTCGCGGGTCGTAGGAGCGCCTCCATGCTGGTGAAGATGCTCCTTATTGTGGACAGCTTGTCATAACATGGCAGGAGGTGCAGCTCATAGTCGAACACGCTGTATCTCCCACGATTTGTTTTCACCACCCGCTCCTCCGGAGAATCCAGGTTCATCATCCTGACAGAGCTGGTCGACCTGACCAGCTGGTTCTCTCCGTGAGAATCTCCTGAGGAGTTGTTGACACTCCAGCAAACAGCAGCACGGAAAGTCAGACTGGTAGAAAACTTTAAAATCAAGTGTCTTTCACGTATTGTTTGGAAGTGCAGCCTGCCTTGGGATTTCTTGGCTCCAACAAGCAACTAACTCACTCTGCCGTGGCGCGGATTTGCAAACCAAAAACGTTGCAGCAGTTGACAGATTGTATACTTGTTGATGGTTGCAGCTGTTTGTCAAGCAGTTGCTTTGTTTTACTGACATTTGGCTTTAATGTGACACAAGAAACCACAGTTATCACCCTGATACCTCCAGTAGGTATACTGGTAGACTGGTGCAGCGAATGATGGTGTTAAAGTTCCAGTTTGGGTGGCATGGTGGTCGCCACACAGCAAGAAGGTTCCTGGTTCCTTGTTCTCTCCGGGAACTCGGAGTACTTCTTCTTACAGTTCAGGTTGCAGGACATGCAGGTTAATTGGTGACTCTAAATGGCCCGTAGGTGTGAACGGTTGTGACAGCTCCGTGATGAACTGGAAATTTTTCCAGGGTGTATCCTGCCTTTCGCCCAAAGCCCCCTCGAGACCCTGATAAGGATAACCAGTTATGGAAAATGGACGGACGGAGGTTCCAATCCTTCAATGAGATATCAGATCATTCGCTACAGTTACAGTTGAAGGTATGCGGTTGTGTGTCCCGAATAGCTGCTGGACGACGCCACGATGCTATCATTCTCTTGTTGCACCGTGTCCTCACCTGGTTATCTGAGATGGATTGCAGAGGGGGGAGGGGGCTGTCCTCAGGTGGCTGCTGGTAGATGAGTTTGGAGAGAGGGCGGCTAAGAGCAAGGCGGAGGGCAGCAGCTCTTTTTGATAAACTGTGGCACGGGGGCATGGAGTTGGAGCAAATTCATCCTGTACGCTGCAGGAGGTACTGAGGGTCAGGTAAAGTAATGAAACTACAAAAAAAAAAAAGGTTTGGCACTTTGAATGAAACATCTCTGCTCTTAAAATACAAAATGAATGAACGGATGATAAAAATCCGCCATAAAATATCAGTCATGACTTCTGTTGCTTCGTCAAATAAAAATGGTTTCTGCTGGTCAAAGTTGCCCCCCCCCCCTCTTCTCCATGTTAAATGCCTGTCTGCTGTTGCTAGAAGCAAAGTAACAAATCAGGGGTGAGAGAGAGGGGGGGGAGGCGAGAACAGAGAGGCACTCAAAAAGAGGAAAGAAAAGAAAGAACGAGCGAGCGAAGGAGAGAGTAAATCTAGGTTTGCCGTGCTGCCTTCACAATTAAAACATTAATCACTGAGTCCATACTGCCGAGTCATCGTCCTGCCTGTGGTCAGGTCATCAATCAGATCCTGACATAGGGCTGGCCACATGAAGCACACACACACACTTTCACACGCACACACAACATGCGCATACAGGGATGGAGGAAGGTCAGTGCTGTATTCAGCCTGAAGCCTCTTCGCTGTTGCTCATTCAACACGAGGAGGTGAATCTCTTTTCATCTTCTTTTCTATTTTTAAAGAGGCAGTCAGGGAACCGTTCTCTCTAAAGCGTATGGCCTTTAAACTACTTGTCAAGCACTCTTAAAGGTACCAAGTGGACTTTCTGACCACTAGCTGAGCTATGGAGCAGCACTTCTCCATTTTGTTTGAGTCCTGTGCTCTGCTGGCACTCGCGACAGGACGCAGGTGACATGACACACATTCCTGCCAGTCAAAAGAATGGACAACGTATCCTTCGAGAGCCGTTCTGAAGCTCAGAATATGAGGCTCTGGCTGCCACCATGCTGGATGCACTGGCTTTTCTAAAAATGAGCAAAGACGTGGATCATCGCTGGACCTGAGCCGAATGATGCCTGGGCGCTCAAACAAGCCATCTGTAACGGCAGCTACCTGTCAATCAAAGCAGCGGCGCTGTCAATTCTGCATAACTTTCAGCCTTAATATAATTCAAACAGACGAGTTGTATATAAATTCACCCTCAGTACAGTTGTCATGAACGGGGAAATTAGCTACAGAGACCAAAACTGTTTTTTGCACCAGGCTTATTCACCAGCCTCATGTGAACGTTTGAGGAACTGCAGTTTTTGGCACGTTGGGCACAGACTTCACTTCACAGCCTCCTGTTTTTATGCACATTTTCAATTTCAGTGTAAAAAATCTGAGTGGAAATAGAAATTAATTATATACACGAGGCATGAGGACCAAAAAAACCTCACCGGTTTGACCGGTGCTCTTTTAATTATGTCATCATGATACGCTGTCTTCTTGTACAGTGGTTATAAATGAACCAACTCTAATACAACAGTAGATAAACGTGCTGATTTTCAGTTATATTTTCTTGTATGTTCAGATAAAATCGTGGCTTGTGTGCTTGTTAGTGTAAAGCTGAAGCTGAAGCTCCACCTGGGTCATCATGGTTTCCTTGTACTGCTTCTTCTGCGTGACTTTGATCGGCGGCTGCTTGGTGACGGCCGAGACCAGGAAGTTCATCAGGATGTCTTCGCAATTAGCCATGCGGTCCACCGTGGTCAGCAGGTTGGCCGGTACGTAGTGTGTGAACAGGTAGTGGTAGTATCTGACACGCATAGGAAGGAGAAAAGACAGATGAGGTTAATTGCGTATTTATTTCTTTCTTCTTTCTAAAAGCTGCACTTTTATTCTCTTCTCTTCTGTATGGTTGCTGTGTTGCACCCTCAGCAGCATGGGAGCACTAGATCACTGTCAGCTCTGTTACCTCCCTGCCAAGGTCTGCTGTCCCTCCCTTCCTCTCCGTCACACACACACACACACACATATATATCCCACCTTTCCTTCTCACTTGCTGACTCATATTTTCCGCCTTGCGTTAGCATTTGAGTTTTTAAATAACAAAAGGACTAAAGAGTCGCATTGAGCGTCCTAACAATAGAACAATGAGAGAGCTGTTTATCTGCGTGACAAGATGCTTCAAATCCCATCGGAGAGCAACACTCTTCCCCGTTCAATTTACCGCTCTGCTTAATACTTCAATTTAGCAATTTTTTTCATTGAGTCCTATAGCTTTGTGTTCCTGACAATCATTTCACAAGACAACAGAGAGGTGGAGAAAGACCGAATTATCCCATTTCCTTTTCTATTACTCCGCTAAAAAATAAAAAAGTGACTGGTGAGAGATGACTTTTAATGTGCTCTGTATCTCGTAGAAAAGAAATAAATATTTCTGTGAAGCCGGGATAAATCAAACTGGCAGGTGATGCAGAACCACTGCACCACGAGGCCAAGTGACGACAGCGCTGGAGGAGAGAGTTCGACTACAGTTGGAACGAGTCGGACGGATTATTAATGCAAAAGTATGTTTATGTTTTATCATCATCGTGCTGTGCAATAACAAACAGAACTAATGACCTCCAGATGATGTTCATCATCACGATATCATAATTTATATATTAATTTCAGCTTGAAATTCACCCACTGGATTCCTGCATGCACTCATGTATTTCAATCAAGTTCACATCGATTGCATGCTGCAGTCATGTGAAGGCATGCCAATCAAATCAGTATTTTTCATCATTACATGAGTTAAGTTTGGATGTTTATGTGACCCCAAAGAAAATGATCTACAGTACATGAAAGCTGGCCTGTCTGTGTGTGTATGTAACTCTAAATCATGATTAATATGCGATATACACAACCTCAAGCACACACCTTCACAGGTCAACTGTGTGGGATGGTCCACATAACTTATCTGAACTTTTCCTGGTTCATCTTCTCTGCTGCATTCTGCCGCATTATTTCTTACAAACAACAAAATGTGATGGTGCAAAACACGACGACAAACAGCTCAAGACTGGAGAGTTTCAGGCAATAAGAGATGCAGAAAAGGCTGAAGGACCAATCACTTTAAAAATGTTCAGGTTAGGTTAGGAAGGGGGAAGGAATCATGGGTAATTACGGTCTTAACTGCAGGCTATCGGGGATATTTATAGAAAATACAGTATATACAAGATATATGGCATCAAAATGCTTGAATCCAACTGTGTTCAAAGGAAATCTTTGTGCATGTCTTACGTCTTAAAGGGTGACTTCTGTATTTGTCAACCTGGACGTTATAAAGTGACCAATGTGGACAACAAGTGTTGACTTTGCTGAACATATTAAATAACAAAACGGGCTACAATATAATCCTTGTGGGCGACTGCATACCGTAAAATATTTCCATTAAACTGCTTGATTTTGCCTCTGACCGACCCAAATTATTGTTGGTGTGAAGCTCTGTGGGTTGTTGGTTTTCCGTTGGGTGCTCTGACCCTTTGCCTACTGGGGAACAAGTCTTTGAGCAAGACTTGACACAAACTTGATCAAGCAAGTAGAAAAACTATGATTTACCCGCAGAGTCCTTTTCATAATATTGCCAGAAACTTTGTCCTCTCGCTTAATCCTGTTACCCTTTCATAACCTGATGTTTATTGTTAATCATCTGAATGAGTGATCTGTTTGTACCTGTGGTAGAAAGCTGCCCCTGTAAGGACCATGGAGTAGTCATTGGTCCATTTAGAGGTGTAGCCCCAGCGGGATCTGGAACTATCCCAGTAATGGCTCCTTGCTGGATAACCAACGATACGCTCCGGAAAGCTTTGCCATACAATAAAGGCAAAATCCACCTGTGGGAGCAGAAAGAAGAGAGGAGAAGAGAAGAGGAAGCCAATGGATGATAGGAGAAGAAAGAATAATGGAGAATATGAGGCGGAGAAGATGTGATAGGAGGAAGAGGAATCATTTAGAATTCAAGCAGGTTGTAGAGGAGGTTAACAGATGTAAGCAGTTCATTCAGAATATCAAATGATCAAAACAACAACAGCTTCTCTGCGTCACAAATAACATTTCAGCATCGTTTCCTTCCCACCTGAAAATGTCCCCTTTAAATCAAAAGTAACTGAAACAGATTCATTAAAAAACTGAAGTCATGAAACTGGATTCTCACTCTGAATCTCAATGGACCTGACCTTGAATTTCCAGATTTCCTCGGGCTTGATCAAGTCATGTTTAAACCAGAGCATGAACCGTAAATCAGAGTGAGACAGTGAAAGACTGACTGAGGAGCTCTACTTGTTTTTGTCACTATGATTACCAGTTTTACTCAAACATCTACTAAAACATCTAAACTCTTTATTTGTAGGTCTCTTTTCATTTAAAAACACATTTTATTTTCCATTCCTGAGTCTTGACTTACTTTTCTCTCGGGAGCTGCGTCCACCAAAATGTTTTTTCATGCTAGCGTATTTTTTTTAAATCGATGCCAATCAATGGGAGCACAGCGTATTTACACCAGCAGTGTGACGAGGCACCAAGAGTTAACGAACATTCAGATTTGCATAAAACGCTGTCACTTTTCACCCAGCTGTCCAATCACAGTGGGAGGACAAACAGATTATAAAACCTGCTGGTCTCTCCCTCTCAGCCTTCCCTTCATCCAGAGCGAGTGCTCCACCCTGTGCCGACATTTTTATGTTCAGAATTTGTTGCAGAATCTGCAGAATTAGGCACTTGCAACACGAAAAAATTAACCTCTTCAGATACTCTCCGCAAAGCAACCTTCATAGCAAGTGTCTTGTTTTCAGTTGGATTCATGCTTTGGTGGACACGGCCTCTTACTATGTTTATTATGAACCTACCTGACAATAAAGCGGTCTCAGAACAAGAATCACTTTTATTGGTTGGGTATGTGTACACATAGAAAGACTCTGCCCCCGGTTTTCTGACAGATTGTACAGATATGAATATATATAGATGAACAGCAATACAATTTATAGGCAGTAAGACAATAGAGAAATTCAGTTTGTCTGCACCACCTAGAGCAGATCCATGTCTGTTTGCTTCCACGCTCCTGCAATTCCCTTTCTGTTTAGTCTAAACGCACCTTCAGATTAAGTCTTTCGTGCACGCACAGAACAACTCGAAAGCCATCAAGTGTGTGATTCACAAGCACTGAAGTGGTTTCTAGAGCCGCATATCCTTTGTATCTCTCTCAGATTCCCAACATCCCCCCCAATAAAGACGAAATTTCATGCGGCGTCGTCTGGAGCACCTGGTGTCCTTGGAGGAGGGAGCTTGAGCTACCTGAGAAAATGCCTCTTTTGAATTCAAAAACACCGCTGAGACATTCAGGCAGAGACACACCAGAGAATAAGGGGGGATCAGCACATAATGAAATACTTGGCAATACACACACACATACACACACCACCTCGGGAGCCGGGGGAGAAAATTAATTACTAGAATAGTAGAGGTAGAGAGATGGAGTCAGGGAGGGGAGCACCGAAAGTGGATGTTCTTTAGCGATACCTCGCGGCTTCTGTCATGAATCGCGTGAGCAATTACTGTAAAGCGCCGGCGCTAAGCTGGGAGAAAGGTTGGAGCTGCCATTCTCGGCGTAGCCCCTGATGAACGGACGTGTTGGCCGCGTGCGCGCGCAGTGTGTGTGTGCACGCGTTGGTGTGCTCACACGCGCGTGTTTGTTACGTGAGCCGTGTCAGATGTCTCCGCAGCTGTGCTGAAAGGATTAATGATATCATGCAAATATAATTTTGCCTTCAGAGATTAAAAGGCTCTTTATAATGCGAAATGGCATGTGTGTGTGTGTGTGTGAGAGTTACAGAGAGTGACAGAACCCAGATCCTTTGCACTCATAATCTGTCTGTCTTTATTAAGGTTTAAAACAGAGGCTCGATATGGCCGGGGACTGAAAGTTGAACCACGTGTGTGTGTGTGTAATACATACTAATAGATTCTACAAGGCCGGACCTGATCCCAGGAGCTGAGGGTCAATCCAGAAACAGATCTGTCACAAATCTCTCCCGTCATTTGGGTTTCAACGTGTCCAAATGTTATAAGATGAAAAGGAGTTGCATCACATTTTCTCCCTCCGTATGTGGTCCTCTCCCGAGTTGTGTTTTCAATCTGTTTTTTTTCATTCTGCTCCCTTTGAAGCAACGCCACTGTGGGTGCTTTCACTGTCAACTTCCATCTGCTTTCAGCGCGATGAAAGTGAAGAAAATGTGTCTTAAATCTGAGCTTGTACACAGCAGTTTCTTTTTTTTTTTTAAAGAGTGCTGTGGTTTTGATGAAGTTTTACCAACAGTCTCAGTGTGATCCGAGACAACCAGCTGGGTTGTAAGGTCCACGCTGCGGCCACGGGCGGCTACTGCAGGCCTGCGGTTTGAAGCATCTTTTGAATTATAGCTCTTCTCACCAGGTGCTCTCTGTAGCGGGTGGTTACGCCTGCTCTTAAAGTGCTTTCTAACATTTATCCAGAAAAATCTCTCCTGTCAAGCTTTCACGAAATTGCCATCAACTTTTCTTTCATTTTTTTATGGCTCCTTTTACGACAGTGTTGGCTTTCAACGCTGCACCGAAAGACCATGATGGTCTACTATTACATCCCATAGCACCAGACATACTAAGTGCTAATGATAAGGAGTGTCACAATATCGATTTTTATATCAAAACTACATTTGATAATTGAATTTTGAGTATTAAAATCAAAAGCACGGCTGACGATTCTCCCAGTGCTCTACTAGTTTTTGTCAAGTTATTGTCCGATTGCTTCACAGCGGTACATTTAGCACAAATAAACACACCTCGAGCACCATCCTCTACTAACCTCCTATTATTATTATTATAATTATTTAACACTGTAACTAAGATGAATTATTCCTCAAAGTTGAGTCAAGAAAGGTCAACAACTTGTGTTGTTATGTTTGTACATGAAGATCATCAAGATATCAATCCAAGTTTATGTAGTAATTTAGTTTTTTACAAGTTGAAATATCTTGGTTGGTTTCACTACAATAGAGGTCTGCGCGGGACTTTTCAGTCCCGCTCCCGCCGGCCATATTTTGTCCCGCTCCCGCCCGCAAATCCCGCAAGATGCAGACATTATTTCTCACAAAAGTTCTTTTCATTGGCTTGGAAAATTAAACTGAGCTCTCCACGGACCGATCCTTCACCTAGCGCACGTAGCGAGGGTGCGCGGTGCCAGGCGTTTCTGCCATGATTGGAGATATCAAACACGGAAGAACGGAAACGAACTGTCTGAGACGTACGCAAGGTTAGACCACATCCGCAAATGTAGGCATCTTAAAATGTTTTTATTAATGCCAAATAAAATATCCAGCACAAATTATATATGATAAATTAATTTATACATTTTATTTTATACATGTTTTTAGTTTGCAGCTTATCACCAATCCCGCTCGCGCCCGCAATGAGCTTTCAAAATTTGTCGTGCGCCGCACTGCTTTGCGTCGGGTCCCGCGGGAGTGCAGGGCTCTACACGACAAAAACTTGTTGATTAAACTTAAAATATAAAGATGATGGGACTAATTTTCACCCCAACTATTTAATTTAAGGAGCTCAAATATATGTCTAAACAACTTAAGTTGTCACACTCAACAGTTTAAGGCTTAGCCACCTTAACAGCCCGGTTACAAATTATCTTAAGTTGAACCACCTTTTTTTACTTCCATATCCGCCATATTGAAAATGTCTTCCAAAGGACATAACACAGCGGTATGCTTGGCTGCCCAATGAGAGACAAAAGCTTTGTCAGGTTTTTTTCCCCAGTCGTATTCCCTCCTCTAATCTCTCTTCATGGAATAATCATACATTTATTGAGCTGAAACAATGTAATTATGAAACCGGCACAGCCTTTTCTTACGCTGTAGTATTATAATATGAAAAGTCCTATTAAAAGTGTAATGTTCTCTCTTGCACATTTTCACTCACTTGACATATTTCATCTCCTTTCAATAAATCCCCTCGCCATGTTAAAAGGGCAATTAGAGCATCGGGTTAGTGAGCACAGCGAAGACTCACTTCACTTCCTCTTTACGACGCCTCCCTCTCTCTGACATCTTCTTCTTCTTGCTCTCGTTTCATAAAACAAGCCGTTTGCCCGTAAAGGTTTAGTTGTACAAACTGGCTCATATTGCTCTGTCACAAATTGTAGTGCCATAAAGTGTAATTGTGATCCCATCAGCGTAGGGAAAGGTGAACATTGACTCGCTCCCATCAATAAAACATCTTAGAGTTTAAAGATATATTGGCTCTCTCGGGCTCATTGGGCCTCACGATCTATTATGGATCGCAGCCTTTACTCGCTGAAGAGAAACGAGGTTGCTACATGTAATGACTCTCAATGCAGAAGCACTCATTTAGCATCACATATGAGCTTCTCCTGATCATTTTATCGTCTGCATATGTAACCAACTCAAACCAGTGTATATGGGTATGAAGTAGTGCTGTTATTGCACCATGAACACGAATAGCTACCACGCTCTACTGGCTGAAATTCGACTACTACTACATTTGAATTTCGTGATTGGCTTTCGTCACCAACAAGGTGAGAAGGCGAGCTAGTTACCCTTCAAATACTATGATGAGGCTTAATTCAGATACTTCTATGGAGTACACTGGGGGTAATGTCACAAGTCGAGTACGGTGAGTATGGAAGTAGGCGAATTGAGACACAGCGCTGCTGACTTGTGTTTCTCTTTTTAAATGTGGAAGTTGTACAAAAAATACAGCAAATAAAGATAAAGAGGTTCAATCACTGATGGCTCTGTTAGACAACTGACATCGACGTCAACTATATTCATATGAAAAGATTTCAGCTGTTTTACTGCTGCTGGTTCACACTGACAGCAATGAACAGGCGAATCGTGGGGAAAAATAATTCAACAAAACAACCACAGCGCCCAGTTTTGGAGCTATTCGATCAATTTCGGTGGAGTAATGGAGGAAGACGTGTTTCTAAGAGAGGTGTCTAATCAAATAGATATCTCGTTTAAATAAAAAATGACAGTGTTTTAAGAATTTAATACATTTAATTACAGAATACAGTAGAAGTGGGTTTATATTTTTGTCAAAAGACGAGCTTTGATTCAGTTTTGTCAATCACTTTGACACCTCGATTATAAAACTAATCCCACAAAGTAAAACCTGAGTCATATTGAGTTTAAATAATCTAAAATAAAAAAGAAGAGGTGTGTATGTGCGTGCAGAGTTTTAGTCCTCTCTTGACAATGCTTTAGACGACTCACTGGTTTCTAATTTCTTCTAAAAACACATGTCAGTGCAACAAACCGCTGAAGTGTTTCCTATCCTCTCTTTTAAGTAACAAGTGCGACTTTAATCAAAGAGGTGCTCTGTGTTTTGACAGTGTAATGATACAGACACAGAGGTAATGGCTCTCGTAAAACTCCTGACTCCGTGAAGGCACTTTGTTTTTCATTATTCCCTCTTCAGTGCTCTTTTTTATTCTCCTTTCCTTATTTCCTCTCGCCTTTTTGCTCTCTCTGCTTTTGTCTGCTTTCCTTTCACCCTCCTTATTTACTTCACTTCCTTCCTTCTTCATCTCCTCCTTTTTCTCTTTCCTCAATGTTAAGTTAAATTAAAAGAACACAATCATAGTCGCATCTATCTCAACACCACTCACTGCACGGTAATTTAATTAAGGCTCGATCCTGAGCGCGCTAGCGACGTGGTAAATCACCAGGTCTCACACAATATTGATGTGTGTAATCACAACTCTCTGTTTTCTATTTTAAATCTGTTGTCTAACTTTGTTGCTTTGTTAAACTTCCTCCTCATCCTGTTTAATTCATCCGATGCATTCAGAATCATCCTTTAAAAGGCGAAGCGCCCCCCGCTCTCTAATTCAACGGCCATTGAAATGTTTGGCAGAGTGTGGCAATTCATTTGTAATGAATGGTATTCATGACCGTGCGTGGACTGACTGCCTCATTTCAGCGAGGATCAATACTGTGTTAAAACCATCACCACCTTTTTGCCACTGGCTGACATAAAACCATGCAGATCAGAGCTGGTTATAAAAACATTTCCAGAGGCAGGATTTCAGCAGTGCAAGTGTCGAGATCCCTCGACGTGTTTTCACAGACTGTGGTGCAGTCAAATGTTTGAAAAGTACAAAAATGAATCTTTTAGTTAATGTCAGAGTTACTTAAATGTGTCTTCATGAGATGTTAGATGTTTAGATTCATGCAACACCGGGCAACATTACCCGAATTAGTGAGCTAACATTAGCCTAATTGGCAAACTAGCTCCAGCTTATAAAATCTGACAGTGACAGCTGGCATTTCAACCATCAAAATCGACGTTTGCTAGCCCAATAAACCTGAAAACTTTTCCTTATGTGTGAAATATGTAAGCTAATCAACCAAACAAGGTTACGTTAGTGGAAAATTACGCTAATAAGCTAGCTAACTTTTTGCCCTGTAGCTTAAGCCTCAATCTTTTAGCGTGTGTAGCCAATAAAACATGTTTTTATAGGGTTCCCACTGTAAAAGGTAGCAGGAAACATTGTTTTTAACTAACTCACAGAGCTATTATTAGCTTAATCAGCAAGCTGGCTCCAGCTAGTAAAATCTGACGGTGACAGTTAAAATCAATGTTTGCTAAACCTAAAAGCTTTTTTTATGCTAGGTCAGCTAAATTTCTGGTGTAATTCTACCTGACATCTGACATAGCTGCAGTTTCAGGCAGCGAGTCACGGTGAGTTGGTTTCTTTACTTAAGCTGCTCGGTGATTAATTCAGTAATTGAGATTCTAATCCAGATGTCTGATAATCTTGTTTTGGTGACCTTGTGTCTTGGGAATGCGGCCGTCTCACCTCATTGTGTTGATAAAACATCTGTCTCAGTTCACCGGTTTATGAAAAAAAGTTGCCGTTAATTGCTTGATAGTCATCAGCGGCTCACCTCATTTGTTGAGAGAACTGAGTCTTCATCCAGGCTGAGAACTCCGTCAGTGAGGATGACGTCGTGAGGGAAAAAACGACTGCTCATCGTCTGGAGAGAGAGTGACAGAGAGAGATAGCTGACATTAATTGACACTGTTTTATCAATACACTGAATATCCCATCAAAGTGATGAAATGAGCATTAAAGTTGCTGATCATTTGGCGGACACCCTTTGCAGCCCGCACTGCCACAACCAAAGTGCAAACCTACTTGGCAATAAACTTGATTCTGATTCTAGCTACTCCTGAGGGATCCCCAGGTGTTCCCAGGGTAGATGCCCTATGTAATCCCTCCAGCGTTTTCTGGGTCTGCCCTGGGGTCTCCTTACTGTTGGACTTCCAAAGAAAGGTGCCCAGAAGGCATCCTGATCAGACGCCCAAACCACCTCAGCTACGAAGGAGCGGTAGCTCTACTCCGAGCTCCCTCAGGATCTCCAGCCTCCCTAAAGAGGAAACTAATTTTGGCTGCTTGTATCTGTGATCTCATTCACTCTCTACCCAAATCTCACGGCCGCAGATAGACCAGAAATGTAGTTATACGTATTATATTTCATTTCTGCCACATTCTGTAAAAAGAGCCCCGTATATCTCACACACTAGACCTTTAAAGCTTCAGTTTCAATATACACAAGGCGAGGTATATAGATATATAACTGAAATAAATCTCCATGTTAACTGCTGTCACAGCAGTGACGTCTAACATGGATCCGCTGTCTGAAATAAAGTAGATTGAATTTACACCCCCGGGGGGTAATATTAAGAGGCTTATTTTTGCAAAGTAAGACCACAAATATCTGCAAGGTTAATGTCTCAGCTTAATGAGTCAGTGCAAATTCATCAAGAAAATTAAGCGGAACATCAAACGAATTCGAACACAAATCCCCCTAAATTCCTCCAATTATTTGAAAGTGCCACAGAGAGAGAGAGAGAAAAAAAACATTAAATCATCGCTTAAAGTGAGAAAATGTATTTTCTTTGGATGGATGCCCTATAATCACCGGGCAGGTAATTAGTTCAGTCATGATGGGTGTTCACAGGAGTGGAACAGTCCCTCAGTTTTCTTACGAGAACGAACCATCGCGGTGTAATTGGCTGGAATAAATTAGCCTCATAATCAACTGCATTCATCCTGGACTAATGTTGTGAATGTAATGAATTCATAATATCAAAGATTTGCATGAGTAAAAAGAAACATATGCACAATGCACATACATTGTCACGGGCCTGTCTTGCAGCCTTTGGAGTCTTTACATTACGACTTTGATGCATTTCCCAAAAATCCCCTCGGGTCATCTCGTCAGATGTTTATTTCAAACAGTCTCTGGTTGATTGCTCGTGCTTGTTTCATTGTTTTTCTTTGTATTGTGCATTTGCTAGCTTATTAATAACAGTTGTTCTCAATCTGGGGGTTGGGAACACCAACGAACATGAACACCAACCTGATTACTTTGATGCATCTCAGCTCTAAAAGGTTGAGCACCACTCATCACTATTAGATCAATGTTAGATCTTGTTTATCCTACAATGTAGGTCTATAGTGAGCTTCAAACCAGGATTAATGTGACTATTCAGATCTTCTCATCCAAGTTGAGCTTGACGGATCATTCTTGACAAATCAAACGCAATTTCAAGCAGCTGATGAAGACCCTGTGATACAGTTTGAAAGACTCCAGCACAGTCTGTCCACAACTTTGGTTCAGACTCTGTGACTGTGAAGTGAAGCCAATGCTGAAGTGCCAAAAACTGCAGTTCCTCAAACGTCCACTTGAGGCTGGCTGCAGAACGAGTCAGTCTCCATAAGTCCCCATGTCCAACTTCACAGCAGAAATAAACATGTTTACAGCCTGGTACAAAAAACAGGTCTCTTTGGTCTCTATAGGTAATTTCCCCGTTCATGACAACTGTACTGAGGGTGAATTTATATACAACTCACCTGTTCACATTATATTAAGGTTTAAAAATATTTGTGGTGCCCAGAGGATAATCCTAATGGCTTTGGTGATCTATACCAGCTTAACATCATCAAGTAAACATTGCCATATGAGCATGTTAGCATGCTGACATTAGCTGTTAGCTCAAAGTAAGTAGCAGCATGGTTGTAGGGTCTAATTTATTATGATTTGTCAAAATGAATTCATTTCACATCTTTTAAGCCAACACAAGCCTTCAAAACGTAATAATGGCTGAACCCACCTGTGCTGCATGTCTGTACCCCCTGCCTCCCTCTGGCTGGTGTCTATGCCTTTCTGCCTCTGGACAGAGATTAAATCCCACTGAGATCCCCGGCAGTTCAATGGTCTGAACCTTATCTTAGTCGCCCTCCCTCCACCCATTTCCTCTCTTTATATTTGCTATGACTCCTGCTACTTCAAGGGGAGTCTTTGGAGATATCCGGTCTGTCTTTATGCCGCCGATATATCAAGATGTCTGTGAATTACAGTTAAAAGTCAAAGCTATCACAAAGCCATCTGCAACCCCCATCACAATGGTGAGCCACTTTTCTCATGATGAACACTTCACTTGTCATTATTGGCTTGAGAAATGACGGCACTTGTACAAAAAATGATCTTTTACTGTTTGACTCTTTATACATCAGAAAATTTGATTTAAATACAACACAGTGTGCTGTATATTAGAGCTGACAGAGACTTGAAATAAAGCCGCTCTCACCTATATTTTTAGTCTGAGATTTATTTAGATTAAACAACGTACTCACGGAGCCACGGAGAATCAGAGAATCAACCGAGCTCTTTTGATTTTACAGCCGTAACTTTATTATTTTAGTTCACTTTCATCGCCCTCATCAAACCCAGCAGCAGCTGTTTTCAACAAAAGTGCCCCAGTTAAAAGGCAGCGTGCTAACTCCCTAACAGGAAGTGTCAAAAAGAGAAAGTTAGCGACTAGCTGGTGAAGAAAGAAGAGTTGGTGGAGAACAAAACAGAGATAAAAGGACTTGGGAATGGACTTCCATTCAACACGTAAATGTAAAGATGACTGAAAGAATGCTAATGCAAGCTTTCTCTTGTAGTACATGGTTGAAATATTCTTTGAAATATTTTTGAAAAATGAAATAAATGAATTAAAAAAAACACTTACACATCCATGATTAGTTTTGAGCTAAAATGTGAAGGCAAGGCAGCAACCAGAGGTTCAAAAAACATTGCAAACGTGGCTCCAAACAGGAAAGATTAGGACGAGAAGTGTAGATCAGGAGTCACCTTTTCCACCAAGCTATATCTCCGTTTGTTGAACTGTATTATAACATTTGACAGAACTTCACTGGTAATATTTTCTGAGGTGGTACAAGGTGTATAAAGTTGGAGAAATAAAGCAATAAAACTGTATGTCACGTATAAAAGATGAGAAAATAACTGAGTCCTTGACTGTGTTGTTCATTCCTTTCATTGAAATACAAACACCAGTTCCACAGGTCTTCATGTTTCCACCAATGACTGAATACAGCCTAAAACTAACAATAAATAATGAACTGAAGGATATACTTTAAGTCAACACAAGACCATCAATTCCAGTCTAGGTCTGCTGTCCTGACCTTCTGTCTAATCAGGTTTCAACATTAGGTCCCACTTGACCTTTGAACTCTTCGCTTTTATGCTCCTTTGCTATAATTCATATGCATACGCAAGAAGTCAGGATCAATGCTGGAGATTAACTTATCAATATAAAATCCACGGGGCGGGAGCAAAGTGATTGATGAAGGTAAGATATAGTCGACATATTAACAGTGATATCGGGTCCATAGGTCACTCCTTTGATAATATTGATGTGTTGGTCATAAATGCTGAGCAAGCAGGATCTCACTTATAGCAGGGCTGAGCTACGAGGAACCCGATCCTGATCAACCAGTCACACTCCCTCAAAGCCCCTCGACCCCCGTGTGTCTGCTGGGTTGGTAAATGATTTAAATTTGTACGATCCTCAATCATTAAAGGGGCTCCGACCTGACCTGAATCCCAAAGTGCCTCCAAGTCAATCATCTAACAATCAAGGTCCAATGTGGAATATTTAAGGGTCCCCCAGGGGACTGGTCCTGTATATCTACAGACATCACAGGTCTACAAAGTCACAAGGTGTCCACCATGTTGAACCAAGTCCAGAATGGACAAACACTGACTCTAGACAGGGCCTCTCGTGTCTTTTAGGTGTTCTGTGGTCACCATACAAGTGAAACAAAGGGGTTGCAATCTGCAGCTACACCACCAGTTGCTACAAAATCCTAGACGCTGGTCCAACACAAATTATGCCTCCTTTATTGGACACTTTCCAGTGTAAACTATGCTTATATGTTGTGTATGTACAGTAAATTGCAGTGATGGAATGTAAGTACTGTACGTTTATTTCGTACAAGGAACGAGGTACTTGTACTTGATTATTTCCATTTTATGCAGCTTTACTTCTACTCTAGTACATCTGAGAGACAAATATTGTAATTTTTACGATGTATCTGCAATTTTAAAGTATTTTCTTTTGTGATCAAACCTGATCAGGTTACTTGGAGTATTTGGACTGGATTTTTTCAGTCTTTTGTTCAAACATTTATCACTGTCACGTTTCAATTGATTACATGATTCAGTGTGTCTCCACCGCATCATTTTTAACCTTTACCGGCTAACAAGACAAGATGTTTAGAGTTTTATCATGACTGGTTGTTGTTTATGGATCGGTTAGTTTTTCACTTTTTCCCATTTTAATTTTAATTTTTCTCTCTTTTTTTTGTTATTTGTTGCTTTCTCTCCTTAAGGGTGAAGAGGTCTGCTGTACAAGCCCGTGGCTTCTTGATCTCTCCTGACCTACCAGCTTATTTTCCGCATTATTTGGATTTTATGCAGTTTTGAGCAAATAAAATAGATGAATAAAAATGACTGGCCTGGAAGCTGGAGTCAAATTTCATATTTGGACAATAAAGGTGACACGATATTCAAAACACAAACAAACAGCGAGCCTGTGCTCGATATTTTGAGAGTTTTTGTCAGAACAACCACATCAGTCATCTGTTCAGATGCATTCTGACAAGACTGACTTATTGTAGCTGTGAAAATAATGACGGTCCTCTCTCAACTGGAGACTGCGGTTCACTTAGTTCAACAATGTAAACGGGCTTAACAGTCTCTATGAGCAGAGGAGAACAGAGTGAAGAGATTAGATATGATATTTTCGTCTGTTTTTCATGAGATCTGACCTAAAAAAGAGTGAAAGCAAACACAGAAGTCCAGAAAAGAGCGATGGAGGAAGTAAAAGCTTACTGATGGAGTGTATCCAGTCAGTGTTACAGAGTACAAACACTCATAACAAACAGCAAATGACTCTGCTGCTGCGCTCTGTTGAGGCAAATCACAAACTTTCCGTGTGTGTAGTTAATATAGTGGGAGCAAACACAGCGAGCACTTGGAAGGAAATAGGCTGAAGAGCATCTGCCTGGGCTGCACGACAATATACCACATGACTAATTATAGGACCATCGACACTGCTGGATACCGCCACGCATGCACACACATACGCACATGCATATTGCCTCTGAGACGTGCTTTACTGTCACCAGTGGTAACATTGTTCTTGTGTTTCAAGGGGGACACATTTACATGAAAACAAACAGAAGCAATTAGACCACAAAGCATCAGGATTAGAGAGAGGCTGGCGTGTGTGTGTGTGTAGGTGTGTGTGCATCAAGGCTTCACTAAGTGAGAATGTGATATTTGTGTGTATTTCTGGGAAGGAGTTCAATTGTTTAGATGAGTGTGAAAAAGAGGAGAATAAAAAAAAGAGACAATTTTAACCTCTTTATAAAATACCACATAACAGCTGTGAGTTCATGTGTGTGTGTAGGTGTGTGTGTGTGTGTGAAGACAGAATATTACTGCAGATGAGAACAATCCTGACAAAGTCACACTCTCGGTTTGACTCCAATAGCTGACGATCAAAACTCACGTTGCTTCGACCTCTCCATCGAGAATCTATTTAAAGCTGGAATAGCGCTGCATTACAATTAAATGAACACAGGGAGGAACATTTATCACCATTATTATTAATAATAAAAACATTATTACAATAAACTGCAAAACACATCTATAGCATCTGCAGAAGTGTCTCTGCCTGGGTGTTGAGGCAAGTTTGAATTATTTACACTGTATTCCATTAATGAGCAGTAACGCTGTGGTAAATATGGACAGCTGTACACGTGTATTGGTCATGATTATATTTCTTTTGATCATAACTTTGCCAACAGCCAAACTTCAAGCAAGGTCAACAACACAAGATGCAGCAGCCAGCTAATGTTACCTGCAAGCCCAACAGCAGTCAGCCCAGCTCGGCGTCTGTCTTTCAGCCTTTTATCATTACCATTACCAAGCTCTCACCAATGAAGGCTCGAAGTCTTTCCCACATTTACTCTTGTCTAGCATCCCCTTTTCTCTCATTTTCTCTCCTTAGCGTCCTCAATCATCGTCCTCTTCAGTATTTTGGCCTCTGTCATTATGTCAATGGAGGCTGCGGGGCCCGGTTAAATTGCCCGCTCACTAACCCAAATTTATGCATGCAATTTACTAAAAAGCACAGGATTACAGTTTCACTTTCACTTTCATGTACAAAAGATCTCTAATAATGCCCTTGTGACATCGTAAATCACACCTTGTCCGCACCATGTGACGCTCTGTCAGCGGAACAATGTGACAGTGTGAAAAGAGCAGAGTTAAGAAATGTATTTTAGTCATCATGATAACTACACTTACACTCATGAAAAATCACTTTTTAAGTGCCACTTTTGGCTGGATCTGAACTATATTTTGCTCATGCTAGATAGGCTGTCTGAATCCGGTCCAAACCTGCCACAACAGATCAAGGACATTACACAAAATATTATAAGAAACCATCTGGAAAGATGGCGTGTGCTGCTCGCAGTAATTAAAACAAAAGATATTACAAGTGACAGGAAGGAAAGGGAGAGGTGCTGTGTAATGTGACAAATGTACCTCAGGCACATGAGCCTGGAGGGTTGCTGCAGCATCCTCGGCACCTTCATTCCTGCGGCTATCTGAGGGCAACGTGCCTCCGTGTGGAGGACCAGCTCACGTGCATGGCGAATCAATCAGCAGTGACACTCAGAAAGACTTTTCACACATTGCTTTGGATGCACTCATTGTTAATCAGTCAGTATTTCTATATGAAATGAATTTGGGGGCGCTGGAGTGGTGAATAATGGCGGGTCACCTGACACTACACCCCAATGGCACTGCTTGGCGACGGGCCTGAACCAGATGGTGGCAACAACACCCACAAATGAAGTGCCGCTAATATTAATATGAAGTTTCACAAATATCCACCGTGAGAACGGCTTATTGGACGGGGCGGTAGCCAATAAAGACACAGCTGTGTTTTCATTTTGAATGTTTCAACCTCTTCTTCTTCTTAATTTGGGGGAGAAGGTGTGATATTTTCCACACTAACAGGTGTGACAAAAGTAACCAAAGACATTCAGGGACATGTCAGCCAAACGCACACAGAGAGAGAGAGAGAGAGAGAGGGAGTCCTGTGGAGATGTTAAATTAGCTAAAATAATTGAAAACACCTGTGAGGGCAATCAGGGCCTTTAAAATGCACCTGATTACACCGGCTAAAAAGCTGGTGTACAGTATCCCCAATTTCTTTCAGTGAATTTAGTCTAGGCTGAATTCCAGAACTTTTTGACACAAACATTTGGGATTGTGTTGCTTATTAGAAACATTTTCATGTTGTCTTGTGTCAACATCTTGTGTAAGACCTGAGACTGAAATGAAACTGTAAGACTGTTACTGTGAAATTTACATTAATTAACAGGCAGCCACTGACACGTAATTTACTGTAAACAACAACAACAAAAAAAAGTCACAGTAATAAACTGGCAGCCAGTGTACATTAATTATAACCTGTACTGTAATGCAAGAGGTCATATCAGGCAACATAAGTGAAAACACCAGTGTGGGTGGATTATGTATATAGTATATATAGTATATAGAGTGAGAGTGTTTACTGAAGCTGGCTGTACCACACATTGAGGTAAACCCACTGCAGAAGCAACAAATAGATTGCATAACAAACAGATTTCCTTGTTGCTGATTGCAGATTTGCTCACAGATGCATGTTGCAGTTTGGGAGGAATAACTTCTAAAATGTTCGCTTTCTTTATATCAGCAAAGTGTCTCATTGTAATTTCCACAATATTAAACCCCAAAAAGTAAGACCAGGACAATTGCAAGCAGACAACAGAATCAAAGACGACGTATTCACAAGTCCCACTTGGTGCAGAAATGTCTGCATCAAACATCCTCAATGAGCTGAGCTGCAAAAAGGCTAATAAAAGAGAGTCTGAGGCTCTCTGCAGTTAAGTTTAAACTGACTGATACATTTCAGCCTGTATGAGTGTTAATCAGGGTCCACTCTTGTTTTTCTTTGGGTTTTAATATAATAACAGCCCACAAGGATGTGAACATCTGGCATTCTCATGGGTATTTGCTTAATTTCCTGAATCATTTATCATGAAGCGAAAGTCTGAACGGTGCAGAATTCCTCCCGAGGTTACAGCAAAACTCTAAACGCATTTTAGCTGCAATTTAGGTTTCTACTCTGGTGACGTTGAGATTTTAATGTAATATTTTGCTGACAGATACAGGAGATATTTTGACTATTTTAACCTTAAAGCTGAAGGCTGAAGGTGATCAGACTCATGCTGTCTTTTATCCTCTCAGGCAGTTATCTTTAACAGTAAATGTGTTGAGGGTTTAAAATCTGATGATACGTTTATTCTTTTAAAAAATAAGAATTTTCAATCTCAGTGGACTCGTATGGGAGCTGTTTCTTTACAGCTGGATCTAGACTGGTACCGGTAGTAAATGCCAAAGACATCTCTGTCTTTGCATGCTTTTTTACTCACTTCCTGTTGTCTTAAAGTTTCGGGTTTGAGTTGGTTCTTTCATTTCTGGTGTAGACCGCCAACAAACTTTAGCCAAAGTACATTTGAGCAAATCTGTTGAGATAAACGCCTTCACTGCTAAACAGGAAATACATAATGGATGCAAAAAGCCAGCAGCTGTTACCTTGGTCTGTCCTTCAATGACAGTGAGAGGCACGCTGGTGGAGGGCCACTTGTTCCTAGGAGGTAAAGGCTTGTCACAATTCCATAAAACCACAATCTGTAGAGGAAACGCACATGCATTCAGTTAATATCATGTAGAAATCAACACCATTATACATCAGATTATGCACTGATGTTTTTAAAACAGAAACAACATAGTATAAAGTATATATATATAAATCAGAGTATAAAGATGTAGAATCTAAAATGTTGTTCTTAAGCTGATAGATAAAATACAAATTAAATAAAAATGTTAGACAGCAGACTACAAGTGCCACTGTAAAGGAAAAAAAAAATCAAAAACTATCAGGATTTGAAAAAGTTGCAATTTTCTGAAAAAAAATCATAAAATATTGCCAATAATACAGTCATTTTATTTATTTTATGAGTTACAGACTTATACATATACTGTAGGACCATGTATCAAACAGACATTTAAGGAATCAAGGCCAGTATAATATAATATATAATATCAGTTTTATATTTTTAATTGTGACCACTGGATAAACAGAGCTGATGGTTAGTTCAGAAAAGTAAAATTAATAGAAGTAGAACAGCTAAAGTGAAGCATCGGGGGAAGAAAGATTTTAATAAAATTATGAATTAGTGAGTTACAAGTGATAAAATACTGACTCCTCTTGATATCTTTGTGTCTGACCGGCTACATTTATTTATTTATCACTTCTCTTTGTTGCACCAACACCAAAGTCACAATGAGACGTACAAACACTTCCCACCTGTGCACAGAACTTGGACTTGGCTACAGCGATGATGAGCTTCACCACGGGGGAGATCTGGGACTGCAGAGGAGTAACCGTATGGATCACAGCTGTGAACTGCTGCGAGGGGCTCTTACCTGCACAAACACACACACACACACACACATACACACACAGTTCAGAAACAGTTGTCACGGCTAAACTGTATTTAGGTTTTTAACACCGATTTGTGCAGATGCAGCTCCCCATAAAGCCCCATAATGGTTAACTGGACACAGGCTGCTCTGCGCTGCACTCGTCATCAATCTTTCTGACAGGATATCTACCCCCCGCTCCCCCTGACTGAGCATGAGTAAACACGTCTAATCCAGGAGTGAACAGTTTGCTTTGAGTGTCTCGTTTAGTGAATTGTGAATCACGCTGATTTGTTCCTATAAAAAAGGAGTAATTGTACTTTCTACAACCTCACAGTAAAAACTGCTCGTTAGTTACTTTTTTTCTTTTTCTTTTTTTTTTTTTTGCATTTTATTGGAGGAAAACAAATGAACCAAACGGGAGAAAAAGAAAAATTATGAAGCGGAACCAAACTTTAAATTACTAACTCCGATAAATGATCCAAAGCATACGGTACAATGGGTAAATGGGTTTGAGGAAATTGATTCCCCCTGTGGCAGCTTGTGCCAAAGAAATGTATCAATATTACAAACCATCAGCTTCTACGACTGGATTTTATTTTCTGAATATGTTTTCTAGAATCAGGCACTTCTTTTAAATCACTTCTTAAAATACATATTTATATACTTTTTATATACTTTTTTAATTTTTTAAATTTTTTAGATTTAAATTTAAATCTTATCTTTCTTCCCACTATGAGCACACAAAGCTAAATTAAAGCCACGTTACACGATGTTTGTAACACCATTCAGCGTGTTTACATGCACACTAACAGTTTGATCATAATCAGATTAAGGTGACACCGATTACGTAATGCCTTGTTTTGACGCTGTAAACTGTGTTATGTTCATGACCGGTGTTAGAGTAACGTGATTAGCACGCAGTCGTCAAGGAGAGAAATGATCGTTGTTGCATGTTTATCAAACGTTTATGGTGATTTACTGCTGATTATTATTACATATCATGTGAATTAATTAGGCTATAATCAGCATATACATTTTGAGATTACAGCATCATACAAAACACATGAAGACCCTCCACCATAAAAGAGGTCAGGGATGTATAACTCATCTCTGCAAACAGAAAGTGATCAGACGTTTGGGAAATGTAGACCTCATTTTTGATAGATGTAGATTTTTCAAGTCATCTTATTCATTGTAAATATCTTGCAACATGCATGTGACATGTTTGAATTTAATTTTATATCTAGGTTAGGGAGCAAAGACCACGGCTCGAACTCACCTAGAGTACTTCAGCACTCCTTATCCATTTATTCATCTTTGACTCAATTTTAAACATCCCTCCCCCTCAAGCTCCTTTTCCCTTCTCCCTCTTTCATTCAAATACATAGACCACTGGAGCTCTAATCCAATAAAGTGATGAAGAGACGGCTCCCCTGCTCAGTGTTTCAACTCCCTCCTGGTTTCCTCCTGCCTTCCCGCCTCCAGCCAATACCGGCCCATCTCCGAACTCCATCCATCTATGACTTCCGATTTCCCCGTCCTCTCATCCCTTGACCCTCATCTGTTACCCTCCATCCACCTACCCTTCATCCCTTGACCCTCATCCCTTCATCTCACCGACAGTACATCACGTTGGTTCACTATAAACCATTAAACCATATGTCGGCATCAATTTTGTTCATAAAAGTGGTATTAATAAATGTCTTTGACACTGACGTTTTACCATTTTATAAGGTTTACAAAGCAGACTTGTTAGCAGACAGTTGCCTATTTACACACCCAGGAGATGCAGAGCAACATTAGCAATTATATTGCTTGAAACTGCTGCTTGTTGGGCAAAACAGTAGCGGGAAGCTGCGGCAACCAAAACAAAAAGCTAAAAGGTGCTAAAACGCTGCAAAGACAGGCGATACTTCCCTGTCACTCCAAACAAACCTTTTCACATCACACAAACTTCTCATAAAAATTTAGATCATCAAATGTGAGACGCTCAGTAAATAAGGGCAGATATCGGAACATTCACATCAAATACGGAGGGCCAGGATTGGAGGCACATGGCACGCCGAGTGTTGGAGTGGGTACGGGAATAAGGGAATAGACATCCTCATGGATAAGTGGAGCCAGAGTGCTCTTTAGTGTTGCTCTATCCATCTCTCTGACACCGGGCCCCCTGACCAACCATCTCAGGTGGACTTTGCGGTATTTATGGAAGCACGAGGTCTACCCTTGTGGGGGGCGGGGGGTCACAGAAATAGACTCAGTCCTTCTGTTTTATGCGCTTCTCCCAGTGCGAGCTATGCCACCTTGATTTTGTATCAAATTACATAATTTGTTTATTAATGCAGTGTTTGCAGACACATTGTTCTCCCAATTAGAACAAGGTGATTTTGATATGAAGCATGAAAATGGATAAAAATAGATGACGCTAGTGCTTTACCCTTATTAAAAAAGGAGTACTTTGGAAATGGTGGCGTCTTATGATTTAAATCTGCATCTCGTGACGTCCAAAGTGCATATCAGAAGGCGCTAAATCGAAGGTAGAGTCATCTGAACGACTTCCTCGGTGGGGGAATTGATCTGTATTTAACCTCTTTGTTCACACCTTGAAAGTGGTTGAGGTCACATGTACGTCATAAGTCCACCTGGATGTCATGTGAGAGCTGTTAAGAGTCACATGAATCAATGTGGGAAAGGATATCAGGAGGAGAAGAGGCTGATAAGTGGTGTTTCTTTCCAGTTAAAGCCGAGGTCTGCTGAGTGGAGAGCGTCCTGCATTTCTGTCACTGTCTACAGACAAGTGCCAATATCTTCTTACCCATTACTCTACTGCATCTGGTGTCATCAAACCAGTACTGTACCGTCCTGTGCTGGCCTGCCGACCTTTAAAATAAGTAGCAGACACATTCTGGCCAAGTACTGAAGACGAATTCTCTCTGAAAGCAAAATAGTCCAAGTGAGTGAAAATCTAATGAAACTTAAAGCATTCATAGCGATCCTTTCATATCATTCTATTTGGGATGGAAGTTTTATTGTGGATTTCACAAAAACTATATATGAGAACGCTGCCAAATGTCACTGCACAGTTGACCTCAATATGAATGTGGCACCAATATTGTGGGAGGTGTAGCCCAGTGCAAAAGGTTGCAGGAGAAGAGAGATTGGAGGACGGACCCGCTTTACCACATGAGCTTTATTGATTGATAACTAAGAACAGTTTGTGGTTTGTAGACAGTAGTATAGTAGTTTTCTTGGCAACAACAAAAATATGCAGGTTTGGCCTTGATGTATTGAATATGAAATCATTAACACGCAGTTGAAATGAATGAATTGATTTAAACACAGTGACGGAGAAAAGAAAGGGTGGGCTGGAATGTTTCAGATGTTTCCATGAACCATCAAAACTATTTCAGACTAACAGGAATGAATTCCTGTTAGTCTGAAATGAAGTTTTTCCTCCCACGATTGCTCTTAAAATTACTTACAAGGTGGTGAATACCAATGGTAGACTTTGGAAAGTTCTGTGAAATGTAAATACACGGTAGGAGCCTTGATTCTTTACTTTAACACAACTGGAAATAGTCGTGAGGAATCATAATCCCCTTTATTGCATTTGGGATCAAAAGATTCCTCCCAACTTCCTTCCCAATTATGTTCTATGAAGGTAAGAGCCATGGCCTGGAGACAAACCTGGGGTGTTGTGGCAAGACCTGAGCCTTCATACATGGGGCGCTCACAATACCGGGTGAGCTAGCGGGTGAGGTAGCGGGGTGCCCCAAGGCTGCACATTTTGATGTGTCATCTATCATTACATAACAGGAAAATAATGATTATTTGGTGATTTAGCTCCAGAAACACGTATCTATTTCCCACAGAGAAACAGCTAGTAGCAATGTGTAATGTGTTTGTTATTCATTATCTTAAAAGAGAAACAATTAGTTTATCTTAAACCGGCACTATTTTCCCTTTCTCATTCTTTATACTCCCCTCTGTAAAGGCTTGTCCTTGCGGCTCCTGTTCAGCTTTAAACCCAAATGAAAGAGGATTGTGGAGTTATTGGCTGGCAGGTGCTGCTCACATGTGTCTGTAAGTGAGTGTGAGTGTGCCAAACCAGCCAGACTCTCAACAGGAAAACACAGCGGAAAGCTAACACGCACTCACACAGAGCTGAAAGTAGCTCCACAGCCCACGTAACGGCACAACTTTTCCACAAACTAAAATAAAGATGTAACTCCAGCCATCAAAATCATTCTCACAGCTCCTGAGGCCACAGCGTCTGAGCAGTAAGTCAAACTTTTTCAAACTATCGGGCAGAGGCTGCAACTGCTTCGCCATCAAAAGTTATGGGAAGGTAGCAGAGTGAGACCGTCGCACAGACACGGCATTGACGGCAAGTTATTCCCTGAGCAGCAGCACCGGAGATGGCAGCAGCTAAAATAGTGATTTACTGCGGTGGCATAAACCAAACTGCCCCCATCTTTCCTCCTATCCTTCGACCCCTCCCTTCTTTCTTCCCTCTAACCCTTGTGTCCACAATTCCTCAGAGAAAGACAAACATCGATCTGAGTTACAGCCTCAATCTGTTGAGAATCACTCCAGTCTGCATGCATATATATATATATATATATATATATATATATACACACACACCCACATATACAAACACATACCAGGCCACTTTCTCTTTGCTCTTTGCCTGCAGGTTTAAGTTTCTGCTTCAGCAGCAGTCTTACAACATATACGGTATATTAGACATATTATGGCACCTTTTTCTTATTTTAACGACCCTTTCATTTGAGAAGCAGTGCAACATAAACCGATCAGTCATAACATTATGATAACCTGCCTTATTATATTGTGTAGGTCCCCCATTTGCAGCAAAAAACAGCCCTGACCCATGGAGGAATGGACTCCACTGCACCTCTGAAGGTGTGTTGTGGTATCTGGCACCAAGGTGTTAGCAACAGATCTCTCAAGTCCTGTACTGTAAGTTGCGAGGTGGGGCCTCCGTGGATTGGACTTGTTGGTCCAGATGGACTGAGATCTGGGGAATTTGGAGGCCAAGTCAACACCTTGAGCTTGTTGTGTTCCTCAAACCATTCCTGAACCATCTCTGCCTTGTGACAGGGCGCATTATACTGCTGAAAGAGGTCACTGCCATCAATACTTAGGTAGGTTGGTGCATGTCACATCAAGTAACATCCACATGAATGGCAGGACCCAGGTATCTCACTGCCTCTCCTGGCTTACCTTCTTCCTATCCTGGTGCCATGTGTTCCCCAGGTAAATGATGCACAAACCAGGCCATTCACATTACGTAAACAGATTTTTCATTGCTCCATGGTCCAGTTCTGATGCTCACGTGCCAATTGTTGGTGCTTTCAGCATTGGACAGGGGTCAGCATGGGTACCCTGATTTGTCTGTGGCTATGCTTGCCCCATATGCAACAAACTACGACAAACTGCACGTTCTGACACCTTTCTATCAAAACCAGCGTTAACTTTTTCAGCAGTTTGAGCTACAGTAGCTTGGATCGGACTCGACGGTTCAGCCTTTGCTCCCTATGTGCATCAATGAGCCTTGGCCACCCTTGACTCTGTCACCGGTTCACTGCTTTTCCTTCCTTGGACCACTTTTGAACCGTCACCATTTGGATCTTGTCAAAGTCGTTAAAATCCTTACGTTTGCTCATTTTTCCTGCTTCTAGCATCAACTTTGAGGACAAAATGTTCACTTCCTGTCTAGTATATTCCACCCACTGACAGGTGCCATGGTAAAAAGATAATCAGTGTTATTCACTTCACCTGTCAGTGGTCATAATGTTATGGCTGATCGGTGTATATCAGGGGGTGAGCTTGTATATTTTCTACTTTCACATTTGTTCCTCTAAACAACCAGCGACCAGCTCCTGGACTGTGATATGTTTTCCATGTCCTGAGATAAGTCCTGTCAGTGCAAATAACATCCAGCAACAGCTTCCAGGCAAGCTCCTCGCGGCAGCAGCAACAGCTTACTTACAGGAAAACCTGGAACTTGCACAGCTGCAGAGAATTTCAGCTACAAATCAAACTAACATAAAATCCAAAAGAAGGAAGACATCACACACTGATTGACAGGTGATCTCTGCCAAGAAGAAGTAGAAACGCTACCGCACTTTCTCAGTGCCAAAGATGAGGAGAAAATATGGACATTCGGTAGACTGACACTTCAAGAAACAGTTTTTTTTTTTTCGCTGCCCTCCTCGTCATACCTACGAATTATCCTTACCTGTGCTCATCACGCTTTGGCGTTTTGGAACATGGTTTGGTCGAGCTTTGGGGGAAAACTAGCTGCAAGCTACAACTTTACTTTTATTTTTGTAAATTTGTTTTTAGAAAATTGGCACTAAAAATGTATACCACATCAGCTGCTAGCAGTTTCTGTTTGCCACATACCGATGAGTGACACCTGTCACCAAATTACACTGATACCAAAGAAAACATCTTCTGGGTTTATAATTATAAATATGTAGTATGTTATTTCTGAGGGAATTATGTACATTTATCCACAATGTAATCAGAGATAATGATATCCTCTGGTAGTGTGAGCCACAATGAATTTAAAAATAGGTGTCATGTCTGTGTGTTCAGATTTAACTGAGTTATGAATCTGAGGGGTAATAATTTTGACGTGAATTGCAGCAGCACGGCGCCAAGAGTATTAACGTACTTTAATTGCCAACATGAACTGTGCATAATTTCCACTTGTTGATCCTGCTGATAAAAAATAGCCAAACTACTCTGACTAACACACCATGGAAACTGGAGCCAATCTTTGGGGAGCAGACAAACCAAATATGTTTAATAAAGTCAAGTTTAGTTCAGTTTTCAAATATGTTTCATATATTTTTGTGAATTGGTCCAAACTCCTAATTTGACACTTACCCAGTATGGCATAGTAAAAAGGGAACTGGGCAGGGTCGGTTGAGTACTGGGGGAGTGCATAAAGACCACCAGGGAGGGAATTCCACAAGAGCCGGTTTCTGGACACATGGGAGTCCACGCGATCCTGGATGATCTGCACGGAGGAGAAACAAAATGAGGAGGCGGAGAAGAAAGCACGTGAGGAGAATAATGGGAAAAAATGAAAGAAAATATGAAAACACAAAGGTAAATATAAAAAAAAGGAGACAGAATGAGGTGCAAGTGAGAAGATATGAGGTGGAGGAGTGAAGAGACGTGGAAAATAAAGACAAAGATTAGTTCAGTCATTTTCTTCCTCTTTGTGTCGTTATTTCAGGCACCCTGCTTCCCAAATGTAACACAATTAACTTTCAGGTGCCAGTCTCAGTATTAATACATACACATACTGTATAATAATATTAGATAATATCATGTCAAGAAAAATGTGTATCTACAAATTAGGGAATTATAAATCTTCAAGTTTTTCTTCATGGTTTGAGAGAATTTGTTGTTTTTGAATTGAAAGATGGTGACAAAAATACACACACTGATTATTTGAAGCTATTTTAGGAATAAGCAGCGTCAGAAAAATGATCTATTACTATCATATTTCTATTTTTCACTATTATATGATCCAGAAACACACATTTGTCCATATGAGCACCATCATATGGCCCATTCAAGCCAACACTTTCTCTCGACATGTACTAATATTTGGAAATAAAAATAGCCGTCTGTTTAGCGGCAGCTGGCGCTTTAGTAACTCCTAAGAAGAGGAATGACTCTGTGGAGCGGACTTGAGATCGGGTTCACCTGGGGGCGTCAACTTGCTCCCAACATGAGGAGTCCATTAGTTATTTAGCTAATATTATCCATCTGGCTTGTTATCAAAGGTCAGGTTAGTTGTTTGAGTGTTGCGCGTCCTCAGAGGGAGGCCAGTGACACAACTTCAACCTGCTTCTGGGCCTCTGAATACACAGATGTCTAAAGTTCAGCAACGGGGATGGCATTTGTTCACCGTAGTTATACTCAAAATTAGTATTTTTAAATGATATAGTGATGTTATAAAACCTTTACAGCAACATTGTGTAACTTCTACCATAAATAACAGATTTAAAATAGTGCTGATGTAATCAGGTGAATGATATCTCAGTCATATGTCTGTTTGCACACTCTTAAACTTTGTGCTCTGAGTACGTTCGCCCACGAGAAGTACATAATGTCACACACCAGTCACACACCGCCAATTATTTAGCTGATTTCGGTGAAACTGGATCATATTTTACAGAGAAAATGTTTTCTGGTTTTCCCTCTGATGTCCTCCAGCTGCTCCGCCTCAGCTCTCTGTGATTTACAGAGTTTCCTGATGGAGTAAACTGCTGACAACTGTAGCTGCTGTTAGCTAATGTTTGTTAGTTTGGCTGCCCAGACTGTGAGCACGGAGCACCGGGAAGTGTTTGTTGGACCAGAAGGATTTTGGACCACTGGGAAGAAGAGGAGGTTTTCCCAGGAAGCAATGTCGTGCCAGAACAGGAGCTGGGCAAGCGGGCAATGTAACAGGGCTTAGCAGCCTCTATGACAAATCTGTATGTTATTATATGACCTCTATAATGACAAGGGAGAAAAGACTGAAGGGAACGTTAACGGAGGAAGCTAAGAAGAGAGAGAGTTATCTCTTATCTCAAGCCGCCATGTTGCTTAATACATAACAAATTATCTAATAAGCTCTTCAGATGTTTTTTATGTAGAATCTTAATTTGAAAAAAAAAAAAAACTATAGTAGATGAAAGTAGCACACACACACACACACACACACACACACACACACACTGTGTTTATCTTCCATTATTAAGGGATGAGAGGCGGTGACTGACACTGGCACAGGGATGATCATGTAGCCGGCTGCCTCACCAGATGCTGAATGACAAGCTTCCGTAGGATTGAGCAAAAAATAAAAAAAAGTCTTCCTCATGAGGAAATCTGTTTTCCTCCTTTCTTCTTCTTTCATTTAATTATTTTTTTTCTCCACTTCTCACCAATTCGAGCAATAAATTCAGGTCCCCAGCTGACAAACCCCAGCAGACTTTCTCAAGGTGTGATGGCTTTATTTACTCTGTGCTAAAGAAGTGTTTTTACACCATAAAAACATCCTTTATCGAGTCAGACAAGCATTATGCAGGAGTGTGAGTATTTGAACTCCAGTTTAAGGCTCATCTTACATCCAGTAAGGTGACTGGAATTATTCACGAGACATAATGTGTGATAATGGAAACATACGTACAGTACTCTTATGTATATCTAACAAGAAGGCAACCTGAGATATGAGCAACTTTACTGTTTACCTTGTCTATATTTGGTATTGTGTATATTTTGGATTTTGTAATTTTGATATTTATGTCATTTTAATTCTCTAATTGGTTGAAATGATCACAAATGTAAGTAATATAAACATTAAACATTAACAGTGGATTCAAGGATTTATGGAAATTGCAAGATCGGATGAAAAACAAAATGAATATTTTTTAATAATATTAAAAAATCTAAATCAAAAAACAAAGCGCATGGATAAAGAAATAAAATAAACACGAACAAAAAAAAACAAAAAATGTAAAAATATTGATGATAAATGTTCTAAACATTTTAACTCTACTTCATAACGCATTACTATTGTTATTATAACCTACTCCATTTAAATAAATAGATAAATCAGTGCACTGAGAACAAAGTCTGGAAGAACGCAATCTGTTTTCTTTTTTTCTGTCTGACTCCAGAGCTACTGATCTGTGGAGAATTGGCTTGGCACTTACAGCCAGCTCTGTAACACACACACACACACACACACACACAAAACAGACACACACACCTCCTGATACCAACTGTCAGGCTCGCAGTATGTGGGACACTACAGTTATCAACAACGCCTCATTTCACCCATTTAGCCCGGTGGCGTGCTGGCTCGGAGTTTTTAGCACATCTGGCCAGCGGTATACGGCTGTCAGTGGGCTGCTGTCTAATTTCATACCCTGCTAGCACTGGGCATTTGGTGGCGTCGCCAAGGTCTTGTTGTCTTCGTGATTTTAAGGATTCTGCAATTTGAAGAACGCTTGTCTTTGGTTTGTTTATCTATTAATCTGAATACACAGGCCTTGATGAATAGAAGGCTTCATACAGACACTTAAACATTATAGAAAGCAGTACTTTAAATAGCCTCCTTAGAGTGACGCATGTTCTATATTCCCTTCACTTTAATCCACTTAAATAGTTCAGTGTATGACAGCTTCAGGCGAGTATTCAAATCCTTATCTTAACTTCACATGTCAGTTATAATTCCACTTTATCACTGCATCTTGTCTTTCTTTGCTGATGATCTGAAACTGTCAAAATCAAAAACTTGGAAATATTCTAATTTTACTCTCTAATTTTTGTTGTTTTTGCATGTTTTACTTTTTGTATATTTATTCATTATAAAGAAAAAGAAATGAATACTAATAAATAAATCCACCCAACACAGCTGCTGTTAGCTCAGCTCAGTTCAGTTTGTTAGCCGGGCTGCCCAGACTGTGAGCTCATCTACAAATATCTACTGTATGACTATTAAGCTCAAATTTATGTGGTGAAAAAAAAGACTGCACCTTAGATTTATGCATTTTAAATTTCCACCAAATTTCAGCCATTAAACTGTAGGCAGAGTGTTTACACAGATGGTCACATGTTTTTTGTTCCCACTGAAGTTGAGTTGTGACTCTTCTGACAGAAAGTGACGGTAATAATGATTTTAATATTTGCGGTCGATGTGGTGATGATTGTAAACAATAATGTGCGCTACAAGAGAGATTATAGTGATTGTACTGATGTTTATGTGCTGCTGCTGCTGCTGATGGTGGTGGTGGTAATAAAAGAGGATTATTATGATCTTTGTCTGTATTCAAACAAGCTAGAGAGAGCAAACAGCCCCCAGGGACTGAATCAAGGCTATGAGGAAGTGAACTAACAACAGCGGAGGATAAAATGCACCAGTGAGACAAAGTTTATCTTCTACACTTGAGCTGGCGAGGTCATTTAATGAGCCAGCCTCTAGCTTTCTAGTCTGGAGAGGAGGCATATACACCCACACACATAGCACAGTCTCTCTAACCTAAAGGCTGCGAGGCAGTACAGACCTCCTTCACATTTGACGCTCGCCTCTTCTGCTTACACTGTGTCTCAATTTACAGCATCGAGATGCTTGTTTTCAGTCTGTATACATCTACACACACCGCACTGTGGATTCCTTTCCTCCTTCCTGATACTTACCGAGGATGATGGTTGAATTTCATAAAATATTCTTAAAAGACAAATTTACTCTAGTTCTAGAGGCGTTTAAATATTTCTGTCTTTTCATACTGCATTAAAATTAGACGGACAAATTCTTCCATGTGTTCATTCATTACCCACAAACCCTATTTATTAGCAAATGAGAGCCCACAGAGGCAGGACCACATGATGTTCGTGGCTTCTTTGGCAACAGTGTCCACCTTCCAGTGAAGATGACCGGACAGGAAATACAGCAGCCTACTGAGGTGGTTTTCTTGATGGGTTTGTCTCCTGGCAATCTTGTTGGTACCCCTGCTGGTCTCAAAGGTTCTGATGCCTGTTGATGACTGATACAGTTAGTAGCATTTAATTATTAGGTAATTAGCTACTTAACAAGTGGTTAGGCTACAGCTATCTGTTCATCAGGGAACTGAAGAGAACAAGAGTTGAAGCTGAGCAGCTGGAGGACATCAGTCCAAATATATTCTGCATGAAATATGATCCAGATTCACCAAAATCACTGAATAAAGTTATAAAGTTGTGCTTTTGTACGGTAATCAGGCCACAGACGATTGTATCAAACTGGGATCACTCCACTCCGGCGGTGTCAGAAGAGAGAAAGCGCTTCATTGAATGCAAAATTAGTCTCCTGTTTCACAAAGACGTTACCGTTGCTTCAACCACAGGCATTAAGTTAAGTGTATTTGCAGCTGTAGATATTTGCTGCGCGACACCCCGAGGCACTTTTTTAATGTCGATTGAGCTCAAACTGATCAATACATAAGACTTGATGATATTATAGATGATTTTGCATGAGGCAGTGCCATGTTATGTTATGTTATGTCATTATTAATTTGGGCTAACAAAGTATGTGAAACCATGGCTTGCCATCAACCGCTTTGTTCTCGTTTGAGCTTGTTAGAGGTGGCTTAAAGTTATCAATCTAAGCCCCGGTGTTTACAGCATCCACACCCAGAAAAATAGCTCCAACATCCCCGCTTACCTCCAGAGTAGTTAAGACGATTTTGGCTACAGAAGAAAAGTAGGCGTCCCAGAGGAACTGAGTCTGCTGGCGGAGAGCCAAGATCCTGTCATGGCCCACAGACCGGGTAATGGAGGGAACCTGGAGGAAGAGGAGAGGAAGAAAATCAAGGAGACAAAAATGACAGTGAGATAGATTAAGTTAGATTTTAAACAATGTGGAGTGAGAGGAAGAGAATGTAGAGCAAAAAAAAAAAAAGAATCCGGACAGACAGGTGGAGGAAGCATAAGTAATTTTGAGGACATTGCAGAAAAGATTAGAGGAAATTCTTCCTTCCCCACATCTTCTACTCCCACATCGTGCACTGTCCATCAACTCGCTTATCCCCAGGATAGTATGGTGACTAAACCACCTGCTGTCCATGTCTAATACTGTATTCACACCTTATGGCAGATACGATGGTGTGTCTGTTAGAAAGAGCCATTAAAAACAGGTTCAAATCAATGGACGCTTCAGAGGAGAGTACACCGTCACAGACACCACCTGTCATGTTCCAAATGTGTCTTTTAAATCTTATTTTAATTTCACAAAAGTGGATATCTTTCCATGATCTTGGATGTGGAGCGACAGAAGCAGCTGCACATTTCAAACATGTATTTATAACTTTAGCTATTTTATGCCATCATCCTTGCTTGCTTCCTTGCTTAAATTGCTTTTCACACACTCAAGATCAAGTTGTGTTCAGGTGTTACAGCTGACGCAGGCTGGGGGTCCTTTACAGCCAGCCTGTTGTAGTTTGCTGGTTACAGCCTCATATCATTCTGCAATCTTATGTGTTTTTTTTATTCTAAACTCAAATATATGAACATGCTGTTGTTTTCAAGCTAGCTGAGCTACTCCACCATCCTTCCCCAAACTGCCTGGCAAGTAAAGAAATGCCTGCTTTAACAGGAATCATCATAGGAATCGATAAGAAAATCAGATTTTCCCCCCTGAGAGCCCTAAAAACTGTCTTTATCTGACCAATCACCAAAGCAAAGATCTTGAATCTGCATATTTTAGAATATAGAACACACACGTTGGCTTTGAAAACCTCTTAAAAGGTCCAGTGTGTAGAATTTAGTGGCGTCTAGCTAGTTAAGTTAATTTTGAACAAATGAAAAAACACTTCTACTCCAAGCATGCAGGAGAAACTATAGACTAATAACTAGCTTAGCTTAGAGTCGGTATTTATTTTGTCTGTTCATGGTTACTGTAGGAACATTGCGGTTCAACATGGTGGACTTGAACGACCAGGAGGTAGAGCCGGAGTTTCTCGTGCTGCTTCTCGGATGGAGCTCATTTATTACTAATCAAACTGGGTCCACTTTTTTGTCTCTGTGGTGTTAAAGCTCCATGCCATGAAGGTATTAACGCTTCATTTATTTTCTTTGGGTGTATCGCAAGTGACAACAAATCATCTAGTTGTGTTTTGGCGCTTCAACCTGTTCATCTGCTTCAAGGGAGTTCTGCAGAGGCAATGTAGCCACAAACTCAAAGCCTGAATATCCTGATGCACCAGAGGCAAACTGAGGTCCCAGCTCACATTGTCATGGAAGACATGAGCAGCTGGCTTGTGGCTTGCAGCAGTGACACCCCTCAGGGAGAAGCAGTGGAGGGATGAAATCAAGGAAGGAACGAGGATGCTGCCAACCTGACCAGGGAGCTAAACATCCCGATGTGCCAGGAAGATGGAGCAGGACGCTCTCTCGATTCTCAGTTTGGAGAAAAACAAACTACCTTCCTTGATGAGGTCGGACGTGACCTTAGCTGCCCCGCTCAGACAGACAATGAAGCTGAAAAGGGAAGCCAACATTCCTGAAGAGCCTCATCAGCCTTAAAGACGTGGCGGATTCGGAGCCCAGGACCCTTCTGGACTTCTGGCTACAAACCTGAACGTCTCTTCACTGAAAGTTAAAGTGCCAACCTGTCAAACAGGGCCAGCGGAATGTCCAGTGTGGTCTAACAGGGATGTAGTGACTTATGAGATGAAACAACTGGCCACAATCCAGGAGAGGGTTGAGGACTTTCAGTCAAAGAGTTCTGCTGCTTGGCAAGCAGAGATCTTCTCCTCACGTTGTAGAGTTTCATGGAACCTAATGAGGCGGCTGCAAGTAACAATGAGCCTGTCTTGGATGATTTCTTACTGATTTTCCACTAAATACTCAGTTTGAACTAATGTTCACAAGTTTAAACACATTTGAACAAACAATAAACCCATGCAGTCTATCCACAACTTTATGTCTGCGGCTAAAACAGATTTCTTATGCATTTCTACGAGGAACGGGGCGACACCTTGTTGGCTTTGTACCGCGGTAACATCTTCAAATTGCTTGTTATGCCCGGCGAACAGTCTAAAATACAAAGATATTTAATCCACAATGATATAAAAACAAGAAAAGCAGCAAATACTCCCATTTAGAAAACCTGGAACAAGATTTTTGTTTTAGTTGTGACATGTGAAATCATGACACTTTTGTCATGTGAAGGCTGTTTGTCTCCCTTCCCAAAGTTATTCCTGTCATTTTCCCATCGCCTTGTGTTTCTGTCTGTCTTGTCTGACAGTCTCTCTGTGTTTGTTGCTGTTTGTGGCCCTTAATTTTCCCGTACCTGCTCCTCATTCACCGATCAACGACTGCAGGATAAAAGACCAACTCTTCCACCCAGACGGCTGCCTGGGCCGTTCATTTCCATAATGGTAACAAGCACTAAGGCCAAACATTGTTCCTTTAAAACTTTAAAGCTCTTCTGTGTTTTTTCCCCGCTGTGCCTCAGGTAAATCTCATCTGCCGTCCTCCTGCCACGTCCCACTCTGTTTGTTCTGTTTTGGACACCTGTCACCACCTCCTCTGGATCGCCTACTCACCTGCGCATTCTCCCTTTGTTAGCACAATAAACTGATTCAGTCACTCGGCCCGTGTTTGCATCTCGAGGTCTGAAATCATTCAGCTTAACAGCTTTCCGATGTCCAGACGCCATGAGAGTGTGAGCTCAGTTTATATCCCTGTTTAACTGCAGTGAAGAAGGGCGGCTCAGTACACGCTTTTTACATCAGCATGCAGGTATATTTTCCAAAATTCTGTCTGCTTGTGTTCTGTAATTCATGGCGTCTCCTCTGCCTCACGTACGTGACAAACAGAAGTGATAAAAAGGTGAATGCATTTCACAAAGTCAGCAAACAAAAGGACAGAACGTTTGAGGAACGTTCCCCCCAACAGCCTGTTGTGCTTAAACGGGGAGAATTTTCACTTCAAACGGACGATTACAGATACAATATTTATTTTTTTCTCATGTCCAACAATAATAGTTTGTATTTTGAACACAGAAAGTGACAGCTTTAGTGTTTCCTGCTGTGAAAGGACTCTGATCATTGCATTTAAACTCTAAAATCAACAGAATACACAATAACTTGCTGGTTATGATTGTGAAAACTAAAAAACATATCAAAATAAAGAGCCCCAGAAAACATTCACATTCACCTCGGAGTCTAAAGACGCAGTTTAGGAGGTCGTTTTGCTGTTAATGTCACTGTGATCTGGCGACAAGCAGAGGCGACTTTAATTGTTCACCTCTCCGAGGTGGAATATAAACACAACACCAATCAAATCAGCTCAGCTCAATTCTCTTCCCCTCGATTGAGTCTAATGGTGTTTATGTTTCTCAGCAGGGGCGCTGTGTGTGTTTGTGTGCATTTGTGTGTGTGTTTGGTGTCTCTGGGTGTTTGTGAGTGTCTCCTCTCCACAGGGGGAACAGAAACTACATATTAAACAGCCAGGTATTGCAGTTCTCAGTGATGTAATTGAAAGTAATGAGATTCAACTCTCTCAGCGGGTGTTAGAGCTCCGATGTGTTCAACAGTGAGTCTCTGTGTGAGTGTGACAAAGAGACAAAGAGGGCAAGAATCCAGAATCTGTTTACCGATCAGACACATGTTCTCCTTTATTATTGTGTTTTTGTTATATTGTGCAAACAGTCAGATTTAGACCGAATAATGAAATGATTTCTGGCTATTTTGAAACCTTTAATTACGTATTTGTAGGTGTTTAATTGGGAGCATCACAGCCCAGAGTCCAGTCTGTTATTTCCTTTACATAAACTGATGTCATGTTGTCACCTCGCCAGCTGTCTCAGAGCTGCAGGAAGCAAATTAAGCAGTTTCAAGGTGTCCTCAAAGTATAGAAAGCAAGAATAACCTGTTTTCATCTGCTCTGTACGACGATTTATTAGCCGTCTAGACCTCGGTAGATTTCTTGAACGTTGCAGAAGTTCACAGAGAAACTTAAATCACTTAAATAAGCATTTTTTTTCACCCCTGCTCAATCATCAAACAGCTCTATCTCAAAAACAGAAAAAAAACTGACAGCTGCAAGTTTAAAAACAGAATCTGATACCAAATATTGATTCAACACGAGAACAAACAAAAACACTAAAAACTGATTTAAAGCTATTTCCTTTATCAGGACAAACAGCAGCTAAATAAAATATTGACAAATTTATGTGTAAATCGCTGCCGAACTTGTTTACTGATGGTGATTAACACGATCTTACAGCTTCCATTAGACTGTAAACCTGCAGGCACTTTGTTGGCGGAGCCAGTTTGAGATGTCAGAAATCATAGACATCAAAGTAATGATATATATTTCTTGTTCTAGTTATTGACGACAACTTGAACGATCTATAATACGAAGCTCGGGAGTCTGTGTTTTGATTGACTGGAAATGAATGAAACATGAAGGTAAATCAGTGATTTAAGCAGCAAATGTCAACAATTTGACACTATTTGCTCATGAAAGGAAGTAAAATGTTGCACATTAAATATATTTCGGCCGTGAAAACATGAATTTTGATGAGCTTCTGCGGTTGAAAGTTCTTTTACACATTTAATATGTTGTTCATTGATTTACATTATCACATAATTTACTGATTGTTTGTTGAATTTATAATGTTTATAAAAGCATAATTAAAAAAGCAGCAAATAGTCTTTTTTTTACTCATAAATGGACTTATATTATAAAATTTTCTATCAATCATTCGTGGATTAATCATTGGTCCCCACCTTTGGTTTCTGCATTGCATGCAAGACAAATAAAATTACAGAGCAGGAGAGAATCTGAGAAACCACCGAGCTACTGTACTGAAACACAGTGTGTAATAGATCAATTTAATTAAGAATAAATGCAGATTTAATATCAAATCTGTTCACTTCAGATATTCCAAGTTCATTTTTATCATACGAGTGGAAGAAAAAGATGGTGAATATTGTGGGGACAAAACAACAATCCTGATTATTGTGTGAAAAGCATTGTGTGTTTGATTTGATCATGCTGTGTACTCAGGTTTTATCCTGAAAGCCTCGGAGTTATTTGTCATTATCCCTGCCTCTATGTGTTTATTAATTCATTGCATGTCTGCATCAAAACTAACGTGAACACGCTCAGTGTTTCACCCGTCAAAACGTTACACTCGCTTCACAAACAGGCGGCGTGCTTTTAGATGGATGGTTCTGTTTTGTTGAACAGAACAAACAACATTAGTGCATCGCTGTGACTCTCTAATGTTCGATGACAAAAAGGCGGCTTCATTTCATCCAAAAGCCGAGACTGTAACACTTTTAATGACGGCTTGTCTGAAAAAAATTAAATCATCATCGTGATGATGGTGATAGAGACGTGATGGGAGAGCAGGGACACGTTAATTAAAGGAAGACATGAAATCCAAACCCCCAACACACACACACACACACTTTCACACCTCTGTATCACTGTCCAGGGGTCGGCATAGGTCACGCAGGTGGCACGTAGTAATATAGAGTAATTAGAGAATGTAAATATCACAAGCTCTACCCGCTGTCGTAATTAAAGGGAACAGAAGGAGATCCAATTGTGGAATAATCCGTCCTGGATAAAAATAGTTCCTGGCAGAGGTGTGAGTGACTGTGAATATCACAGCTGTCATGTCAGAATGAAATAAAATTTACTACAAGCCACACGACTGCAGTTAGATTCCCCCCTTTCTGTCAGTTGAACTGAAAGTCAGATATGTGTTGATAGATGCTAATAGCTAATTAAGCACTCCGAGCTGAAACTCAGGTTTTGAGATAATTAACATTTTCCCACTATTCGTTTTTTTATGGCACAAAAACAATTCCTCATGTCGGAAATATGAAACACGTCTAATGTGGCTTGATCACTTTTATTGAATAAATGTTCATTGTTATAGATTTACACAGAGGAAAGACTATCGAAACCTTTAATTCAATTCAAAATACTAATACAACACTGTGGAAGAAAATATGGTCCAATCATCAATGCATCCATCACCCATCCAACTATCATCATCCTCCATCTGTCCATCCATCCATCCATCCATCCATCCATTCATCAACCATCATTCATCAGATCCGTCGTCCATCCATCAATCCATCCATCCATCCATCCATCCATCCATCCATCCACCCACACCATCCAACTATCCATCCGTCCTCCTCTGTCCATCCATCCATTCATCCAACCACTCATTCATCCAGTCATCAGATCACATCCAGCCAGCCATCCATCCACCCACCACCCATCAACTCCAACCCATCCATCCTCTATCTATCTATCTATCTATCTATCTATCTATCTATCTATCTATCTATCTATCTATCTATATCTATCTATCTGTGGTGTTTCTGTATTATGTTATAATTATTGTGGGGATGTGGAGACAATTGTGAGCTGACAATTATATCAGGGAAGATGTTGGCATTTCACCACCCAGACATTGAATTAGCCTCTGCTGAAAGGCCATGTTTTATCTTTTTCACAGCATACCGTGTGAGGAAGATTTGCCCTCTTCATGCAGGTGACTCTGTGGCAGCTTTTATTAACCTCCATGTACCTGCTGTAGTTGTATAATATAATAATAAATGGTTTGCTTTGCATCTATCCCTCCATTTCTCTGTTCCCTTCTTTGTCTGTTGCCTTGTATTTTTGAGTTTACAGCTCTTGAATAGTTTCTATGTTTAGTTTATACACTTTAAAAGTGTCCCTATCTGCACTTATTTATGTCCTTGGGTCCTAGGATCTTATCTTTGAAAATCCGTCCATCATTTACCTGTAACAGCAGTCTCTCATCTCCAATGATGGCGGCTTTCCTCCAGTCGATGACCTCAGAGAAGGGAAGCTCCCAGCCGTTACTCAGAATAACCGGGATACAAGCCGCCTGTTAGGAAAGAAGAAGAAGAAATCACTCTCCTTGGAGACAGTGGGCAGCACATTATTTTTACATAACAGATGCAGGAACGGAAAGCAGGGATCAACAGTAGGTGGGATGCCTTCACAAGAACAGATATCAAGCGAGCATCTCAAGTCTGACTGACAAGTATCCTTGTACTGCTGGAGAGAATTTTAGATTATTATTATGTTTAAGTTTCCTGAACAACACTTCTTCCTGCGGACATTATATGGTAGTCTTTGAGAAGAGTTGTATCTGGATCCGTGAAGGCATTTCACCTCTCATCCGAGAGTTTTCTGAACTGAAGAAGGCTCCAGGATGAGAGGTGAAACGTCTTCGTAGATCTACAACCAAGTCCAGATGCCCCAGATTCAAGTCTTCTAAAAGAAAGATCACCTGGACGACTGAGTACCTTCAAAGGCAATTATGTGGCAATCAAGCACCAGGGCAGTGTTAGTGTTTGTACCACAGGCGTTTTGGACGACTAGGAAGAAGAGGAAGTTTTCAGGTCTGGGGTGCGAGATGGTAAGAGGATCTGGTGTGGACCAGAACTGGAACTGGGCAAGCGGGCAATGTAACCGGGCTCAGCAGCCTCGAAAGACATAATGATGAAGGTGAAAAGACTGAAGGGGACGTTGACGGAGGAAGCTAGAGTCAATCTTTTTGATCATATCAATGTAATCAAATAGACATACTCTGAAACTAGGGGTGCTAAATCACAAAATATCATCACAAAAATAAACACGGCACGATATATTTCTCTCCAGTGTTTCTTTAACATAATTTCAACTTTGCAACAAATCATGTGTCTTGTTTTCCTGTCTGAGGACTGCTGTGCTTCAGAGACAAGTTTGTGTTGACAAGTTCTCACAGCTTGAGAGGGAACACAATCACTGTAACACATGCAATCTAAGCAGAAGTTTAAAGCAGGGCACTCTGAGGGATCTATTTTTCCCTCCACTGAGGGATTTATCCTCTTAGGTTGTCTCGGCCTGATGAGACACTTTTAAAGTGTTCCAGCTAAGAGTTCTGCAGAAACAAATGGAGTTGCCAAAAAGATTAAGGACAAAATAAAGTGTATTTATTTATTTCCCCTGTATGCATCAATACTTAGAGGATTCATTAATGTGACTTAATTCATCAGGAGCTGTTTTCATTTCCCACGGGAGCTCTGAGAGTTGCCGTAAATTCATTTTATGATGAGACTCTCGAAACTGTTCATCATTTGTGGTTAATGGATAGGGCTTGATTGTGCACTCCGCTCCACCATTAAACTGTGTGTTTAAAGGGAGAATATGCTGTTTTCTGGATAATTTCTTTCACTTCACACATTTTCTGCCTCATCTATAGCCCTGTGGTGCTCGTTGGTTATATTCTCCTCTTAAATTATATGGCATATTAAATTAATGGTAAAAGATATTAGGTAAAGCCTGTTTCTCATCTTAAAAAGGGGAAAGGAGTGGGCAGGTTTGCAAGGACATAGTTTCTAATTTTTCTAATATTTTTCTAACCATATAGTGGTGTGAATAATGAATTAAGGAGGTTTTTAAATACAATCACTGGAGTCACTGTGGACTTGGAAAGTAATTTTTCTTGAGCAGTTTAATCCGTGTGAGACACAGAGACAGTAGAAATATGGACGTCATATCCGTGACGTCGCCATCTTGGCAGTCCTGCCTCTGCCGCCTCCTGACTAGTCCACATTGGTGACCGTGTTGGTCTTCGGGTAGGAGCGTGAATGCTTGTCCGGTGAATGAACCGGTGAATTGTCCAGGGTGTACCCAGCCCGTCACACAATGTCAGTTGGGACTGGCACCAGCCCGACACAATCCTAATAAGGATATCTTTGCCAAGGTACAAGGACGCTTTAACATCCAGAGTGAAGGATTGAACCACCGATCTTCCGATTAGCGGTTGGCTCGCTCTACCTCCATGTGCCACGTTAAACCCATGACTCTCGCTTCCTGTAGGTGGGTGTGAATGGTTGTTTGGTGTCCGCCCTGTAATGAACAAGCGAATTGTCCAGGGTGTATCCGCCTCTTGTCCAATATCAGCTGGGATTGGCTCCAGCCCATCACGACCCAGATAGGGATCTTGACCGAGGTACAAGATACGAAGACACTTTGACATCCAAACTGGAGGATCGAACCTTCAAATTTCATATGAGCAGTCTTAGTTACCTCAATAAACACTGAAAATGACCGTACAGTACATTAGAGTGTGAATAGTGTCAAATGAGTAAAGTAAGGCTTCCCTTTCCTGACGTGTATGGTATGATTCATATATGTGGTCTCAAGTAGTGGAGCGGAGTCGGAGAAGAAGAGCGAAAAAAAAAAGAAAAATTCAATAAGTCTGGTATTTTCATTTAAAGTTCAAGTTCGACCGGATTCTCAATCAAGTGAAGCCGAGAGATTAAAGGAGATTCACAAAATGCCGAGTGCATGATCAGTGACCTGTCTACGCAAATTCTCTCCACTTTGATTAGTCTGGCTTTGTGAGATGATTTTCTCTTTTCTTTTCTCGCTGTCATCCTTTTTACGTGTGCCTTTGTTTTTCTGTCATATCTGCCGTCCTCTGAATTTAGATGATTAACACACTTTTGGGCTTTTATGACCTGTGGCGAACATCATGTCTGATTTAGCCGTTGGCATGCAATTAAAACTAACGTTTAATTAAAAGAATGACCCATTTTTATGTCATTCAAAATCTTCCAACTTTTAATAATGTCACCAGAAAGTTCAGCGTCTATTTGTTTGTTTTATTTTTGATTAAAAAGTAGAGTGCAATTATGGTGCCAAATACAGACTACAGAGAGGTTGGTGACACATATGTCTTGTGTGTTCCCTTTTATTTGTACCCTCTCCAGCGACTGCAAATGAAAACTAGCCTTTTGGCTAAATAACTAAACAGCTAAATCAGGTTGATATTGATATAAATACTCAAAACGCTGAAGGCAGTCAGTCGTCAACAGAGTTTATAACTGGAAAGTGAGAAAAAAAACAAGAACAACGCGAACGAGACACGATCAGATACTTAGCGTCAAGACTACACAGAGACAGACAGAACCGAGGTGCTAATGAAAGATGAACACACCTGTGGTCTGGAGACATTTATAAATGCCCTCTTTCTTTTCTCTGTATCTACAGAAACAGGCCTTTGCTGACAGATTGTCAATAGTAATAAGATCAACTGTTGGTAACAGGAGGCAAAGAAACCCTTTGATCCCTTGAAGTTTCCAGCTGGAGATCCACAAGCTGTCTGATAAGACTTTACCAGTAATCATGGGATTAACAGTGACGGGGAATCGAACCAGTTACTTTACTTTCTACAGTACCGGTGACATGTTGGTATTTTCTCTGGGAATTTAAAGTATTTTTTTGCCCAGAGTAGTTATATTGTTTAACTGCACACAAAGTACTCATGGTGCATTTTGAAGGTTATTTTTTATGAACTCAGCATTTTTCATTTTGATGGTTTTTAGAGGTGAAATATAAAAATGTAACAACATTCTCCACCAAAATTACAGTCAAAAGTTTGGACACAACATCTCATTCAATGTTCTTTCTTTACTTTCTACACTGTGTATTAACACTGAAGACATCAATAACACATCTTAAAGGTAGCCACATTTTGTTTTGATGACAACTTTCTGCACGTTCATGGTATTCTCTTCACCTGGAATGAATTTCTTCTTTCTTCTTTTTACTGCATTGAAGACCATCAGTTGTGTTGTTCAGCATGAGTGCCGGCATTAAGTTAAATAGCCCTGTTTGATTACTGTAGTGCTGCAAGAACAACTCAAGTAGGTAAAGAGACATTACATGATTACTTTAAGACGTGAAGACGGTTAGTTTATTTAGCGCCTCGGATTAGAGCTCACATAAAAGTTTCACAGAGTTCACGCAGCAGACACGTCTCGACATCAACCGTTCAGACGAGACGGTGTGAATCACACCTTCATGGCTGAAGTGCTGCAAAGAAACCACAACTGAGGGAGACCAAGAAGAAGAAGAAGAAGAAGAAGAAGAAGAAGAAGAAGAAGAAGAAGAAGAAGAAGAAGAAGAAGAAGGAAACTGTTCGGACCAAGAAATACAAGGATCTGTACTTTGCTCGAGTCCAGTTGAGATTTTTCAGGTCCGGACGCAGAGAAAGTAAAGGAACAGTATCTCTGGATGTATCTATGGAAGGTCAGCATGGCTTCAGTGACATAACACATTTTTTTGGTGGATATTGACAGATGAAAATGAAATATGACTTTGTTAATTTGGAACATACTGAACCCTCTACTCTCACTAACAGGTCTATAGTATGTTCCCACCTTGCACACACACCTGGACAGATAGTTTACAGTTTACAATCACATAATCCACGGCAGACTCACACACCTGCAGGGCCTCCAGGAAGCGGAACGATCCAAGCCGTCGGCCTCGGGGCACCAGGCAGAAACTGGAGTTATGGAGCAGCTCCTGGTAGTCAAACCTACACCAACACAAATAAAAACATCGGGTTAGGGGATGAGACAATGCCTCAGCAAGTAAAAAACCAAAACAAAGACGATAAATCTGTAATTCAGGAAAGGAAAAGAGAATGACGAGACTTCAGAGAGAGAATGAAAGAGCGGATAATCAAACTTCCACTCATGACTTTTTGTAATTTCTCAGAATCCAAAAGGTGAAGGCATTTTCAGGACATTTCCAGGTGATAATAAGGTCTAGAGAGCTGAAAGAAACAAAGGGCAAAAGGAAAAATGATTGTCAGACCCTGAGTCTGTCTCCACATTGCCATTTTCCTCACTATCAGACACATAAATTTCCAGAAAAACAATCAAAAGCAGCTTACTCCTAAATGGCTAGCAAAGACTTTCTCAAGGACTCGATCTCTTTCATGAAACGTGTTCTTGTAGGAGGCAGAGTGGTCTGTTCTGCACATCAAAGCGTACACGGTGGATGAATAATGAAATGTGCTGGAAAAAAGCAGTTGTAACTAAACACCGGTGGCCCTTAACACGTTTCCTCTGATCAAAATACGTGAAGAGAGAATCCTCCATGCAGGGTTAGCGGAGGTTTGTGTTTGAGAAAAAACTTTTGATCTGATGGTGGATCTTGTCTTTAAACTGAGATCAATGCAAGTGTTTGAAGGCCAATACTAATATTTTAAAGATGAAATTCTTTGTGCAATAGAATAAGAAGTAACCTTAAAACTAGTACGTAGTAGCTTCAAGTGGTAGCATTCAAGTTTTTATGCAGCCGTCTTGTCTTTCTTTCTGAATTTCAGATATTTGTAATGATTCGATTGTGGTTTTCTTCCATTATTCAAACAGTTAACTGGGTTTAAAGAATAATTTTGACCTCAGAGCTCTGAAGTAGAGACGTTTTTTGAGAGACAGGACTATTATTTAAATGACTGTGTGGATGCCTTCGTCATGGGGAATGGTGCCAAAGCTGTTTTTAGTGTAGCCTTCAAATGAACACTGACCACAGAGGCATGATGAACTGTACACCAACTGGACTGTTTCATGCTTCTTGTGTGGCTTATTGTGGCCATCTGTCTGTCTTGTAATGATGCAGATCAACATTTCTTTAAAGCCACCATGCTACAGTGCTGCAATGTATTTCACATTCAACTATAATTCACTAATAATTCAGTCCAAACATCCATTGGTTGCAGCAGCCTCTGCTGAAAATGAGCAGCTTGGCTCTCATTTCCCGTTTACAGCAGTTACAACATGACAAAAAAATGTGTAAAACCTTATCAAAATATCAATATATGCTACTGCAGTTTCAAAACATAGATAGTTTGTACAAAGTAGAGTCCAAAAATAAAGAGGAGAACAAAATCTTTACAAAGCAGGTAAAGGTGCAAACAGCAGATCATCCTTCAGAGGCTCTCTGGTTCCAACCTCCCCTCAAACTCAACTAGCAAGTCACTTCTGCAGGAAAGTGTGTGACTTTAAAGGTCTGGTGGCACTCTGTATGTGTGTGTGTGTGTGTGTGCTGGTGTGTGTGTGTGTGCACATGATCTCAGGGCCGGCCTGAGGAGATTTCAGATTGCAGCCCAATCTGTCTGGGGATCAACTGTCCCCACACTCTCACTGCTAGACACCTATGTGTGTATGTGCGTGTGTGTTTGTGTGTATTTGTGTGTGCGTGTGTGGGTGTGTGTCCACCTGTCTCCTGTCTGGAATGCTTCCCTCTATAACGTGTGTGTATGATATGTCTTTGTGATGAGAGGTGAGACGTCTGCCATATCACTTACTGTCACTGCACGTGTGTGTGTGTGTGTGTGTTTGTGTGTTATCGTGTGTGTTTGTGTGGGTGTGTGTGTGTGTGGGTGTGAGTGTGAAAGAGAGCAAAATAAGATGTCAGGTGTCCAGTTTGTCGCCTAAAGACAAGGTCATTCTAGCAGCCGCTCACAGACAGAGACAGCCTGTCACATATAAAGACGGTTATTTGGGAATAACGACAAACAAACGCTCAGACAACAATTAAACCTCTCTTCACCACACAGCTCTCTGTTTCACGGTGGTCTTGTGACCTTGATACAACTCCTGCTTTGCTTTGCGTTTCATGATATCATCTTTATCTCTGATAAAAAAAAAAAAGCCTGAGCACCCGAGGGGCTCTGTGCACATAAGCACCGCTGATAATGATACTGAGCTGGAAGCAGAAATGACAGCGACAGGATTGCCCCCAGGTATGGACAGAGCAGACCCTCCAAGTGAGCTAACAAGAAGCTACAAGGTTAATGAACAACGCGCAGGCCTGACAGGAGACAGACGGAGACACACTTTTAAATGACTGTTTACATAGAAATTCTTCTATCTGCTCCATCAACCTTCAGAGAAAATAAACAGGAAGAAACCTTTCTTTACACGTGACCGTGGTTAACCCAGAACATAGTGTTTTAACTTCATCACACATGCATCCACAGACTTATTGATAATTCTGTGATCTATGATCGATTCTATGATCTAAACCTTCTAAGCAATTAATAAAAATAAAGTTAATGATCTTTGATTATCGTGTTATGGACAGGCGTGTCGGTGAACAAATCATAAACACATAATTAAATTGGTTAAAAGATCACAAAAATATGCTAAAGTTTGCATCTCGTTTAAGTTTTGATCAGCACTTCTGGAGTGGAGACACTGCTGCGTCACTGCGAGAAGGTTTCTGGTTCAAATCCCGTCTGGGTCCTCTCTGTGAGGAGTTTGCCTGTTCCCTCCCTGTTTATTCAGTTCAGAGAAACTCCACAATCTCTAGAGAGTTGGCTGGCTGGAGTAGTAAACTGGGTTCCATTACATATAGTAGACTACTGACCTTACGTATCTCGAAGGAAACGGAGATAGCGGCATTAAAAAATGTTTTTGAGAGCATCATAATATGAATAGATTTTGATGATATGTTTTATTATAAGTTGGCAATTGTTGGATAATCACAATATTAAAATAATAAGCTAAATTTGACCTTTTTTTAGATAAAGGTTATTTTTTCAAACTGTTTATTAAAAAGGTAAGGGGAAGGTAAGCAGAGTCCCTGCTGCAGGAAAAAGTGGCTTCGCCTCTAAAATGACAAAATTTCAGGCCTGTTAACATCTAATCTCATTTAACAACTAGTCTGTGCATTGCAACCCATTTTAATTTAGTGATCCCTCGTAAACATTTAAGATACGGCTCTTGGCTATCACTGGCCAGGCAGTGATTATTGCAGTAACTTGCATCATTATCATTAACAGTAGCATAAGTGTCCCCTACAAGCATTTCAAATGTGGAATGAAATCAGCCAGATGGGCCGGTTGAGTCATGGAGAGCAGATACGAGCCAGGTAACTCCGAGGATGACTGTAATTCCAATAAAAAGAAAAGCCTGGCAGCCCATATGGTCTGCGATGCTACCCTAGACATCATATCCTATTTTTAAGGGTGAGAGATTGTGTGCAAGAAGCTCGGGATAAAAATCCTCTAGACCAGATACTGGCTGCTTCTTAAATAAACCAACTGCTGAGCTTCCAAGACTCTGTAGCCCAGGTTGCCACAAGTTTTTGCCAAGTCTCGTGTATTGATTGATTCTGCCGCTTCAGCTGTCACAGCAGCCTCCTCGTGTCTGTGTTTCCTGGCATGCTGGCCCAGTGGAGCCTTCCCATGTGTAGGTGTTACCGCTCAGAGATTCTGTCAGGTGGTGCATGCCTTGCATCTCCAGGAAAAACCTACCTTCCTCACGATTCTCGCAAAGACGTGACATGGCAACAAATGCATTACACATCGTTACTTATAGTGCAGGGAGCAGCTTTGGGGTAGTTTGGTGATTTTACCAACAAAACATCTAAATAAATCCATTAAACTCAGTACACTTTGAGATAATCAATTCAAAAACAGCAAGCAGTCCAATTAAAAGCAACATGGGGATTAAAAAACAGGAAACAAACACTGTGGTATGTCTTTTAATTTTAAGGTTTCATCTGTATTGCTTCTAAGCTTCATTAATTTGAAGGATGAATGATCAGGTGGCACTAGTCCGTCTATAATTGGTCCTTAAAAACCACTTGACCAAACAGCCAACAGCCCGGTAACAGCCATTGTTTGAAGGAACAGGAGATCACCAACAGAAATATCTGAGACCAGAGTGAAATGCTCCTTACATGTGCTGTTTGCTAAGAACTGAAAAGGTCAGTGATCAAGGACAAGGACTAGTCACTGCATGAAACGAGGGCTAGTTGAATATGAGGACCACCTCTTGACATGTTTTTTTTTTCCACCACTGTTCTGGTCTTGAAATACTGAGGAGTTGATCCCATGAGAAACTGGGACATCAGAGCTTGTCTAAGAGAGAATCCCTGGAGATCCAAAGAGTAGCTGGAGAAACTTACTGAAGAAACAGGACATATGGGCTGTTCTGCATCGGGTGTTGACCCTGACCCAGATAACAGCGGCATAATATTCCTAACTGTTTGACAACAGTGCTACAGTAACTAAGTTTGTTAATAGATTCCTTTTAGCAGCACAGTTTGTTAGACGGTTTAGGATTTCGAATCATATTCAGATGTATTAACTCAACAAAAATAGATAAAACTGATGATGGACAATGTCGTTTGAGTCTTAGTATGTCTGGGTCAAGAGATGTTTGGGGGGAGAAAACATATCAACTGTATATATACCGCTGGGAACTTGAAGATTGATTTAAGATGCCATGTATGTCTATTTTTTTAAATAATGAATGTTAAATGAACACTGTGGTTTGGTTAAGTATCTCTTCAAATATTGACGTTTTAAAGTCTATAAGGGCATCATGACTGAAGTATATGATGCCCATTCCCATGCTCTCTTATGTCTCAAGTTGTTTTGGGGTTTATATTATTTGTTACACATATTTAGTGCAAAACCGTGTTTTGCCCAGAAATCCCCATCTTGTTATTAAACCCTGGAAACAAACCTGTGAATGGTCTTTGTTTGTCTACTTTGTTTTTGCACCATTTTTTTTTTCAATAAATAGATTTTAGTCCATTGTATCTGCATTCATCCATCCACTTTTCTCTTCACCTACAATTAACTGAGCTGTGCTTGTTGCAGAAGGACCTTCATTAACTTGGACTATGCAAGCAAGAAAACAACAACTTTTGTATGCATGGTACACCGAAGCTCAAACTAATCTGGCGACAATCTATAGAAAAATATTGCACTATGTAGATCCAATGAGGAAGGATGTGTGTACATAAACAAGACAGGCAGCAAGAGACACACAAGAGAAAGACAGAGTTGGATGATACCCAGTAAGAAAGAATTAAAAATCAATATGTGCCACAGAGAATCACTCAGAACATTTTAGCTGAAAAACAAAAGAAATAGTGTTGTTCACTATAAAGTAAAAGGGTTCTCTCAGCAGAAGACAATAAATAGTTTCAGAAGTGACGGATCAATATGAGGCCTTTAAGAGAAGACTCTAAAGTCTAATTTTACACCAGAGAGAATTATATTTTTATGTTTGAAAAAGGCCAAAATCTCCCCAAAACTCTGAACCAACTAAACTCCCTATTCATGAAAAATCCATGGTTTGTACAAGAGCTTAGAGATGATGATAAGTGATCGCTGCTCACAGAAACAGCATTCAGTTTTTATTAATCACACCAAATAAAAATAGCAAATTATAAATCATGAATGCTGACAAGGAGTGGAGCCGGTGTTGTGCCAGAACAGGAGCTGGGCAAATAGGCGATATAACCAGGCTCAGCAGCCTCTATAGACATTATGACAGAGGTGAAAGAGCGAAAGTGATGTTGACAGCGGAAGCTAAGAACTGACTTTTCGTCGTTGGCAAGAGTTTTATGAAACAAAAGGCTGAGTTTCTTGCTGTTGGACTAGGAAGTGCTATTAGCTGGCTGCTATGTCTTGTGTTCTTGCACTAGTTTGATGCTTTGCTGTTAGCAAAGTTGTCAACTTGCTAGTTTTATTCATAAATAATATAATCACATCAATCACTCTGAAACTGCGGGCCCTAAATTGTAAAAAATACCAATCTCTACACAATGTTTCTTTGAGACTCCCTTTTCTGACATAAACATTTTAGACTGTATCGTATAAAGGCACAGACATTCTTTGGCCGTTAGTGGTCGGACAATATTTAACACTGAAGCACTGAGAGTTTGATGGATTTTCTAATAATGGTTTCAAGGTTTTGCAGAAAGGAGAAGGTATTGAAAAATTGTTGAGGTATCAGTGCAGAGGTGTTGTACCGGTACTGGTGCAGGACAATTTCAAAGAATAATTTAGTCTTATTACGAGTCTGTAAGCAGGACACTTATTTAACTTTACTGAAGTCTGGGGAATCCTGGCTCCCAACATTTATCATTATAAATGCAATATACTACGTTAGTAAGTAAAATATAAATAGCATCACTGGTAATTACTACAAATAGGCACCTAACACACACACACACACACACACACACACACACACACACACACACACACATAAATTCAGGCAAAAAAAAGGAACTGAAGGCTTTGTCTTACACACAGACCAGTAGTCCCTGTTGGTGTAATTGTGTGGACCCATTAATTATGAAGTAGACAGACACACACTGGGATGTCCTTGAAGAGAAAAACAACCTTTGTTCGGAAAAGAGCGAACAGGGCGAAAAATGTTGCTCTCTTGTGCAATTTATAAGACAATGGGAAATAACTGAACAACCTGAATCCTACATTGAGATGTTTTCCTTAGAACAGGTGAAAAAAAATGGAGATGTGGTTCAAAGAGCTTGAAAATAGTATCTGCAGCGGGCCAAGAGTGGAAGATGATCTCTCGAAAGGGCCAATCTGCTCAGACAATCAGGCACCAAGGTCTTTAAACGCACCACAAACACAAAAACAGCGGTCCACCTGTCCTTTGAAATTCCAACAGCAGAACAACAAACTTAAAACACACTGGGAATGGAATGATGGATTAATTTGTAATAAAATTACAAGCAAAGGCTGGTAATCAGATGATGACTTGATTGGCATTCACTGGTGGAAAACCAAACATTCCCAAGCTTTTGACCTACAAGTCAGTGCCGTATTAGAAGCCGATGCCATTTGTTTGCAGCATAATTTGTCACTTGTTGCAGAGTCACCTGCCAAATAGTGTGTGAGCCCCACTTTTGCGGCCGTGACCCATCAAGGCATGGACTCCACTCGACCTCTGAAGGTGTGCTCTGGTGTCTGGCACCAAGCTAACAACCAAATCCCTTAAGTTCTGTAAGTTCCAAGGTTGGACCTCCATGGATCAGATTTGTCAAGCACATCCCACAGATGCTTGATTGGATTGAGATCTGGGGAATTTGGAGGTCAGTACCTTGAACTTGTTGTTGTGTTCCTCAAACCATTCCTGAACCACCTTTGCTTTGTGGCAGGGCGCATTATCTCACTATAACCACACTGCCATCACGGAATACCATTTCCATGAAAGGGTATACATGGTCTCCAACAATGCTTAGGTAGGTTGGAACGTGTCAAAGTAATATCTACATGAATGGTAGGAACCAAATTTTCCCAGCAGGACACTGCCTAAAGCATCACAGTGCCTTCTTCCCATAGTGCACCCTGGTGTCATGTGTTCCTCAGGTAAGCGATACATGTTTGTACTGACCACTGCAGACTGGGAACACCCGACAAGAGCTGCAGCTTGGAAGATGCTCTGACTTGTCGTCTAGCCATCACAATTCGGCCCTTATCAAAGTCGCTCAAATCCTTACACATGCCCATTTTTCCTGCTTCTGACGTCAGCTTCAAGGTCCATAGGTCGTCAGATTACAGCACAACATAGACTCAGCTCATTTAGAGCATTATTACATTATGAGCAAAGAGAAATGAATTTCCTCTTTAATCTTAACTGTGTACGGATGTAAAAAGGGCATAAATTAATTTGTGACTCTTTGCTTCAATCCCTCACCAAATTCCTCTTCACCAGGCCGCGCTCTCATGAGTAGAAAACAGAAGCAGAAGAAGAACAGTCTGTGGTTTGATAAATGCGTTTTAAAATGGGATTCACAAGGAGAGACACCCTCGGCGGCACAAGATGTGAAGCAGTTGTGATTTGTTGAGTCAGGCAAGGAGCTGTGGGCTTTTTTCTGTGTGTGTGTGTGTGTGTGTGTGTTCATGTATGTGTGTGTGTGTCTACGAGCTGCAGTAGATTCTCACTTTTGCGTGGCTGCAACGTGTTACTTTATACGCAACTGATTAGTGATGAGTAAGTTTAATATTGTTCATTTTAATCACAGAAATTAGCATTTTGGAGAGTAAATAGTCTGCTAATGGACAATTTAATATCTATAAGTAAGTGCACTTATGCGAGAGAGAAGGGCTTAAATGAACATTGATGTTTTTCATTGCTTTAGGGCACAGTGATTATAAATACTCTTTGAAAGCAGATGCCATATTGATCTGGCATTGTACGAGTGCTCTGACGAGTTTAACAGCAGAATTTTTTCATAGAAAATCAGCTGATATCAGTTTATAATTGATAAATTGGTATTCACGTAACAAACACATTTCAGTAGACATGGATTCTTTTAAAAAACGTTAAGAAAGGAAGTAATAATGACAGCTGATATATATTTAGATTTTTTTATGACTTCAAATTTTACTGATGTCAGTGATAAATTAATTAGGCTATAATTTGTAACACAAATAGTAACTATTTAAAAATACAGCTCACTTTTTGGCCACTAGGGGGCAGAAAAACACCCAAACATGCCAGTACATTTACTGTATTTGACTTGAGTAATTACATTTTATACTACTGTATACATCTACTTCATCTATTCAGAGTTAAATATTGTTTTTACTCTACTACACTGATGTAACCAACAAATAAATTTTGATGTATTATTATAGGTTAATTTTCGATCCTAGAGGAAAATTCACAACCTACCTATTAAGACCTTTACCTGCTGCTAGATTAAACTTTCTTTATCTTTAAAAAGAACAATCTGTGTAGCTGTTTTTTGCCTGTCAAGCACCTGTGACTGAGGATTGAGATTAAAATGTATCACACCAGTATGAAGCCATATCTGAAGGCAATCAAGTCAAAAGTAAATGCCACTTAAGAAAGGAGGCTGCTGGAGGAAGGACGTTCAACATTCAGTTATCAGATTTTAGCCCAGGAAAATGTAAAGGTAAATGCACGTTTCCATGACATTCCATGAACATTGGTCCACTAATTATATCCATTAATCAGTTTGTGTCCTACATAAAAAAGAGAGGGAAGGAGTTAGTGTCAATTAAAATGCAAAGTACGGATGGTCCCACAGCTCAGTACAGTGAAGAAATACTTCATATATTAGCCGTTCCTATGCGAGGCTTTAAGGTAGAAGTGGTCATAAGTCAGCACTCAGAGGGGGTATGTGTCACGCTTTGAATAACTAAAACAATTCAATGCACACAGGTGAGAATATATCGTGTTAAACCCATGAAGAGGACCTGTGATCAAGGCTAAAATCTGACTGAGGGAGAAAACTGTGTAAGTCGCAACGACATCCCAGCCAAGTCTATCAGCACCTGGCTCTTTGGAGTGTGTTGGAAGCTGTTTAAAAGCTCGTCAAAGCATCAACAAGCTATTTAGTCCACCATCAAAGAGTGTGGTGGGGAATGTGTGTGCGTGTGTGTGTGTGGGAATGAGCTGCTGCTTTCTGGCACGCTAAGTCTTGCAAATGTGTCTGCCCACATTAGTGCAGAGGCGTGCTCGTGCATTTAAAAGCAAGGCCATTGTCTCCAATCTGTAGCCCACAAATCACATAATACAGAGGCCACATGGAAAATGTTTAATGCTTTAATGGTTCATGCTGCAAACAATGGGACGAAATGGAGGGTCTGTTTCAGTGGAGAGCGCATTAGCGATTTGGAGTGTGTGTGTGTGTGTGTTTCTCTTTGCATTGACCAAATGTCACAGACGGAATAGAAAGATATAACGAAATCCGAAAACTGATCAAGAAAAGTAGATTTCAGGGCTTCAGTGAGCTTCAGATGAACTGCGGGTTTCCTGGAAAAATGGCATATATATATATAAATAAATAAAACACATAAAGTTTCTCCATTTTTCTTCCTCAAAAAGTCCAACAACATCATTTCCTGATGGTAGAACTGACCCCAAATACCAAAAATCAGCACACAACTGTGAGAACACACCAGTGGGGTCAGAGTGTCGGAGAAATCGAACTTAGTTCCGGACTTGAACAAACAAATCCAGAGTGAAAACAGCAAAAAAAAAAAAAAAAACCTTCTGTGTGTGCCTCTGCACACCGGGAATACTTGTATGCGACTTTCAGTAGCATCTCTTTTAACCTTCATATCCAAACAACAGCAGCTCCAGAGGGGTTGGGAAAGGGCAAGCCAGGCAGAGGTCGGGGAGCAGAGGAGTCCCAGAGGAGGTTCCTCAAAGTTTGTGTTACACAAGAACAAATATGAAGGAAAAATACTGTTATTATAGAGGTCTGCTCCCATCGAGTTTCATCAAAATACCACAAGACAGATGGCACAACTTCATAGAAACACCTTAACTTTAAGTCTGTGTATGTGTGTTTGAGGGAGAATCATTTGCATGTTCATTGGTGTGTCGGTGTGTCTTTGAGACAGAGAGGAATTTCCATATTTATCACTGTGTGTGTGTGTGTGTGTGTGTGTGTGTGTGTGTGTGTACGTAAACACATCACAGTTGAGACTGTTCCCTTCTCTGGCTGAGTTGAAACACAGGTCTCTGGGCTGGTATTAAAGCTTAATGTTGCAGACTGGTCTGGCTCAGAATATTAATGCATGCTCACTAATACATACTACCACACACAGACACACACACACACACACACACCATGAATGTCGGAAAGGTATCTGTATGGTTGGAAGGAAACAAATGTTCAAAAACAAAAGTTGGGTAGGTACAACAACATCTTTGGAGGTGCAGGCAGATGCACGGTCGCTTGTTCATGAAGTTCTCGACAATAGTTATGATTAATTTAGATATGTAATTTACATTTTTCCATAAATAAAATGGAATAGCAGCATTATGCTTCCTAAAAAAACAAAGTTAGTTGTACGTAAAACATGAACCCAAAACAGCTGTTGTTCCGGAACACAGTAGGTGGTCAAAAACGCCGCAGAGGGTCCAGTTTGTCAGATTTAGGGTACTCTATTTACAGAATATGGCAAAAATGTGATACAATATTCATAACTAAGTTTCCATTACTGTATAATCACTGAAAATGTGTTTCACATGTTGAACCAGGCGACACAGTGGTGTAGTGGTTAACACTGTCGCCTCGCCGCACTACTAACCGGTTTTTAAAGATCTCAATAGTGTGAAAATATAGAGACGCACTGTTTTAGTCCATTTTATGCCTTTATTGGATAATGAGGGAGTTAAAATGTGAAATTTTGGTTCCACATTGGGCATAAAATGTGGCAGAAAGCCCTGAAAGAAAACTCCTGTCACAGTACAGAAACAACACGTTCTACAAATCTAGATTCAACATCTCGACACGACCCTGGTTGCGATTCGAAACAGAGACGTTACAGCTCCTGAAACATGAAGTGGTGCCCCTGGTTTGGGACTTTTCATGGGATTTGTCGACAATACTCAAAATAAAGGACAAACCCAAGGCTTTGTCTTTAATTTCGGCAGGTTTAAGGTCCAACAAGTGCGTCTCTAAAGCTAACAAAACCATTTTGAGTTTATCCTTATCTTTCCTAACTAAGCTGAAAACTTAGACCTCAGAAATTAGATCAACCTTAAACAGCTGAATTAAAAAATAATAAAGACTTGGCAGGCCTGCAATGAAAATGGTTTTAATGATGTAATCAGATCAGATATTTAATCTAATAAAGGTCTGGAAGAGTAGAGCTCAAATAAACTCTGGATTTCTACTGATCATTATTAGGTATTGTTTTATAACGAAGACATAAAAAAGACGATCTTATCAAGTTTAATGATGCAGTCTCCATCAGAGCAAACACCTTTTTTAGTCTCTTTTTTGCCATTTTCAGTGACTTCAATTTGATTTCTTTATTTAATTTAGCAGAGCGGCGGATAGTGTGTCACAATAACAAGAGACCATGTTACCTTGGGTATATCTAAAAAAGAATTTTGTGCTATCCAGTCTCATTCAAATGGGATGAACAAGAGATGTTGTCGCCGGGTAGACATTCTTTCACAAAACAGGTAAAAGCTTTCTGCTGTTAACCAATCAACTGTGACCTTTCATGGTCGACATCTTCTTGCTCCCTCAGCAGCGGAGACAAAAAAAAAAAGAAATAAAATCCCTTCAAAGCAGAGAAATAAAAAGCTGCAAAGAGTGCATCTTTATTTTAATTTTTTTTTTTTCTAAAGTGCAGATCAGCAGGTGATGGGTCGACATTTTCAAATCACAGAAGAAGACTGTTACTGTGTGTGTTGGGATCAGAAACACTGTGAACATTAATGGCAGTTTTGTTAACAGTCTAACGTGCTGTCGTGCAGAACGTATATGTTAAAATGAAGGATTTCTCCCTGCCTAGTGTTTACTGGGAGTTTTTTCTGAAGAAATGAAACCTACCTTTACTTGCCTTTCTATCTATTTTATCAGTTTGTAAATCAGGCACAAATTATTTGCCACTGAAAGCTAAACGTGCAGTGTGTTGGACTTAGTGCCATCCGGTCAGGGGTCGCTACTGCCTTGCTTCAACCTGCAAAAGAGGCGAGAGGCCCTTTCATGAGCCAGTGTTTAGCTTCAAAGCTAAAAAGCTTAGCTTTAGTCTGTTCTGGACGATTGTAAAAACATGAAGGTTTAACATGGCGGACATCGTAGGAGAGGACTGCAGCCTCTGCAGATATAAAAGTCTCATTCTAAGGAAACAGACACACACAAGGATTCTGATTTTCAGGGGATTATACACTATTGAAAACACATTTGTGCGTTTTATATATAATTTCTGCCATATTCTGTAAATAAATCTTACACACTGGACCTTTTCAAAGGTACTCTGTGATGTTTCTGACCACTAGTTGTGTTAGGGAACAATGTTTTTAGAGGTTTGTCCCTGTCATTTCTTTCTCCTAGAAATTAATTCTATTTATGAGTATAACTGGCGAAAGTCTAATGCTGCTGTTCTATCGATCATCCATCCGTCCGTCCATCATCTCTCTCACTGCTTCTGATGAATAATGCTTTTCTGAGATGTACACGGACACGTACACCCTGAAGGAGTGTGTGGATATGTGTGTGTGTGTGTGTGCTGTGAGACACCATTAGCACCCTCCCTGTGCCCCTGCAGGTTCCAGAGGGCCGAGATGGAGGATGAGTCTTTGTGTGTGTGTGTGTGTGTGAAAGGGGGAGAGCTGGAAGTGTGTTAAAGCACTTAACACATCAGTTTCACTCCTGATTCTCTGTTGTCGTCTTCTCTGTCCCATCTGCTTTCTGAGACAGTAAGTACGAATATAAGGAATGAAAACTGAAAATCTGAAAATATGAGTGACATTTACCAAGATATGAATTATTTAAATACACATTGAAAACTTATAATAAAAACGCAAGCTTCTGTATGTGCAGTGTTTTTATATATGCCGTATAAGTGCAGCATTCCAGCATTTTGTGACCTTTGCCGGATGAGTGGTTTCTATGAATAGGTAACGGTGAGCAGCCACGTATAGACTGAAATTATTTTAATCATCAGTAAGCAACCAAAAACAACCTACGATTCCTACAGAGTTATGTCAATGTCATGCCCACTCTTTGTGCAAAATGCATCAATAGATAACCAGAACTCGCCTTTTCTTTTCAATGAACGTTCTCGAGTGTAGTGAAATGCATTGCGTCGAAGAGTTGAAGGTCATGTCTCGCAACACCAGTCAACACTATATTAATATGTAATATTGTACATACTGTATGAGACAGAAAAGCAGCAAATCTTTATATTCAAAAAGCTGCTTTCCCACTGGTGTCCTGCGGCTGCTCTTCCTCAACCCTCGGCTGCAAACGGCTGCCAACTGTAGCTGATGTTAGCTCAGTTTGTTAGCCGGGCTGTCTGGACTGTGAGCTCAGAGCACTGAGGGAGTGTTATAGTTTGCACCACGGATGTTTTAAAGCACCGGGAAGAAGAAGAGAAGGTTTTCAGGCTCAGGTTGCGGGGGAATGCTAACAGGGAATGGAGCCAGTGTCGTGCCAGAACCGGAGCTGGGTAACAAGCCACGCTCAGCAGGCAGAGAGAAGCAAAAGGAGGAGGTCGTTGGCGAGAGCTTGGTGAAATAAAAGACTGAAAGACAATTGCCATGCTGGGTTTCTTACTGTTGGACTAGTAAGTAATATTAGCTGGCTGCTATGTCTTGTGTTTTTGGCTCGTTAATCTTTGATCATAAGTAATATAATCATAAGAAATACACGTGTACAGCTGTAAATATTCACCACAGTGATATTACAGTCAAATCACAAAAATACCAATTTCTATGCCACTTTAAGACGATGCCAGGTAAAAAAACAGGCCAGATATACATGCACAGAGGTTACAGGGGTATCCACATGCTTTTAACCGTAGAGTATATGTGTGCAAGCAGAAAAAAAAAAATCAACATCTGAGCAGTAAACATGGCGGAATAAAAGTGTTGTACTGTACGAGACGAAGCATCACTAACACCTTCTCCAGCGACTTCTTTCTTAAAATTCATCACGTGAACTGTATCACACGGATTAAACCACAAAGCTTCAGTTTTATTCAGCGTGACAGGCTCCGGTCTATACATAAAGATCCACTGATGACCGCGCACACTGTTCACACTCACACATGATGGAAAAATAAACTTGTGAGGTTACCCTCAGTGCAGGCAGCCAGAAATCAATAATTCTGAATACACGCCACTTAACTCCACCCTGCTCTGCCTCTAGCTCGCTCTCCTCGATATCTCTCTCCTTCCAGAAAAAGAGGAGAAGCGAAGAAGACGAACAGGCGAGTCAAAGTCACCCCCGCCCGTGCTGAACACTTCCAAGTCCTCCCTGTTTCCTGAGATAGCGACAGGGAGATTGAACAACATCGGGGCCAGGAAATCGGAGATGTGACGATGTCTTCTGCTGCTGAATTATTGAACGCTACAAAAGGTAGCTAACATGAGCACACAGTTACATGCGCAAACACACACACTTAAATGCACAAACACACACACTAATATGGGATTTCATGCAGGGATACTGATGATGACTTTGATAAGAGATGGCCCAGACAGCAGTTATTTTTTATCAACTCTCTCTCTCTCCCTTTGTGTCTGTCTCAGCTTTAGTATTGCAGAACTGCTCGGGTGATTTCAGTGGACAGTTTCAGCAAATGGCATGAAGTTAAGATGACGAACAATTTATAACCACATCAAGGTTTTGGTCTCTTTTCAGAGACGTATGCCACTGTAGAAAAGATTTGACTGGAGTTTTTGTTTGTGTTGTTCAAAGCTTTAGAAAAATATAATGAAAAAAGATTTACCAGCAACACAAGACCACAGACCCGTATCAACACAGAGCGTTCAACCCATTATCATTCAGATATAGGGGAAGAAACACCAGTAACAGTTGTCTTGGGCAGGATGTACCAATGGTGGCCTTGCAAAATATCGTTGAGTGAGGACTTGTTTTGGTCGAACATCTGTACAAAGGGAGGTGAGTCTTTGCATCAAAATAATTAAACGAACGTCCACTTGAGGCCGGCTACACAACATCCATCCATTACCTGTGAACGCTTATCCTCATCAGGGTCACGGCGGGGTTGGAGCCTAATCCCAGCTGACTTTTGGCGAGAGGTGGCCGGCCCATCAGAGGGCACAAAGAGTCAAACAACCATTCACACTCGCATTGACACCTACGGGCAAATTAGAGTCACCAATTAACCTGTTAAGTGCATGCAGAATGGCCCCAGCTGAGGTTCGAACAAGGTACCTTCTTGATCACAAGTAACGTAACTTGAGTAACTGTGAGGCGATAGTGCTAACCACTGCACCACCGTGCCGCCCGCTACAGAACAAGTCAATCTAGTGATCTCAATAATCTCAAATCTTCCACCTGCGTAAACTGTTCATAGCCAAAAGGTGTCAGCCTACGCTGCTGTATTTTAACGTCTGCCATAATGGTAGTACTTGATATTTTCTGAGGTGTAAAAAGACCTAAACAAAACGAAAAAAAATATATATAAATAAATATGTTGTGATTACTGTAGAAAGTTCCTTTTATTCACTGTACAGCGACAGCATATTACAAAATCTGAGTACAGACTTTCGTTAACTGTAAGTACTAATCATCAGTATTTCAGTGTTAAAAAGTGTATTTTGGGGATCTGTCATCATGTCCTTCATCATAACCGCCTCCTCTTACAGCTTTTTTTTTTTCACCATTCACTCAGAAACTACACACACACACACACACACACACACACATACACACACACAGCATACCACTCCATCAAAACAGCATAGCCACAGGCTCCCCCATTAACACTTGTCTCTTGAAAAGAAATGAGAAAAAGGGTGGAGAGCAGGAAGAGGTATGGCTTTTCTTCTTTTTAATGTTTGAGGAAAAAAAGAGAGAGAGAGAGAGAGAGAGAGAGAGAAACAGAGCGAGTGATTGAGAGAACTAACTTCAATTATGTATACCCCAACAACTTCAATTAAGCATTTGAGCAGGAAAATCAATATAGGAACTGATGACGTCCCGGGCCTTTCATTCCTCACTGAGGAACCGGGTCTGTCTGGAGGCAACACGCACACTTACACTCGCTCACACACACACACACACTGTATATAAATACAGACTGGGTATGAATCACTCCAACAAGAGCACTGCCCTTCGATATCTCGCGCCTTGGGCTTCACCATCTGTGTTTCCAATCTATCGATAATGAGTAATGATCATCATGCGATTGCAAAAGAATCAAGAGGGGATAGAGGAAAGCGGAGTACTGTTGTTTGGCACTGTCTTTGTATGATCTATTAACAGCTGTGATGATACATATAAAAAAATAGAGCGTGATAGATGTTTCTGAATGAAATGCTAATTTACAAGCTAAATTCAAAGTGTAGCAAAGAGTCATCCTGAAGTTGAGAGCTGATTGATCCTGGTGAACCTCGACACACTTGTTTTTAACACCGTCAGTGAAACTTCACTGTGTAAATTAATTTTTTTCATGTTGAGTTCAAATTTTATGAACTTTCACATTGCTAATGCTAATTTGCCCAATCGTCCAATAGCAAGCTGTCTTTAAACATTCTGCATGCTGTGAACCTTTGCACACGACCTGGTGAATACTTTGAACGTTCCTGCACAAAACTATACAGCTGATTTCATTTTAAAACACATATTGTATATATATTTATATCTTTGAGCACTTGATCTTTACCTCTACTTGCCAATAAACCTGCTTCGGTTTCTGATTGCCGACCTCTGATGGAGGGGAGAGAAGAAATCTTCCTTGTAGTTGCCATCATGATGCATTTCGATCATGATTGGCGTTCTTACTGTCTTCAAATCACACTAACAACAGGAAGGAAGAAAACAGGGAGGATGAGGAGTTCTGAGGACGTAGTTTGGACATATCCATCTTTCTTTCACAAAATAATATCAGTGTAAGAACTCCAGGGAAGAAAGGGTACCGATGAAAACTACTTCAGCAATGCTTGTGAACTATTTTGGATAATAGAGACACTAGTTTGGCGGCTGGTATAAGTCTGACATTGTCCTTCTTGTGCACTATCTGCATGTTGCCGTTTTCTCCCTTACTACGTGAAACAACAACAGCAAACCGCCGCGATTAACGTAACCTGGTCCCGAAAAGCTAGCTGCTGTTACCGTGTCTTTCTTTCTTTCTAGCATAGACTGTATAAAACATGGACATGTTTGTATCCATGACGGCACCCACAGGTTTCTGAAGGGCCGTTGTGAAGCTCATAGTGTGGCTTGGCTGTCCTGTGTCTGCCACCTCCCTACATAGTGCAAGAACAGCAATATTTAATTTTTATTGCACAGCAGCAATAAAAATAATGATAACCATAACTACACAATATAATGCACAAATAATATCACTATTAATTGTTAAAGTAGTGTGCTTTTTCAGCCTTTGATCACTTTTTTTTAGTCTCAAACGGCTTCACATGCCTGCATCATGAAAAAACAATAAAAACGATAAATGTAGCTGACACAGTCCAAGACTCTGTTAATGAGAAAAACCTCATTAAGAACAGCTTTGGTCAGAGACTACGACCCAGTAATAAATTGATGTATTTAAATATTTCATTGTGCATAAAGAATCACAAGTGGTTGCAGAGATAAGAAAAAAGCCAGCATAATTAAATAAGGAGTCACTTGTATAATTAAACAGAAGAAAGCAAGAAATAAATCTCTCAGGATGAAAGTAAACTGCAAAATGTATTACAACAGAAGAAGCCCTGTTTAATACAGATCATCAGTTATCTGAAGAAGCTGCTCTCATGTTGGATCATTTGTCCTCTCTCTCTCTCTGTTGGAGTTGTTTCCCTCTTTGACAGACCTTCTCTCTTTCAGATAATCCTCATCTTTGCAGATTATCGACTTTCTGTTCCACTTTGATCTGTTTTCTCATCTCTCCGTGAGATTCTTCCTCCTCTTCCTTAAATATCTTCCTCATCTTCCACAAAGATCTCCTTTCTCTTACACCGTACCTCTCTTTTTAAATGACCTTCTTACTTTTTGCTTAAAAGATTCTTCCTTTCATACGTGTTTTTTTTTTGTCTTGCCCAGAACTGTAAAATGTCCTCTGACCAAATATTAAAAATGTCTTTGTAGTGCAAGATTAATTCACTTTAATAAGTCACACACCAAAGTTTATCCATCATTGTGGGATGGGGTGTTTCTAGCCTCAGGGGTAGTTGGCGAACAATAGCTTTCCTGCTTTTTTATATTTCTTTTGTCCTGTGCTGTTTGCTGCTCCCTGACTTCTTGTTCTCAGAGTTGTCATTGTCATTTTATTTAAATAAAAAAAGAAAAAGAGTAGTTGAGGAAGGGAAAAGAGCTCTCCGAGCTAGTTAGCGAGCTGGTTATAGCTCGAGATATTCAAAAGAAACATTTGTACCGTCGACTCTTGTCTCACGGCCATCCACAAATCCTCTTCTGCAGAGCAGTTTGCACTCTGACTGTGAAGATTAACTAAAAATGAATGTTGGATAACAGCTAACGACCCATGATAGCGTCCTCTATTTTGGACAGCTTGCTATTAGTCAACGGGACAAACGCACATGTTAACATTTACGGTGCCAAAGTTGAAATTGATGCCAAAGATCCACTGAACACATTCATTTCATTCATTTTTTTTTTTTTTTTAACTTTGCAGCCAAACTAAGCTAACCATCTGCTGGCTATAGCTTCATATTTACCCAACAGACATCAGTGTGTGTTGTGATTTTTTCATCTAATTCTCAGCAAGAAAGGAAATATGTTTATTTCCCAAAATGTTGAGCTATTCCCCAAACACAGGCCTGTCTCCTTTACAGTGCAGGACTACCAGTGCCTTACTTTTACTTTTTAATTTTTTATTATCTTGATATTTGAACACCTCCCTTTTGTTCCCATTAATGGCTAGATGTGTGCGGATAACCAACGGGAAAAATGAGACCTGCACATCATTTTTATTCTATCTTGGTTCTGACCTCCTGCTGGTCTAATTCATTACAGTGAGTGTAAAAAGGCCCGGATAGCTGTTGTTGCCATGGTTCTCATTGATTCATTTCTTAACAAAGATGGTGAAAAATGAGGATCCAAAAAGTCATCTGCCATCACGCTGATGCTTCGTTCATTTTTCTTCATTTTATTGCAAGCCCTTCTCTAAGAGCAGCATGAAACCAGCAGACATATTTGCTTTTTTTATTGAATGTTGGATATTAGCCATCCACTTTTGTCACAGAGGCTGCTCTCTGACCACAGACACATTAAAACGGTCTGTAAATTATTTTTTAATACTTCATATCTTTGCTCATTTTTTTTTTCTTTAATAGCATAGTTTTTTGTGAATTACTTTTAATGAAGACTCTGCTCTAAATGTTGTTTTATGGGCGTTTTAAAGTGGCATGAATGGATGACTAATACAGCTCCTGACAAGTGCTGACAAATATATTAATCTAAAATTAAACAACAGTTTTCGCCATCGTCTTTTAAGTAATTTCTTGAGAAAAAAATGCCAAACCTTTGCTGGTTTCACCTCCTTAAGAATATGCGGTTTTGATTTTATATCAGTGTAAATTCAGTATTATGAGGTTTTGTACTCTTTGTCAGAATAAAACAAGCAACATAAAACATCATTTTAAGCCTGCTCTAATATTTGTGAAGTGCCAAAAACTGCAGTTCCTCAAACGTCCACTTGAGGCTGGCTCCAGAAGTGAGTCAGTCTCCATAAGTCCCCATGTTAAAATGTCCAACTTCACAGCAGAAATAAACATGTTTACAGCCTGGTACAAAAAACAGTTTTGGTCTCTATAGCTAATTTCCCCGTTCATGACAACTGTACTGAGGGTGAATTTATATACAACTCACCTGTTCACATTATATTAAGGCTTAAAGTTATGCAGAATTAAGAGTGTGGATGCTGTTACAGCTTCATTTAGCCCGCCTCAGCTCCACAAAACATAACAAGTCTCTATTGTTTAACTATGCTCCAGGAAAAAGATGGCTTCCTCAAGAAATACAGTGAATGCTGAGAACTTTGCTACTGCGATAACAATGTTTCCATCAAGGTAGGTCAAAAAACGTACAATTTTAAGTTACCAATGATAGAGGATGAGTTGATTTAACTAAATTAATCAGATTTCACAGGACTATTTTCTGATATTTATTCATCACGTAACTGAAAAATAATCTATAAATTATTTCATAGCAAAAAATGTTAGCTGCAGGCTGGTGTAAACCTGCAGCTCCTCTTTAAATGGTCAGTGATGCTGCTGTACTGATTCACATTTGAAAAGGCCACATGTGACAAAGATGGCAGAAGCTGGAACCATCTGAGGGCGCCTCATTCTACATGAAATCATAAGACACATCTACACAAATCAAAAACAGTGTAAGGCTGCTGGAGCTCTGCCCGGGAACACCGGCACCTTATTATTTTCCTATTTGTAACATGTTATATTGGCCTACAGAACAGTCAGGATTAATAAACCAAGCCAAATACTGGCAGGCAGTAATGTTAGCGTGTGAAATGGGTACTCAGAGCCGTGTGTGCAGAGGCCGTACACACAAACACGAGCACACACACACTCTTGCCTGAGGAGACAGCTTGCAAACAGCATGATTTAGGAGGTAGGCCACTGGCAAACAGGAGTGTTTAGGAGAGAAGGAAAGAGGAAAAAAACAGAAAGGAAGGATGAGAGGGAGCAGAGGACAGAAGACGAGACAAGCGGCTCCATCAATTACCACGTTAAATGAACAAAGAGCAGCAACAGAACACGGGCTAATCTTAATCAATGAACACATGAGGCATTCAGGGGGCAGGCGGCAAATTAACACTCGGAGCAATTAATCTGGTCCTGAGAAGACCCTTCAGAGAAAATAAAAAGTAAAAAACAGAGACGGTTTCTCATTCAATCATGCAAGCATAATTGATCTATTCTAGCTGCAGGGCGATGCCTTGATGTAATTATCAAAGACACATTAATTCGCTGTTGTTTTCTTTTTGTTTATATCTCCAGAAGACGTTTCTCAAGGCTGAACTTTTGTGAGCTGAAGACGTTTATAGATTTTTACGAGACGGGTTAGAGGTGGAGTTGATAGTTTGAAGAGTTCTTCGGTGGGCCGGCTCCTTCCATAACAATGAAGGTGAATTTAATTGTAAAACACTTTGGATAAAAGTTAATACATGTGTACATAAATGAACAGGGAGCTATTGTGATCAGGCCTTCATGTTTTATTCATAAATTTGTTTGAAGATGCTTGAAGGTCCAAGCATGGTTTTACATGTTTTCTAGTATTTGTTTTAAATATTTCATCATGTTTGAAGTATGTTATGTTCAGGTCTGTGTGCTGACGTGAAAGTCAAGCACATATATAGTCACAAACCTTTTAATTATTACGATGGCATAGGTTCTGTGCCTGTGTGCTGCTTTGAAACCATTCACTCTGTGGCCATGGCTCAGAAAAAAATCACCAAACTAGACCGAGAAGCCACAATTAAAGGCTTAAAATGCGACTTTTTCAAAACCTCTGCTTCCCTTCTTTAATTAACTAACTTTAACTCTGCAGTTTTGTGTGAATATGGTCTTATTAGTGGTTTAAAATTGTCCGTAAATGATCAAAATGTCCTCATTCCTGCAGCGTTACACTGATTCACTTTTTACGTATTAACTGCAGTGTCATTTTTTCCTCCCAGATTATTAGTCGTGCTGATGACAAACACACCAATGTACTTGCCAGAGTCTGGAGTTACTGGTTTGTCCTCCTGGAAGTCCTACACTGCCGTTGTTTTCAATTATAAATCATTCGCTGCTGCCCAGGGGACTGTGACAGTCCTGAAATTACAATAGGAAGCATGTGGTTTGGTTTCAAAAGAGAGTGGAATAGTTTTATAGGACAAAAAAGTAAACCAAGGACCTAAATCAAGACGTATAACGGCAGAGAAAGATTAAAACAGACGGTGAAGACAGCACCTAGAGTCAGTCCATGACATCCGAACATTCCAGCGAACCTCAGACAGCTCAGCAGCAGCGTGATTAATGAAGCAGTCCGTGATGGAGAGGCAGACACTGAAAAATGTCTGACTAGTTCTGCAACATGCGGACAGATAATGTCAGTCAACAGTGTCTTAGTTTTTACTGTATTTTTATGAGCTGCACAGCTAACTTCTCCTAAAGTGTGTTTAGAGTTAGGCTGCTTACTAACTGCTAGTTATTGTTGATGAAACATTAATTACAAGTTCATCGCTGGATGCAAGTTCTGAGAATGACAAACAAACTAAGCCCATCTACCACCCAACCTCCACCCATACGCTACTCAAACTTTCCACCTCCAAACATAAAGTGACATTACTGTCTGCACTTGATGTGGTCATCTGGAGTCAGATCTTTTACTTAAGTAAATGTAGGAATCCACAGTGTAGAAATACTCTGTCATAGTGTGCTTATGGAGGAGGTGCAGGTAAAAAGAACAGTCAAACAAACACCGGTTTGTTTGGAAATGGTTGTTCAGGTTACTTGTGAACTCAAAGTGTTACCTGCATAACAATGTTTTCCTAAACCTTACTGTGTACTCAGTAGCTTTATTTTGAAAGTGTAACCAGATGTTGCATTTATTATTGCTAACTTGAGCTAGAAAACGTGACACGCTTTGGCATGATACAGGGTGGAACAAGAAGCTGTTAAGCAGATATAAATGAAATGACGATTAGTGCACCAGTATTGATGTTGCACAATCTGGTAAAGGTGGCGCTAAGTAACTACGTAGCCTTCTCAAGGTGGAAGAGCATAAGTCAAGGAAAAATTACCAAATTTGGGTAAGTCTGGTGGGATATGAAGCCACTTGGAGATCAGACCAAAACACAATCAGGGGGGCTACATATGGATGATCCAGATGTAGCAAGTGAAAACATGGACCTACTTAAACTTCTTCAGGTCTCAAATCTTTTTTTTTTTTATGTTTGCTACCACTAAGATCTCCAGTGGTGGCTTTTTGATTGGCCTGACACATTTCAGATCAAACGATTCTCAACAGACTCAGTTCAGCGCTTAAAACCGAGTCGGTGATCTGTCTACTCGAGCTCTTACATCACTTTCCTGATGCAACCACAAAACTGGTCTTACCATTCTCTCTGATATTAACAAACAGGATTGCCGCTGCCTTGTCTTGTTCACAAGAAAGCGAGACCGATTTGAAAAGCTATTCTTTCATTTATATTGCATTAAACTCAATAATAGATCAAATACGGGTGCAAATTCATCTAAGACGCACCTCTGATCTCAACAAGAACCTTTGAGGCAACACGTCTACGAAGGAACAACAAAGCATGTGCGGTGCATTTCCTGTTCACATTAGGAGACACAAATAAAATTTATTGGAAAACAAAAACACCACCCACCAGGTCAGATTGTAAAGCTGATGTAGATTGCTGGTATACCAGCTGATGGGGAATAAAGAAAGCGATTTAACTGCTTCAAATGACACGAAAAAAAAAAAAAACAAGTGAAGCAGCAAGCTGTGAGAAACCTGAGACGAATTTGAACAACAGGTGTGAGCGTAATCAAGACAAATAAAGTCGGGATATAACGAGGATATGAAACACATTTTAACACCAGATGGAAATGAGCTTACAGTGAAAAATGCATCAATCACAGGGTAAATATCATGATGGAGGGAAGCGCCTTGCAGAGACCTCCAAGAGAGGAGTGTTAGAGTTTTAGACCAGAGGGTGGATGACCAAGAAGGGAAGGCACGTGGAGGCAAGGGTGGGCTGAGTGGTCACGTACAGCACATTAGTCACACTTCCACTGAGCCGTAGCGACACACATTTAGTTCTGTGACATACGCTGTGTTAGGGCAACAGACGGTTACCTAAGGGAGAAACCTGCCGCTGCACAAAACAGGTTTTAACACTGTGCAGAGAGCGGTGCACTCTCTCCTGTAACCCCTGATATGAATTTGTGAAATTCAAGAATCTGCCGGCGATGATTTTAACAAACCGCTGCAAGAAAAACTGTCTCGACTCTTTATTTGTATGAAAAGTATTTGATGCACGGACATCGGCTCAGGCGGGCTTCCTTGGATGTGTGTTTTATTTATTCATGAGCTCTGTCAAAAGACAAATTTCCAGCGCCTTGTGATGGAAAACAAAGCAAAAAAGAAAAGAATCTGAGGAGCGCACAGAGCCAGAAAATAAATATTTTAAGCCATCAAGGCACAAAAAAAAAAAAAAAAAGATTTCAACCATCCAGACGAGAATATGATGTGTTTTGTAAATTCTTGATTCTCCTCTCAGCAGCAGGACTGTCAGAGTTTAAATGTATTCAAACACAAACTAATCTTGGATTGCAGTGTAGAATCAGCAAAGTATTAGATGATAATTTTCAAATTTAATCTTTTGCCCCACATCTGAGTTTCTTTAAATAAAAAGTGACTCTCCAAAGCCTTTTCCAGAGACATGCAGCCCGACCGTGACCTGGCCATCTTCAGTTTGCTCGGCAGAGATGTTTGAGCTGTTTGTACGACACAAAGATTGCTTTGCAACTAAGAATGGTGTGTTTTCATTGTCTCAATGAAATGTTGATAGCCGAATCTTAGTGGACAGTCATTAAAATCTGGACGTTGGGCTTTTCAAGCATTTCTCTCAGCGTCTAAAGAGGTAAGTTCTTTGTCGTGTTAGATTCAGGCTGAATTTAAGTTTAATTTTTTGAGTGATTGTGCTGAAATTTGTTGCCAGAGACGAGATAAGTACACTGTCACCCCAACTATTGTTAATTCTGAACCTGAAGTTAAAACAGTTGATCTTCACATCACCTCTTAGGTGGCTTCTCTTCAACATTTCGTCTTCTTTGACCAGCAGAGTGCAGGAGTTTGGAGTAATTTAGTTTGCAGTGCACTGGGAGAAATGTATATAAAGTACATGTGTTCCATACGCAGGTTCAACAACATTCAAAATCCTCCATCCGTTCATAACTTTCATCGTTTATCAAAGAAATGCGCTTTGCTGAAAAAGTGAAGTAAATAATCATCTGAGTAGTTGCTGGAAAGAACACTTTGTACTTTTACTAGTAGTATTTACTTGTAATTGAGTATATATAATATAACATTTCACTTATGTAACAGCGTTTTACTCGAGCACAGACTCTCAGTACTCGATGGCAAGGACCGGCAGGGATTTGGTAAAAACTGAACTTCTAAGAAACGTGTAATTTAGTCTCTAAAAGTCAGTAAATTTAAGATGAAGTAGCTGCACCCAGAGGTCTGCTCTGCATCCACCAAACAACCAGGTGGCTTAGCTGTGTGTTTAGCTTCAGGCTAACAACAGCATGAACCACTAGCCAAGCTGTCTGCCTGATAAAGTATTTAAGGACAGCGTTGAGTAAAACATAAAAATAACATCGAGCTGCCCCGGGCTGTATAATGCTATAGGCACTCTGGTATGCTTTTGAGTTGCGTATAAATATTTGTCAGTGTGTATGTGCCACATCCTTTGTTGGCAGACTCTGCTGTTCACCAGGGAAGAACTTTAATATTCCAACAGTAGCATCAACACACACACACACCTTTAGAAACACACATGATCACGTACACAGGCAGTCGGTGGTGGGTGGCCTGTTCATATGCTGCCTCAAGCTTCAACAGTGATGGCGTCCCACAGGGCCAGACAGGGAGAGAATCACATTCTCCGGAAACACACCGGCAAACACAAATCAGCGCCTCGGCATCAAATTCATAAGCAGTTCACAGATTTGTGTGCTTAAAATGTTCAAGGCGCAACTAGAACACACTTCTTAAAGGAATCATGTGACGTTAAAATACTTGTTGCTACTCCTTTTAGCTCCCTGACTATTGAACTTCACTGTTCACTGAGCTGTTTGTAAAAGGTCAGTTTATTTGGACAAAACTTGGAGCTTGAGAGCCCACAGGTAGATAACAGGTAGGTATCAGGATGTGGCTATAAAGGCGGTGTTTGTTAGTCGGAGAAATTCAAGGATGCTCTCACCTTTTTCAGGAGAATTTTTTATACTAATAAAGGAAGTTAAGAAGTTCAGTATAGACGTTTAAAAGTCCAGTGTTGAAGATTTATTATGAACATGGCAGAAATGGAATACCATCATCATGACATCAAAAATACAACAGCGTAAGCAGACTTTATTCAGCTATAGGAGGCGAGATTCTTCCTTATAAGATGATTATTTATTGAATGGAACCAGGTCATAATTTCAGTTGAAAAGCGGTACTCCTGATTTGCACCTCTTTCTAATATTTCCCATTTGGAGTTCTTGAACCACTCGTTTTACATCATTTTACTACCTCGCTGTCAGATTTTCGGTCACCTCATAGTTAAGTTATTTAGTATAATGTTTTTAAATGAATCTATTTAATTATTTTTAAATATTTCTGAGATTCCACCACGTTCCACTAGAGAGAGGTCAAGTACCACCAGTGGCAGTTTCTCCTTCAAGACGATGGTTAAACGAGGGAGTTGAAATCAGCAACCACTACACCGTTAGATGCCACTTATTCCTGCACACTGGTGCTTTAAAATCTTTTGTTTGCTGTGTCCACAACCTTTACTGTGCGTTCTAAATCAGTGCTACAAATCCATAAGAATCCCAGGGGAGGTACCTGAAACATTAATGTAGACGGTATGAAGACCGTTAGATCAGAGAATATTTGATTGATCGTCCGTAACAACCACCTGATCTCCAAACGATACCATCTACCAGCAAGCAAAGACAATTATCTGCACGAGAAGTCAAGATTGATTGGGGCTTCATCAAACATACGTACAGCCACGCTGCCGGACACATCCATCACATACAGTACACACACACACACACACACACAGTCGGAGGCTTTATCTGTATTCGAGGCCAACAACAACAACTCATAATCAGCTGTTAAAGCCGCCTGAACTTCTTCCCTTATGTCAGAGCTCTTTGTTTATTTTAAAGTATTAAAATATCTTCATATCTGAGCTTTTTACATCCATATTTGTTTGGCTTTGTGTGCTTATTAAAATATTAGCTGTTAAAGGAAAGTGGTTCCTATTCTTTGCCAACTGGGCTGACTAGATAGTCAAGGGTCTTCAGTCAACGTCTGTCTTGAGTCTGCATCTGTCACTGCATTTTAATTCTCAGCTCAGGAATCACATGAACCACTTGTGTCATGTGCTTTCCTATGTAGAATATGTTGCATAGTACACATGTATCAGCCTGGGTACTGTACGCATATGTGCAAACAGATTTGCGTGTTTGTGAATGTGTGTATTCATGTGTTTATTTAATCTTGTAATGTATATTCATTTTGCTGCATGCGTGTGGATTTTAAATATTTCTCTTTGTACGTGTACACAGGAATTATGAAGGCCTACAGGGTTTGTTTGTGTTTGTGTGTTTATTGTATTTCTATTTACACTTTCAGTGTGTGTGTGTGTGTGTGGTCTTGTATTTCTATCGTTGTGGGGACTAATTGTTTGTTCATACCATGAGAGGACAATTTTGGGAAACGAGAACTAGGGCTGCCCTCCAAACATGGATGAGTCAAATCATCAGTCGAATCATCCAATGTTCTCGGCTCTGGTGTTAAATGCAGCTAATTCGACCAGACTATTAAATCAGACGCCGATCAGACTGAAGGTTTCCGAAGAGCCGTTGTAAAGCTCAGTGTGGTGGCTCTTGTGGTCGCCATCAGGCCAGTCCTGTCTCCGCCGGTTCCTCATCTAAAAATAGGCAAAGATGTGGATCACAGATGGAGCTGAATGAAGCCTGTTTGCTCAAATAAGCCACCTGTAATGACACCCACCTGTCAGTCAAAGCTGCCATGCTGTATATTATGCATAACTTTAACCCTTAATAGAATCTGAACAGGTACAGTTGTCATGAACGGGTAAATTAGCTATAGAGACCAAAACTGTTTTTTGTACCAGGCTGTAAACATGTTTATTTCTGCTGTGAAATTGGACATTTTAACATGGGGACTTATGGAGACTGACTCACTTCTGGAGCCAGCCTCAAGTGGACGTTTGAGGAACTGCAGTTTTTGGCACTTCAACATTGGCTTCACTTCACAGCCACGGAGGTTGCCGCTTGATTATGATATACGACTGTGTTGTATTGTAGGTTTGGCATCATATATGTGATATATGGTGAACATATACTGTAGGTTTAACTTTAAGGTTAAGAGTTAAAGTCTACACACACACACACACACAAAAACAAAAACAAAAACAGAGAAAGTCTTCAAAAGTATGGAAGTACAACCTCTGTGTGTGTGTATGTGTGTGTGTGTGTGTGTGTGTTTTCCATTTGGCCTGCAGCCAGCAGTTCACTCGGCTGGTCTGAAGTGAAACAAGGAGACAAGCGGAGCGTGCTGGTGGCAACATTCAGCTGTCACTCTCAATATCCCAGTCACACACACACACACACACACACTCAATCATTTGCACACACACTGAGAAGTGCTCTCGTATTTCTCACACACAATGCTCTGCCTAATTAGGGTTGTAATGTGAACAAAGGCAGCAGTCCTATCTACCACAGCAGACCTCTGAGCACTCAAGTTCAGACAGGAAACCTCTTAGTGAAGTCATGTGGGGTCCTTCATTTGTCTCTCACTCTCTCACACACACACACACACACAAGTACAAACTAAACACACAATCATGCACAATCAACAGGACAACAGAAGGACAAATTGACGTCACGCCTAAATACTTTATGTCACAGCTCATTCACACACACGTAACTCGTTACAGACCCAACTGATACTCAGAATATGTCCACGAAAACTGGCTGAATTTTAAAAATCGATCTTCTTCTCTCTGTTTTGGCCTTTTGTCCACATTAAGCCAGTGTTTACCTCAACCGAGAAAGCCGCAGGAAAACGCTCTCGAGGGTGAATAAATCTGCCGGCCTCGCATTTAGGTGTGGGCGAGCAAAAAAAAAAAAAAAAAAAAGCTTTTGGAAAATTATGACATAAGCCTGCTAACTGCACAGAGACAACTTTCTGTGATCAGCCAATCACGAGGCACAGCTGTTGTCATCAACGTGTCTTTTATTTCAGGAGACGATGCTGCGATTGTGATTCTTGACGTCTCAGCGGAGCTGACTGCTTTACAATGGTTTGTTGCAATCTAAAGAAACGTGAGTTTTGCTGTGTTGAAAACAGTGTAGGTGATTAGACAGACTAGACAGACTGGAGCTTTAACCAGCTGAGATTCAGCACAGTAACCAGCTGTGTGTCACCAGATGTTGGCAGTGGATGCTGTGGAGGACATGTTTGTTTTCTGTGAACCAAAAGAGGAAGAAGAGATATATTTTTAGCAGATTTCTGTTGTTGAAAAACATCACCATTAAATCTATATACACTGTTAAATTCATTGTTCTCATGAATGTGCAGGGGTAGCTTTCCTTAAAGCAACATGATATAGAAATTGGTATTTTCGTAATCTTTATTTTATGTCCATAGAGGCTGTTGACACCAGTTACATTGCCCGCATGCCCAGCTCCAGTTCTGGCATGACACCGGCTCCACTTCCCCCACACACCGGGCCTTAACACCTTCTCTTCCCTGAGGTACAAACGCTAATCTAAGCTCACAGTATGGGCAGCTCAGCTAACAAACTGAGCTAACATTAGCTAACAGCAGCTACAGTTGGCAGCAGTTTAATTCATGTCCATCAGGAAACTCTGTAAATCACAGAGAGTTGAGGCGGAGCAGGTGGAGGACATCAGAGGGAAAACCAGAAAACATTTTCTCCATAAAATATGATCCAGTTTCACCAAAATCAGTGAAATAGTTGGTGGTGTTTGACATCTCGTGGGTGATCGAACACAGAGCACAAAGGTACAGAACACACAAACAGGCGTACAGAGCGTCTGAATGATTTTCAGTTTACCTGATAAAAGATATTTCCACACTCACCTCTGCAGAATAGAAAAATGTACGAGTTTCTCATAAGACAGTGGGATGGACTTGGTTAACTTTATGGCTGACACACATCTAGATAGGAAAACACACACACACATACACACACGCCCCATACAGGCGCGTCCCTGTCCTCCTGCCAGTAATGAAGCAGATAATAAGCTGCTTCACGCTCTGCTGTAGCAAAACCAAAATCAAAACACTGTTGATTTAAGAATCAAAATGCGTACACTCATGGGTTTTTCATCTTCCATGCTCTGTGGCAATGATGAGGTAGAGCTTCAGCGTGTGTGTGTGTGTGTGTGTTCCAACTCAAAAGCCTGAGGAGAAGGCAGTGGGTTTGCTAGGCGGCAGCGTTGAGAATCCATTCCTCGTGCCTCCCGCCTCATTTCAGCTCTCTGTATTTCCAAGAAATGATTCTCTGACTTTGACACTGATGTTGTCACTGAAAGAGTTTGTTTGTTTGTTTGTTTGGGGGGGATTTTCTGAACTTGTGAAAGAAAGAAAAAAAGAAGAAGAAAGGGAACCATGCAAACATTTTGATTTTGGAAGGACACCAGCCCGAAGAAATTAAGCTGAGGACATAGTGGTAATATTACGATATCAGGAGCAAAAATGTGTATTCTAATCTCATATTATGATTCCACATAAAAGCTTGTTTCACTTATTGGTTTACCTCTTTAAATTTTAGCTTAAAGCTTGTAAACATCAACTCCTTTAAGTCATAAATTCAAATAGACTGCTGCTGCCCCTGATTCCTCCAGAATCCAGGTCCAGTGTGTCAGATTTAGGGGACTTTTCTTACAGAATATAACAAAAACTGAATATAATATTCATAACTATGTTTTAAATAGTGTATAATCACTAGAAAATGATAATGTTTAAGTTTTTGTTACCTTAGAAGAGCGTTTTCTATCTAAAATCTGTTGCAGCCTGTGCTTTACACCTGGGAAGTTGGAGGTGAGGTGAGGATGTTGCAATCCTTGACGCCGGCCCTTTAAGACTCTGTTATACCTTTACTTTGAAATAACCGCTTCCTTATTCTCTGTTTTTCCACATTAATGACCATATTCACCTCTTGAGGGAGCCACCAACAACAACATTCATACCGACAAACTAAATGTTGAACCTCCTGTGTGTCGATTCACCACATGCCTACAGCCCTCTGATTAAACTTATAAAAACATTTAAAATATGTTTCCTCGTCGTCTTTTGAGGAGTCTGAACTGGTGGCCTAGAAAAACTTTCAGGTGTTTTCCCACGCTTGACATCCCATTTCAAATTGTCTCCTATATCGATGTCAAACATTTTTTCCCTCCTGTATTTTGTACCTGCGCCTCTCTCTCAATCACACTGTGGGCACTCGGATGTTCTTTATATTCAGCCCACATGAAAATAAAATAATAATGATCAGAATAAAATCAGTGTTTGTTCACCTGTTCTCAATCCAAAGAGAGGAAACACACCTGAAAGCAGCGTGCTTTCACACACATGATGTGTGTTTCTGTTGGATATAAGAAGCTGCTGATGTTGGTTTGGAGTCAGCCTGTGCACATCTCTCTCTCACAGACACACACACATATTTATATATTGTACTTGTTAATTTTTAATATCTCGGTGATATCTGTCTGTTGGTTTCTGTTTCTGGTTTTATTGCTCTCTCCACGTGTTGATTTATTTCCTCTTGAATATATTCATTTTTCTTTTGTAGAAATGCTTCAATCTTCCATGTTTCTTATTGAAATGTTTTTACATGAAACTCACCCGGGGTCTAATATAACGGTGGTGTCATAAAAAATATTAAAGTTCATCCAAATTGTCTTTTTGATATCATCCCAGCTTGTGTGTATATTTTCATCCAGACACACATTTGTCACGGCTGAATTCATTATCATAAAAAGCGGTTTGTAAGCGGTCTGTCTTATTTTCGGTGCGTACATGCAGCCTGTGCATGAATTTTGTGTGTTGTCTGGGTGTGTGCATGCAGGATATGATGTGCACGCTGTGTTTGATGCTGGAATAAACCCGAGTCGACCTACTCAAAGGTGCTTGCGAATGTGTGTTTGTGTGTCATAACTGCCTCTGCGAGGAAGTGCAAATTATGATTAGTCAGAGGGTGTTTAAACACACACACACACACACTATCTCTCACACATACACACACTCATATGCTTGATTGCACTGTGAACATCATGAAATATTCTCATAAAGAAGATGTTTCTGTCATAAACAGGACTATCCATCCATCCATTCTTCATAATCGTGTATCCTGGAGACAGGGTACGCCGCGGACAAGACACACAGTTCATCACAGGGCGACAAACAACCATTCACACCTACGGGCAATTTCAAAATCAGCCAACAATACAGCTTAAATCCACCTCCTGATGAAGACCATTAAATGTGGCTGAAAACCTCATATAAAAAGAACCTTAGTAAGGATCCTGCTTTACAACTACATTTGCCGCCGAAGGTCAAGAATGAACTCGATGCTGATTGGGCAACACTTAGTAATCAACATTATATACTCCATATTTCCCGAAGTTCTCAAAGAAAAGAGACTCCACTCCGGCAGTCAAAACAAGTCTGAAATGTGCTTCAGTTTGAATAGAACTACAATACTCTCATTATCTTGGAGAGAGGGAGAATACTGATTCTGTGACTTTGAAAAGAATCCTGAGTGTCCTCGCTCCAAATCGCACAGACGGTTGGACTGGATTTTTATTGAGATCGGGGCTCATTTTTTAGTCTGCCGTCATCGTTTTTATATCACAAAATAAAGCGTACAGTTCACTAGCCAACTAGGTTAACAGGCAGTGTGTCTGTGTGTGTACTGAGGCTGTTTTCAGACACTGTGGCCTGTTCAAATTATATTCAGGCTTAAATTTAGGGATAATTAACAGCGCGGCCACTTTATTTGACAGGTAGGTGTCATTACAGGTCGCCTCAACTCCACCGATGATCCACGTCTTTGCGCCGCGTCTTTTAGGTTAGGACCGGTCTCCCAAGATGGTGCCACCGCACTGAGCTTCACAACAGCCGGGTGTCGTCACACATACTACATCCATGTTTCATACAGTCTGTGGTGTGTATGTGTTTTACCAGCCATGGCCTCCATTTCCCTTCTCACCTGCCTGATCGCCTTCACCACCCGCAGCTCATCAACCTTCCGTAACGACGCTACGGCCAAATCTTGTGCTCTTGTGTCTTTTCCAGTTTTTGCTCTCAGCGCCTCCGGATCACTACCTGCCACTCACCTGCCACGTCCACCCCCACCCCGCCACCAGCTCCACCACCCTTACACCACCTCACACACACCTTCCGCTGCACTATTTACCCCTCCGGCTTTGTTTGATAAACCTTTTTTTTTTTTTTTTTTTAAACTCTACTCAGTCTCCAGTTGTGTTTGCACTTTGGGTTGACTCACATTCTCCATGACAACTGTATGGCCAAAACACTGTGAAACACTTTGGGCTGCATGATTGCATGAAAAGTGCTATATAAATAATAAATGGATTAACTCGCCAAAAACTAAACCAGCAGTCGGTGGCCGGTCAATTAAGAGCCTGCATTCCTGTATTCTTGTTCACCCTGTCAAAATTGGGCATACTGTGCTTTACTTCAACAATAACTGCGTGACTTCCAATCTGAAAACTACAGCAGTGGATAAATGTCATCTCTAAAGAGTACCTGTCCTCAAATCAATGCCACTGTAAGCAGTAAAATCCTTGTTTTAAAATGATTTCCTTGAAGCTTGTGTCATTGTGCAGTTCCAGTGTGTTGTTGGACCCGACACTCAAGTCTGGCGGCATTAATCCAGGTGTGTATGTGTGTCTGCACGCCTGTGTGTGTGTGTTACGCGCCAATCGTCTGTCTTCGGCGAGGGTTTAAAGAGGGATTGAATTAGAGGAAGGATAGCTTTCAAGTAGGGATTAGGCTAAAGCTGGGTCTCTCAGGGTCATTATTCAATAGCCAGTGAGTGGCATCAGGACCCCTAAAACCTGGCAGAGAGTGGCAGCTCCATCTGTAATGAAACGAAGACAGAACAGGAGTGTATGTATGTGCGTGTGTGTGTGTATAATGAATATTGCGCTGTTATAGAAGAGCCGGGGATAATAACAGCAGTACCTTTGAAAAACTTTCTTCTGTGACAGAAGACGTGACAAGCGGTCTACTGCAGGCATACGTAATGTCTCACGATTGTTTGTGTCTCTTTTCTGTCATTTCTGCTTCCACGTTTCCAGCTAAGACACCCAGACATGATGTATGTGTAGAAATTCACTCATTAGGGCGCCGGCACAGCAAAGAAACCATCATCATCAGCATACTGCAAAGACTACAGCCAAGCAGCAAACATGAACTGGAATTGTGATCACAATTCTGGTTTCACACAGTTAAATGAACATGACTGAGCATGATACTGATGTTTAAAATTAAAGTTTAAAAAAAGCCAGCAACCAGGGGTGAATGGCCGATGTGGCTTCACTTTTGGGGGAGCCGTGTCATTCAGCCCGCCTCCGGTCCGCTGATGATCCACATTTTGCTGTTTTTTGCACGCACTGTCCATTCTTTATACTGTCAGTGGTATGAACAGCCAAAGGAAGGACAATTTAACTGCGTAGCCTGCTTACTCATGGTGGAAGCACATACACCAGGGGTGTCTAAACTGTTCCACAAAGGGCCAGAGTGGCTGCAGGTTTCCCTTCCAACCAAACAGCAGCACACCAGACTTAACTCATTTAATCAACTGATGTCAGTCTTCAGAGAGATGATTAATCAAACTGTGTGCTTTTGGTTGGTTGGTTGGATGGAACAAAAACCTGCAGCCACGCCGGCCCTTTGTGGAACAGATTGGACACCCCTGACATACACCAAAGAAAAATGACCAAAGCAACCACCTGAAAAAAAAAACACCAATAAGAATAACCTTACTGAAAGACTAAAAAAACAAGCATGGACTCTCGCTATGGCTCAACAGCTGTTCTAGAGTTCACAAACTGAGCAGGGTCTCATTTTGAAAAGTGCAAGTGGGAGTGAAACCTCAGGTTTTTGCTGTGGTGAGCAGAAATGTTGCCCCTGTGCCACAAGGTCACCCATTCATAACTATATTTCTCTTTAAAATATCCTACAACGTTAGAGTAGAGTACGGGAACTACTTTTTGGCTCCACCGGGGGTGAATGTTTGAACTTGTGTGTAGAGTCACTTTAAAGGATGACAGCTTGACCCCGTTATTGATCACATTTATCACCTAATATCCTGTCACTCATCCGCCTTTTCCAGCCTCGAAATTTCAGTGGCTGTAAAGTGTTTTTTAAAAAATGAGATGCTTGCTGGGATTTGGTGAGTTGTGCTGGAGTAAGCTTTTCTTTCTTAACTTCATTAAGTTGTAACTGCTCGTGACACATGCCAGTTTACAGTAGCAGCAGATTATTCTGAAAATCTCATTAGATATGCCCGTGGCTGCCTCTGTAGCTTTTCTGCTGCCTCTGGTTCGGTGTAGCCAAGTCCTGCAAGCAGCTCAAGCAAAAATTGATTAGTCAGTGTTTTACAGAAGTATTGCCTTGTGTTGAGCAACCAATTGCACAACATCTTGCCATCTAACTGTGGTTTTGACATGTAAATATAGAATGCTGAGTAATGTGTGTTCCACTGCGGTGACCTCTGCATGCACGCACATCAGTGTGAGTTCTTACTTCGAAACATTTTCTGTATTTATGTAGATTTTGAACTTATAAAGTTTATTTTGATAACTGTAACTCGCTTTGCAAACAGCACAGTGGTGCAGTGGTTAGCACTGTTGCCTCCCAGGAGTTCCTGGTACAAATCGCTCCCCAGGTTAGAGCCCCGGGGTCTTTCTGTGTGGAGTTTGCATGTTCTCCTCATGTCTACGTGGGTTCTCTATGGCTTCCTCTAAAAGTCCAAAGACATGCAGGTTAATTGGTGACTTTAAATTAGGTGTGAGTAGTAGCTGAGTGGTGAGGTGTGTCTCTATGTGTCAGCCCTGTGAACTGGTGACCTGTCCAGGGTGTACTCAACGTCTTACCCAATGTCAGCTAGGTTGGGCTCCAGCCCCCTAAGACCCCGATAAAGATAAGCGGTTATGGAAGAGGGGATTTAAAAGGTCACTACCAACTTATATTAGACTGTTACTACTGGAAAAACTACACCTAGTCATCAATATTGCCAGCTTGGCCCCATTCCTCTAATCTTGTGAGGAGTAAACCTTCATGCTTTCACAAAAGCATGTGCAGAGAGAGTGTGGAGATGGTTGAAAAAGTCTGTTTTAGCTGATGCTGTGAAGTTGCGTCCCCTCCTGAGATTTCAGTGCTACCGTAAGACTTGACTCAGTTCCCAGAGACAGCAGAGAGGAGGCTTACACCAGGATAAAAGACAAACCCTCAGCTCGTGGCTCCTTATTGTCTTTTGGTTTGCCGGGATCATCGTGAGACGTTGGTTTCTTGGCATTCCACGTCACGTAAAGACCTAAGACATCTCACTGTCTCTACTGTCACATGAATAGAAGGGTTCAATAGACGTGCAGCTAATCAGGAACTGCATTTCTGGTCTTTGACAAATGATTTGATCCTCGTGTGGTTACACACTGAGAGTTCTTACTTGAAAATGTCTCCACCGATCCAAATCAATATGCCGTGTTTGGTGAGTTTCATCATATAAAAGCTCTCCTATTCTTTAGTTGAATTAGGGCCTGCTGAGTGTTTTTCATCACAGCTTCAACTTAACTGAACAACAGCAACGACTGATGCTCAATGATCATTCAAGTGCTTCTTGTAATGAGTCAAAATTACAGTCATATAAGATGGAGGTGTTTAAAAGATGTAGAGCAACAAAAACTATTGATTCTGAGGCCCCCCCCCCCCCGTATATTTTGACCCAGTTACAATACGTCCACTGCACGGTGCAGGGTTCTGTGTTATTTCTCAATCATTTACCTGTGCAGGCAGGAAGACATTTCATTTAGATTTGATGCAATTTGTGACCCTGATGTTGTGTTTTATGGTGCATAATTTTATTTGGAGTCTTGGTGATAAAAGATGGGATGTGATAACTTTAAACTTTAAAGTCAATAAATGCAACAGTGTTGCTTGTATATACTGTTTTTTTGTTTTTTTTTTAAATAAAGTATTTCATGATTTTTAAACATTAAATGTCCAAAAAATGACAGAAGTCATCCAACAGTAATATTCTGCACAAAATGAACAGATATTTAGAGAAATGGAGCAAAAATAGAGACAAGCACAAACGAACAGGAAGTAAAAATATCAGGCTTCGCCCCGTGTTTTAGAGAGCTTCATAAAGTGCAAGATAAAGAGGAGCAAAGAGGAGCAATTCATGGATTATCACCTAAAATATGGTGAACTTTCTTTTCTTAAAAATGCTCAAAATTACGTTTGTTCAAATGAAAAAAGAACAAAAAGAACTCAGCAACCATTTCCCTATTTTTTTTTTTCTTGTCCGTCTTTGTCTGTTTGTTTCTCTGAGCGGCAAGAGAAGAGGAAACTGAGCTTGGAGAAGTGATAAGATAATAATCAAGCTGTTAACACCGATACACCCAGGACTTTTGCATTGTCACTGTCACTTCCCGATCAAACACACACACACACACACACACACACACACACACAGAGCAGCCATAGTACTTGACGAGCTGCCTCGGGCCTTTTAGATTTTCTCACGCTAACATCTGAGAGGATTATGAGAGCCAATAGTTTGACAAGCAGGCAAAATACCAAAGAAAAAAGAACCAGATAAATGTTTCTGTCATTAATGGTAATCAACAATGTCTATGCTACCCTGCTATGACTTTGCAGACACGCATCTACAGTATTGTGCAAACTGTTGTTTGTGTAAACAACAAGATAATATTAGTTCTGTTTCTTTGTTCTAGCACCACTAATAACAGAGTTTCTCTGCTCAAAAAAGTATCAAAACTGTTGTATAAAATTTGTTTCTGCATCACACCCAAAAGATGAAGATGGCCATAGACTTATGATTAATTTTAAACTTTGATGATGATGATATGATATCCTCTTTTTCCCGGAAAAAATGTTGTTATGTGCTGGAACTGAAGCCATTGGCCCTCCATTGTGGACACCTCCACTACGTGACATGACGACCCAGGAGTTCTCTCTTGGAGCTCTCTGGGATCGACACTCCCAGTCACTATAAAAGCTGCCGTGTGTTTGTGAAACTCTCTCCATGTAGGTTTTGGTTCCTTTATGTCTCCCCCCAACACCTACACGGCATGCTTCCCACACATCCGCTCACTTACACCACTGATTCACTGCCATTCACGTTTATTTTGCAATCACTGCCTTAACATGGTGGCAGGGTATGTGTCTCTTTGATACTTGGAGGCAATATCCTCCAGTAGGGTCTCCCGATCAGACTAAATGTGATTCCCATAACCCTCCTGAATGAGACTACAATGAGATGGAGCACCTCGCTCGGATTGGGAAAACTGGAACCTCCTCATGGAGCCAGACCTGGGAAGGGAACTGGCCCGGCGAGCATCTGGTGCTCAGCAACCATTTCCCTTTTAGCCATTTGCCATGGCCCTTCAAGCCGGTCATGACACCTCTTTAGTAAATTTTCCTTTTGATAGTGCTCACAGGAACCTCCACACAGGAAGCAGTGAAAGGTGTTTACATGTCAAGTGATATAAATCAACTTTAAATTTCTAAATAAAGAGAACACTGTTGAAGAAATGTTGGAGAAAATGATGCGCCATCGGTGCAACAGGATGTTTTGCTCAAGTTTAGGATGTTTCCCACCATCTAATCTGTGGCTGCAACGTTCATTTAGCATTTTATCAATTAATTCTACAAATTCTAAAATTAAGATGTCAGCTGACTCAGCTGAGTCTGAATTTATGTAATCACAAATCACACGTTCTGAAACCGTTCTGAAACCTGAGGAAGTGAAGAGAGAAATGAGCTGACCTTTGGTTTGGAGGTTGAGATTACCTCTGAATTGCTTCATAATTCAGAGGTGGAGTCCTTCCTTTACTGCATAAAGAGGGGTGGCACAGATCCATCTGTACAGTGTTCACTGCTTTGACTGAGATCACAATCTTTGACTGTGAATCAGTGGGAAGGTAAGAGCTAGATTTGAATTTACTGAACAAGACAAAGCAACTCAGCTGTATAATTTATAGAATAATATCACAATTACTGTTAAATTTGATTTTCTTTTTTTAGGATGAAGTGTGCTGTGGTCTTTCTTGTGCTGTCCATGGTCGTTCTCATGGCTGAACCTGGAGAATGTATCTGGGGAATGCTCTTCAAAGGAGCCATGAAGGGTACAGCTATGGAACATATTTTCACACAAATTAATGTAACATTTGAATACATGACTGAAAGCAGGCTTAACAGCACATATAAAACTTAATGTGAATATTTTGACACAAAATGTATAAGTTCACTGACTGGTCTGTGCAACGACTACAGTTATTGTAACAGCGTTGAAGAGTTTGGATTTAATGTAATCATTTTCTTCTGTTGTCTGTTTTATTTAGGTGTCAAGATGATCCATGGGTAAGGACTGCTACATGCCTTACATTTGCATTTTGCACGCAACAAGGACATGTTAGTGCAGCAATAAGTACTACTCACATAGAATAGAATAGATTTAGCATGTCCATTGGTAGTTGTTGGTAGCGTTGGACAGGAGGTACAGGAGGTTCAGGAGGTTTTTGAAGGTAGAGCGGGACGCCCCTGATCTGGTAGGAACTGGTAGGACGTTCCACCAACAGGGCACAACAGACGAGAAAACTCTAACTGGGTGTTAAAATAATCATGACACAAGATGACCATAACCTGTATTAGGAGTTGGGTAGCATATTGAGTCCGGGGAGGCCTGAGTTTTCTGATGTTGTAGAACTTAGAACTTCAGATCTATTTCTCCTGCATGATAATACAAATACAAAAACACTACTGCTGTTCCTCCGTTCACCAGGCTTGTCAGAAGGCGCCATGGGATGGAGGATCAGGTCCAGCAGCTTGACAAACGTTGGATTCCTTTTTACTCAAAGGGACCTCTGTATCGGAGGAGGCCAATCTGAAGACAAGGTTCTTGCTCATCATAAGAAACGTCTCTACGTGTCCACCACTTCATGATTTAATATAAATCATTCAGAATAAATGAGCATTATACCAAAACATCTTTGTCTCATTTTCTTCATAACAAAAAATAACTCTTGACTCATTAAGTACACAAGTAAGTCTCATGCACCTGAAGGTGTACTGCTGACAACTCCAACTTCTACATCTTGAGGGTATAAAGCTTAAAATATTGATAAAATATCCTGAAAACTTTAAATCAGGGGTCACCAACACGGTGCCCGCGGGCACCCGGTCACCCGTAAGGACCACATGAGTCGCCCGCCGGCCTGTTCTAAAAATAGCTCAAATAGAGCCACTTACAAGTGAGCTGCATCTAATTTATTTTGATTGCTATTCTTGTTTAAATCACACTTACGTAAACTGGAAATGACAACATATTAGGGATGCACCGATGCATCGGATCAACATCGGTGTTCGCCTCCTTAACTGTCATCGGCCATCGGCAAATAAAGATGACATTCACCGATGGCAGTGGCCGATGTTTATATGTTGATTTACATGTCACATGAACGCTGTGCTGAGGAGAAACCCCGCTCCACACGTCTCTGGCACGTCACGTACGCTCCGCGGTTTTGGTCTGTCCATGCGACTTCAAACGCCACCGAGAGAGTTTCAGAAGCGTTTAGCCCGCCAGACTTTGGCCAGAGAGAGAGAGAGAGAGAGAGAGAGAGAGAGAACACAGTGAACGAGCGCCGGCCTCGCTGTTATTAATCAGAGAAATAAAAAGTTATTTCCTGATTGTTTCACAGCGGTTACGTTCAGCAGGTATAGACATGCCCACAGCAACACACAAGCTACCATGCTATCTGAAAGTTCATTTTTGTATTTTACATGATTTATTATTTGTATATAACGTGGTGCAAAGTAATTCATGATTTGTTAAAAAATGTTAGTAGCTAGTGAAAATGGGACATTGTGATTTCCTAGGACTGTTGTAGAAGTGATCATTTTAAAATGTTTTTGAACATTTTTTTTTTCAATTAGAAAAACAAAGACAAAATATAGAAATAAAGTGTTGCATATTGATATTTATCTGTTTCCTGTCTTGTTAAATCATTGTTGATATTCATTGTGAGAAATCATTAACATGATCAGTGTCTTCACAGAGATGAATATCATTAATTATTAATAATGACATTTAGGTAAAGGTAAATTGAGCAAATTGGCTATTTCAGAAGTGTGTACCAAACTGGTAGCCCTTCGCATTAATCAGTACCCAGGAAGTAGCTCTCGGTTTCAAAAAGGTTGGTGACCCCTGCTTTAAATGAACTCGTCTTCCAGCACAGTCGCATTCGAAAACACTACTGGCCTCCTGATGCCGAGTACAAGACAGGCACGAGGCCTACAAGGCAGATACAGTGAGGTACAGCATATCATGATTCAATAATGTATGCAACAGTGTATTGTCATATAGGTAAAAAGAAGTCGCCATAACAATGCAATACTTTCACAGTTACAAAATAATTTAATTTAATTACTGAAGAAACCTTGAATCAAGTCTGAGAAACAAAACAACCTGTTTCCTCTTCCTTGTGTGAGGAGGTTCCTCTGTAAGATGCTCTTCTGCTTTGTGTTTGTGACTCAGCCGTTAACCTCTGTGGCTTTGAAGTAAGCCCCAATGTGGAAGTGCCAAAAAGTGCCACAAAGCTGCGGTCTTTCTTGTGTTGTGTTAACAGCATGCACAAAGTCTCTCCGATATGTATTTTTTACTCTGCAGATTGGTCTGCACAACAAATTAAGTTATTATTATTATTATAATAGTGTTACTGTTCTATATAAAAAAATAAATAGAAGATAAAAGAATTCAGATGGTTAAGCACACAGCTAAGTCACATGCACCTGAAGGTGTACTATTGACAGCTCATCCAACTTCTACATCTCGGGGGTCTGTGAAGCTTCAAATATTCATAAAATATCCTGAAAACTTTAAACCCTGCATGATGCAACTCAACAGTCTCTTGAGAGTGTTGAAGGATGAAGAATGGACCTGTGAAAACACAGAGCCAGGAAACCCCTGACAGCACAGCTGCTAAATGAACTCGTCGTCCTGCACAGTCGCATTCGAAAACACTACTGGCTTCCTGATGCCGAGTACAAGACAGGTACGAGGCCTACAAGGCAGATACAGTGAGGTACAGCATATCATAACTCAATAATGTATGCAAGAGAGATAAGACATTTTGGCTGACTCATTTTCCTTCTACACAGAAGAAACAAGTTATCCATGTCACAGACCCAGCGGCCATACTCTTACAATTTCAGTATGCCTAGGAATTGGAATTGAACAACATCGACCCACAGTACACAACTTCCTCGGATGAGGATGAAAATTTCTGTATCGTGTGCATGGAACATTTCAAAAATTCAAAACCTAAAGAAGGCTGGATTCGATGCATATGACCTGCAGTCTGTGGGCCCATGAAGCCTGCGCTGGAAAAGCACCATACATTTGTCACCACTGTGACCTGGTCTCCGCTACTGTTTGAAGAGGTGGAGTCCTTCATATGCTATATAAGAGGTGGCTACCAGTACATGTTTTACTTCTCTCTTCTACAGTCTAAACTTACCTGTCTTGTCCATCAGTGGGAAGGTAAGAACTATATACAAACAAAAGAAAAAAAATAAATTTATAGCAAATTTCTATTTCATTGTTTTTTCATTCTTATTTATTTTAGGATGAAGTGTACTGCGGTCTTTCTTGTGTTGTTCATGGTCGTTCTCATGGCTGAACCTGGAGAATGTATCTGGGGACTGATCGGCCATGGTACAGCTGAAGAAGTTTTCACACAAATAGAGAAACACTGATGTTGTACAGTTCAGTCACTTCATGTATTTATTAGGTTTTGTGCATACTGTTTAAAAGTATGCACAAAGTCTCTCTGATACAATGTATTTTTTACTCTGCAGATTGGTCTGTACAACAATTTAAGTTATTATTAATATAGTAGTGTTACCGTTCTTTGTAATGTGTTATATAGAATTATATATAATATATAAAGAATTCAGATTTAATGTAATGGTTTTCTTCTTGTCTGTTTTCTTTAGTTGGCTCAATGATCCATGGGTAAGGACTTGTGCTACTATTATTTATTAGTTATTAACTTAAGATCTTTTTCTCACGTGTTACAATACGAATACATACACGATTATCTTTCTCTCCATCCAACAGGCTTATCCACAGGCACGGGGCGGAGGAGCAGCAGGAGAACCTCGACAAACGTTCCCTTCCTTATGACCCCCCGAAGAAGCTTCAGTGGCGAGACTGAAGAGGAAGCAACATTAGAAAGGAATGTGTCTATGCAACACAAAATAAATCTGATTTAATGTCACTTGTTCTGAATAAATTTGGATTTTTGCATTTCAAAATGTGTCTCAGTTGTCTTATTTAAAAATGTAATTATGAAAAACGGTCTTTTTTTTTTCTTATGAACAATAAAAGAACTCTTGTAACATATGCAACTAAGTCACATGTACCTGAAGGTGTACTATTTAGTGATGGGAATTCCGGCTCTTTTTAGTGAGCCGGCTCTTTTGGCTCCCAAATGGCTCTTCGTTTTACCACCTTTTGTAATTCAGCCAAATTCAGCGCTGTTTTGACTTGTGATTTGCATTTGAACACATACACCGTTTACAAAAAGTTCAGGATATTCAACTTTTGGGTAAAATTTATGGAACACGGAAAAGGTTCATACTACAGTGATATTATATCATGAAAGTGGGGCAGTTAACTAGAAGCATGCAATGGTAATTTTGTCATCTCAAACAATTTATTGAAACAATTCAAATATTGGGTATACCACCGAGAGCCGGATATGCTTAACTTTTTGTGAACGGTGTATATCACTTAAATTTCAATAAATTGCTGTAGCCAATTGCATTTACAGTTGTAAAATACTTTGTACGTCTCTAAAACTACCCAATGAATGCATGATGTAATGCAATCATTGCATTGCAATGAGTTCTGTCTAAATCACAACACCTGTGTCTCGGGACCTGCCGTGGAAAACACGCAACACTGCGCTTCTGAGGAGGCTTATTTACCGTGGACGCAATTTGCTGTGTGATGTCTTTATTCCTTTAGTATCTCACCTCTGTCTGACAGACCGTGTGTCTGTTTTGACATCCTAAATTGCAAAATACTGCACAAACAATGAGAAAGCAAATTCACGGCTATAAAAAGAGGTGGCACAGAGACCTACACGACTCTTGTCACTGCTCTTCTCATTTTTATACTAAATTTTTGACTTCCACGTGTTTGCTTCTCGTTTTCAGGATGAGGTGCGTCACCCTGTTTCTCGTGTTGTCGATGGTGGTCCTCATGGCTGAACCTGGGGATGCCTTTATTCACCACATCTTCAGAGGAATTGCTCATGGTAACCAACCCTAGAATATATTGGAATATTTCACAGCTAATGTTTTGACATGAGGAATGCATATGTGTAATAATAATAGTAATAATGAAAACATTACTTTTAGGTGCAAACACAAATCTTACCGTCATGCTGAATATTGACATCTTAAGATTCTTAGATTAGTTTAGAGTATTCTCTAAACTTCTTAGAGTATTGCACAGCTGTTTGTGTTACGACAAAGAAAACTGAATGCATTTTAGAGTTTTAACTCTGTTTCTAAGGTATTATTCTGTATGCATATGCACAATTCATGTTCATGAGGCTTTACAATGTTAGATATTTTCTAACGTTTGTTTTATTTTCCATCTTCTGTTTTATTTAGTCGGCAACACCATCCATGGGTAAGGACCTGTTCTTGACAATTCTTGAAAATATTCTTGTTGTGTGTTGTAATGTTCTGGAACTGATCTCTCGCAATCTTCTTTCCACCCACCAGGATGATCAAAAAGTGGGGAGAGAAAAGAGAGCAGCAAGACCAGAGGCTTTACGATCGAGAGCGGGCTTTTGACTAGCCTTCCTGCATCTGTGACGGTCCAAATGGGGAAGGCACTCCGAAACTCCGGTTCTTCCAACAAACGAGCTGATGATCTTCAATGTCAGTCAATTTGAATAAATCTGCATTGCATTGAAAAAAAATCTCCCTTGTCTTATTTAAAGGAAATGTATGAATAAATAAGCATGGAAATTGTATGTTCTGGTCTCTATTAGGTACATGGCACAAGACTACAGCAGGACTATATAAACTGCGTAGTTAAGGGATGAATCCAAATATGCATGCAGACTTTCTCCAAATGTTTAAAAAAATAAAATACCTTTATAGAATCATAAATTGACAAAACAATTAAGCTAGAGCTCAGTCATAAGAGTCCAGTCCAAAGAAGGCCACGACTAGTGATAGTATAAAATGGAAAATGTCAAAAATCACCTACAGTTTCTGAGGAGCCGTTGTTGTTTAGTGTGTGATGGCTCTGGTGTTGCCTCTTGGTAGTCTTGCTTCTTTCAGACATTTTATAACATGTGGACTTATGGAGATTAACTCTGCTTCCTCCAGCCAGCCTCAAGTGGCTGTTCAAGGAACTGCACATCACAACCATACAGATTGCCGCTGGTAATGCGACATTATTCAAATACAATGCGCCTCTAAAAGCAACACATATTTAGTCCCTGCTGTTTATTTTTAGTGATTTATACTCAGGAATAGCTATACTTGGGAAATGTGTCCTTCAAGTGGATTTATGTCAGAAAATTGATTAATATTGCCACCAACACGCGGATATTATTCAAATCGATCAAAAGTCATTATTTGCTGTCACTGTCAGGTAACGAGCACGTAGCAGGAAAAGAAGTAGCGAGGAAGAAGACAAAACCTAAAAATAGAGGAAGAAGCAGGTAAGCAGTTCTGGCTAACTGTGTTGTGTCTTGTTATAAGTTTGAGAAGTTAAAATCTAGACAAACGGGCAAAAAAGATTAATCTCTGACACAAAACGTGCAATAACTCCAGATCGACGGAGCGTGGTGAGCTGAGGCGGTGCTGAAATGAATGACTTCGACCGTCAAAGTGGCCTTGTTAATTATGCATAACTCAAGTGGTCGATGAGGAACTGCAGCGGTACTTTCAATGGCGTCATCACAGCCAGGCTTAAAATGATATTACCTTAACACAATGTGGGTCCAAAGGCAAACACAATATTTAGTCCTCACTGATATTTTAGTTAAGTTATACTCAGGAATAGGTTATACTTGGGAAATTTCTGTACTTGAACTACTCGGCTTATGGGGCATTTGGAAGACACGGTGTGGTGGAAGTGTCTGGGGACCAACAGCTCCAGCTCTGAGGCCAGTGCTCGATCAAGGGCAACGGCAGGTAAATACCTTTGAGAAAACCGGAGCATCCTGAGGAAACCTATGTGACCGCTATGCGTAAACGCCCAGTTGGTCCTGGTGGGTTTCAAACTCAGGTCAAAAAAGCATGTTTTTTAACCTACATAAGGAAGAGTGTGTTTAAAACAGCGAGTGATGATGTTCATCTTGGAAATCAGCAGATTAATATTGCTCTAAGGATTTGATGAATACAAACTCTGTGTAACTCTCCTCTGAAATCAATATGAGTATTGTTTATGCTCATAGTCGTATGAGAAGAAGCAATTTCCAACAAACAAGGACATTTCTGCAAAATACAACATTAACTGAGGTACAGGAGACAGCACTGCTAATTATAAGTGTAATTATAACTCTAAGTCAATATCCAAGTCCCAGTCACAATACGATGTTCTCTGAAATAGAGATATGTGAACAAAAGTGTGAACTCGAGTAGCTTTGTGCAGACCTCGACACAAACATTTTACTATACTTACTATATTTTATTCTATTATATATACTTATTTCTACTATATTTTTATACTGAGACATTTATTTTGTGAATTTCATTCACACTCTGGCGTGTCTTTGCAATGGCCAGTCTTGAACTTCCTCCTGAAAAACATCAGCCACCATCACCAATGTCTACAATTCTTCCGACATTATGATGTATATTCCCAGCCTTGGATATGGGATGACAACTTATTATTTTAATATGACAGACGCTCGCAGGAGCTATAGTAAATTATTGGAAGGGTGCTCTGAGGTCTAGAGGGTTAACTCTGTAAACATTTTGTGAATGATGTGCAGCACAATTTGCTGAAATTAAACTGGGATTGAAAGATACAAACTGATAATCATCCACCAGCCAAATGCTGTCAAATGTGCAAATGGATGGTAGGTTTGCTTCACTCAGCAGCCAAAAGAATAACTAATTTATATGCTGGTAAAATTTGAAAGAGGTACACCGCTTGGGCCTCACTACAATTTAACCTGGGTGTCTCTCTTCCCTCACTTTGGGCTGCTGTGTCAAACCTTCAAGGTGATGACTGCTGATAAATGTTCTACACAATCACTGTGACTTGCCTTCTGATGAGATGACTTGCCGACATTACCTTCAGTCAAACTTGAGCTCGACTGATTACTACATACCACGAGCACCCAAAAAATCTACTCCACTTCACTGTTTGACTTATTTAAGAATCCCAGTGCTTATCAAGAAACTGTTTGGCAAATACATTTTTTATGAATAAATATACCTTTAATAATTTAGCTTGGACACTTGAAGTTGATAAGCATTCTAACTCTATTCCTCTGTGACTGAATATATCCTGGATTAAAGGTTTAATTAAAAACACAGTGTCATCTGTTTACAGGGGCTGGGATATTGCACAACAGCAATGATGAAGATAATTCTGTCAGTTCTTTCTTAACACTCTGGGCAAGGAACTGGATCACCGCCTATAAAAGATTAAAAGGAATTCACAGCTGACTTCACATCACCTGAAGATCTCTTGAGCAGGTCAGTCACTGTCTCTTTACCAGTCGCCTGGCTCTGACTATCAGTCTGTGGACAGGTAGAAAGCCCATTATTACATGCTTTATTCGCTCGCTTTACTACATGTAAAGTCTTTAGGCTATGTGATGTGAATTTGTACTAAATATGTATTATGACTTGTAACCCCGGGATACTGTTGTTTTTGAATGGAACACGATGTGTTTTGTTTCCAGGATGAAGTGTGTTATGATCTTTCTGGCGTTGGCGCTGGTCGTCCTCATGGTGGAACCCGCGAGTGTCGCTCGAGAGGAATGAGAGTCATGGCGGGTGCCAAAAAGCCTATAAGGGTAAATTAATTTTGTCCGCTCAGTGCTTTGCCTGTTAACGTTAATCTCTGGACAATTTCTTTAAACAACATCACCACCACCTGAAGACAAAAGACTTTTACAGAACTGTACGGGTGCTCCATTGTGCTCTATGAGAAATGATATAAATCGTGACTTTGGGGTGTTACAAACATGCCTGAATAATGTTAAATAGAGCCTCACATTATACAAATTACTTCATGCATCATCAAATAAATTCTGTGTATTGTGTGTGGTAGTTCTCATTTCTTTGTCTTTTAGAGTACACATCAAAAAGGACAAGGAAAAGATGGCTAGGAAGGTATGGACAATAAAATGATGTTGATATCAAACAATGCAAATATGGATTAAAAAAAAACAACCTGAATCTAAAAAAATCTGTATTTTAATTCTTTCCTCCATGGTATGAGCTGACTGGCAGCAAGATGCAGCAGCAAGGCAGCAGCAGCCTGAGCAGCAGCCTGAGCAGCAGCCACAGCCTGGAGTGAGACGGCCCAGCCATTCTATTTTCGATCGCTAATGGTCACGCAGCTTTTTAGCTACATAGTTTGGGGGAGAGCGCAGCACCGGATCATGTGCGCTTCATGCCTTTACAATGCAGGGAAACAAATGCATAATAATGGCTTGCTACTGCAACCTCTCTGAATGAATAAAATTGCAATACGAACAGTCAAACTCAGCTTGTCGTGATTACTCAAGTGAATATAAGAGACACACTAACGGGATCTTCACATGGATCAGGTACGATGTAACAGATTTATATTAAATACAGTTTGTTTCTTAGTGTCATTTGTACATTCAGTTGTCCTGTACGAGGTTAGAGTCTTATAAGTGTTATGGAATTTTCTATTCTTAGGTTATATGAGGTCACGTGTGAGCCGTATTAATTGTTAATTGTTTGGCTTTGACAAGCAACAGTAGGTGCCAGTCTATCTCAACACTGTGGGGCCAGGGCCTAAGAAATCTGGTGCTGCCTGTTTAGACATAATAGATAGCTTGCCAATGACATTCCAATATGCATAAACAGACATCTGTGTCTCCAGACTAGAATATGCTGACGATGACACCGTCCTTGGTGAAAGCATTCTTTAACTAATTCTGGGTGTATAGTATTTGTGGTGTTATCTTGGGGTTTAAAGTCCACCAGCATGAGTTCGGCAGAATGTGAGACCGACTCAGGCACTTCTGATGTATTATGAGAGTGTCTCTAATTCTCCTTGGCCAAGCATCAATAAATAATACAGCATAAGACATCAGAGGCTCCTGAACATTTTTTTCTTCTCCGAATTCTCACCATTGACCTTTGACTTCAGCAATTTCTCCACAACAATAAGGATATCAGTTTTTTTTGTGTTTTTGCGTAGTTTTCAGGATGTGTTCCAGGCAACGAGCTCTACGAGCAGGAAAAGAAGGAATGAGGAAGAAGACAAACTCTAAAATAGAGGAAGAAGCAGTGTAAAGAAGTTCTGGCTAACTGTGTTGTGTCTTGTTATAAGTTTGAGAAGTTAAATCAGACAAATGGCAAAAGATTAACTTGACACAAACGCAATAACCTTCAGATGGAGACGGGAGCGTAAGTGGAGCTGGAGGCGGGTGCTGAATGAATGACGCCGACCGGGTCAAAGTGGCCATTATGTTAATTATGCATAATCTCAGTGGGTCGTGATGAGGAACTGCAGCTTTTGGCACTTCCTCAATGGCGCTACTCACAGCCAGGTGAAAATGATATTACCTTAACACAATGTGGGTCCAAAGGCAACACACATTTAGTCCCCACTGTTTGATATTATTTTAGTTGCTATACTCAGGAATAGGTTATACTTGGGAAATTTCTGTACTTGAACTATCCTATTTATGGGCATTTGAAGCCTTCGTTGTGGTGGCTGTCTGGGGACCAATAGCTCCAGCTCTGAGGCCAGTGCCTTGATCATGGGCAACGGGCAGGTAAATACCTTGAGAAAACCAGAGCATCCTGAGAAACCTGCGAACGCTCAAGCGGCAAACGCTTCCAGTTGGTCCTGGTGGACTTCAAACTAGGTCAAAAGCATGTTTTTTTAACCTACATATGAAGAGTGTGTTTTTAAAACAGCGAGTGATGATGTTCATCTTGGAAACTGTGCAGATTAATATTGCTCTATGATCTGATGAATACAAAATAATATCAAATATACAATAAAAGTACACATTTGGCCACAGGCCCTCACTACTACTTTCCCTGGGTGTCTCTTCTCACTTTGGGGTGTTGTTTGTCAACCTTAAAGGTGCTGATTGCTGATAAAATGTTCTTGCAGAATCACTTCGTGACTTGCCATCTGATACGATGACTTGCTGAACATTACCCTTAGTCAAACTTCCTAGATCGACTATTGCCACATACCACGCAGCATCTAAAGTTCACCAGTAACGCTATCACATATCCTCCAACTGTTTGACTTATTTTTAAGAATTCCCAGTGCTTAACAAGAAACTGTTTTTGGCAAATACATTTTTTTATGAATAAATATATCCTTTAATAATTTAGCTTCTTGGACACTTGAAGGTGATAAGTATCTAACTCATTCCTCTGTGACTGAACATATCCCGGATTAAAGGCGATAAAAATACAGTGTCATCTGCCTACAGGCTGATACATTACACAACAAGCAATGATGAAGATAATTCTGGCTGGGGTTCTTTCTTAACACTCTGGGCATGAACTGATCACCACTCATAAAAGATTAGGCGACTATTAACTGACTTCACATCACCTGAAGATCTCTGAGCAGGTCACTGCGGTCTCTTTACCAGTCTTCTGGCTCTGACTATCAGTGTGTGGACAGGTAGAAAGCTCATATTTATTTCGCTTTACTTTATTTAATGTAAAAAGTTTTCAGAAATGATGTGAATTTGTGTTTAGGAACATATATTGTAACATGTAGCCTGATAAACTGTTTGAATTGCACACGTGTTTGGATGTGTTTCATTCCAGGATGGTAAGTGTAATATATGATCTTTCTGGTGTTGACGCTGGTCACCTTCCATGGCCAACTCTGGGGAGCAGTCTTTTGGAAGACTCAAAGCCATGTGGCGGGTGGCAGACAAGCCTATAAGGGTAAATTACACTTTGTCTGCCCAGTGCTTTGCTCTGTTAACGTAATCTTCGCGACTGCTTTAAACAACATCACCACCACCTGAAGACAAAAGACTTTTACAGAACTGTACGGGTGCTCCACTGTGCTCTATGAGAAATGATATCTAAAACTAGACTCACATGTCAGTCTGAGAGATTAAAATAAACAGCAAATAGAGCTCTCATTAATATACAAATTACTCAAGCATCATCAAATACCCCTTGTGTATTGTGTGTGGTAATTTCATTTCGTCTTTAGAGTACAAATATCAGAAGGACATGGAAAAGATGGCTAAAAGGTATGGACAGTAAATGATGTTGATATCAAACAAGACAAATATGGATAAAAACAACCTTGAATCTCAAAAAATCTGTATTTTAATTCTTCCCTCCATGCAGGTATGGAGCTGACTGGCGGCAGCAGAGTAACAGCAGCCAGAGCAGCAGCAGCCTGAGCAGCAGCCTGAGCAGCAGCCACAGCCTGAGGAGACGGCCCAGCCATTCTATTTTCGATCGCTAATGGTCACCCAGCTTTTTTAGCTACATAGTTTGGGGAGAGCGCACTCCTCGCATTATGTAGCGCTTTGTGCTTTATAATGCAGGAAACAAATGGATAATCAAACATGTAATATCAGACAATATCAGGTGCATGGCTTGCTACTAAAATCCTCTCTGAATGAATAAAATTGCAATACAATACAAACTCTGCTTTGTCGATTACTCAAGTGAATATAAGAGACACACCAACGGGACTTCTACATGGATCAGGTACTAGACACGATGTAACAGATTATATTAAATACAGTTTGTTTGTCAGTGTCATTTGAAATATCTGTAGTTGTCCTTGGTAATGAGGTTAGAGTCTGATATGATATCAGTTTTTTAGTTTTTAAGCAAGCAGTTGTGATAAATTGATTAATTAAATATGATTATATATATATATATATATAGTATAATCATATGATTATATATATATATATATATATATAATCATATTTAATATATTATATATATATATATATATATATATATATATATATATATATATATATATATATATACACACATACATATATATATATATATATATACATACATATGTAATTAGTATATATATATATATATATATATATATATATATATATATATACATATATATATATATATAAATATATATAAATAACATATATTATAATATATATTATAATATATATAATAATATTTTGCAGGTAAAAGTAAATAAGATACTTCATGTACTACCATCCAAATCATGCTTACTACTCATACTTTGAAGTGGATTTGTACATATAATTAATAATACTGCCAACAACACAAGATATTATTATTCGAATTGATCAAAAAGTCATTATTTAAGGCATTGTCACCAGGTAACGAGCTCATTTAGGCAGGAAAAGAAGTAGCAGAGAAGAAGACAAACCTAAAATAGAGGAAGAAGCAGTGTGTGCTAGTTCTGGCTAACTGTGTTGTGTCTTGTTATAAGTTTCAGAAGTTAAATCTAGACAAACGGCAAAAGATTAACTTTGACAATAAACGTACTCCAGATGGAGATGGGGAGCGTGGTGGAGCTGAGGCTGTGCTGAATGAATGACGACCGTCAAAGTGGCCTTTCTGTTAATTATGCATAACTTTAAGCCTGACTGAGTTAAACATGACATCGACTTTTTTTTTTAAACAAGCCTCAAGTGGCCGTATGAGGAACTGCAGTTTTTGGCACTTCTCAATGGCGCTACTACAGCCAGGTGAAAATGATATTACCTTAATACAATGTATCCAAAGGCAAACACAATATTTAGTCCCCACTGTTTGATATTTTTAGTTAAGTTATACTCAGGGAATAGGTTATACTTGGGAAATTTCTGTACTTGAACTACTCTATTTATGGGGCATTTGGAAGCCTCGTTGTGGTGGCCGTCTGGGGACCAACAGCTCCAGCTCTGAGGCCAGTGTCTTGATCAAGGCGACGGCAGGTAAATACCTTTGAGAAAAACCGAGCATCCTGAGGAAACCTATGAACGCTACAGTAAACGCCCAGTTGGTCCTGGTGGGTTTCAAAACTCAGGTCAAAAAGCATGTTTTAACCTACATATGAAGAGGTGTTTTTAAAACAAATGCAGTGATGATGTTCATCTTGGAAACTCTGCAGATTAATATTGCTCTATGATCTGATGAATACAAACTCCTGTGTAACTCTTGGAAATCAATATGAGTATTGTTTACAGCTCACGGCCGGGATGAAGGCTAATTTCAACAAACAAGGACATTTCTGCAGAACATAACATTAACTGAGGCACAGGATAGCACTGCTAATTATAAATGTAATTATAACTCTAAGTCAATATCCAAGTCCCAGTCACACAGCATGTTCTCTGAAATAGCTTTACAAACGAGAAGTGTGAACTCGAGTAGCTTTGTGCAGACCGATAAAAACGTTTTGACTTTTATTCACAATTTCAACAAAACTCCAATTTATAAAGGTTGAGTGTGATTTATCCTAACTCTTTCTGACAGTACAGTACACACCACAAACAAAGTGAAGTCAAAACACTTGAAGCTCGCTTCAGGTTCCTGTTATTTAAACATGCAGGATGTAATCTACACTGCCGCCAGAGGTCTCTCACATCCATTTTCTAATGGAAACCCATGAAAATATACATAGAAATCAACATTATGACGTATATATCCAGCTCCAGGTCTTGATGATGACTTAAACTATCCACAATGCAAAGCTCAGGACTTTATTTTGCATGTTTTGACACACTTTATCTTTGTAAACATTTTGCTGGAAAAGCCAAGTGCATTAACGTGAAACTGTTTTTATCCAAGACACAAAATAAGCACCACCCATCAGCCAAAAGCTGATAAAATGTGCAAATGGATGGTAGATTTGCTTCACTCTGCAGCTGAAAGTTAAAGTAAATTTTGCACACTGTCTGTATCCTTTTTCGGCTTGATTCTCATCCAAATGAGCTGTACTGTGGGTGTAAGTGAGCCCTCACTACCTCTCCCCCTGGATGTCTCTTCCTCACATTCAAGGTGCTGATTGCTGATAAATGTTCTTACACAATCGCTGTGACTTGACATCTGATAAGACAACTCTCTGCACAGTTCCCACAGTCAAACTAGCGAGACAGACTATTGCCATGGTTTCACTGTGGGATAGTGGGTGTTGTTGATAATCGACGGGACCCACAGTTGGTTATTTCAGGGGGTTCCCAATAAAAATTGTGTTTTTTTGGATACAATTTTGGTTATATATGTTGAAAATGTATTCGAATATAACAAAAGAGTTAGCCTTGAACAAACAAACAGTAAATTCACTTCTATTTTACAAGTTATGCAATATTTTCACCAGATCCAATCAGGACATTTTTCACACACAAATGGCGTTCGTACGTTTCCAGATTTATCTAAATGAAAATGAGACGATGTGCATCGTATCTATCTAATGCTCGAACCTCTACAGCTGTAGAACATTTAGAAATATTTACATATTTAAACCTTCGTCATAACATGCAGCATTATCCTGCCAACTCAGACTACACTGTTACTACAACTAACGAATTTTCATTTAATTGATTTAAACTGTTTGGAGCAAACGTTTTCTCACAGCTTGAAAAATGGGACATGAAGGAAGTTGAGATTAGATCAACGCGCTGTCATTTGTGCACGAAACTTGATGTTGCAAAACGCGGGAAAGATCGTCAACCTCAGATGAAAACGTGCCTCAGTGTTAGTGCACAGCCAAAGGCCTTTTTTTTTCAGAGCAGACATTTTGACTTGTTCCGACGCTGAAGGAGCCTCCATTCATTTTATTATTCACGCATTCGTTTATCCTACATGTCAAAATGTCTTCTGAAATAATGATCTCAGATCCCAGATCACAATAAACATTAACGTCATTAAACAGTGTGAACTTAGTGTGCAGTGTGCGCTTTTTTTTCCAAGATCAAAAAATAAATATAAATAAAATAAAATGAATATATAAATATAAATAAATGTGATATAGTAATTTACTTGGACACTTGGAGATGATAGCCTATTTCTCCGTGATCACAACATATCCTGGATCCAAGGTGTTCAAAATTCGTCTTATCATCTGGCTACAGAAGTTAATATTGCACAATACGGTGACTAATGAATAATGCAACTGGTGGTCGGTTTTTGGTTAACTCCGCCTTTATAAAAATACAGGTACTTCACAACTGACCTCACATCACCTGCAGATTTCTCAGCAGCTCACTTCAGTCTCTTTACCAGTCGTCTGGCTCTGACTATCAGTCTGTGGACAGGTAGAAAGCTCATATTTATTTCTGCGTTTTACTTTATTTAATGTAAAGTTTTCAGGAAATGTGATGTGAATTTATACTGAATACATATTGTAACGTGTAACCTTGATAAACTGTTGTTTTTGAATTGCACACGACGTGTTTGGGATGTGTTTCGCTTCCAGGATGAAGTGCGTTATGATCTTTCTGGTGCTGACGCTGGTCGTCCTCATGGCCGAACCCGGGGAGTGTCTTTTTGGAAGAATCAAAGCCATATGGCGGGGTGCCAGAAATGCCTATAAAGGTAAATTACACTAAGATGGTTCATTTGTCAGTGTGATGTTGTTTGAAACAATCACCCCAAAATTCTCCAGCTCATTCAAAACTCTACTGCCAGGACTTTACCTGTGACAAGGAAACATGATCACCTAGCACAGATTCTGGCTGATCATTGTCCTTTCTCGCTCCTTGAGATCCTCAGATGCTTGTCTTGGTCGTTCCTTGGTCCAGATTTATACACGAAAGTGACAGAACCTTTGCAGTCAAGACTCAGAGACGTGGACTAACCTGTCTGAGGAGATCAGAGCTGCAAACTTTGTTTTTAGAGTGATAGCTTTAGGTTCATTGTTATTATTATATAATGTTAACAATGTAACATGTTATTGTTTGTGTTCATTTCATTTATTTTTCTGTTTAGTCTACAAATACGACAAGGACATGAGGAAGATGGCTAGAAGGTATGGAAGGTAAATGCTGTTAATATCATTAAAAATGTAGAAATCTGCACAAACCTTAACTAAGAAACACTCAAACCTGTATTTTTCTTCTTCCTCCAACTAGGTATGGAACCAGGTATGTACCATGGCCATACCTGGGCAAGGAGGCCAAGTGAACCCACCGCCTGGAGAAAATGTGCCTGAAGATTCTCCGGCCTTTTTTTTTTTTTTTCCAGCGCTAAATATCTGTGATTCTGTGTGAACTGCGATCTGCGAGTTCACACGCAGCTTTTTTAACTATATAGTTTGGGGGAGGGCGCATCACTCCTCACGTTACGCAGACAATATCTATACTGAACTGTCTGAATGAATAAATTGCAATACAAAAAGGCAAACTGCTCGTTGTGATTACTCAAGTGAATATACTGTAAGGGACGCACCGATGGGACACTACTGATCTTCACATGATGCAACAGATCTATATTAAATAGTTTGTTTGTCAGTGTCATTTGAACATTCAGCTGTAATGAGGTAAGAGCCGGATAAAGACAGCGGTCAGGATGTGTTCTCGGATTAACCAAAAGCTTTTATGTATGTTGAGTTTTGCAGATAAAAATAAGAAAGATTCTTCCTTTCTGGAAGCATCATGAACTGTCACCCAAACCACGTACACAGCTACTGAGCAAAACTCATTTTTATATATCATTTAGAGTTTCGAGTGGATTTTAGGCATTACGTTGTTTAATATTGCCAAGAAATCATAGAAAATAAAGAGGCTTGAGAACTGTACAACAATGCTTACACCACAAACAGGAAGTGCCTAGAGTTAATTCTACATATTTTCATGTAAACCAACACCAGAGCAGCTAATTTGGCTTCAGAGAGAGAGCTCCAAGCAGGCTAAGGTGTCAAAGATAGAGATGCTAGATCGGCTGAAGACAGCCTAAAGGGGACCAACCCTGAAAATGACACCTGAATCTCCCCGATAAAATAAAACAAACACAAACCAGCAAAGCAGGCAAAGTTTGTTTTGGGAGGACGGAGCTTCGCTTAAAACACATCGATCGGAATGAGATGTGGTCAGAGGAGGGATGAGGTTAGAACAGTGTCTGTGTGTGTGTGTGTGTGTGTGTGTGAGGGTCACCTGTGTCATTGGCCGTGGTTGTTTACCTAGAGGCGATTGCTGGGCTCACACACAAGCCCTACCCAGACAGAGATGCATGGTAAATAATAGAAGAGCTACGACAGAGGGCAGACACACACAAACACAGATCAGCATCAAGGTTAAAGATGGGTGTAGGTGTAACGGGAGAGCTCTTTATCGACACGTCATTAATACACGAGGAGGGTTCACCACGCCGGAGAGGGAGGCAGCAGAGAGACATGTCGCCAGCGCGGACTCTGACATCTGCATATCAAATGCGTGAGAGCTCTGCATGTCTCCATGACAGTTCAGTCAATATGATTTCAGCCGCATCGCAGAGTCAGGTGACTCCCCCCTCACTTGCTCACGTTACATACTCTCACCATTCATACGAGCTGTTGACCCAATGGGTGAAGATCAGGTGTAATATTATTAATAATGTGGTTTTGAAAAACCGGCTCGGCTCGCGGATGAATTTTTATCAGCTCTTTCTAGTGGGAATGCTGCAGTTGTGACCACAGCGGTGCACGGAGTCAATAAAACTGAGGTAAAAACACACATCATCCACTACAAGACTTACACCCATGAATAAGTTTAACTAAAAACTGAAGACCAGACTGTTTGTTTATGTCATGTAAAGATACCTGACATGATCACACCACAGCTTAAATGATGAGTCACTCAATCAGCAGAGAATTGTTGACAACATTTTATTGGTTCCAGCTTCTGATTAATGAGAATTTGATGCTTTTAATTGTAAGTAAAGTGAATATTTGGGGGGTTTTGAACAATCTCCACACTGACAAATTTGAAGATGTCACCTTAACACCAGAACACTGTGTAGAAATTTGTGCATTTGTTATGATTCCTTTGAGTCTACAACAGCCAAACATCAAGCAAGGTCAACAACAGCAGACACAGCAGCAGCTAATATTACTGACTAGACCAACAGCAGTCAGCCCAGCTCAGCGTCTGTCTTTCAGCCTTTTATTTCACCAAGCTCTCACCAACCACTAAAAGTCAGTTGCAGTTGCTTCTGGCCCGGTCACTCTCCAGTCTTACGATATTTCGACGATATTTGACATTATGTCCGTAGAGGCTGCTGAGCCTGGTTACACCGCCGGCTTGCCCAGCTCCTGTTCTGGCACGACACAAGCACCGCAGTCCGTCAGCATTCACCCATGACCCTGTGGTACAAACAGTCTAAGACTACTCTGGTGCTCTGACCTCACAACGGGGCAGCTTAGCTAACAAACTGAGTTAACATTAGCTAACAGCAGCTGCAGTTTACTTTATTGTTCATCAAAAACTCTGTACATCATCGTTATTTTATGGTAGAAAAGTTAAACAACACTCTGTAAAGAGGTTATTATGATATAAAATATAATATTTTCTTAATAGTTTTGAGGACAAAGCACATTTATATTCAGTCGAGGCAATAATCCACTGATTAATGAATAAGAAAAATAATTATGTGCAGCTAAGATCATTTCAAAATCAAAGTGAATATTTCAAAGCGGTTTAATGAGATGTTGTCAATCATACTGAAAAAAGGGGAAAATGGAGTACTGTGAGAGTTTCTTTTTTTTTTCCCTCTCTCTGCTGTCCTGGATTGCCCTTTTAATACAAGCCTGCTGTGAGAAGTCAGATGGGCCAAACAAGAAAGAAGGGACAAATATGTCATCAATCATAAAAGCTTTAGGACAGGAACACAACAACACAATCACTGCGGTTATCTCTCACTTCTTAAATTCTTTTTCCTTCATGTCTCCTCCTCACTAACTCACTTCGTATCGTCTGATTGCTGAAACACTCAGACTAATGCTGTTTCTTATGGTTGTACATTAAAAGTTTGTTTGTATCTTTCATGGGCCGAAATATGATTTTTTATTGTTAAGCACTTTGTGACTTTATTTGTGTAATACGTTTTTAGAAAATCTGATTCATTTGTTTGGAGGCAGATGAAGTTCAACACCAATTTTTAGCGTTTGTCAGCTCCTGCTGCTGTGTGTGTCGGCAACCAAACAATAACACTGATAACATTTAACACTAACGGCAAGCTGATGATGTGGAAATGCCATCGCGTGTGTATGAACACAGTTAGTCACACTCATGCACATCGTGGCTTGAATACAGCTGCTTTACAGATTGTCACCCCGAGAGCTCCTTGTCACAAAGAACATGAACGCCATAATAATGCCACGCTGTACGTCACAAAATATTAGATTCTATATTGAAGTATGTCATATTATGATGGACATTAACATACAGCAGCCTTGGCTGCTAGGCTACAGACAGTTCACGCAGGAGGAAGGTTTATTTTTAATAAGAAGACGATCATTTATTGTTGGATGCTAATCGCTAGTTTGGTGGAAAAGAGGTCATGTCTGAAAGCGGCAACCTCCATGGCTGCAGTTCCTTAAACGGCCACTGCAGGCTGGCTACAAAAGTGAGTCAATCTCCATAAGTCCCCATGTTAAAATGTCCAACTTCACAGCAGAAATAAACATGTTTACAGCCTGGTACAAAAAAAGGCAAAGCCACAAAAAGAAACACTCATGTACATCCATCATATGAGCTTAACTGCTTATCCATTCATGCTCACATTCACACAGATTAATCTGCCAGATGCACGCAGACACAAGAACGTTCAAACCCAGAACCTTCTTGCGATGAGGCGACAGTGCTGCTTTACTGTTGTACCATTTAGGTAATCTAGAATTTAAAAAAACTGACACACGGAGATGTGATGAAGGTAGATGAGATGGTATGGAAAAGAGTGCTGCAATAACAATAGAAGAGCACCAGGCTTGAAATGAGGAATGTGGCTGTGGGATCACGTTGTACTGTTCCAGACTGTGTATGTGTGTGTGTCTGTGTGTGCGTGTGTGTGTGTTTGTGTGTGTCGGTGTTAAATGCACTGATCAATATGGTGGATGTCACCAATCTCCCCAGTAGTGACCGAATGTGGATACAATCCCCTGGAGCAATTACTGCTCGCTCTCTCCCTTCCTCTGTCTCTCTCTCTCTCTCTTTCTTTGCTGCGGTCTTTTTTTTTTTTTTTTCAGCAGAGAAATAGACAGTTTGACAGTTAGACAGCTGATGTTAAAGACAGACAGGCAAATAGGCAGGAAAGAAACAGACAGATATAGACAGAGTGGATATCAATAAACATATCAAAAAATATCTTCATGGCCCTTCAAGTTTCCTGCTGTTTTACTGCCTCAAGGACTGTAATGAAAACCACTCACTTTATTATGTTCTTTTAGACACACTGACATCTTTTTTATGAGCAACTTTGGTTTTGTAAGTTTTATTTGCAACTTAAATTAGACGGAGTGTCTATGCGGTGTTTATGCAACGGAAACAGAACGAAACACAGTTAGCAGAGACATCTTCGGACTGGATATCCTCCTTCCAACAAAAAGAAAACTGCAATCGAAAGCGCTTTAGATGACAACATGTCTCCTCGTTCTGCATGAGGAGGACTTGTTTGGCGGTAAAAAGCCAAGTGAACAGTCAGGTGTCTTAGCTCAGTGTGTGGTTGAAGAGATTTGAAGTGTGGCAACAAGAAAGGTAGCAATCTGAAAATGACAAAAAGTAAAACAAGGGAATACCTTATAACTTCAAGCTGCACTTTACTGGGTTAAAATCCATGTACAGCAACAAAACTATGATTTCTAATGACTGGTATAATGTGTGATCGTCAGAAAGACGTGCCAATAGCTTCAGAAATGACGTCTTTCACGACGTGACCGTCACTCTTTCAGGACAATCATGCACCAAGCTGGTGACAGTTTCTCTGCAGTGACAAACATGAGTCATTGCTGTGCTTTTGTTATATCCACTCTCCTTAAGTTCCCTCCCTCCCTCCCGCTGCGTGAATCCACTAAAAGATGAAAGTTGGTTTTGATTTCTGCTTTCTGGTTTAACTGAGCTGCATGAAATCACCGCGGGAGGTCGGTGTGTGTCATCCATCCAGCTCTATACATGACCCGGTGAGCCAGCAGAGGGCTGTGTGATACCTCATGTAAGTTTTTAACGTGGATTCATGTGTTGACGTCCACGTCGGCCGTGCAGTCGAGGCTACACGTGTGTGGACAAATGCAATGAGCTGTGCGACCTCTAAATAATGCACGCAGAGCACTCACGGATATTAAGAACTATATATACTGTTTACAGCAGAAAATCAAACAATTGCTCTGGAGAACCGTTTTATCCTTGAGAACCTTTAATTGCTGTTTAGGTTAAATGCAAAACAAGTCAACTTTTGGTGCTTTGAAGAACCTTTTTATGTTCAATAGTCTTTGTTTTCTTTTTGAAGGTTCTTTGAAACACTGATTACTGTTTTTGTTTTACGTCAACCTTGCGGCAATGTGAACTTATTTAGATTTTTTTTTAAAAAGGGATAGTTTGTACTCCTTTGAATGGCCTTTTTGCGAACCTGACATTTGTATGGCTTTTACTAATAGCTGCTATATTACTACAAACTTGCGATTGTATAGAAATTGTTGTTGTGGTGTGATTTCTAATCGCAAAGGATAATATTCTACTACTTTTTAGAGAGAGCTATTAGTATGAGTAATTTACCCAATGTTGCATTTAAAATTCAATATTTTTATTTTAAATTATGATTAATTGCACTCTAATGAACTCAGGGACAAATATTATTTACTATATCCCAGGAAGATTTTGATAATAGATTGTAATAAATGAAACAATAGTTAAAAAGGTTCCTTGCATAACCGATGGCATCATCATGAAGAACCACTTAAACTCAAAACTTTATTTTTATTTTTAAGGGTGATGAAAATGCAGAATGTGGCTCGATGCTTGCTATTAAAATGTGAGATATTCAGACATTTTATGAAGACAAAACAGTTAATCCCATAACCCAAAAATATTGACAGATTTATCTATAGGGAAATCATCATTAGCTGCATCGTTGACTTACACAAGAGAAATACAAAACCACAAGAGTCTCTGTTCCCGTTCTCTTTTTAATTTTAGCATTTTAACTAATAGAAACCAGCATGAAACGTCCCCAGTGGATTACTGACATTAGCGCAATTATTTTTGGTATTACAAGTTTTGTGAAATGTTATGTTTAAATATGCAAATGAGGCATTATCTAATCAAATATGCGCTCATTTGCATGCATTCACAGAACAGAAAATCTGAACACCGAATAAAGCCGCGTTCAAAATTTGTTGACATATTAGAGTCAAAAGGTTTGTGCTGAGAATTTTTATCACTCCATGAATCAGAAAATACTGTCATGAGAAAATCAATTTCCACCATGTTTTTAAGAATAAAATGTCACACTATGAATTATATATAAACAACCCCCCCGTGTAAAGACCTTCAGAATATAGATAGGAATAAAACGAAGTTTGATGTATGGAGATGCTGCCATACATTTTGCAAAACATGGCAGTTATTGGGTAAAAAAAAACAAAAACTTACAGGCCTAGATATCACCATGAAGATACACATAGACAAAAATAAACACCGACATGTGAATTTGAAAGGCATGTTATTGAAGCAAACCAACCCAAAGTCTCAAAATTGCCCAAAACAGTCTTTCCGCCTTTAGTGTCTGGCCAAAAGTGCCTGAGTTAGACATTAAGAGAGAACAAGACAAACTCCTTTTATTCTGTCAATCCGGCAAATCCATACAGAGAGAGAGAAAGAGCTGTCTGCTCAGATCAAAGTCTAACAGAGGCCCGACGCTCAGTAACAGAGAGCTAGCTGTGATCCCAGAGTCATGCAGTCTGATCTTATTACAAACCTCATTACGTGTAGCAAACGCCACATGGCAGATTTTTTAATCCAAAGCTCATAAAATGACAGACAGTCACAAATCGGGGTTAAGACCTGCTGCTTCACACCGCAGGATTAAACCTGTGAAGCGTAGCAATCATAACATGACTGCCCCCTTGTTCAATTAAAACAATCTAACACAGCCATTTATCCCATTCAGTTAGCAGCCACTCAGGAGGAAGTCGTACACTGGTGGGATTTCCCTTTATTGCTTAAAGTCCTCTGCATCATACAGTATGCTGCATTTCTGCTGCATGTGTAACACTATACACCTATTAAGGTATTTAACACTGTAGCAAATTTAACAAGCATAGACTGTATAAAACATGGATGCTGTTGTGAAGCTCAAAATGTGTCTTACATGAAGTTGCACAAGAAAAATATAGAAGTCTTCTCAATATTTTAAAATCAATTTTTAAAATCACTATGATCTTTGGTGATAATTAATTATAAAGGTGTCACACTTCTTTTATTCCGGTCCAGATTTGATCTCGGGATTCTCGTAATTTTCATGTAGGGCAAAGATGAAGCAAAAACTGCAGGAACTCTCTGGTGGAGCGTTGTCAGGAATGCTGCGCATAACCTCTCCGAGAGGATTTCACAGTAGAAAACCTAAAAATAGGGAGAGATACATTTCAGACAGCGTCCATTAGTGTAATTAGAGCTACTCCACAGACAGTCAAATGATGTTATTTCCTTGCTGTTTATTGTTTTTTGCTTGATTTCGCATCATAAAATGCCTCTAGCTGTGTTTTCATTTGACTGTGGAAACCAGCGTCTAACCGTTTGTTCAATTACAAACCCGAGGAATGAGCATGTTTATGATTTTAGTATTTTTCCCACAGTTTGCTCCATATGGCCGCTGATCCTCATTCCACGGCGCAGATAAAAATAAATAGTAAAGCATGTGATGCTTCTTTAAAAGTCCACATTTTTAAGCCTAAATACTGCACACCACGATGAGGACAGTCCAAGTTTAAAAGCTCCTCCAAATGCAGCGAAGCAAAACTAAACAATGACATAAAGTCTAAAAAAAACTACAGATTTCAGCATTAATTAATCACTTTTAATTAAAAGAATCCATTAAAAGTCAAGCTTTTTCTAGGTATTTGCAGAAAAGCATTGACATTTATTTTGTGCACAGTGTGGGATTCAAAGAATGAATAAGTAACAGCTACCCGGACACCAGCCACGAGAGGCGAGGGAAGACTTTTGCGGTTTGTCATCATCACAAATAAGGCAGCTATTAAACAGATCCCACCATAGATGAATGACAACTTATATTTAGGGCAGATTTCATTTTGTTCTCTTCGTTTTCCCTCAAAGCCCTCCCTCCCCCTCCACTGTAAGCTGAGACCTGTGGGTTGCGGGGGGCCAATATTAGTTAAGTATTTATTTACAGATCCTGGCAGAGCTGTCCTGTGAATAATTCATCTTCCATGCTCGGTGGAGTCTGTTGACAAGACAGCCTGATGCAGGAGAAAGGAAATCAATGCAGCTATGATGGGCAGCAGACTCCAGCATATCTGCTTCTGACCTGAACACAGCTATAGGCGTGTGTGTGTGTGTAGTTACAGTAGTTACACTACAGCCCTATGTAAAGTGATCAGGTCTTGATCTGCTGATCGGAGCGAAACAGTGTCCGTCGAGGGCAGACATGCCACAGGGAAATGTCATCTTCACGATCCTCCTGTTCTACGCTGTAGACAGTAACTCTAGCACGCTGCTACACCTGAACCCCCCGATTACAGACAGTAAAAGGCTGCCGTGGTGTACAAACCACTTAACTGTGCACTGAATGGATGTGATAATGTGACTAGTGTTTTGAAGTGCACGCCAGCATTTTTGGTTTCCGCATCGAAAAAGTCAAATAAAAACCGGAGACATGCAGGGCAACACAACGGACAAAACACACACATGAAGGCACACTGTAGAGGGCTCTAGCACTTCGTATTCTCTTCAACCAAGCGTGGTCACATATCTGTAGCAATAAACACTCCTATAGCATTAGTTATTGCTTTGGCACATTCCAGAGAGGACGCTATGGGAGGGAACTACTCGCCTTCTAGTCTGTTTTTGTCTCGTTACCCGACTTCAACTGAGCATACAGCTCGATCTCCTGTGTTTGTCCACTTCACCTCCAACTAACCATGTGGCTAAAACTACAGAATTTCTGTACGTAGACATAAAAAGACGCTATTGACAGTAATTTTTGTTACACCACTGACTAGTAAACTAATCTTTATGTGTCATGATCTTTTCAGATGGGGAGCAATTGACCATGCAATTCATTTTCATTGAGAGACGAGCAGGCAAGTAATTATGGGTGGAGCTGTTGTAGTCTGTCCAGACCAGAGCTGAATTGTCCTGAATTTTTTCTACGTGCCGCAAAGTAATTACCGTTTGATGGATGAGGCTGATCCTGGAGGTTTGTGACTTTCCTAAACTGTTCTTTAAATAGTTATCTGGACAGGAACAGGCAGAACGTTGGACCAAGATGTGTCATGCACCCATGAGCCCTATCTTTTAACCTGGAGCTGACGGAGGCAAGACTGCCACCACACGCAGAGCTTCGAGGCTCTCCAGAAACCCGTGGGTGACGTCACGGATACAATGTCCAAACTTATACAGTCTATGGTGTTCCCAACCTTAACAGAGTGGTGTTTTTTCCTGACCCTGAACAAAGTACTGACTTCAACCCAAACTTTTATCTTCCCCTAAACCTAACTGAGTCTTTGTGCCCAACCAGACTTTAAAAAACAGCACTGACACATTGTACAACTGTTATTCAGCACAGACAAATGATGTTGTCCTTGTGCAGATAGGCTGTAGATCAGATATGCAAATACGCAGTATTTTTTACTTCATTACTTGGCACAAAATTAGGTCCATCCACCAACTAAATGCTGGAAGAATTCGCTTCACTCACCATCCAAAAAAGCAATGAAGAGTGGCTGCTAAGTTCATTTTACACCCTGCCTTATCGTAAAGACTTGTCATCTTGTTATCCGCGCCTCGGACAGTATCCCACTTTTTTTCTTCCCAGACTCCGTCCTCCTCACTTTACTCCCTCATTGAATCTATATAACCACTTCTTTCCACCACTGTTTGTCTGTTTCCTACTTAACATCCATCAGTCAACGTCACCCTCTCCCCCTCTTTCCACTGCTATCCTTTAAATCTCCTCCAGGAGAATGAAGACAAACTGTGGAGAGATAATTGAGCACTAACATGAGTCAGAGCGAGATGAATGAAGACAGATGACGAGCCTTTTTTTTTTTTTCCAGGATGTCTTTGCTCCTCACAGGCAAATTCAACAATACAGTGAGTGAGATGCCTTCGGGTTCTCAGCTCATTGATTTGGGTAACAACAGCAAATTGAAGCTGCCTCTTTATTCTACTTAAAAAGCATATAAAAGCCTCTCTTCTTTACTTCTTAGCAGTGTCAGCGTGCTTTCTTCTTTGCCGGATTTCTTTTCATTGTGCAGTTGCTAAGGAATGATTATTCCTGATGGTTATCGCGGAATTGCTCTCACAAAAATGTGAAATTGACCTTTTCAAAATCACAATCTCACGTCACAAGTGAACTGAATATTATCAGACGCAATTGCCTTTAGTACACAAATTAAATTTACACACAATTTTATGTTTGAAGTACATAGTTTTGTTTTTATCTCCACACCATCTCTGAAATCTTTAGAGAAGTAAAAGTTTAATTTCTGTCGGAATGAGCAGCTTTCTGATTTTCTTGCTGATCTGCAGTGCAGCACGGTTGGGCTTACGCATAAGAATACAGACTTGAGGATTTTAAGTGGCTTTTGGACGTGTGTCCGATTTTTAGGGGGTCTAGTGAGCAAAAAAGGTTTTGAGAAACTGACGAGAGCTGCAGTGTGAAGCACTAGTGTGTGTGTTTATCTGCTCTAACATTAGCATGCCAGGCTAACTACTGCACCTTCCTGCCTACAATAGAAACCTAGCATTACCACCTGCCTAATTAGCACAAGAAAACGGCATTATGTTGTAAAATTACATGTTGAGACTGTTACATCTGCTGCTGCTTAAGAGCAGGGAGATGTAACAGTCCTTCCTGAGGACAGAAACCTCAGCTTCAGTATCTTCATATCTGAAGTCTGTGAAAAGTGGCAGATATGAACCGTAATCACAATTTTGGCTTTCCACACTCAAATGAACATGACCGGCTACGATATTTACATTTCACTCATAGATGACTCTGCTTCTCTGCTGTATATCAAATCAAGCGCTTCCTGAACTAACAGTCAGGTGATCGAGATGTTTTGGATTCACTTATGGGGAGCTGTGATGCCGCTGAGCGTGCACCCGGCAACGGCAGCCTCAAAAAACTCAAACCAGGTTTAAGTTTTTCTGTACCCAGTAATATTTCTTTCACTTTAAGTGCATTATTTTTTCATTTTTCCAGTTTAAAAGTAAAAAAAGGGCGAATGTGGATTTCCAAATTCTAAATATTACAAATATGTTTGTCTGTATGGTGGTGAATCTCCTTCCTGTGAAGTCTTTTCCTGGTTGACGGCACCCGAAAAGTCCATTCAATAAAAAGCCGACACACAGGAAGTTACATGCTTTAAACCATGTTTGCATTTTTCCACATCAAAGACAAGAAGAAGCCCAGTAGTATCACACTTCACTAGTTGGCACCTTTTTCAAGGTTTGAAAGGGCTGATTGGAATAATCAGCAGGCTTCCACACAACCCTCCATAACAACTCTGAAATGATGTTCCAAATACAGCAAAGATGCCAATTACCTCTCGCTGCTGGAGAGGTAATTGCAGTGTGTGGAAAGTTTGTGCATCGTTGTAATGTGATGATCTTTTCCGTGAATCCTTGCCAATTTACACAACTTCATCTCACTTCTCTTCCTGCAATTAATCACACATCACCTTAGAGCAACTAAGAGCAGCGGAAAAAAAAAACCATCCGTCTCTTTTCTCATCCACTTATCAGTCGCAATACCTGAACTATGAAGTCTGAGTCATCTACAATGGGAAAACAACAACACCTGCTGTTCTCCAAACAGCAGAATAAGCTTTTTCATTAACTATCCGGAACCAAAACTTTGCTCACAATGTGCATCGAACGGAAGTAATATGAAAACAATAAATGGAGAAAATGGAAAAAGCTTAAAGTGATTGGACAGATCGCATCATTATCTGTATTTCGACTGAATGTTTATACGCTGTATAATTTGCCTTATTAGTTCATCAGTGTTTGAGGATGACTGCATGCTATTGGTACAGCTGAAGCTGACGCTCTGATGTATAACCTTGTTTGTAGTGTTTACAGTATGTGTATGCTAAGTTAGGTGTGTGGTCCCCTGTGCGTCCGTCATTGCTTCCTGGACAAATGAAGGATACCCAGTCCGACCCTCCAATCCGCAGGATCCAATATGAGGAACTACAGTGTTCATTAGTATGTTTTCATTAGTGTATGACCATCTGAAAATAAGGACTGTTGTGTTTTCTGTCTCAAAATGAGCCCTTTAGATCTACAGTGACAGCGGGTCCTCTTCCACGGAGTCCACCATGATGAACCGCCATTTTTCTACAGTAGCTCAGAACAGACAAACCAAACACTGACCTAGATGTGGCCTTTTGCTTTTAATGTGAATTTCACAACTAGATTTTTTTCTTGCATGCTTGGAAGGAGAGAGGGAGGCGTGGGAGATTATTCATTTATTGTGCAACTTCATCACTAGGTGCCACTAAACCCTACACACTGGACCTTTAAGTTTCAACAGCCTGACAGTCGTGGCGGCTTGGTTTTGTCTTGAGCTTGCCAACGTACCTCTCTGTATTAGAACTGTGAATTATATTGTGAATGCTGGCAATTGTATTTACTTAGCAAGGTTTAGAGGCAATGTTTCTCTGTTTTGGAGTCTGAGAGTGTATTTAAGAACAAAAGACAGAAGAGACGGTGTTAAAGGTGTCAAACAGATGCCAGAATGTTATCAATGTATAACAATAATGTTAGTGACTGCTAGTAACTGACAGGTCTACGAAACAGGACTCTGGATCTTTATTGTGCGTTCTACAAATCTTCTATTACATTTGAAAGAATCCCAAAGGAATTCAAGTGACCTCCCACAAGACTCAACATTAAACAGTTTTATGACCGACTGTCCTCAAAACTTCAGCTATCCTACAGAGAATTTAAAAAATCCCCAAGGATACACTCGAGAGGTCCACGAGTGAGCAAGGTGAAATTCTTAGAGTTTTTTTCACTATTGGAAATACAATGAGACAAATCTGAACAAATAATGTGTCGAGATAAACAGCTCTTTTTATCTCTTTTTTCTCCCTCCATTTACTTCCATCCAAGTTCAGCGCAAGCCAGTGCTGAAGTGCCAAAAACTGCAGTTCCTCAAACGTCCACTTGAGGCTGGCTCCAGAAGTGAGTCAGTCTCCATAAGTCCCCATGTTAAAAACTTCACAGCAGAAATAAACATGTTTACAGCCTGGTACAAAAAACAGTTTTGGTCTCTATAGCTAATTTCCCCGCTCATGACAACTGTACTGAGGGTGAATTTATTCACAACTCACCTGTTCACATTGTATTAAGACTTAAAGTTATGAAGAATTAAGAGTGTGGATGCTTTGATTGACAGGTGGGTGCCATTAGAGATGGCTTGTTTGAGCAACGTAGGCGTCATTTGGCCCGCCTCAGCTCCACTGATGATGAATTTCCGGCACTTCCGCATTGGGTTTACTTCACAGCCACTAAAGATGGAAGCTAAGACAGGACAATAAGCACGCAGAGCAAAGCAGATTCACTGAAACACAAATCCCAGTCTCACGTCACACCTTCTTAACTGATTTTTTTTCCTCCCTCTGTCATCAAACACGCTACATTAAACATACATGAGAACAGCCTCTGGATTACCTGGAAACTGCTGCTGCCAAGACCAACTCAAAGAAGAACAAATCTTTTTGGGACCTTTTGGGAACTGCACACGTTTACTTTCTTGCAGAGCGTTAGACAAGAAGATCTATTTCACTCTGATATCTCTCATATAACCAGAAGATAGTTAGTTAGTTAGTTAGTTAGTTACCGCAAAGACTGGAAACGGGGGGAAATAACTGGCCTGGCTCCATTCTAAAGCTTGCTATCATTTTTCATTTTCATTTTCTGAATGCATTTTCCTTTGAAGTCGCTGCTTTACAGTTTGCCATCTCATGCAGAAGCAATAAGCAGCTGTTAAAGTTAAAATACAATTTGACAGCATGTGACTCGCCGCATGTTGTCTTTCTTCTGCGTCTGTATAACATACTGTATGTACCGTGAGTCTTTATTCTATCAACCTGGGATCTCTTCTGCAGACTCTCCGTCGTCAACTCACGCTGACACATTTACATACAAGGCATAGCTGTGTGTTTTCAAACCTGTTGTTATGTGTACGTACGCCCAGAAGAGATGGAGACGGAGATGTAAAGACAAATCACCACCGGCTTCCGAGATCCAACAATTCAGACCTTTTTTTGAAGATATAAAAAGCAGGGAGAAAACTCTAATGAGACAGGAAAAATAAGGAAAAAAAAAAAAGATTGTGCAGCAGAAAAAGATAAAGACTGAAGGAACTGACAGGTGACATATAAAAGATGAATGAAAAGAATATATGGGATTCCCGAGGAAATGATGGTAATGATTAATGAGACAAGAGGAGAAAAATATGACAGGAAACAAAATGATAATCTTTTACAATCCTTGTGCCATCTGTGTGATATTCTGAGTGGAGTGGATTTTTTATTTAATTTTTAGAAATCAGATGAGCAGGAGACAGACGGACGGACGGACGGACACAGGAAATGACAGAGAAAGATGTAGCAGCAATGAGACTGAAAAACCAAGGCCGTGTTTAATCAAATATTTACAGGTATACATTTTATCCGTATGGAAAGTACTGAAAACAGATGAGAGCTTACTCTGTGAATATGATTTATCCATTTTACATCAAGAAACCTATTTTAACCTGTTTTATATGTCCTCCTACACATTAACGCCCTTAAATACTTCTGGACATGGCTTGGTGACATCACTGCTTCACATCCCACCAGGAGTGTTTCGTCCAGCAGAATTTGATAACTTTTAAGATTTGGTCACTTTTCCTCAGTTTATATAGTTAAATTCTTTCATTTAGTCTGTTTACGATCAGGAGAAACTGATTATTCGTGCTGTTTCTGTGTCTGACTTCCAGCTAGCTCTCTAATCTGCCCTGTGCTGTTTGACATGGCTCGTCGTGGCAGTTTGTGCTGTCAAAATACGGCCAAAAATTATATTTGATTATGTTTGAACTATTTAAATGTCTACTTTTGTGCATTATGCTCATAAGAAGGTAGACCAATACTTCAAGAGACATAACTGCGCTCTCTACCAACCAAAAGACATGACCTGGTGAGCGTATTGTCTCATTTCCAGTTGCAGGTGCTTCTGTGTTGCGGCTGGTACTATTTTTTTTGCTTATATATATAAAGAACATCAACCGTTATATGGGTATCTTCATTTTTCACTCACCAGTTGGTCCATTTTTTCAACATTGTTGGAAATATCTGCTGCCTGGTGGCTCGATAAGAAGATTGATACCCCTCTCAGCTACAGCCAGCCACTTAGCTTAGCACAAAGGCTGGAATCAGATGGAAACAGTTAGCCTAGCTCTTACAGCTCTTGGTACTTCTAACATATCAGACTATTCCCTTAACGTGATGGTTCTAGACCACTGGATCACTGCCCATCTTCAGTTTGTGGAGCAATAGGTCTGATGCTGTGCCCGGTGGTGTGTATTTCTGCAACTGACCAATCAGAGGATGAGGATGTTGTCTTCCTAACCGATATTGCAGCTTCCATATTGACCGAAAACAACGTAGGCAGGCCAGACACACCACTCGCTACTGCCAAGCAGTAATCAGATAACAAGAATACAATGCGAGGAGTGAAATGAATAAATAATAACACGAATAAAACAGTTTTTTCACCTGTATTTGTTTTAATATGTATAACGTGCTGCCTTGTTTTTTATCTATTGTGTAAGTGTACATTTGTGAATAACAAGCCTCAGCTGGAGCCGAGAGAACAAACACAGGCTCCATCTCACTTCATATCTGGCGGCATTGATTCAAAGAAAAGCTGCATATGTGACCCTCGAGCAGAGGCAGTCACGATGCCTCCACTGTGAGCCAGTAGATGCTGGTTGGAGGTTTGTATAGAGCAGCTTTTACAAAAACTGAACTCTTTAATTGAGGTCAGAAGTGAATATTTTTCAGTCAGCAGTCATGCTGTTGTTGAGGAATGAGTTGAGTGACTGCAGCATGGTGTATTCCAAAAGCACTGTACAGAAACGCACAAAAGCAATCTGAAAAACTAAGATGCAGGTGAGTGGAAACAGGAAAGAACTCGCTGAAAGAAAGTTTAAAAAGCAGCGTGTGTGCACGAGCTGGAATAGGCATTTTCAATTATTTTCTGAAGTATGCAGTCTGGAGTAGACAGAGAAACTAAAGGAGAGAATAGAGACAATCCATCAAACCGACAGTCTGCACAGTCAGAGTGAAAAGAAAAAAAAAATCAAGGGAAAGGGAACTACCTCATACGAGCACGAACACCTTGCTGCACGCAGATCTTAATATGCTAAATCTGTCACACGGAGAACAAAGAAAACTCCTCTGTGACATACAGGGAGACACCACGCGAGGAAATGTCTCCTTTTACACTTTTCAGCATTCATAATTAAACCATCTTTCCTACAAACACCAGCAGACATGCACGTTCGCAAATTACTTCTATTATCGCGCATCCATCTTAGGTACCAAAAGCCCGTCGTTGTGTTCTTTCGGTACTACACTTTGCTAAAGACCACATCAATCAAACGGTGTGGGCGACACCGCGGCGTCTCTTCCCTTTTTGATTGTTGCCATCGCTGCTGGCACTGCAAACAACCCGGTTCTTCCTCCATGTATGGGGAAGAAAACCTGGAAAGAAAAAAAAAAAAACACCACATCCCTCTCTGTACGCCTGATAAGACCCAGCAGAGTCCCTGTTGTGTTACAGTGTGCCAATCAAAGCAGGTATATAAAAATAAAACACCGTCAAGAAGTGAGAAGAGTCAAGATTTCACCAGCTTCTCTGCAGTTTTTCTCCTGTGTTTTGTTCAAACAGTCGAGTCTTTGCAGAACATTTACATTTCTTTGTCAGACGCTGCTTCATGGGAGTTCAGCAGTGGTCAACCACCAAGATTGACTGCTCTGCATCAATATCAAACTTTCTCTTATTTTGAACCCTTTTCCTGTTTCCTCTTCTAAATAAAAACACGTTTCTACGACGGCGTTTCGGAGTAAAGGTCGGCCAACTCATCGCTTTGTGTGTGATCGGCAGAACTTGGCTCCGCTTGCTGCGAAGCCTCCGCCGGTCATGTGCTACAATGCTGTATCGACAAGTTTAAACACACACACACACACACACACATTCTCAACTCAGGGAATATCTATACCTGGCGTTTTACACCAAAAAAGGTGCATCTACTTGCCAAAGGAAGAGGCCCAATCCGTCCTGAGAGTGATCATCAGTTAGGCGCCAACCGCTGGCAACTAGTCCAAAAGTTCTGGAAACGACCCAAAATATTTGTATTTTATAGCTCATCTGATTATTCTCCAACAACATCTCCTCCATGGACCCACCAGCAAACAGCCTGAAGCCCCGGCTGACTGTTCCCAGGAGCTAAGTCTTGAACTGAGTATTTTTGGTTTTGCTTCCTGGGATTCCAGTTTATGGTTAAAATGAGGACGCTATTCACTGTCCTTCAAGTTCAACCGTGGGTTTTGTATAATTTGGTAGTTCTTTGTGATACACTGTGGTTTCACAGGGTGTTGAATGTTTTTAGAATCTAAAGTATGTTGTGATTTGTGGTTTGGGGATATAGGAATAAAAAAAATAATAATAATACCAGCTGCCTATATGCTATCTGCTTTTTCTTGCTCCAAACTATGATCGGCCTTTGAAAATCAGTCAACTTTATTCTGGAGTATACTTCTTAAGTATAACTTTATGTTCTAGAGAGACATATTTGCTTGGCACCATAAATTAAAGTGTTTATGCTGCAAACTGAGGATGAAGGCTTGTTGGCAGGGGCGTCTTTTTGAGGCTCTAAAGAGGTGCCAGTATTTAATTTTACTTATTTCACTCTGTTTTAAATTAAAACTACAGAACCCAAAAGGTTACTGGTGGTTTTTATTTTTCTCATCTACTTCCTGTCGTGTGTGTTTTCTTTGTTTTTATCATTTTGAGCAAACCTGTTTAGAATAATAGAAAAAATAAATGATGTGGTGTTCAGTTATGTTTGAGTAAATTAGGTCGCCTGTTTGTGTTTTCTGTGTTCGCAGGAAGGGATTAGTCACACCAAGTTTCGTTCTATTGATTTCTACTTGCTCGGCGCGACCACCTTGTCCTGTCCTCCCCCACATCGTGAGAACCTCAGTTATGTTTTCAAGCATCGAGATGAGCTGAAAATAAATCTCCTTTGATTTTCACTTCTACTCGGACTCCTTCAAATTCTTTGGCTGTTGTGTTATCGTCTCAGTTTCCCCTTCTTTTTTTAACCAAAGGGGACAAAACACTCCCCACAAAACAGTTTAGATAAATTCATGCAGCAGGGATACAATAGCTCTGCTTTTGGTTCATTGGTTTTTATCTAAATTCCTGTGAGCCTACTTTGATCTCATGTAAAACCCGTGTTTTAATGTCTGTGTTCAGCATCTGTGAAGTGAAAACATCAGCTTCTGACACAGTCAGAGAGAAGTGAGAGTGTGCATTCTGGTCATAGTTGGGTTATAAAATCCGAGCGCACTACAGCGTCTGTCTGTCCTACGCTGTGTGAGAGTTCACACTGTGCAGTGGAGGAGATTAACATCTGGTTTAAAGTTTTAGAGTTTAGCCAACTTTGACAGTCTGCACATCACGGTTTGGGTATCTTACGCTGTCCTGACAACAGATGACTTTCAAATTTCAGTGTTGCAGACAAATTTCCAATTTCGGTGTAAATCCTGAAGGTTTTGCTCGACGTTTGTTCAGTCTGGGCTGACTTAAGACTAAAGGTTCAACCACGTTTAATATAATTGAGGTTTTTAGCCTTGGCTCATGAAAATACTGACGCATGAATGGTGTCAATGACCAATAGGAGTGCTCTCTCCAGCAACATCAGCAACAACTGACAGTGGTAAACATGGAGGGGAGTCTGGATAGAACGTGAAGTCTCGGTTATCTTGGACTGTAGAGAACGGGGAGGTACAGGTGGAGTTGTGCAGTGATTGTGCAAATTGTGTTTCTTCTAAATTTCCACCAAGTGCAGGATGAGAAATAATCTCAACAGGAATCTAATTGTAGTCTTGTAAGAGTGATACTGCGAGATCCTCAGTCTTTGCAAAGATTTCTGATGTCCTCTCACGTCTGAAGACAATGATTTTTTAAAGTTTCCTCGTGTACAGTGGGTATTCGTTCATATATTTTCCTGCCAGTTTCCATCCTGATGTTGCTTTTTTTTTTTTGGACCAGGTCTGATTTATTCAGATTCTACCTCGCCTTAGCCCTCTCTTGCACCTTGTTTCCTTGCCTGGATTTTGTCTACCCTTGTACATGAGCATGTGTGCATTGTGTTTTTTTGAACTGTGACACCAGAGCAGCCAACAGACACCCAAAATCCTCGTAAAGCTCTTTGTAAAGTTTGCCGACTGGCGTGGTGTTGCTGCTTTGCTCTGTCTACAATCTCCGAGCGTCTTCGAGGTCTAGTTTGTTGTGGTGCGTTTAAATGCATCTTAATCAGTGCTAGTTTGAACATAGTATTTAAGTCTTTCGACATGATATCAAAGATGACTTTGTAAAGCTCCACACAATGCAAACAGCTGACAGGGTGCTGACCAATCAAGGACCAAAGAGCTGGCTGTAATAAAGACAGATCAATTCTGGTAGACAGGTCACGTAATCTGACATAAGCTGTACAGTAAACAATATCCTCATCAGGTGCAGATGATATGGAATACGAAGTAGACCGATTCCCTAGACGGGAGTTTAATTAGTTCCCCCTGTAGTTTAAAGCTGGCCCAATATCATTGTTTTACATTAGAAATCCATGAGGGACCTGGGCGCATTAGCTGGTGTTAGCTATTACCCTTTAGAGCAACATGCAAATCAGTGGCCTAATTCTGCGGCTATAGTTTGGAAATAGCAGCTCTATTAATCTGTCTGGAAGGACCATCAATCATCAGAGCTGCTGTACGCTCAAAACAGAGCTGCTCAGGTCAGCTCTGCAGCTCCTGTGACATGATGTATTAATTACTCAAGTGTAGCAGCAAACTTGTCTGATAGTTCGCTCAGTGTTTCCCTGAAATTACTTGACATTAAAGACGGTGTGTGTGTGTGTGTGTGTGTGTGTTTCAATAAAGGTGATCATTTTATATTCTTACAGTATGTGGCCTTTTAAAATCATGCAAATATACAGTATTCTCTATTTACTTACTGTATTTCCCCTTTTACTCTAATTTTATCTGCAGTTTTAGTTTCATCATGTGTAATTCTTTTTCCTCAGCTTCCACGTATGTCTCTAATATTTTTCTGATCTTTTGTAATGCTACATTGCTACATTACAATTTCTCAGAGCCCAAGGACAAATTCCAATTAATAAATCACCAATTGTCAATTAATTATTTAAACCAACAGACTCTAGACTGCAGGTACAAGACTACATTTTCTGATCTAAAGGTCCAGTGGGGGCTTCTAAATACACAGAATATGGCCGAATATACGTGACTTTGTTTTCGTTAGTGTATGATGACCTGGAAATAAAAACCATTGTGTTTTTTGTTACTTTTGAATGAGCCTTTTGTATCTACAGCAGCTGTGACGCTTCTTCCTTGGAGTCCATCATGTTGGACCACAAACTCGGAAGTGGTGAGGGGTATTCAGTTGGCTGCAGTCTGCAACCTCGCCACTAGATGCCGTTAGATCCAAACACATTGGGCCTTTAAGTACAAGGTGGACAAGGTGAGTTTGACTTTTCAAGACTGCCTGAAGGCTCACGGTTTGATGCTGCAGTTTTGAGATAAACTTCACAGAAAGTCATTTGAAAGATGAAACCTCACAAAGGTAAAACAAAAGAAAAAAGAACTAAAACCTGCTTTTGTTCTCATAAAATCATTTGAAGGAAATGACGGAGTTGGATGTATCCGCATACTTCCTCGCATGCACATCCATCACGACACCAGCCGTCATTATGCCTGACCGTAAGACATTTATTTTATATTTCAAATTCTATTAATGTGCCGTAAATCTATCGTGGTGGCAGTTATGTGAATTTGAGGATGTTAGGAAAGAATATTTTTGACTAATGTGTCTGCAGTGAAGTCCAAAATAATACTTTAGTGGTTTGAACAAAAAATAAAATAGTTCTGATCCATCAGGCTTGACATCAATCGCATGTATCTGAACTCTAATGTCCTCTAGCGATGCAGGGACACATTGGTTTCAGCGGTCCTGGGAGGGCAAACATGCCGGAGGGGACAGTGCCATCAATCAGCACATAATCTGAGAAGGCACACTGTCAATGACAAAAGAGAAATAAACAAGGCAGCCGGGATAATACTGCGATACTGGAACAGGAGCAGGGCGGTGTGCGATGAATCCGTTCGGCTCGTTTTTCAGCACTTACACAACAAATCAAACATTAGTGGACGCTGTCAGTGTAAAAGGCAGTTAGTGACCAAGTAATTGTGACCTGAAAGACACGTGAGTGACAGAAATAGAGAGCCGGGGAGGTCGTGAGGACAAAGAAAATGGAAAAATGAAGCTAAACTAACCTGAGGGGACATGCAACCTTCAGCAACTCTATTTTAAAAAAGACAGCAGCAGCTGCTGTAAAGTTATTACTGTAGAGCTGAGGATGTGCCCGCCATTCAGCGATGGGTCTTTAGATGTCGATGCACATGCAGTACGCTTTACATGATGCAACAGTTTCTCCAAACTACCTACACACGTTACATACAGCATCAGCAAAATGTTCACCGCCACCATCCTTCATCTGTTTTTTCCCGACTGAACACACAACTCTTCTACTACACTGCACAAAATCACACGCATACAAGGATTGCAGGGAAATCACTTTTCTAGCTGTGCACTGCTGAAGAAGAGAAAACTACCGAGTCGTTCCCGGTCTTCCTTCACGTCGTCTTCTCTGTCGTCAATCTCCGTTGGCATCAGAAACTCGTAGGAGAAAACACAAGCGGCCCCAAGCTGACGAACACAGTTTCTGTGTTCCCCAGGGGCCCCTCAGTCGCTGTCGCCACGACTTTTTAATGCACAACCATAAAAATCAACGTTTATATTGAAGCTGATACTCGTCAGCACCTGGCTAGCTGTTAGCTATTAGAAACAAGCATACACATCTCCAGATAATGGGGTATGGGCGCTGAAAAGAATGTAATAAAGGTATTTTAAAGGTAACACTTTATCTAGACCACCTGCCGGTATTTGTAACATTATCAAAGTTTTATTGGTTGTGATTGAACAATCGTTTTCTGATATTTCCCCACTGTAGTTCAGGTTTGTTTATGGCACATAACCATCTTGGTTTTTGTCACATATATCCGATAGATAATCTCTTAAGAAGAAACAGTAGAAATGTTATAAATACCCTGCAAACTATCTGTAGTAGGACTACCCAAGAGTTACCTCGTGTGACACTGCCGTTAGCTCAGAGGTAATTTAGGGGAATAACACCTTGGATGAAGTTAGAATTTACACCCTGAATAGGCTTAAGCATCTGCGAGAGAAAGAAGGGAAGACATTTAAGTTAAGGTTAATTAAACTGTAATCAGACTTTTGCTGAAAATGAGAACTTCAGTGCTCAGAGGACGAGAGATGACAGGCGTACGATTAAAGCAGCACTGTCACTCAGTTCCACGACTTTTGTGAGATGTGTTTGTGTGACTCTAACATTGGAATGACCAAAAATAAATAAATGTTACTTGAGTGAATTTGTCTTATCTTCATATTTAAAAGCAACAAGGGAGCCACAGATTTATGCACAAAGGTTCTCATATCTTGGAAGCTGCCCAGTACAACCAGCTTCAAACTGTTGGCCGCCTGAGCAGCTCTGCTGAGGTGGGGATTAAATGTCTTGCATGAATGCACACTGATATTGCAAGAAAAGAAAGAAAAAAAAGTGCAGGAAGTGACCAATTTCCCCACTCAGCTTTTCCCCGACTGGACATAATTGGAACAAGCGACTTTCCGGTCTTAAGATCACATGTCCGAACTTCAGATCACGGCTCTTCGTTATCAATCTGCAATCTATCCTCTCAAACAGGTGTTTGGACCAGCTCGGATTCAGGAGAGCAGGTGGATGAAGGCGGTGTCCGTCTGAATCTTTCCACTGTGTCGTATTTTTTGCATCTTTCTCTCAAACTGTGCTGGCATGAAGTGGATGTGGACTTTGAGGTGTACTGAGGCGTGGAATAAGTATATATATAAAAAAGACCAGTTATCTTAAAGCTCCACATCCAGAGGACCTGGTGGCCGCGCACTTCAGGTGAACGTATTTAAAATGTACAATTACTGTGGATTAAATGTTGGACTACATTTTTCCATTTCTTAAAGTGTTTCTGTGCCTCACTGTGAAATAAAAATCTAACACCTGCACAAAACTTCTAGGACTTCACAACTCTACAGTGTGTTTGTACGCATCAATCAATGCAAATTGCGCCCCCAAAAGAATACTGCGTACCTGCATAACCTCCCTCAATCATCAGGTCCAGGCACACTGAGCTTAAGACTAATCTAATATAAGCTGACTTTGTCATTAAACAATAATCAAATACCTTTTTTTCAGCCAGTGCCTCCAAATGATTTAAGTCTCTGGAAATTGGAAGAGATACATCGTTGGCAGAGTCTCCTATCTCACATTTGCAAGTCTGGTTGGCAGCTCTGAATGTGCAGTGATAGCAGTCATCCTGAAAGTGATCCCGCTGTGCAAAGTCTTTGAGGTTATGGACCTTAGAAAAGGAATTTATTTATGCGACAGTGATTGTGAAATCGACATTGCCAAGTGTTGGAAAACTGCAAGCTCCCCACAAAGATCAACGTGATGTGGAGTTTTCTTAGCAGACAGCTGCGTCCCCCTGCCAACTTATTATGTTTGTATTGGCTGTGCATTGTTTAAAGATTTCCCTGGGCATTTTATTCTACATTCTTAGAGAGATATGAGGCTTAGCGAAAGTTCGGTTAGGGAGAATACGTTATCATCTCTCTTCGACTTCTTCATTCATCACTCAATTTAAGCCGTGCCTCTTAGCTTCTATCTCTCCGTTCAGAGTCTAATGTCACAGTCAGTCTGGAATTTTAAACAAAAAAAACTTCATTTGTTTGTGGGATGAGAAGCAGACAGGACAGGAAATAATGTGAGTATGGAGGCACACAAAATCTGCTTTCCTACCTGTGGAGAGGACCGAGCCTGGCTGGAACCTGACGTAGATTTTATCAAACACTTGACACTGACATTTTTTGTAAGGCGAAAGTCAGAGTATTTACCCAACTACATATGTGTCTAGAGAGTAACCGTGGATTTGTACGTGTAGTTTTCACTTGAAAATATTCTTGCCTCTGAGTTTAAAGCACAAATTCAAACTAAACTTGTTTTCAAGAGAAACAAATTGCTTGAAAAACTAGTTTAAATTCCAACAATTTCAACTTCCGGTCCTTTGCGGTATTTCATACCCCTGCTCTCTCCTACCTACCTCCTCACTGCAAAACAGCAGACATACAAAGTTAGCAACTAGCTGGTGAACACTGTGGAGCATTTAGCAGCTAAAGAGTCACATATTTCCCTCAGGAGTTGGTGGACACAGCCAGAAACACAATTTCAAATTAATGCTAATGCTGCTCTGCCTCTGTTGAATGTGTAAATGGGCGGCTGTTGCTAACATGGGAACTTTACATGCTGATAGCAAGTCATTGCTGTGCTCACAGCTTGATCTGATGAGCTAAACAAGTCAATTAATATTGATTTAATTCTATATATTGTGTGTTGTTTTTGCACATACAGTACTGCCAGTCATGCACGAGCCCTCCGACTGAATTCTGCTGCTCGTCTTCCAAGAAAAGGCAACAATCGATGCCTCCTGAGAGGCTGGTCCCACTCTGTCTGAAACTGGCTGCACATTAATGAGTCTCATTATTTTGCAGGTCAAAGACAGTTAGACTGAACTCTGAACCAGACTTTATATCCCAAATAAAGTCAGCGCTGAACCAGTTTAAAGAAAGCCAAACTGAGCTACACTTACTGTCAGTTTATACTCGACATTTATGCACATACAGAACGTCAAAAAAACTGAGCTGGACATGAAAAATGCATTTCTATGCGATATAAAATAATATTTGAATATCCGAATACTACAAATTATTTTTTTCTAAGACATGTTGAGATATAAATGTGATTTTCTGTGTAATTCCAGCATAAGTTAGCATTGATTATACGCTGCTCACACAGCAGTGATGCACTGTGGGAGCTCTGTCAGGTGTCACTGCTATCTTACCACAGCGCAGCAGGGTGTGTGTGCGTGTGTTTATGTGTGTGTGAAGCACATGGTGTTTTTCCTCACAGACTGTCTGTCGTCAATAACAGCTGAGACAACAGCAATTACATTTCTTTATGATTTAATCAAATAAAAGGCAGAATTCAGAATTTTTAACAAAAATCTCTGTTTTGTCATTTCATTTATTTCTGAATATTTTTATACCAGATACGCAGATCTCTGCTCTGTTTCCTGTTTTCCACGTTTGTTCTAATCAAAGAAAGGATGGACAGGAGATTACAGTATGTAGAGCATTTATATGAGAGGTTATAGCATTAGCATACAGCTGGTAGTGTATTCATATTCGATTGTATTAGCTTGGCTTAAATTCGCACATACTTTGCATCTGCAGGATTAAAAACTAAACCCATCAGGGGCAGATCAGGACCGAATCGTCCCTGGTTGACACTGGTTGCACCTCTGCTGACGTGATTCAGACGTGCTGCTGACTTCACACCACAATGGGCAGGTCCAGTGTGGAGAGGGTGAGGCCACTGGATGCCACTAAATGCTACACACTGGTCCTTTAACTCCTGAGGTTGTGCACAATTATGGCTTCATAGGATCCCAGGGAATGTTGATCCATTTGAATGTGGTGGACGTGCATCTATGCGACTTTGTCCTGATTTAAAATTAAGTATTTTATCTTTTAATCTGACTCTATAATTAAATTAATAAATAAAGGAGCTTCTCCTGGCACAGAGAAAAGATTGTCCACGTCAGTGTCATTATTTAACTGCAGAATAATAAAAGTCGCCTTTAAAACAGGAAAGAGCATTTTTAATGGGCTAACCCTTCAGGAATAAATCTTAGAAAAGAGTTGAACTGATCCCAAAACATGCTGTCCTTTGCACAACCACAAACCACACACGTGTGTTGTTTCTTTAAATTAATTGCGTCTATTGATTAAACACACACTGCTGACATGCGCTCATCTCTCCGAGACATTTATATCATGTGGCAGGAGCCGTATGCTGCGGTACAATGTGCAGAAATTGATAAAAACATAAACTCACATCGATTTTTGCTTCCCTACTTAGAAAGATGGACTAACGGACACGTCATGGCTTCAGTAAATATCACACGCACAACTTCTGCAACGCTGGCTAACAGCAAATATTGCAAAAACACTGTTGCTTGGATGTTGACTAAAATGATCTGCCACTTCTTATTCAAAATGCAGACACGGATGTGGAGTCCCTGTTAGGCAGAGCTGCTTTATGTGGAGCTCAGATCGAGTGACTTCTTTTATTTCCCATGAAATAAATGACTCCTTTTAGTGTCTGTGCTGCTCTGTGTGTGTGTGTGTGTGTGTGTGTGTGTGTGTGTGTGTGTGTGTGTCTTTATGCATTAAAATATGTCACAGCATCACAGACGACTGAAAGATGAGAAGTCAAATTATCTGTTGCGGTGTTGAGGCTGATAAAAAAAGGCAACAGATCTCTCAAGACTGACACCAGAACTCTGAAAAATATATTCCACCATGTCACAGACGATTTCAGAAGAACAATAAAGCTCAAACTATTTTACCCATTAAAGATATTTCCCTTGCCTCCATGTTTCCAAACATATTTCCATGAAATGATCTGAAACAGATTTCTGGGAACTAATTTCCTGTGAAAATTCACAAATATTTGGGACCTTTGTTACCACGCTGACCCCTCATCAACCCGAACTGCTGCCATCCAGTCAGCATGACATCGTGTTTGTGTTTGCAGATTCCTTGCTGAGTTATTTAGTGCTGCTTTGCTCCCTGGGACGGATCCACCCCGCACAGAACAACAGAAGAACAGCAGCGGTTAGTGGGAACACTTTTCATAAAAATGGGAAGAAATGTGTCGATTTATGAGCTGTCCTTTCTCTAAGTTCACTTACAACAGCGCGTACAGCTGTGTCCGTCTCGTCCACGATTATCGCCGTGTTTGTGGCCGTTTCGCCGGCATTATTTGTGCGGAAAATTACAAAATAATTGTTTCTCCAGCTGGCGGTCGCGGCCATCAGTGATCACAGCGAGGGACGCGTTTGAACGCAACTCAGATGTGACGCAGTTCAGGGGTCTGGAACCAGGCTCGACGAACTAGATGAAACGGGAACGAGTGATCCTTGCTAATGACGCTAATTACTTTCAAATACACTCTGTGTAATGACACCTCTTCATCCTGTTCAGGGTCACAGGGAGCTGCAGTTTACAGTACCCCAGAGGCAAAGAGAAGTCTGAATAAATAATGATATCAAAAAAAAAGAAACACATTACTTGCTGTCGTGTCATGGCAATATTTCAAACACTGCTTGGTTTATTAAGAACTATTGTTGTAAATGTGGTAGGAGCTCAGCGCGCCAACCAGAATGACGTTAAAGGCATTTTATCCATCTGGGAGGGAGACACATTAACCTTAAACTGATATTTAAATGTCACCACATCGTATGTGTGTGTATGTACCACGAGCATATAGAGAATGTAACTCAATAGAGGCCTACCCTTTCCAGCTGCATATTATATCAGATTATGCAGTCAGAGATGACTGATTGCTGGGGCCAATGTTTTCATCAATTAGGTCCAATTACCAAACAGCTCCAGTAGCAGCCGACCTCAACCTTCTCAATTATTCAGCGATGTTGTGTGTCTCGCAGCCGAAGACGGGATTTTTCAACTGTTAAACAAGCTTGTTTACTCCGAGTGTGTGCGTGTGTGTGTGTGTGTGTGTGTGTGAGTCAAAGCGGAGAGATAGATTGGGAGTACGTGCACGCATCCAGGTTCCATATGATGTTTTCATGTGTATGCTGGTGCAGGCCTGCTCCTCGCACAAAACATCACCTGAATTCAAGTCAGTTTTTTTTTAATGCCCCAGAGATTTTTAGGAGGTGCTCTGTTTTGTTTCAACTCCTCCAGATGCTGCTCCTCTTATTTATTTATTAATTTTTTTTTATTTACTTATTTACTCAAACATTCCATTGTGGTGAAACTTGATCATCTTTATTTATTATGCATTTATTTATTTATTTGGTATTTTTAGGGCTGCAGCTACTTTTATTGTCATTATCATTTAATTATTTCATAAGATGACAGGCGACATCTTAAAATCAAAAGTAAAAAAAAACAAAAAAAAAAAACAAAAGTATTCTGTTTACAATCACAGAGGAAACCAGGAACTCAGAAAACCAGCAAATATTCACAGTGGAAATGCAGGAAACTTTGTTTTATTCTAAAATGACTCAAGATGATTAATTTTCGGCTCATAAGTTAATTGATTAATCAACTAATCGCTGCAGTTTGAAGTATTTTAGTGTTGTTTTTTAAGCTTAATTGCCTCATATTTTTATTATTTGTTCTGTTGCCTCTCATGAAGTCTTGTTTTAAAAATTGTTTATTTATTTTGAGTATAATGAGCACCAGAATGTGCCATTCCCTTAATTATGGGTCCAATAATGTCACTGCCTTGATTGTTTTTTCCTGTGTTGGCAGAAAGCCAAAAGTCTATTTGGCAGTGTAGTAGCTTGTGTGAGTTCTGGTCGAGTAGTCCGGACTCCTCCAGTGAGAAAAACCAACTGGACCTCCAGATGGCCGCTGAGAACCCTGGGATCAGACCGGGTTAAATATCCAGAAGCTGAACTCCACCCAGGCTGTGGGACTGTGTGTGTGTTTATCTCAGTCTGTCCAAAACAACAAAGAAAAGTGAGTGTGTTCACATCCATCTTAATAACTAGGAGGGGGAAAAGACACTCTGCACTGACAGAGTTTGAATCCTGGCCCCGGTTCTGTCTGTCTGCGTCGAGGTGCCATGTTTGCATGGGTTTTCGTCTGCAGTCCAAATAGCGGGTAGCACAGGTGGCGTGTGTGTTCTGCAAAGGTGGTCACATCAGGTTCTGCTTCTTAATCAAACTCAACAAAAGCAAAACTAAAACCAGCGTGCACAGAATGTTACAGTATGTTAGTGCTCCGTGTTTTGAGTTCTGTCAGGCTGATATACGGCACAAAACAAAACAAAGAATAAAAAATATTCGGTTAATTTAACACCAGGCTGAAAAGCAACGCTTCGCTGCCCTCTCGGTTTAAAGTTTGATGCCCTGTATGGCTTTATTCAGACCAAATCAGGCATTGTGGTGAACTGCTGCAGAGTTGTGTTGCGGTGTGTGTGGGGTGTTCAGGGTGTGCTGAGCATAACCGCCATGAAACAATCAGAAAATAACTTTTTATTTCTCTGATTTACCAGTTTTTGATATCAACACTCCCTCACTCTCATTCACCGTCTATGTCGCTCAACCACCGCTAAGGGAACTTGGGCGTAAACTGTGAGTCAGACACAGATTTAGAGGCCGGGTGCATGAAATAAACAAAGTCAGAGCACAACAGGTAGAGTATCAGAGTTCAGTCCATGAATCCACCTGCATGGCCTCAGTTTCAGTGGCATTTCAGGCTGATTGGAGGTTTGACCGGTCTAATCGTCAGACTGGCCACCAAGGCTTGACGTCCGAGTGTGTTTCTCCATAAATTAAATGTGGCTGAACTTCTCTGCTGCAGGTCACTGCATTTGTTTTCGGCAAATCCCGTGACCGCACGCCACCACAGCCAAATGCACCATCCTCACACAAATGAATAGAAAAACCTGTATATGCTTGTCACAGGACCAGATTTGGTCTGAAACAGACCTAACGTTACACCCAACACTGATGTATCAGTGTCCTGGAGGTCAGCGGAGTTCCTTTCAAAACAGTGTCTTTATCCGTCCATCCACAAGAGAGCACAGATTCAGCTTCTTGGTCACAGAAGGAGAAGAACAGAAGATCTCTTTCAAATATGTTTTTTAAACCCTCAAATATTTATATAGGCATCAGCCTCAGAAACCCAGAAACAGTCTGGCTATAAGTGCACTCATAGTAGCCAACTTGTCAGTATGACAAGAAAACACACTCAGACTTGAGGCAGCAGCAATTTTTTTTTTCTTTGGAAAAGCCTGTCGAAGCATCTCCCATCAATCTGGTGTATCATCAGCCCATGCTTTTAGCTTACACTGTGCTCCGTGCAAACACATGATGCAGACTGTGGACCAAACAGATTGGCCATCATACACCGGTGATCAGAGGTGACTCCATGTTGTACCGAAACACCTGGAACCTGCTTCAACCTGCTTTATCCAAACATCTTATCTCATTAGAGAATGTCATTTAGGATTCTGCCATTACAGGACAGGGTTTAAGTGCAGTTGGGATTGAAATCTTATCTTCTCCAAGGGTAAGATGTCAGATCTCGCCAAAATCTTTAAAGTTTAGAAAATCCTAAATTACTTCTCTAAAAATAGGACACTATCAAGTGCAACATCCGCATCCTAACCGTCAGAAACACAGCCGTGCCGAGCTCGAGTTAGACGCCTGCAGCAGGCGTAAACGACAGCCGCTAATCAGAAGAACTCCGTGACGCGTAGATGAGCGCTGATGACTGTGGTTTATTACTGTTGTGGCGTTCTCGTCTCTGCGCTTGTCTTTTATTATATGTCGATGTGCCAAGCTTTACATCATGGCAGCAGAGGGATGCAAACAAACACTATTAACCATGATGCAATAAAAAGCCCAGTACAAAACAGGCTGATACGTCTATCAAAGTATACACAGCAGCAACACATAAGTTATGAGTCAGAATAAACATCAGATAAAAAAAATAGATGTGTACCTGAAACTACATCTGCTGTGATTAGTCATTATATAACTCACAAACTATGAAACCTGATTTTTGAACTTGCACTGCAGTTACATTGCTGATCTTATGTACTTATTTTGACCCAAACCAAGTACAATGCAGACTCCAAATAAGACTTCTCTGGTTCTGAACTCATCTCACATGGACTGGTGGAAAGTGTGCTGTAGTTTAATGAGTCCACATTTCAGTGTTGTGTGTCCTCTGGGCTAAACTGAAAATTTACAAGATCCAAATATTTTTGTTGTTTTTGGATGGTTGTAGTATTTTTGTCTAAACCTACTCAAACTACAAATTAAAAACTTCTAAAATATGAAGTGTTTTATTGTCTAATTGGGTGTAACACATGAATTGTCTGTGCAAAACCGATGCTATAGGAGCACCTGCAGCATCCTAGTTTGAAACAGACCAAGCTAACCAAGATTTATATGAGAGAATACGTGAGGTGGTTGGTAAGCTTTGACAGCAGAGTGTTACAGACGTCAATAAAAGAGAACTAACTTTGTGACACATGAAAGAATGATGTGACGAATACTAAATGCAACACACTGTGATGGACAGGATGAAACTCAAGTATTAAATATTCAGATGTTGAGAAATAATTCTCTAACATCTCTCAGTTTCCACTTTGGAGAATCATGTTTTTTTTAACAGTCTCAATATACACTCTGTTTCTATCAACCAAAACAAATATATCAATAGACAGATCTAACATAATTTCAATGGTGGACTGTCCTCCTCTATGTGAACATCAATGTCTCTGTTTCTTTCTCTGTCCTGCTGTTTTTTCCCTAAGCTGTTGGCACTTTGTTGCAGAGAGCAGATGTAGCCTTAAGAAGCCAGAATGAGGGGACTGCAGTGTCCCATTAATTTCAGATGCTAAGAGAGCGTGCTCATTCAGCAAACTGGGCCGTGTCAATTTACCAATTGGAGTCAGTACACCAAAAAAGCGATGTCTTAGATATTCAAACAGCCTGAACGGGGCTGAATGATGCAGGCTTTTTGAAAAGAGTGAGAAACAGCCAAAAAATACCAACCGCTGACCCAAAATGAGTTCAACATTACAGCTGAAATACGACCATAAAGGTGTGGTGTAACCTGCAGTGCCACGGTGAAATATTCAGGCAGCCGCACTAATCTGGCGACCCACTCTGAGAGCCGGCATGGACTCGCTGTGGGACAGAGAGGCCCCACTTCCCATCTGCAGCTGCAGCCAGCGGTAACACCAGCAACAAAAAAAAGGTATCACAAATGTTCCTCCATGCTTCACTTGCCAACAGCTCTGCATGGGCAGAATCCATTACCGAAGCCGCTGCATTTAGACACACAGCAGAAAGGCATTATTCATAAACAAAGGCCTACAGGAAAGGAGATTCTCTCACTATCAATAGACGAGACTCTCGTCTTTCTTACACATAAATATATCGATTTTCTTTAGGACACCAGCGGGGAAACTACAGATGAAGTATTGAACTGCATTGACATTGTATTAGATCACACACGAAGCTGGTTTGAAACATGCTGAATCACTGGCTGCTTTAAAATGTGTCTCAGGTGAATCTTTGACTTTGTATTACAAACGTATGCAGAGTCAGTGACAGCTCTAATAGGCAAAGCAACGAAATCAAAGCTTGATATTACTCGCTGCGTGTGCATGTAGATTACCTTTAACACATTTAAAGCTCTGCAAAGAAATAAAACAAGAAGACAGCAACAGCAGATCCTGATGTTCTCTGGTGTTCCTATGTGCGCCGCATATCTGTGTGCGACGACACTTTTCTGTCTTTTTCTCTTTTACTAAACTGAGATTGGTTTGATTGCCTTGTTAATTCATCTTAAAACACACTTCACTCGAACTGCACAGTGACAAAATAAAAACTCAGAAAAACTTTTTTGGTTAGTCTTCCTTCCAACAATCACCAGCTCCGGTTTGGTCGAAATAAATCCTTAATCCACTTTAATCCAGGAAGAGTAGCTGTTGACTTATAACAGCTAATAAGGATCAACATGAACAAGAAACAATAAATCCACAGAATTAGATGTGAAAATATGAATTTGTAGCTATTTCCCCCTCATGCTTCAGCCGGTGTGCTGTGTTGTTGAATTAGTTTGTCACCGAGTAAAAACAACTGGACTCACAGTCTCAGAGAGCCGATATATTCATCCAACACCAAACCTTGATTTGGATTCACTACAAAATGCAATGAGTTCTTCTTTAGCCCATGATGGACCCACCAAGTTTTGTAAAATAAATAAATAAAATAATAATAAGGTGGATAAAACTGAAAAATATCAGCAATCAAGGACTCTGCTATTGCACCTACCTCCGGGTTGATCCTGCGTACAGCAGCTGACCTTTTTCTGGTTATATTTGAGATCTTTCTGACAAGAATTTATTATTGTTATTAGGTGAAAAATAAACAATCTCCCACGATTAATCGACTAGTCAACGAGTAGCATGCCCCAGTTGGAACACAGGTGCATTCTGCTGCTGCGCTTTATTTATCTGGATAAGATGATCGGTGAATAAATAAAGCGGAAATCAGATGGAATGAAATGCAAATGTAGAACAAGAAGAGCTTTAAAGTCGTAAATTGCAACATTTATTTTTCATTAGTGAAACCAGCAAACTTGAATAAATGTAAGTAAAGCTATGCTACTGTAAATTTGGAGCCTTTTTAAAACTACTGTCACACCCCCGCTGACAAGCAGATGGCCAGGAGGGTTGTGTGTCGGCATATTTGTACGGGTGTGTGTCCGTGAGTGTGTGAATGTGTGTATGTCTGCACTTCAGAACTGTGAGCTCAGCAGGTTACTCCCCGTCTGGCGGCCAGCGCCTAAGGGTTTGACAAATAGGATCTGGCCCAATGGTGCTGCTTATTAGCAACATTTGTATGGAACCTCACCTGTGTGTGCGTGTGTGTGTGTGTGTCACGTAACATTTGAATGTGATCTAGGGAGCTCACCTTTGCTAGACTTGCAGTCAGCGTTTCTCAGATGCAGACACACACCTCAGGTTGGCGGACAGTTAATGTTCCCTTAATACCTGCGCCTGCTGCACTCCTCGCAGTGAAAAGTTACTCCTCTCTACGCCGCCGTTTCATGATGACTGGTGAAATGTTGAGTATACCTTCTGGACAGTGCTGAGGACAGGCAGACAGGCAGCTTGAATGTAAATGTGGATAATAGCTTGCCTGGATTACCCTGAACTTGCAAAAAACTGAATATAAACTGAATATAAAAGTAAACTGCATGAACAGTTTATCCAAATAAAAATGCATTTTTTTGCCGACTCCACCTGTCAAAGGACCTTCCCATTGTTCTCCACAGATTCTAGCACAATATAAATAACTACACCGCACATACATACAGTGTATATTCCTATACCACTACCATTACATCACTTTAATGAAACTGTGTATGCGCACGTATGCAGATGAGACAACTCTTTTTCTCAGAAACGAGCTCACAGAATAAACACTGCCATGAGACACATTTAGCAGCAGTAATTTAAAGATGTGTTTACACAGTCATCAGACAGTTCAACTAATCACCGTGTTAAGGCGTAGCATCCTACAATGCATTGTTATGGTTTGGAAGGACTGTGAGATGGAAGCTTTGGGTTTATCTGTTGTATTGATGTTTTTCGTCTTTCCTTCGATATCGGCTATTTTAATCATTTACATTTGAAATAGTTTTAATCCCAAAAGAAGAAGAACAAAACTTCCATTTAGTCAAAGTCCCCACAGAGTTCTTCGGTCCCCACAAGGCAGAATGCTGCTGTAACTATTTTCTTGCCTCCGATACCTTTTTTCAAATTTCAATTTGTTTTCCAGTAAAGAAAAAGGCAAGTGACCCCAGATCATTATTGACCCACACTGGTGTTTGTAATTGGGCCCTCTGCAGTCCACTCAGTCATTAGGTTGAACAGTTCTAAACTGATTAGTCAGTCCACAGTATATTCAGCTGACATTTTGTGATCCAGTTCCAATAGTGCTAACCTTAGAGCAACCTCCTGTTTCTGTTTTTAACTTTTAAGAACAGCTTTGCCAAAGCAACACGCTTGTTAATTCAGCTTGTTAGAGGCATTATTGTGCACTTGACACTGAAACAGGAACCTGCTCTGATTTAAATCTGCACAGATTTTGATGCTAAGCTTCTGATTTCTTTCACCAACGACTGGTGATCCCTTATAATCTTATTTAACTGTTGCTCAAAGGGATCTTTGTCTCTTTCTGTCCTTTCAATTGTCAGTTATTTTGAACCGTTGCAGAGAGTTTTCTTCTTCATGCGCAAAACGTTACTGCTTCTGCAAACCCTTCACACAGAATAACATCTATTCAAAAATACTTCAGTAGCAATGAGAACAACAAAGCAACAGACGGTAACAGATCACTCAAAACAAAACAGAATTCACATCCACCAGATATTTTACACTTTTATACTGGAGGTCTACGGCTCTTGAGCTTAGTATACTTTTAATAATTGACTCAGTATCTCTAAAATAATGAACAGTTCATGTTTATGGTGTTAAATTGGACAATGATAACTCACTTAGATACTTTAGAGCAGCAGTTGTCAACCAAGATCGTTAGCTTTGACCACAGACAGAAAAACTGATTCGATTTTGGCTTCAATTTGTGCTTTTGGATTTATAAAAATAACGGCACCTTCATCGTCAACAGTCCAACAAATACCTTCTTATGTTGCAGAGATAACTAGGCCTTTCCAGCGTCTATAAAAACACAGTTCTTGTCCCCTGTGTTAAGTGTCCCCCTTGAAGGTCCCGACCTCCAGGTTGAGAACCACTGCATCAGGGATAGAGGTAGCATCTGCCCTGTAAACCATCAACATCTCAGAAACCAATTTGGAACAACTAATTATTATCGTACTTGATAATGTAATGTGAAAGTGAAAGTACACCGTTTCTCTTTAAAAGAGTCGAGTCTCAAACTTTCGAAGCAGAAATTAGATGACAAGTCTCGAGTCTTCCCTTATTAGACAACTCAACACATTACTTCACTAAAGACGACAAGTTATGTGAGCGCAAACAGGTTTCTAAGGCGCCAATTACATCGGCTACACGTGCTCAGACATCTGTGTCTCGACTCGGCAGCCTTACAACAACAGTTCACCTTGCTGCAGATGTGGTTTTTCACATGATGGGTCTGATTACCTTTAGAACAAACTGAGGAAATTAAATCATCAGGTGAAGCAGAGGCCAGAGAGAGAGAGAGCGACGGAGAGAAGCGAATACAGCCACCATTAGGTTAATGAGCTATGAAATGAAATGTATTTCTTAGCCTGCAGCCCTCATCCCCCCCTAAATATCAGCTAACACGGCTAATGAACTTTACGCTGTCATCAATTACCTGTAGCCATAATGGCCTGGTAGGGTTTCAATTCACAGAGTGTGGAGCGAGCGAGGCAAAGAGAGACGACACAGTGTTCATATCACAATTATAGAGACAATAATTTAAAGGTAATAGAAAGAAATTAGTATATCAGTATTGACTTTACAGATATTGACTTTGTTAGTGAGACAGGAGGGGAACTAAGAAACGATGATGAGAGTGAAGCAGATACCGACAGAGGGGAAAAATTCACTGATTACTGATATGGCGGCCAATAAAGTGAATTTCTGAGCTCCAATAAAAATCCTTTTCTATGTGGACTGCACTAATTTTTCAGCGATGCACTGAGACAAAAGATACTGAACCCTCTGTGACATCAGTGCATGATGTATGCATGAATGTGACAAGTGTCGTCGCTAAATAATGTTGGGACATGTTAGGACAAGGTCAAGAAGCATCCATTACATTAAGAAATCCAAAAGGACTAAAATAAAAACTCATATACATGTACAGCATTTAAACCAATACAGGTTGAGGGTTTTATCCTATGAAAGTAGGTCCCTAGGCCCTTCAAGCGATGCCAGAAAACAGCATGTCTTAGATCCCCACCTTTGCCTGCCACCCAGCTGGCAAAACACCCAACCCCTATGCCTCTCCCTGTGGGTGGGGAGTCCACAGGCCAGTGGCTCCATGTTGCTTTGGGCCCAATAGACTAAGGCCCAGCCACCAGATGCTCACTGGCGAGCTTCCTTTCCAGGCTTCCCTAATCTGGACAAGGTGCTGCAGCTCCTCGTAGCCAGATTCATACAGTAAGTGTTTTGTGAATCACATTTAGTCTGATCCATCCCCTGAGACCAATTTGCCTTGAGAGATCCTACCAGAGGCTATTACTGCCAGAACCACATTTCTTTATTTAAATTCTTTGGAATTTAGATAAAGAAAATGAACTTGTTCTCCATCTTGGGGATATTTAAATCAATTAAAAGTGTTTAAGCTACTTTGTTAAATGTGTATGTGTGAGTACTACTGGATTAAGTTACTGCTTTTGTTCAAATGAACTCTTCTATATGCATTTATTGAGTAAGATGAGGAGTAAATGTAATGAAATACGCAGTGTGGTTTTATCTGAGCCTCCTGGACATGCTTTATGTATTTCATCTACAGTCACACCAATCCAAATGGACCTAAACATTTCAAGGAAATGAAGAATCCATCTCATCTCCTAAGCAGTGTTTGTTCTCATTACATTTTCTGCAGTATCAACAAAAGCATGTGCAAAGACAAGAAGCTGGCAGCAGTTCACACCCGAAAACAGTTATGAGGATGACTGAGAAGTAAATATAACCACATCCAGAAATACTTTTCACTTAGCGTCCATCTTAACTCCCTCCTCTCAGTTCTCCTCCTCTCTTCCTCTTTGACACTAATAAGCAGTGAAAACTGGTGCGCGCTGGAGTCCCGTACAGCCGACAGTCATCTCGGATAAAATCATGCAGCCTCGGCTCTGCTATCTTAACCTCACACGCAGCCTGTCAGGCTCAAGCACGCAGCCACCAGAGAGCGGACACAAAGTGGTTTTGAAAGGTCAGACTTACGACGCGTAATAAAACAGGTATGTTGTGTGATCAAACTGAATCACGTGCAACGGTCGGAGCGCACCGTCTGCACAGGACGCTTGAGCACGTAGAGCAATATGACGGCCTGCTGTTGAGCATATTGGGCTGACAATTCATTGAGCTTGAAGCTACAACTGGTGCTTGACCTGCAACGGGGACATTTGGCTCAAAGGTTTGGTAAAACTTCATGTGATTCACATGCATGTAGGCACATTGGAGCTCATTGAACAGGGAAAACAATCTTTTTATGGGATGCTAAACCTTTCAAATGTCAGAGTGAAGACTTAAACTGCTAAGTGTAAACGATGCTCAACTGGTGATTTGCAAATTTAAATTCCAACATAGTCGACTGAGGTTATTTGAATATAAAATGAATCCTCAGGTGCTCATTATATTTTAGAATAATAAAAAGCAGAGGTATTTAATGTGTTTAGTATGTGACTAATAAGCTGATCAACATTCTTGCTCGAGGATAGTAATTATATTAGGCGTTTGGTTAAAATTCGGTTAAACAAAGGTAACTTTAATGACTCACACGACAGGCGGGATAACACAAAATAACACAAAAGGTGGCCGAGGAGTCCGGTTAAAAAAAAACAAGCTTAATCCCAGCAACAACAACAACAAAAAATACAATCGAAGACCGAACAATGCATGACAAGTGAAAGAGAGAAAACACACGTGCGGCGTCTCAGTTCAGACACTTCTGTTAGTACACTGTGTACTTCCTGGCATAGTGCACTGATTGTCTCAGTCCGTGTACAGCCGCTGTGCACGTAGCGGAAATGACAGTTGCAACATTCTACATCGACTTCTTCGCCAAACTGCAACCAGGCGGAGCACTGGCACCAACATTTGACTGCCAAAACATGAGTATAAAACATATGTACAAGTTGCATTTGTATATTGAGGTATTCGGATCCATGGCCACCATTTTCACAATGCCGGTGGCTCCTCGCCTGTAGCTCCATAGCCAAAATGGCGACTATTGACCGTTATGAGTGCACCATCCAGGTGCAATGCAAAATAGTGTAAAATATATATAAAGTTTTTATAATTTATAGTGATAAAACATAATTAGGAATGGGCATAAAAAGGTAAGAAAGATGGTGATGGTGTTTGTATTCCTCTGAGAACTTGGAGTTATTAACTCTTTTATTCATGTTTTCGTGCATTCCTACCATCCCACTTCACAAAATAAGACCCATATTCTTTTCCTAAAACAAATGAGATGTGGGCGGATATGCCTACAGGTGGAAAACCGATTGTATTCTGTCCTCGTACATATGCTACCTCTCAAGCACAAACTGAACCTTCGGTGGGTGAGAATATAAAAGGCAGCACCTTCAGACACTGCTGACTGGCCAGTCCTGTCTGATAAGGTGAGGACAGAGCTGGTGAGCAGAGCGACTGGTCAGAAAAAGTCAGATTTCATCTTTTCAGAGGGAGTCCTGGGGGGGAGGATGCTCACCAGCGCTACCTCTACGGAAAACGTCTCAATTGAGAAGTTAAAAGGAGCCGGGTCGTCTGGTCGGCCGGTTTTTGCTGCAATCTTTTATCAGAGAGTAAAAGAGAGAATGACAAGAATGCTGGAAAGAAAGTGGAGACAATAAATTAAACAGAAATAAAAATATATAAAGCAGAAAGAGGAGCTGCAGAGGAAGCACAGACACTCTTCGCCGATCATATAACAGAGTTGGATAGATCCTGTGCTCAGTGAGGTTGTTGTAAGGTGCAAAGCGCTGTCATCAAAACTCGGTATTTATTAAATATAATTCAAAATGAACTAATTATCCGCATGAGCTGGAGGATTATGGGTGCTTACGGTCAGCTTTGGTGGTTTGCTTTTGTGTCTGCGCCACACTTTTGAGAGCTCACCGTGACATCAGTTTAAGTTTGGGTTTGTGGCGACCCCGTCTCTTCTTATAGTAACAACACAGATCCTAACAGAACTGTAACACACATCTTCCAGGGAATGATTTACTGAAACAAAAGACTTACTAGTTCAAACCAGTGTTTCTCAAACTTCTACTACCACCTCAGAAAATATTAGGCTCTCCAGATTGAGCTATGGACAGTTCAGGACAAAGATCATTGATTATTATTGATTGTTCTCCTGAACAGAACCGCTTCAAGAACCAAAGCTAATTTGGTAGAAAATGTGTACTCCTGATGATGCACTTCTCTTCTAATTTTTCCCGTTTGGAGCCATGACTGCAGAGTTCATTTTACCTCATCTCACTATCCTGCCGTCACATTTTAACTCTTAATTAATTGTGGAGACATGAGTGCAGGATGTGCATAAATGTGAGTATGTAGCAGGTTGATACTGAAACCAGATACTACAGGAAATGCTAAACTGATCTGAGAAGAAGAAGATGATTAACTTGGGAGCAGTTAGACGTTCGGTACCTTGCTCAAGGGCGACCGGCACCTCTTCGACTACCAGTTCACACTCCATAGCGTGGTCCGTGCTGGATTTGAACCAACCACCCTCCGGGGGCAAGTTCCCACAGTCTGAGCGACTACCGCCCTATCTCATGTTAGTGTGAGAACCAGAGTTTTAAAACAAACCTACAGAGAAGCTTTGGCTGATTTGTCTGTTCACAAACTGTGTCTTTCAATCTGTGTGTGTCTGTGTAACACAGCAATTCCCTATGACCCACACACACACACACACACACACACACACACACACACACACATATACACACATACAGAGCACTCTGAGCAGTTGACTCTCAGGCCAAAAGCGATTGTTAGAGGCAGAGCGATGGGAACAATTGTTTGGACAGTGTGTTGAGATATAATCCCTTCATCTGGACTGTCTCTCCCTCTGTCTTTTCATCTCTCTTATACGCTCACACACAAATACACACACACACACACACACACATACACATACACACAAACTCTCCATTTGCCCAGCATGGCAGAAGAGCGTACCTCTGTCACCTTCCTTTGTTTACAGCTTTTCTCTCTCACCGCCTGATCTTCAGTCCTCAGATATCAGATAAGTCCAAAAACACGACTAAACAAAGACAATGCAGCCGACTGACCGGCTTAACCGGACACACCGGCTATATTCCTGTCTAAAGATGAATTTTTTTGGGTCATACCATTGAGTAACGTCACCTTTTAAATGATGCTTAAATTATTCGTTAGTGCACAGTTTGTTACACTGTGATTGATGAGCCCTAAAATGAGCCATCAGTGGTCCGCTGCATTAATACACAGACAGCAAATAATAATAATAATAAGTTATTACATTTATTTCACTACAAAACAGAAGTGACAACATGATTTCTCGCTGGATTTCCTTCATATTTCTTGTTTACGTCCTTGTTTGCATTTAGCTAATTAGAACTCTTTTTGCTAACAGGATTAAGGAAAAAATAAGTAGCTGACTCTCAAAGTAATGCAACATGTTTATGCCACTTTTGTCGTTGTAATTTCATCCAAGCACTTACACTTAATTAGTAAAGATTCTGCTCTTTCCATACTTAGCAAAAGAGCCTTTAAATTTTGCAGCTACTTGATGTAAATCATTAATTTCAGATGTTTCACTGTGGCTTCGAGCAGCGGTCCCCAACCTTTTCTGTCACTGAGTAAGCTGGCGACCCCTCACTAAGTGACATATTTTACATTATATTCAATGCAAAACAACAACGGAACAGAACAACTGTACAGTTATCTAAAATAATGCAATAACTGGGTGGGTTCTCTGCAAGTACCCAGGTATTCTCTGGTTCTAATGAAAAATGTCTAGAATGACTGACATCCTAATGTAGTTTTCAAATGTCTTGTTTTGTCTTAAAATAGACAAAAACCCAAAGTTATTCAATATGCAGAGATATACAACACAAAAGCAGCAAGTTCTCTCACCAAAGTATCTAAAACCAATAAATGTTTTGCATCTTTTCTTGATACAATATATGACAATATAGACTTTAATGATCCCACACTGGGAAAATTCACTTGTCACGGCAGCTCTTAAACACAAGGAGGATGGAGAAAGTCAAGAAGTCATGCTGGCGTTAAAGAGTCTGACAGCTGCTTGAATGACGGACCTGTGGTAGCGCTCCTTCTTACATGGTGGGAGTAACAGCCTGTCGCTGAAGGAGCTGTGTAAGGCCTCCACAGTCTCATGCAGGAGGTGAGAGGAGTTGTTCACGATGGATGTTGGCTTTGCTAACATCCTCCACTTCCTCTAATAAAATAAGTTAAATCTACCTGGCTAACTTATTTACAATAACTTATTATGCAAGTACAGTTGCAAAAATAAACTGCAAAGATTGCTACAGACTTTTTTTCTGCACATGCTGTGCAGTAACTCTTAAAAGCGGATGAATGCAGGAGAACACCCCGTGATGTTCTGTATCCAAGTGACATGATGCTATCAGTGTCCCTGTCTATCTAAAATAGCACACAGCTTCTCTCTACCTGTGTTCATTATGTGGGAAAAAAAAAACCTGTTTTCTGCTTTAATGAGAGTTGCTGCAGCTGTGGCATGTTTGTGTATAAGTGTGTGTGTGTGTGTGTGTGTGAGAGAGAGAAAGAGAGAGAGAGAGATCGAGTGTGTGGAGCATATGAATCTAGAGAGCAGATGGAAGCACATAACAGCAGGAGGCAAACACACACACACCTATGTTCAGTGCACAGAAGAGTAAATGATCAGGGACATAAGCTCAAACGTCGGGGTCAGAGGGAGCTAGAGGTATGCTGTAACAACCCATCAACAAACACACACACACACACACACACATCCACTTAGTCCCTAAATAAAATGTCATTGTCAGCCTGTGTGTGTGTGTGTGTGTGTTACTGAATGGCTTGACAGTCAGCCATCCCATCGCTGTGTAGCAGAGGCGGCTGCTGCATTGTCTGCCGCACAATAGTGATTAGAAGGGCGACAGAGACAGAAGGAAAGCGAGTGAATCTTATTGTGCGTTATACAATGGCATTTTGGGGAAGAATGCAAGAGAGAGGAAAAGAGATAAAAAGCGGTTTTATTGTGTGTTCAATAGTGTACAATAGTGTTTAGCTGGATGAGCTCAGAGGAGTGCAGAAGAAAAGAGAGGAGATTTAACAGGAGATTGACTGGATCTGTCGGGCTGTCATTTCAAAGCAGAGCGCACACGAACATGCCGTTACACAATTTGTGACGACTCCTGAGTGTGTGTTTGAAATCTTCAAACCTTTAAAAGGAGTTGTGTATCGAACTCCAATGGGATTGAGCAATGATTGACTAATGGGTAAAAAAGGGCTGATCAGATTTTTAATTAAAGAGTTCCAGATGTAAATAATTATTCTATTCAATTTTAAACAGTTTCTTACATATGTAAAGTTCTCTTGTACTTGTATATTTTGTTGGTAGGGTTGGTTGATATTAAATTAAAGACCAGTCAGACCAGAAATATCGACTTAAAGCGTTGCAGGTCTTTTACTTTGAAACACAAACAGGAAGTATAAAGGTTGTATTAACAGCGTTATATGTTAACTTTAATAAAGCATCAAAATGATCAACATTGTACATAATTGGTATGGTACATACATTATGGACTGTAATAGCTGGTTAGCTACCATGCTAAGAACACCAGTGTTGTGCCAGAACCTGAGCTGGGGAAGCGGGCAATATACCCAGGCTCAGCAGCTTTTATAGATATAATGACAGAAGCGAAAAGACTGAAGACGACAATGACAGAGGAAGATACAGTAGAAGAGTAAATCTGGGACTGACTTTTAGTGGTTGGTGAGAGCTTGGTGAAATAAAAGGCTGAAAGACAAAAGCTTGAATTTCAAATTTGGGCTGCAAAACAGAAGACCACAATGTTCCTAGATGTTTCATTTGCTCTGTGAAATTCTGGTGTGAGGTACTTACCTGGCGTAACTCTTTTTCGCTACATTAGAAGTGACAAACCAAAAGATTAGGATGAATTTATACCGAGCTTTTGCAACATTAGACTTATCATTTTAGTTATATTTGACAAGACAGGTCGGAAAAACGTGAGTTGAACGGAAGTGGCGCTAAAAAGACACCTGAAAACCGAAGCTTTGAAACTAGTCCAGGTGCGGTTCATTAGAAGCAAAATATGATTGAACCAAACTGTAGAAAATTACACAAAACAATGATTTATGGGTGTGAGGGGATGGATGTTGACATTCGGCTGTTTAGCATCGTATTAACATAACAAAGTGACATCTGTTTCATCCAATTTTAACCTGTGCAAACAGCAGAGAAGATAAATCACAGCACAGACAAGTCAAATCACGTTTATCTACAGTTAACAGGCAGAGCATCAGATTTATTTTGAGATCCCACTATTTCCGCAACCTGCATTTTAATCTGACGGTTGACAGTGAAACAAAAGTCTGTCCAATGAAAAAGCTGTGGAAAACTTTTTTCAACAAATGTTTTCTCCAGCACAAAAACTAAACCTAAAACTGAAAAGACTGCCCTACATGACTAAAATACACACAAAAAAGCCACTATCAGTATGCACTGTGTGAGATTATGTTATTTGATCTCAACAACCGAGCAAAGATAGCCCATATTATTGCTTGATATAACTTCAGACAACACCACCTGAGGTATGTATTAGTTCCTGACTGGGAAAAATGAGGAAATCTCTCTCTTTAATTACATCACACACATTTAGGCTCTTCTATGTGATCTTCTTTTGATATGTAATTTAATATTTTTTCACTTCCATTTATTAAGCCTCCGCTGAAACTGTCTGGAGCCACGCTGGGGAAGCCCGCCTCCCACTTTGAAAACCTCCACCTCCACAGGGCTGTGACTTTTTAATTTAAAATCAAACTACTTGAGAAAAATATATTCCATCTGTAATAATGTGTTTAAGTTCAAAACTCTGTCCATAATTACAACAGATGATTTGAATTAGTTTGCCGTCTTGTGCCTTCTTGGTCTCTAGTTGGCCATTTTAATATGGGGGCTTATGGAGACTCATCTTGCAGCCAGCCTCAAGTGGCCATTTGAGGAACTGCAGTTTTGGTTGCCGCTTGTGCCGGATTGCCACGATGAATACCACACTGCAGATCAACATATCTGTTAAGACCACTGGTGTTCTTCATAAAAAGGAAGAAACCATCTGAGAAGTTATATTTCAGTGCATTCATTTAGTGTAAATGGAAAACTACAACAAGATGCTGGAATAAAGCTCTACGACACCATTTAGGAAGAAGAAGTGAGCACACAACCACACATTTCTTTACCTTGGCTTTCACTCCTGCACTGTCTAATCATCCTCCCCTCTCCTCCGTCCCATCTGTTATCTCCATGCAAGATGTCCTCTAGCCTCCATTATCCTGATTGTGATTGAGCCAGGTTTGTCTCAGGATCGGCTCTCCGACGTTCCCTTCTTATCCTTAAAGCAACATTTCACTTTACCGCTGCTACCAGGTGTGACATTGTCCGTCATCAACCTCCAACATAACTGTCTGTTTGACTTTGGAAAGAGAGCATTTTACTGCATTCATGTCAGATGGGAACATTTGGATGATACAGATACACGGAACGTAGAAAACAGCTGATATATCAGAAGGTTACACCTCCTCGAGAAAGTTTAACCCCTTAATTCCACCAGGTAAGACTCTGTAATGTTACGGCTGCAATGCTGTTTTGGTTTGTTCTCTATGCAACGGGTTGTTTTGCCCAGCAGACATCTTGTTGTTAATTTGTTTCAGCGCTAATCGTAAATTCACAATCATTGTCTAAAACAGCCACAATCAGCTCCACTGACCCTAAGTCCCACAGGAATGAGCGTGAACACTGCTTCCTCTCATTAACCATGTTCATCACCACGGTAATTTTTATATCTATATTATCCGAATCCTTCAAAAGCCATTCCAAGACATGCATGCCGTTGCATGTGATATTTATTTTCCGTCAGTTGTCATCATCATTAACGTGACGTCCCTCCCTCTGGGTGTTCTCGTTAACCTCAGAAAGTCGATGGTTGACTGTGGAAGGTCGCCAGATCATTTAAGGCTCATGACTATCAAGATGAAATCCACCATGCCTCGTTCATTTTGCACTTTCAACACTGCCACAGCACAAATCATACACATTCATGAATTCCTATAGTTGCTAATGTCAATTTTTAGTAAACGTCAGTTAAATGAGTGAAGTTTTAAGTGTCTTCTTTTCCCGTTCTCTGAGCTTGTTTAGTTTCAACAGACTTAAGTTTGTTCTTCAAATGTTTGCCATATTTTGAACTGAAAGATGGAAGCTACCTGAAAAACCTACCTGAACCCAAAGGCCGCCCAAGCGTCTATTGAAAACCTAATGCTCTCTTCTTATCAAGAGAGTCCTCCACCTATCTATTTATTGCACATGGCTGATAGATAATGAACAGTACTGTATGCTTTGATTTCTTTTGACCTATCACGCAATAAACTGAAGAAATCAACATGAAAAATGAACCGAAAAGAATTACCTTCAAGTAATCAGTGCTGAAACTGCAGGGATCCACACAAAAACCTGAGACCAGCAGCAATAAAATGGGAGCTTTCATGATTAGAATAGGCTGAAGAAAAACTTCCATGCTAAAGGCTGAGCATAACTTGGACCTGGTGGGACCTAGTGGGTCTCCAAGACAACCAGTTTACTCATTTGTGCCTCTACTCCCTGCCACCGAAGTTGCTAAAAGAAAATTTTATCATAGTGAAGGAGAAGAAGGTAAGAGATGTAACGCAGCACAGTGTGAGGTGTTGGTGCTAGCTATCATGTGACAGTTTTCATATCTCCTCTGTGGAAAACTGGCAGAAGGTCAGGGATATTGAACAGACAGGTTGCCAGAAGTTTGGCTTAGTGGATTCCCGGGGATCTCAGTTTGGCTCTTGTCGACGAGCCTATTTATAGCATTTCCAAGCTTCTCTAATACAAATCTCTGTCCATCTGTGAAAATCAAACCCGCTTGACCTTTTTCCAATTCTTGTCATACTCCACAGTGAAGCACGGGGGATAATCTGCAGTTAAGGCAGGACTGAGTTGATAAATAAGAATGGATCCAATCTGTTTTAGATTGATTTACCTCAACTTACTGCTCACTGCTCTTGGCCACTTTATCTTTTTCCCTTCACGTGTTTCCTCCAACACAACAATAAAACACTTCAGAAAGATAGCTGCAAGAATGGATGCTATTTCACCAAGGTGACTTAACTTCATTCTTCTACTTCAGCACTAAACAAGACGACAACACAAGTTAATACAACCAAAACAATCAGGTAGCTCAAAGTACAAAGCTCTGCAAGGCCTGAGGGCTTCAAGTTTTCATTCAAGTTTGCATGTTCTCATGCAGCTGAGCAAGGCACAAGTGTCAGTACACACCCTAAACACAAGGGAAGATCACCAATGTTTTTGAATCCCTCGTGAGAGGAACATGAACGTGTGTACCAGCAATTCATCGAATATTTGAGATATTTCCCCCTAAATCACAAAGATCAACCTCTGCGTTGGCCGAGAAGTTGCCGTCTACGTTGGAGACTCCTGAATTTCTGGACAAAATACTTATAGAAGAAAATTCAGACCTGCATGTGACACTAGAAAAACAGGGTCACCAAAGTCATTAGGATTCATCCTCTGCGTCCAGGAACGACAGCATAAAAACCTTTAGCTTTAGCCTGAAGCATTTCTAAAGATTCATAGCCGAGCAGTGCTTCTCCCCAAACACAAAGAGCCCTTGACATTCTGGGGAATTATTATAGTCTACAAAATTGCATCAACACAGCTTTGTTCTGAATATTTGGTCTTTCATCGTTTTTTTTTTTTTAATCAATGTGAAGTCCAAATTCAATCTTAACCTAAGCTGCAGCCTCGTTTTACAGCAATCATTCCCCAAGTTCTCGCTGGTAATTTGACAATGATGGACGGTACTATATTGGTTAAAATGATACACACAGCACCTTCAACCTTCAAGTTCAGAGTCTCTGTTACATTAAGCCATAACAGTCGCACTGATAAGAATGAGAGATCACCGCTGTCATTATTTCCAAATGATTTGCTATAATGAGAACTCAACCCCCTCCGTGTATTTCTGAGATTAATGTGTTTGTCAGTGTGTGTACATGCATATCTGCATGGTTGCCTGTGGTCACTATTGTTTAGTGTGTGTGTGTGTGTGTGTGTGAGAGAGAGAGTCTGGCCCTTATCTAAAGGTTAATGAGTGGGGAGTCACCACATTGTAACACTGAGGCTTCTCTACAGCTCAGAGTTAATTGGGACACTCTTTAACTTTATGGTTAATGATGTCAGACACCAGCCTTGACATGGTGTGTGAACTGTGTGTGAGTGTGTGTGTGTGCATACAGTTACTTTTAGCTGGCAGTTTTTGGCCAGTAAAAATGAAGGAAATCCAAAAAAACGTGTCTGTTAGAGAAGACATGAGAACATAAAGTGAGAAAAAGAAGTCCAACACAACATAAACACTTATATGATGCTATATAAAAACAGCCCTGAATTTGTGAAGCTTTAAATGTTCACATCCATGTTTGTGGCAGTAATCATACTGTTAGAAACGCCTCAGTGTTTTATTGTTAGGCCTCTTCAGTAAAACCTAAAGCACACCAGAGGCAGCCATGCACTTAAAACTTTGATATTATATGAAACAGCTTCAGGTCTTATTATATACTTAAAAATCTCCGATTCTCTGACAACGATTTACCCTCTCAGGGCAAATCCTGGGTTTCCAGTGAGGCGAGTACTTCATACGTGACAGACACATTTCTGTTGATCGAATATGAACATGAATACTGTTCACATCTAATATTCATATCGTCGCTGTCTGATGAAAATCAACACTTCAATGATTTTGACTATTTACTCTAGATGCAATATGCATATTCTCTTCCGTCTACCGTCAGCATTTAGGATCTTATTACAAGTTACGTCATGTGCTATATGTAATATGTAGTCAGACTGATGCATGAATCAGTGCCAGATGGCCGTTAACTTGGACGATGCTGACGTCAGTCTAAAAAAGTTAAGATAGTTATTTGTTAAAACATGTAGGACAGCCTTGCTGCTGACAGTTTACCAGCTGAGGTGGACGTACAGTAACCAGGAGGGTCAAGGGTCTGAACCACAGCGACAATATGAATTCTGAATGAACAAAAAAAAGGTATTAAAAAGCTAAATTGTCATCGAACAATAACTTTCATTTCAGTCAACGCATTCCGCCTCTTTTGCTTTCTACATGCAGTATTCCAGCTAGAGCCTGTGTAAATGTGATAAATGGAAACCAAAATTTTGGTCCGCTGCCTACAGATTCTGCATTCATATGCAGATATCTGTTTATAGAGGTTACTTGATACTTGTGGCAACTTAAAATACCTCTCAACTCTAGAGCTTCAGGAATGCACAACACCAGCCGTGGACAGCATTATTGATCCTGCTGCTCAGACCTGTAATAAGAATAACAATAACAATACTATTGAGTTTTCTGCATTGAGACATCATCTCAAAGAGAGAATCGCAATGAATCACACGATCGATTTTTTTTTTCCCCATCAACCTTAATGGCACAAACTTAAAACTCAGACGTTGTTTCAATGTCAGCTTTTTTGGGGGGTTACCAAGACTTAAATGTTCCAACGGCTTCATCTAAAAACAGACCTGACCATGTTGCCTCTGACAAAATCAGAACAAAGCCTCATCAAAAGCCGCTTCTAGCTGCGGAGAAAAGTGTGACATAAAGCGGCACAGTCTGCAGATGCAGATAAATAACCTAGTTTTTTCTAGGCGGACTTGACCGAAGAGAACAATATAAAAGTCAAGTTCAAATTTTAAAATAAAACCAGCCAACTAAAATCTAACTTTTTACCGATTCTGCACGTTAGAATCTAACATATTAGTTCAACGAAAGAGTCTTTCATCTTTAAATAATTCATAGAACTGAAAATTTACAGTCAATGTCGCTTAATTTATTCCCAGATATAGAAAATCAAGGACATACTGCGTCACAGCACGACCATGGATGAATTATCTCTGTACGCCTAAATCATGGAAGACTTAGCAATGAATCGATTCCGCAATAAAACAGTAGACCTGACGACTAAAACTCAGGATTAGGTGAATCTCATTGATTGAACGATGAGGAAATAGGTCTGCCGCAGCAGTAAAGAGTACAAAGCGAAAGAAAAGAGAACAGAGGAACTCAGGAAATTAAATATAATCCAATCAATACAGCACTAGAACCTGTCATGAGTGAATGAATGGACGAGGGTATGACAGACAGCTTTACAGTCAGTGATACACGTCAGTGCATTTGTACATTTGTTTGTGTGTGTGTGTGTGTGTGTGTGTGTGTGTGTGTGTAGGAGAGTTGAATTGTCAGCAGTGCAGTGTGATTTACACAAGGCCTTTACGGTAAAGTACCATGAAGAACATTAGACAAATGACACCGAGACCAGAAAAGATTGATTATAGGCAGATAGGCAAAGGAAGAGCGAGTGTGTGATGGGTTGGGACACACACACACACACACACACATACAGACACACACTGAGGAAGAATCATCCCGGCCGAAATGAGCTGTAACCGAAACTCATCCTAATGGGTCAGTTTAGCTGGAAAGCATACCCTATTAAATATGCATAATATTCAGCAAAGTCATGTAGAGTAGCCAGTGTGGGAACAGGATCATAGAGAGAGCCTGCACGCACACACACACACACACACACACACACACACACACACTCTTTAAAAAAAAACAAGGTAAATCTTACACATTACTCCAGCCATGATGACGATGAAACTTTAATGATCCCAGCGGGGAAACTGGGTCACTGCAGCGCAGACAAACAGTAACGTGAACCCAAAAAAACGCTGGATAGAATCTGGTCAAGAATAGAAACAAAGTCGAACAAAACATCTGCTGCATTAGACACACATGAGGCCGAGGTAAATTATACTATAATTATACTGTGCGGTTGTAAGTATTGATACTTTTTTGATACCCGTGTTTAAAACAATACAACCTACACAGTCTACACATTCACTAGTATCTAAAGTATCCAAACAGATTTATTTATTTATTTCAATGCCTCCTGGAATCGATGAACTAGTGGACAATCTCCACCTCACTTACCGCTCGTGCAGGCGACAGGCGACACAGCAGAGACACAGAAAGAGAGAGGGAGATCTGGAATTACATCGAAGATGCACACACAGTGTTTATTTTACAAACACTGACCAGGTAGAAGAACAGTGAACACACCACACTGGTTCTGACCGTGTGGGCTTCTCCACACGCGGCTCGGCAGCTGGAGAACAGAATCATTGGTGGAAAAAATCCAAAATTTGTGTTTTTCTGCAACTTTATAAAAAATGCTGCTGCTCCATTGTACTGCGAAAGAGGCAGGGGAAGCAAGAGTGTGTGCAGGAAGAGACAGAGGTGTAGGTGTGTGTGGAAAAGAGAAGGAAAAGCTGAGGAACATGAATGTGAGTGTGCCAAAGACGGTTAAAGAAGTTTGTGAGTACACTAAAATGAAGTGGAGAATTACAATGGTGACATCAGGAATTACCAACTAGAAACATGATAATGTATTCAAATAAAGTATAAACCTCCTCAGTTACACTGTCATTCTGTGGGAAACACTATAACGCGGTATGTGTTCAGTTTTGTGTGCAGGATACAAGAGAACCTGATTTTTGTGCCACGGTACTGAATATTGAGGTTTCTTTTTTTAATACTAGGACTGTATCAAAGTTTAAAATTCTGGTTTTTCCAGGTATGCAGGCTGTGAAACTCACAAAAAATGCCATATAGTGTTTGGTTTGTCCATTCTTGGCAGTTGTGTCCGCACGGTAACTGTATTTGTGAACTCAAATGAGATTTGTGCCTGTTCATGATCTTTTAAACCGAACCAAGTCATTTTAAGCAAACTGTGACTGAAACTTAAAAACAATCTAAAGTAAACTGAAAGTCTAACAATAAAAAGTCGACATCATTTGAGCTCCCCGGGTCGTTAATCCCGGTCAGTCCTCTATGATCCATCCATCCACCACCCTGTGTGGATTTTGTCTGACTTCCTAAAGGCTTTTTTTTACTAAGTTATGTTCATATGACTGCAGATGTGCCTCAAACTCTGCCGAGAATGAGAATATTTTTAAGCAGAAACAACAAGTATGAATCTCAGGAGACTTACGAAATAGAAACAACTGTTCTTGCTACTGTAAACTGAATAAATAAACTGAATATTTTCGGGTTTAGGCCCGTTGGTCGAACAAAAAACGCAAGTTAAAGGAATCACCTTGAACGTAACAAAACTATGACAATCACAATATCCTGACACAACTGGGGAATTAATAAATGATTAAAATAAGTGCTAATCACAGTGCTAACATATAGATATCATTATTTTAGGTTTAAGGTTGTGAAGTTGTAAAGTAATATCCGCACAGACCCTTCTTACAGTCTAAGCCCGTAAGCCACATTTTCAGTTGAAGGGAAACACTCCAGTGACCAATCACTACTGATTTAAACTGACAGTACACAACTCCAAGCGAGTTTTAAAAATAACTTATAAAAACTTCCAAAACTCACACGGCTCTTTGGTCGGAAGTTATTAGCAGTAAATTAGCACATCAAGGTTCTCGTGAGGCACATCGAGATATAACGAGTCTGCAGATGTTTGTGTGCATGCTCAGCTGTTTAACTCATGGTTGTGTCGACGCACAGCGACCCCAAACTGTCACAACTTTTTCTGCTGTGTCTCCTATTTTAGCATTAAATCACTGAAGTTATAGTTAGCAAGTGAACCTGCGACTGTAACGTCTCATCTTGTTTCTTTACATTCACACATCATGACTCCTCTTTGAATTAGCAGGGCGCTCTCGCTTGAAGTGAGGACACTTTGGCTGATTCTGAAATAGTTTTGGGTTTAAGTTATGTTATCACAAGGTCAGTTCTTCTCGAGCTTTCTGCCACATTTTGTGGCCGGCAGCGGTTTTCTCACTTCTCGTGAAGACGGGAGGGAACTCTGGTGACATAATAGCAGGTTTCATTTGTGGACGACACCAACAGCACTCTGCAATTACAGACAGTAACAACAAGACGTGACTGACATCTGTAAGTAAGTGGACAGCGCCATGCACGGCAGCTCTATGACTATGGGTGAATGAGACGCCATTTATAAAGTACTTCACCAGTACTTTAAGGCAGAGGAGCGCTTTATAAGTGCAGTTCATTTACCATTTATCTTGTGATGGTCTTTTTTTGTTAAACTGCTATTTCTAAGATGGACCGTGAACTTTTGAGCTCAAGTTTGGGTTTAGATTCAATGAATGTGGCGTCAGGATCGTTATCATTACAGCGGTGACCTCCGTAGCTGGAAAATGAAGCCAATGCTGAAGTGCAAAAAAACTGCAGTTCCTCAAACGTCCACTTGAGGCTGCCTCCAGAAGTGAGTCAGTCTCCATAAGTCCCCATGTTCAAATGTCCAACTTCACAGCTGAAATAAACATGTTTACAGCCTGGTACAAAAAACAGTTTTGGTCTCTATAGCTAATTTCCCCATTCATGACAACTGTACTGAGGGTGAATTTATATACAACTCACCTGTTCACATTATATTAAGGCTTAAAGTTATGCAGGATTAAGAGCATGGACGCTTTGAATGGATGGTTACAGTTGGCTTCTTTGAGCACTCAGGTATCATCCAGCCCATTTCAGGTCCACCAATGATCTTTAGATTAGCCGGTAGGCAGGACGACCAACATATACTGCCACTGATTCGGACACATGCACAAAATCAGGTTATTGCCACATTAATCCAGCCTACAGTGACAGTCAGTAATCTCTCGAGTTGATTTCAACCGAAAAACTTCGTCCCCTGTCTACTTCAGAGTTTCAGAAGGTGACTGTTAATCTGATGGAGTGCGGCAACATCTTTGAATGAGAATCTAAAGAAATTGAGGATTTGCAGAAACAGATGGCAGCGACAGCACTCCGGTAATATACAGAAAAGTGGAGAAAAAGAACCTAAAAATGGAGCTGAGTATACTTTAATCACAAAAGCTTCCACTGGATGTCAACATCCCCGCTCATTAAACTGAGAAAATTGTGGCACTTTACTTGAAATGACACTAAAAGCACATTCGTAAAGCACGATAATTATTATGATCAGAGCTGGATACACTAACATTGTATTTTGAATGAAGCCCGTCCTTGCCTCCAGTGGGTTTTCCCACAAAATGCAGAAGCCAATTTGTGTCGCAGACCAAAACACATCCGGACACACTAGGTGTAGGAAGTGAACTCAGTTGTTAAGCAGCTGCTTTCTGCACATCAGCAGACACTGAGGTAGAAGGAAACGGACAGACAGAGTTCATTCTTCAGGAAAGCCCTGAGGGGCTGCTGAGAACAGCCAGAGGCCAGCTTCACACACAGAATCCACACAGCCAACCAGAACGCACACTCTGATCCTCTCGCAATGGGATTCATAGTTGTGTGTGGACATTTTGTTGTTCTTAAAGGCATCGTTAACTCTCCTGGCCTGCAGCAAAAGAGAGACTAAGACCAAAACCTTGATCTATGGTGAAAAACTGCCCAAGGGCAAGACCACCGCACGCACGACAACACAAGCCTCTGCCTCAGTGTGTTACCATAATAAAGCTGTCCTACGGTCTGTGAGCTTTTCACTTTCCACTGCCCCGAGTTAGCTCAGCCTTCTGCCCCGCTCTCCCCTGCTCACGCACTCAAATAAATACACAAATTGAACGCACACTTGACAGACACATGCATGCGCCCCTCAGCAGGCACACAATGCTTGGCTGGCCATGCATTCAGTCCAATGCCCCGTTACACTCTGTCACTCAGTCAACACAACAAGATGGAGCACACAGTTAGGAGACTGATTGACTGTCTGCCCCCCCTCTGACGGCTGAAAGTCTAATATAGCAAAGTGCTCCAGGATGAGTCAAACACAGATTATTCATTTCTTCTGTAAACAAATAGGAAGTCAAGCGAGGAGCCCGACAACCAGACGAGGGTTTGAGTTATGAACGTGTAGGGTGGACAGAGAAAAATAAGCAATTATGGACGAGGAGGCAAGAAAAGCAGCTTCACAAATTGATGCCTATTCTGTCAGCTAGAGCTGCACATAACAATTTTCATTTTTGATTAAACTACCAATTCTTTTCTTGATTAATCAATAACTGTTTGCTTGACATCACTTTTTTTTTTTTACCCACCAACAAACTTTTCAAATGATGTGTTTTGTCTGATAAACAATCCAGAAGACAAAGAGAGAAGACTGAACTGAGTCATGTTTGATTTTTAGCATGAGCGATGATTAAAAACTGATCAGGTTGCTCATTTTATTTAAAAAGAAAGCAAAAAAACAAAAAAAAAAAACAAAATCAGCAGCATCCCTTCACCGACATGTTCACAACAGTTTGTGGGGAGTATCGAACTCTTTTTACAGAGATCCTTGGAGTTTTGGCTCAACCAGAATCAAAGATCCTCCATCAAATCCTGAAGCCTTTCTATAACCACTCACAGTTTAATACACCAGAAAAACCTCTACCATCAAATAACTATTTTTCATTCATCTATCTGAACCTTTGTAAGATTTGAAGACCTAACTGAGACCAAACCTAAGTGTAGTAATTACTGGAAAAGATAGATGGGTAACTGGGAAACCCCAACAGACACGTCTCCGTCATGTTGTGACCATGACGCTATTTTGGGCCGTGCTTCACACTTCTTCAATCCCCACCAGGAGCACTTCAGACTTTGTTGACTTGCTCATATTCAGTCATATTTCTTTGGTTTATGTGCATCTTAATATGCTTAGAACGGCCACGATAGCTCCGGTAACCGCAGCGCACACAGAATTTGTTGTATCCGTGCCCGGTGGGATTTGGCTATAAGACAGAGGTCCTTAACTGGAATCAAACCATCATTGCAAGGTGCTCAAGAATCTGGGATCTTTTGCATTTTTTAGGGGTTTTTTTTTACATCCGAAAACAATCAAAGATTAGCCATTTTGCTTCAGAAAACACTGAAATCACAATGAGAATATCAGAATTGTTGGTGAATCTTCTACTTTAAGATCGGACAGCAGGCTGGCACCTCTATGCAGTTTTTGTGGGCTGATTCCACTTTTGTGTACAGGCATTCTCCCCCAGCCCGCTAGCATGTCATCCGAGTCCTTGGCGACCCCATAAATGTCAGGTCATTTCAACGTCACTTCTCCAGCGTCTACTCTGGTGCGAGAGGACGTTTTCTCTGGCGAACCTGTCAGCTTTATAAGGCTGTTAAAATGATCAAAGTCCCTTTTAGAAACCCTGAGAGAGAGAGAGAGAGAGAGAGAGAGAGAGAGAGAGAGGAGAGGGAAAGAAAGAGAGAGCGCAGACAGACATGCAGACAGACAATCAGACAGACAATCAGACAGGAGGCGATGGGGTATAAACGCGAAGGCAGACGGAGAGTTTGAAGAGCTACAGATTGCAATGAGAAGACATATTAGGCCTTTGAGAATGACAGGACACGGTTATCAAGCCGGGCCGTACGCTGTTGCCTTTGGTACTAATTACACTTTGTAGTAAATCTCCAGACAGATACTCTGAGTGATAATGAGCAGCGCTGAAGCAAACATGATGTAATCTACAAGCCAAGGCTGGTAACGCCAAAGAGGAGTGGAAGCTGGTGAAGCAGCAACTGACTGCATGAATGCTGAATGAGTGAGCGAGCATTGGTTCTCTATTGGCCTTGTTCAGAGTGCCAGTGCAAATCTGTTTTTTGGCATATCAAGATTGATTTTAGAAAGTCTGGACAGCGAAAAAATCTGAGCCCAAAACACATGACATGCGATTTCTGCAAATCAGATCTAGACCACATTTGGAGGTGGGACTCCCGTTGGGTTTCCGCACACGCTCTGGCTGCTTATATCGGATTTGAAAGTGTCTTTTGAGCGAACCTGGACGCAGAACCTCAAATCCAGAGTGATGAAAGTGCATCATGCAGAATCATGCTGCAGTTAGCAGAGAGGTATGCAGGACAACACAGACAACAACAGTCATTGGACCAGACGCTGAAATAAATTGTCTGCTGGCACTTCTGTGGGAGGCTTGGGTCCAGACAAAGCCTGCTTCGGTGGTAGAAAGCCGCATCGCCAGCGTGTATAGTTACTGCCGTCTACATGGTCACCACAGCAACCCATTCAAGATAGGCTGGTGATGTCTGGACACAAAAATCTGATCAAATCACATGCAATTAAAGAGTGCAGACAGTCTGCCTTAAAGATCCGATTTGGGAAATCTGATTTCCCTGCAGTCTGAACAAAGCCTGAGTAATGTGAGCAGGCTATTGAAGGACGGACAGACAGAAAGAAAAAGAAAGAAGCGGAAAGAAGAAAGTGGAGTGATACATGTAGTTCAAAGTCCCAGTGCTGTTATTCTCGACATCAGCGCTCATGAAACACCTCTTGTCCAACCAAATTGCTTGGCTGGAACTAACCTGATGTATAACCAGCATCACCTCTGCCGACTTTACGTAAAGAGCTTCACTTCTAGTTGTCACTCAGCTGAACACTGATTGCTACAGACTAGAAGGAAGGGAGGAAGAGTACGGCTGACAGCTTTTGTCTGCTTGTTTTGACTCGAAGTTTTAAAAGCCCCCTCACATTTTGACAGAAATGTTACTCTTGGTTAACTTTTTTTTTTTTTTTTTAAACATACTTCACACATTGGGAGAACATAATGTCTTCAAAGATTGAGATAATCATGAACAACATGAAGAGAGAGGAGCATGATTACATGCCCACAGCTGGATTTGAAGCGGGGATGTTGTAGCTACATCCACTTCAAAATGTAAACACCATTAGAAATTATATTAACGCTTGTTGCATCATTAAAAAAAAAAAAAACATTTTAATTGCTGCAATAATCTGATTTACCCGTAGCACTCATTAAAATGCAGTGTAATCTAATCAGTTAGTGTCTTTCACATGCCGACGGGGAAAAAAGAGATAAAAGAGTGAAGCACTAAAAGACAGAAACAAGCAACAGGAAGAAGAGAGACTGAGAGACGGAGAAGACACCTGGTTTAATTATTTGTTCCTCCTGATGTTATCTATAAGATGATTAATTCAAACAGATGAGTAAATAAATTACAAACTCCTGACTTTGCTTCACCCGCGGTCTTGTAGTACATTTCCAGATCTGTGTTTTTCACAGAGGACTTGTTGTTTCTTCTTTTGATCTTCGCCGAGAACCACTGGTGTGAAACAAGGCTTTTTGATGGAGGCGGGAAAACAGCTACATCGTGGCCTATAACAGATGAAAGGGCATGCATGCACAGCGCACGCATCGCAAAAGCAGTAGTGTACATAAATTTGTCCACGTATGGGTATATTTATACAGCAGATGTTGGACTCTTCTCAGCGATTCTGAGAAACACAGACAGAGAATGAATAAATTCATAAACAAGGTCTCTCTGCGTGAACTGTAAAATGACCACACACACACACAAAGCTAAAGCTGCAGGGAATGCTGTCTTCCCATAAACACACACACAGAATTTTGGAAGAGACGCTAATACATTTTATCCTTCCAAAAGTCACATTTTGTCTCTAACATTCAAAAATCCGACATCTGGCAGGCAGCAGCAGACTAAGCCACGCTTCCCTTAGACCACTTAAAGACACCCTGTGGAGTTACCTTGTGAACAAAAGCTGCTTTTATACTCAGAATTGTTCACCAAACACACTCGAGGTCTAACAAAGATGCATCCTTGCTCTTAAAACATTTGCTAATCAGACTTTTTCTTAAAAGCTTGATTGTTCCCTGCCTCTGTTGGTGCACACTGATCTGCTGATCTTAACAAATGGTTAAAAAAGACTGCGATCGTGACTCCAAACCAAGCAGCAACCTCCGTGGCTGTGAAATGAAGTCAACACAAAGTGCCAAAAGCTGCAGTTCCTCAAATGGCCACTAGGCGCTGGCTATAGAGGAAGTGGATTTCCATAAGCTCCCATATTAAAACCTCCAATGTGTTACCCAGACCTGGTTTCAGAGAACGAACAGGGAAGTATACCAAAACTATTTAAACAACCAAGAGCTAAACATGCTGCAGCTCATAGCTCTCACACTAATACTCAAACATGACTGCTCATATTTTAGCACTTTGTAAATAAACAGCATGAAAGCGTCACAACGTACATGGCAAATAACCAGCAGAATAAAGATATGTTCAGCCACTACAAGAAATTAATTCACAATTAATACCTCTGCAAATAACAGCACAGATGGACGCCACCGAACAGCAAATATTAGCCAGCAGACATTAAAACATTGCCCACATGCAGTTCTGTATGGGACTATAACAGCACATGTACTTTATGTTTCTTCTCTGACATCAGAGTACTTTTTACTCCACTACATCAATATAATACCTTTAGTTACTAAAGCCTGTACCTCCTGAGCCATTCTGCCACTTAAAGTACCAAACATAAAAGTCCTCATTATGCAAAATGGCCCATTTCAGAATAATGTATATTGTTTTGTTGGAATATAATTATTAACGCATTATCGTGTAAAGGTGGGGCTAATTTTACAAACTTAATATACTGCTGGTAGCTTGTGAATTTCCACCCCCGATCAATAAAGTACTGCTAAATGGATGTGCATTTCTATAGCACTATGGCCACTCAGAGTGCTTCATGCACTGATGGCAGAGGCTGACATGCAAGATGCCAACTGCTCATCAGGAAGTAAGTAATGCTGATTCATGCACAAACTCACACACCGATGGCACGGCCTTCAGGAGCAATTTGGGCTTCTCGGTATCTTGCCCAAGGACACTTTGACATGCAGACTGGAGTAAAAGTATACAAGTATTAGCATGAAAATATAGGCCTACTTATAGTAAATGGACTGCATTTATATACCGCTTCTCTAGCACGCCGATCAAACCACACATCTTCTGATCAGTGGACGACCTACTCTATCTCTGAGCCACAGCCATCCCATCTCATCTTCTATTAAACTATAATGATACCTCATTATGTATTTTGTATTATCGATCTGGAGTTATTAAATAAATGTGGTGGTAGAAAGAGTGCAATAATTATCTTTTAACCGTAGAGGAGAAGAAGTAGAAAAGAGCAGAAAATTGAGATACTCAGATACTATATACATTTGTACTTGAGTACAATAATAATTAATGTACTTGGTTATCTTCTACCACTGCATGTGCGTCCTGTGTGCACAGTACATACAGTACATGTCGGCCTGCATGGAAATTAAATCATCTTAATCTACAGTATGCACTATGGAGATATCATTGCATTATCTCCTTAAAGGTCCAGTGTAAGTCTAAGATTTTGTACTTTTTGTATCACTATGTTTTCATTAGTGAATAATGACCTCAAAAATAAGAATCATTCTGCTTCTGTTACCTCAAAATGAGTCTTATATCTACACACGACGCAGATCCTCTGCCACAGAGCCTAACGTGTTGAAATGCCACATTTTTACGGTAGCTGTCTCCAGATGTGCAGTTCACAGCCACATAGTCTTTCCTTCATGCTCAGAAGAAAGAGCTGAGGTGAGGGGGTTACGATCAGCATCTACACCACTAGATGCCACTTAATCCTGCACACTGGTCCTTTCAGTCGCACTGCAAATGTACAGATCCAGTACTGCTGCAAAAACACGGATTGATTGCTTGATTGATTGATATTCCTGCAATTAACAAAATAAAATTAATCTCAACATGTATTTATTGATGTGAAAGAAAACAGTTTCCCTGTCATAGTTTTTCCTTCCTTGGCATCTTTGCCTTAATCATCACTGTAACTTTAATTAATTGCATAAGCTGTTTCCATTAGCTTAATTGGCAAGTCCATTATAATAGCAAGAAAATAGTCAACAGGCTAACAAATTGCTTGGGAGGCATGCTATTTTAGTTATCAAAACAATAAATCATGTGCGAAACATTCCTGCTATTCGGGGTGAAATCGTGCCTCTCGTTGATATCGGTGTAAACAAGCCGAGGAGCTGAGCAAAACACATGCCATCAACACATGTCTGACTTTGAGAAAACATGTTAGCACTTTGATTCACTCCTTTCTTTCTTTTACACTCAGTCAAGCTTGTTTTTTTTCTCTCTCTCTCTCTTGGACTTGATAATCATCCAACGTAAGAAAGCAGGCGGCTCTCGCGTGTGTGTAAAAAGAAGATCACTGGGGTTTAAGTATTATATTGGTTTTAATATTTTGTGTTCAAAGTCTACATGCAGCATGCCAGAGCAGAAGTCATATGTAGCTGTAAAACAAAAGCGATCCCCCTCCTGGAAGAGCTTATACTTCTTTTTCCCTGGGTTCAAGTCCCAGCAGGACTCTCTGTGTGCTTTTTCTCATTTATATCCCTCCATAATCCTCCCCTCAGCTGTTGAGGCCAATAAATAGGGTTGTCAGGGAGGAAGAATAGGCTTGGGAGTGAAAATGTTCACTCTCAACGAGGAAAAACACTGTCCGTGGTAGTTAAGACAACATTGGATTGCTGCTTGAAGTTCTTGGTTGGCAGTGTGAGCCGGAAAAGCAGGGAGAGAGAAACAGTAGCTCCAAGCATGCACGTACATACCAACACAACATTTACAGCTACAATCAACCATGAACAGTAAACATCAGCAGAGCAAGCATCGGCTTAATATGCATTCACAAAAGCTCCGCACAAAAATCGTCTCGCTGAAGTATGAATTATGAATTAATATGAATTATGGCCCTGCAGGACTGCGGCGTCTGCTCATTAATCAGTGTGTTTTCAGCGGAGAGGGAGAAATATACCCGATTCCCAACGCGTTAATTCAAAGAACAGGTAGGCACACGGACAAATGTGCAAACACAAACAAACGAGCAAATTACATTTGGAATCAATTAAGGACTTTCAATCAGTGTGGTCAGTTTCCTGCTCGCTCTGTCATTATAGAGGGATTTTTCTTTTGTGAGCAACAAATATTAAAAACGTTCATACCAGATGATAATTAGCAGTGAATAAATCAAATCATTTTTACGACATTACACGTTGGATTACTGGTAAAAGTGGTTAACTGCCCCAAAACCCAAACTGCATTTTTATCTACCTTATCGTCATACAAGAACATCATTCATGAACCATTCGAGAAAGCTGTGGATTACATGAACTGCCAAGCATCCAATGCCAATGATTTTTTAGAAATTCTCACTTTCTGGAATATCTATGGTACCTACTGTACACTATTGTTTCCAAGTTAAAGAAAGACTGTGGTCATGGCAAATAAAACTACAGAGTAACTACATAGCCCAACTGGCCTGGGAATGCCTCAGGATCCCTCAGAAGGAGGTGGAATGAGTTGCTGGGAAGAAGGATGTTTGGAACGCCGTGCTAAAAACCTGATGCCACCATGACCCGACCCAGATAAACAGAAGGAAACGGATGGATGGAAACTACCGACACTTTGTGAGGTATGATTAGTCGACTAAAACACGTAATCATGGTTGTTCTTAACATTTTTGAGTGCATTAAATTGATAAATTGAGGAATCCACAACACCTTTGCGTCTGGCAAATAAATCCTCACACCTTTAGCTGGTAATTCCTATCATATTGTTACTGAAGCTAAAGCTAAGTAAGGTTTTATGAATAACCACTTATTTGATGGTTTTCTGCCTGAAAAAGAAAGAAAAGAACGACCAAAATTGATTATAAAAACATTTTAAAAATTAGGCATTCCACAAGCAGGATTACTGGATGGATGGATTTCTGTTTTATCTTTTCATTTGGTGTGTGGATTATTCAATCAGACAAGTTTCTGCCATTTTCTAACCCATGCATGACGGTCATGGAAGCACGTAGCCGTCTCTTTATCTTAAGATCAGAGTCGATGATCTCATTATCTCTGGGAAACAAATTGATGGTTTTGAAGAGCCTCGTAACCCTGTCAGTGCTTCCAGTGAGCTTAAAGACTGGAGTGTAATTGACAGTGTCAGAAGGAGCGATCACAGCTGATCGACACCTTTATTTTGAGCCTATTACATGGGCAGAGGTTGCAGCCGCAACCACCGATGAATTTAAGTCCAACCCAGAGAAAAATAACATTTGTGAAAGCTTCATTTCAAAAAATGATCTGAGCTGTAATGATTCAGAACGATGCCTCTAATGTTGTGTGTAATAATCACGTCTCAACACGCCTGTGCTGCAACATTTCCGTATAAATAATTGTTAGTTTGGAAGATTAGCTAACTACAATAGCCAGTTCACAGTAAGCATGTGCTGCTCTAAATACTGGCCCTGGTTCATGAGTCATGAGTCCTTAGTGCCCTGACATACCCTCACAGATTTCCCTTTAGCTCCTCTCCTCAGGAGAATCCCCACTGCTGCCTTAAGTGCTCTTCCATTACCGTGATAACTCAGGTGAACTTTCTAAAAAAAGAGCCTTTGAGGGCAGAGAGAGCGAGAGGGAGAGTCAACAATGATGTAAACTCCAGGACTCCATTTTGCCCAGGATTCTTTGTGATCATTACCTGAGTACAACACTTTGTGGCAGGACAAGGAATGCATAAAAAATATTCAGAGCACTACTAAGAACAAGCAAATACACTCCTTCCCCCTTGAATCCTTGGAAGTTGCATGAGGTGTGGCATTAAGATCAAGTGTAAGGAGGCCAAGACAGGCCACTGAGGTTACTGTTTTTTCTCTGGTTTGCTGGATGAGAGTCGCAGTCAAAGTGCCTGTGGTGTAGTCGAAACCACGGCCAGGGCGCTACTAGGGCACTGATCAAGGAGCCAGTTCAAATACTAAATCTTGTCCCTGTGTACATTTGGCAATAACATGCAACCTGTGCCGGGATATCTTACCTGGATGAGGGAGATCACATGTTAATGAAGGTGTACAGGCATGCAGAACCATTGTTTTCCTATAGACATGCACGTCTCCAGCAGTTTTTAGATGTGTGTACAGGTTAAAATATTCTCAGCTTTTGTTGAGTTGCACAGCTGTCACACTTGGCCCATGTTTCCTGTCACATCAAGCAGGAGGACCTCACCATTACCTCCATGTTTTGATACTGGTAGATGTTAAAGACCTTTGACAAGGTGTTTCTTAAGCGGCTATGCCTGTAGCAATGCATCTCTGTCTGATCTGCCTACCTCCACCTCTTCCTGCTCGCTTGAGCAAAAGCTACAAATAGAAGCTAACAAGTCTTCCTGTGCAAAAAGTGATTCGAAATGAATGACGCCCATCCGTGGCTTTGCTTTTCTTGGCCTTCACCAACCCTGCCTAACTAATTTGCATATAGAAAGGACAACAGATGATGTGGCGGGGGAACTGAAATGTTTTATACTGTATGTTTGGAGCACATAAGGGTGTGAGAGTCAGCTAGGTAATGACTCAAAGTGGGGAAACACTGAGCTGCAGGATTAGAAGCAACTGGCAGGCTCTCAAATGAATGCTAGAGTTGTTAAAATGTGAAGAACTGGCTGTAGCCATGACATCTTGTTCTTTGGACATCCAAAAGGTGCCTTGATTGTCAAATCCCTGACCACAGAGTACTAACACATTTCTTAAGTGGACAAAGGAGCATGCAGAAACACTTCATCGTCAGAAAATCTACTGAAAAACACAAAAAATAATTGCACCCTGCCTGGGATTCGTACAGTGCACATAAACAAGCAATGTGTGCGTAGCAGTAAAGCAAAGACGCCAAGAAGATCCTTAAGTTAAAGCCCCGAACAGCTTGACAACAACAATTAAAGTAATCAAATTAATTAGTCTTAGCCTTTTCTAATTTTATTAAGCTCTTGATGTATCATACTGTTTATCTGCATATAACGGCACCATCTACGGTATATTTATGTGATTTATCTATGTTGCTCTTTCAGCTATACATCCACAAAAAAATGTAATTTTGCCCAACTTCTCTTGCTAATCCAATAACACTGCAGCGGCCTACGCTTGTGTAATATCTCATCCTATCACTGAACACGATTCACAACAGATACAGCAGGTACTCGCAGACAGCAGCGGGCTCTTTATAACTCTCTGCCTCTGTGTGGCATACAGGGATGGATGGAGGGAACCAGATGAAGGGAAGCAACGGGAGGAAGAGAGAGGTGAGAGGTGGATGGAGAGCGTTAGAGGTGGATGAAGGGAGGGCTAGGAGGAGGTGCAGGGGGGTGGATGGTGGGCTGACAGCACTGCCGGTACCGCTGCTGCTGCTGCTGCTGCTGCTGTAATAGGCTCACATCACAGTTCTGCCATCTTCACCATGTCTCCTCCTATCTATCCGGACTGTCTCTGTGCCTGTCACTTCTCATCTGAGAGGGAGAGCGAGCAAAAGAGATAGAGGCAGTGAGGATGGAGAAAGAGAGAGAGAGAGAGAGAGAGAGAGAGACTAGCTAGTCTTGTTAAAGAAACTAAGAAAAAGTCTGGTGGATGGCAGGGTCAGTATGCTAACAAAGGGCTGCATTAACATGGGTCAAAGTGGTTGGTGTACTGTCTCTGTGTGACTGGGAAGATATTTGAAGTAGTGGAATTTTCTGGAGACCTGCATATTTAGCAGGTTTGGGAGAACTGGTGGTGGATGCTGGATTTTTCATGGTGTGTGGTCACACACACAGTTTCACAAAAAGTTAATGAAAACGCGTTAATGCCACAAACCAATAAGCAATGAAAGACTAAAGCTAAATTGATTGGGTGTTGGTGGGCAGCGTTGGAACGAAATTTCAATTGCAGAAACTCAGTCCAAAGTAAACTGTATGGCAATTACGTGCTTAATGGTTGACTAGAAAAACAACAGCATTGCCCATTTGCTCAACTTGATGACTTCCTTTAAAAATAGACCCCTCGATGACTTTGTTATAGCACCTAAAAAAAAGTATTTGGCAACTTATTGTAGCCGGTGAGCTAATTGCCAGGAACATTTCAGCGCGAATGAGAGCAATAACTTCTCGAGCTTCTATTTTCTCTTGGCTCTTTGCTTCCCTCTGGCATTTTGTTTGTATAAGTGATTTGAGCTAGCAAGCTTGCCAGCTGTCAAAGCTCACTTGCTAACAGGATAATAAGTAAGCAAGGCGGGTTAGTTCAAAAAACACTGTGGTGTTCATAAAACAGCTGCGGAGCAGTTTATACTATGGCAGAGGAGTGTTTGATAAAAGTAGACGGTGAAACGAAGCTAATAAGCTACGCTAGTTTCCGCCATTTTAGACTCTCTGTTCCCTCCAAAGGCAACACTGTCAACACAGCTGGTTCATATGTTTCATTTCTGCTGTTTAACTGTAAACTACAGAGGGACTTATCACAGCTTATTGCTATTTACAGTGGCTAATACCGGTGAGGGTGCTTTACATCCACACTGCTATGAAGCTAACGCTGTGAGCTACCGTCAACGTCTCCTTTCTAGTGAACACAGGACTGAACACGACTACAAACACCTACAGTATTGTGGCCAATTTAACATAATATAGTCCAGACGTGGTTTACGTGGTGGGTTTAGCTCCTAGCATCTCTGGGCAGAGTGAGTTTGGTTAGCTGCATGGCTAACTGAGCTAATGGCCGTTAGCGGTTGGCAACTTAGCAATCTTTCAGTCACGATACCGTAACGTCAGCCAGCCTACTGGGCCTGGTTCTGTTCAGTAAGCCGCAGTTACTTAGCTTTTAGCTACTTGAGCAAGTAGCTAAAGCTATCTGCCCATCGGGAAACTATGTAACTCACAGAGAGTTGAAGATGGAAGACCAAAAATCTTTGTTTTATCAAAAATCAGTGAATCAAAGTATAAAGTTGTGCTTTTCTAGGTGAGGCCCAGCCATAGATGTAGTAATACTATACCCCTCAGAAACACTGTGCTCTAGCGGTGCCATATAGCTACAAGGAAGACCTTCATTGGACACTAATGGAAGGAAAGGAAATGGAAATACCAGCTCAAAAATATAAATACCTGAAAATACCAAACAAATAACTTTTTTTGTGATTGCTGGAACAGATACTGGCATGTAGGTGACATATAGAACAAGATGTGATAAAAACAACAATTTTGACTTCATGGGGACTTAAAGGTCAGGGCGTACAAAGTGTTGTCGCTTAAACCTAATCATACCTTTGTCATAACAGCAGTGATAGACTTTTTTTTCAAGCTGGATTTGAAAGGTCATACGGTTCCTTTGGCAAAGCACTGACACAGCCGCCGGTGCTTTGTTATTTAGGTTTGATGATTTGTTGGTCTGTTTTGTCATGTGTGTTTTTCTTTCTGCTGAAGGAAATAGAGCAAGAGAAAAATCAATGCGGTGCCCCGATAGGAGGCCATAAAGAAACAGAGCTTGCAGACGGATGCTGGGTGTGAATGAACCGGCAGCAGCGGCACCGGAGAATGAGCGGCGAGCTTGACAGCTTAAACAGACCGCCCAATATGAGACGGCAATTACACGAGGTCAGCTGACATGCCAGCTAATCCAGCACTGCTCAAACTGTCTGCCTGAAGCAGCCTTAACAAGCATCACTTCATACAGACTTTGTAGTGACATAACTCGACTTAAAAAGTTAGTTTTTCTTAAACTATCACACGAATTTTAAAGAAGTGTGAATAGAAAGTGCTCTCAGACCTCAGTATGAATGAGCAGTGTTTTGGATTCAAAGAAAAATCTTGATAAAAGTTTGATGGAAATAAGAAGTATCGGCTGCTGTGTTGGTCGGGACACTTCTTTCTATTTGAGGCTGAGGGTTAGAGCCATGATTAACACCCATGAGGGAAATAGTTCATGTTGTAATTTATGTAGCGTATTGTGTCGAGGACATCTTTACATCATGAAGCATGTATCCGGAACAGCTCCTTCCCCTGAGCTGGCTGTAGGCTTTCAGTCATTCAGACAGCCCGGCTGTAAAGACGCTGCTGACAACCACAGTTTCAGATAAAATTGCTCTTGGCACTAACAACTTTATCTGGATGTTTTGCCCTTCGGATATACTCCAAACCAAAATGCCTCAGTTACTGTCACCATCTGTCAGCTCTTCAACACAGAGATTTATTTCAGTGACAGACAGTCAACTCAACAAGGCCAGACCCTGAATCCCCCTCAGATGACGATAGCCAAGGATTTGGGCACGACAGTTTAATCTGCAGCACTAAAGATGATGCCAAAGCTCTTTGTTGAAGTCTCCAATCCGAGCTCTCACTTGGCATCTCTCTCTCTTTAGGGAGGTTATGGCAGAGATCCAGACCCCAAGATATTTTGGGGGGAAAGGAGGGAAATGCAATTTTTTAAACATATTTCTTCAAAGTCGGGGGTTTCTATGCGAGGAAAAATTAAGTAAACCTAGCACCACAAACCATCTCCATCAGCATGGAGTAGAAAAAACGAAGAGAAAGGCTGACACAGAATGCACGGTATTTCAAGAAAATGTATGCAGTATATCCATCCATCCATTTTCAATGACCACTTATCCTTGTCAGGGTCACGGGGAGCTAATCCCAGCTGACATTGGGTAAGAGGCGGGGTACACCCTGGACAAGTCACCAGTCCATCACAGGGCTGACACACAGGGACAGACCACCACTGACACACGCCTACCTTATGGGCAATTTGGAGTTACCAATTAACCTGCATGTCTTTGGACTGTGGGAGGAACCCACACAAACTCCACAAAGAAAGGCCGGGATTCAAACCAGGAACCTTCTTGCTGTGAGGCGAGAGTGCTATCCGCAATCTGTGATGGAGAAGTTGAGGCCAGGTGTATGAAACCACTGCAGCATCGAAGACCTGCATGATAAAGGCAGTCGAGCTGGTGCACCGGACGAGTTTAGCTTGTTGAGAAATACCGCGGTCGAAAGAATTGGGGAAGTCACTCCGGACAACTGAAAGTCCTTTATTGCCTTCTCTATTGCTATTGATGAAAGCACCAACATGACTGATGTAGACCAATTAGGAGTATTTATTCACAATGTGGATGCAACTTTGACTGTCACTGAGGAGTTTGTTGTGCTGCTAATGACAGACATTATCACAGGTAATGACATCTTTGGAGGCCCTGGACAGATTGGTCAGTCTGGCAACCGATAGCTTCACCTTCAGTGATTGGAAAAAAAACGGCTGATGTGGTGAAAGCTCCGACTGTTAATCCAGAGCTTTTCACTACACATTACATAAAGAAGCCTTATGCAGGAAGAGCCTGAAACCAAACTGTTGTTATCCAAACTGTGAAGCTCTTCTGTCCACACATAGTATTATGCACGGCCTGTCCTATCACGCTGAGAAGCAGCGCTTAAATGTTTCTTTGAATTACACACAGAGATTGCCCAACTCATGGAGCAGAGAGAAAAGCCAGTGCTGAAGTTGGATGAGCGTCTTTTTTAGTGGAAATTACAGAACATTTGAACGTTAAAGTCCGTTACCTGCAGGATAAGTGTATTGTACTGATTTAGAAGAGTGTTTTAAATATAGAGGAGACCTCTAATCCAATTTTAAATATGTTCTGCAGCATTGACGTAAAGTTAAATGAAGCGATGCAGGAAAACATATATTTGAAATGAAGGATTTGACCCAGCACAGCTTCGAATCCGTGTCACTAATTCAACATGAAGGCTGGTTAATATTACGGCATGCGGACTGGCCGTGTAAATAAAACAGTGGCTAAGTGCTCTTGGCTGCGTCCGGGGATTTCCGGGTACAGTACGGCTGTCCCGCTGTCAGTTATATCTCCACGACATCAGGACGTGTTCTCCACCATGCCTGTGCACGCCTGTCTGATCCAATCCTGATGTAAAGCTCAGGAGGACGAGGTGAGACAGCTGGTCTCTGCGTTAGGAACCACAGGCAGTGATTTTAGCGCTGTGCATTATTTTTAATGTAGAGATATTTTGTTTTAAACGGAGTAATGTTTGAGTGAAATTGAACACAAATACAAAAACTTTGTTGCTGTACAAAGAAGAAAAGGGTTCAAATATAACACGAAATCTAAAATACACACAATGTTGGTGAGGATCATAAATTTCTCATATTTCATTCTTGATGAGTTGCTGATAGATAGATGCATGTGTGTACATTATTAAATTCCAAGGACACGAAGGCCTCAGCCTGTATGGTTAATTCATAATGTTCAATTTTATTTAATTTCATTTATATAGCACCAAATCTCATGACACGTTCCATATAGAGCAATGCATTTACGCTTTTACAGGGATTGAGGCATTTTTTAAACTCCTTTCAATAAATGACTGGTTCTTTTAATTATTTTATACTGTTTTTTATATTAGTTGTTTTTAATAGTTTCATTTTATTTTGTCTCATAAAGCGCTTTGAAAGGTTCTATATGAATAAAGTTTATTTTTATTACTTTGCTTTTATTTACTAAAACCAAACAATGTTGAAATATTAAAACACTCATTGTTTATCTTTTATTCAGTGTGAACACACAATGTGACTCATTTATTTATTATCATGAAAACATTTAAGTTTAATTTACATTATACTAAATGATAACTACTAAATAAACGTTACCTTTAAAGCAAGTCATTGTCAAGAGCATCACATATGGGAAAACATCTGATTCTTTTTTAGTTCTTTTATTATCATGTAAGCTGAAGGAGAGATAAATAATAAAAAAAAAGATGATGAAAGTTGCTGAAAGATGATGAACTGACACATTTGTTCATAAAATCTAATCTTATTTGATACAGAGAAAAAATATTTTAATTCAAACACATTTTAGAAATGTGCCAGATTCCTGTGTTTTAAAACTGCTGTCATCATTCAAGACTGAGGATCTGTTAAACATGTTGAACTCTTCCTGTGTTAACTCAACACTGTTCTAATGACTTTCTCTTGACGTACAGCGAGTGAAGGAGAAATAAACAGTCGATTGTTGTAAACGCGCTCACTGTAGCTAAAATCAGATGTTGAACAGTGGCAGCTCTGCAGTATGCAGCTGCGGTCCAGCCTCTGGGAGCTGACACTCAGCACATTTAGGAGAAAAAGCAGATTGCTGTGTGACACATTTGGCGAGGGTGTGATTTTAAATACTAAATCATGTTTGGTTTTATCTAATAGAGGTTCCAATTTGATCAAATCCATTGTGTTTTAATATTATTTATGTGTCAAGTTAAAACTGAAAAAGGAAACGTTTCCCTTCGTCGCGTGGTTGGAGGAGAGGCGCTTGTTTTTCGTTGAGCTGCCCTTGCAGAAAGTTGGATTGGTTGGTGGAGAAAGCAAAGTTTTGACAGCAAAGAAGAACAAAAGCCACAACAGAACTTCCACCCTGTCAAAATGGATTTGGCCTGAAGAGTTTGTGCTCACTTATCTGGACAATAATGTAAACTCAGATATTGTTTCACCAAGATAATCGTAGTAGGGAACAGAGATCACACAGAACAAGTTCCCCGAGATGATGTACAGCTTTCTTTGTATCGTTTTTGACATTCCCTGGTAACCTTCTGAATCTTCTGGATTCTCTGTGATTATTTTTTATTCTATCTGTCTATTTTCTACACCTCAGACCAATAATCTTCCTGCTTTAGACAATAAAGTTAAACACTTTGAAGGACCAGTGTGTAGGATTTAGTGGTATCTAGGGGTGTAGATACCCTCCACTTGCCCTCCTGTCCCAACCTTGAAGGCGAAACTACAGTACGGTGGCAGCAAGAAACAAAGATGTACAGAGGCAGTCTTCAGTTTGTCCTGTGCTTCAGTGAGTTTTGCATAATATATTCCATGTCTGCATGTCTTTTACTATGCCATTAATCATTATCTACACTGTGGATGACCAGTTATAGTATGTATACATAAAAACAATCTATATGCTTACAAATACATTAAAACAAATTATAAATAATTCATTAAATGTTTATATACTGCTTATAAATGCTAAATACGGTGATTTAAATTAAATACTCTAGATTTAATACAGGATGGTATTAGTGTTTCTATCTTTAGCTTGATTTGCAGTTGTTTTTTAAGTGCACATACCTTAATTTTTATAAATTTTTTTCATTGATTTTATGTGTTCGACTGCTGCTGTTCAATGTCATCAGTGCTCCTGTGACTTATGTGTTTAATACCTGCCCGCGTACCTAATTTCCCCTGGGGGAAATAATCAAGTTATTATGTCCAGAACGTAATGTGAAAGAGAACCTGCAAGCAAAATATCGTGTGGCATTGTGACTGAAAAAGAAACAACCGATAAGTTGATAGAAGACGAAGATGACCAATCACATTGTCTGTGTGACGCTCATGTTTGACTCGAGCTGTGATTCGCTGGTTAAATCTTTGTTTTGTTTCACCGCAGACATCTTGTCCTATTCTAACCTGTTTGCCGCTCAGGCTGTAGGCTAATATGTCTCCCTGTCAGCCTCCACTTATCCAGTAACAAAGAGCCTGAAGCTTTGCCTCATTAGTTACCATGCAAATTAGATCACTATTGATATCTCCTAACGAACTGCCACCTCGTCAGTTCGATTTCCTGTTAATTCACTCCAGACAACGAAAATCAACATCCAGCAATTAGTTTCAGGGCCGGCGGATCGGTCTGCAGGGCTCAGATACGGTGTAGATATTCATTACGCTAAATGGGGCCCCGTCTCGCTGCTGTTCATTGGTTCGGCGTTGTCACTCGTCTGATTGGACGTAAAAGGTCCTCGAGGGCTGGTCTGAAGACGTCTACGGGCCTGAAGGCGGAGTTTCTACGCCGGGTTGTTAGATCCTGAATTCCTGGAATTCCTACATTTAGGATTTCACATGTAAAACACACTGAGATGAAACAGGATCAATCTGCTTATGGAGTGTAGAGCTCACACGATGGCACATTTCTTATTAATAACCATCATTTACAAAAATGTCTTCATAGCCAAAGGTAACATAAAATATACAGCTCACTAAAATCGATGACAACCAAAAGCTACCGCTTTTTATTTAGTTCTGATAAGTGAACACTGTACACGTCCTTTTTACATTATTATTATTCTAAATTTGATGACATGAAATAATAAAATAAACTTTATACAGGACATTTTAACACAAACTTTAGTTCTTTACAAGGAGAAAACAGTTCTACAACAAAACATGCCACTATACAGTAAAATGAAATCAGATAGTATTGTATATGATTAATAGAAGTGATTTAAAATATATTATTTGAAGTTTAAGTTATTTGTTTATCGTTGGTGTTGGCTCTGGTCTGTATCTCTGTCATGTTCGGACAGAATATTTTATTTAAAATGGTCAATTAGTCAATTAGAGCAGAGTAATTACCAGAATTTCCAAATTGCTCCTACAACACCAATTATATGAAACTATACACTTCCTGTCTCCGTGATCTCCAAACCTCGTTTGTAAGTGTTGTGGATGGATAAAAACAGATTGTTTGGTACCAGAATTTTTTAGTTTAGATCATTTTTGGTGAAATCAAATCAACGATTCAACAAGAGAGAGAGAGGAGAGATCTCATGTCCTGTGTCGCTGCTGAAACTGAGACAGGCGTTGAACAAAGTTAATTTCCTCCTGATTTGTTTGTCTTAAAAACATCATTTGTCAGTGTCATAACGTTCAGCAGATACATACCGTTCATAATCTGTGCTCTCGTTCACTTCTCACAGTCTGCAGCAGAGGCTTGACTCACATGAGGCAGACACAGGAAGTGTCTCTTCAGTGAGCCGTCACTGCTGTACATTAACGTGGTCGCAGCTGCACGTAAGAATTCAAGTTTGTGTATCATGATGTAAGATTTGATGTAGAAATGTAATCTATGAAAGCAGAAGTATTGTCGAGTCTCTGTCTCTGTCGTGTTTGGTTTGATAACATGAAAATGAGTGAGATGACGACAATGATCTCATGATGCAAATTTGGTGATACAGACTTCGGAAAGGCCGGAAATAATTCTCAACATGCCCTGAAGACCCAGTAAAATAATAATAATCATAATAATAATGATCATATACTTCCAGAAGAAGATATTTTTGGGATATTCTCTGTCTTGCCAATAATTAGATGAGAAGATTGACTGCTGTTGAGAGCGCACAACCTTGAGATTGATGTCAAACTATTCTTTTAAGCCTTTTAAACTCACCCATCCCATCATAGATCCTCTGTATATACTCTCTCTTGGTCCACATCCTATCCTCCTCCTCTCATCTTGGCCGTGAAGGGATTTCTCTGTGTAACAGCGTAATATTCATGACATGCCTCCACCTTTTAGTAGCACTGCCTCCCTCTGTCATGTTCTTTCTCATTACGGTGCTGCGGTGGAAATGACAAGGTACAAGAGCCGAGACCTTTTTAATATCTTTGTATCCTCCCCTTCCTTGTCAAGTAGGAGAAAAGGAGGAGAAAACGCAGTCCAATGCGACACAAAAAAAATGAACAGACAACGAACTACGCACTGTACGAACTAATGGAAGTTTTGTCAAGCATGACCTCCTTTTTCTCCTTTTAAAAAAGGGAACGCTGGACAACACGCGTGCCTAGTTTGCTGTTTTTTATGCTGGAAAACAGGCCATGTCACTCTTAAAGTTACAGCTTTATGAAAACGCTTCAGTTGGCATTTCTGTGACCGGCTGAAATGGAGGAAAAAAAGAAAAAAGGCCAAAAGCTGTTTACATCCATTTAGCAATTTTCCTCGTTTCTTATTTTCTGCTTTCACTCCATCTCTCTGCTGCTCCTTGCTTACAATAATAATAATAACCTCTTTCTGTCACTACTTGCCTCTGCAGCAAGAGAGAAAACGTTTGATAGACTGAACGGGCTGTGAGCAGAAACTCAGACTCCAGTATCAGTGAAATTAATTGAAGTGCCATTAGCTGGATGGCTGTTTTATACTCACAGCAGCAAAAGGTGACTAATTTCTGCCTCCACCGAGGTGACACACAAATAAACCCACACCCAGACGCGCTCACACATTTCCATTACTGCGGCTGGGGTCAATTGCATGTGGTGGGTCGATGTAGGTGCACGGACGCCGGCCACGTCTGGGCTCAGATGTGCTAAAGCGGGACAGTTTATCAAACGGGCTGGGACCAGGGAAACCTCTGAGTTACACTGTTTATTCAGGGTGATAAATACATACTGAAGAAACAGCTTAAACTATTGTAATATTTAATAATAGCTACTACTTTGCCCACAGCCATAGACAGCTCATGAGACAGTGGGCTCAATACAAATCCTGAACTCTCCTACACAGGAACAAGACACTGAGACAGAGAGAGGCCCAAAACGACTACATTTCTTGTCGCCATTTTGAGTCTTTGTGGTTGTTTTTTTATCCTCTTTTTTTCATCCATTTTATCTGCCAGTGTTTGTTTGTTTGTATCTTTGTGGTCGTTTGGCATCTTTATTATAGCCATCTTTAATCTCTTTGTAGTTCCTTTGTGTCTTTTTGTGTTTGTTTTTGTTTATTTTGTGCCTCTTTGTAGTTGTTTGTCACTTCTCTCAGTGGTTGTTTTGTGTCTCTTTGTGGCCTTTCCTTTATCTTTCAGTTTTTTGTCTCTTTGTTGTAGTTTTGTGTCTCTTTGTGGCAATTAATTTTATTTTTGTGGTTGTTTAGTGATTCTTTGTGGTCATTTTGTATCATTTGAACAACTTAGCAGTCACTTCATAACAGAGGTTCTTTTGAGCATGTAGGCTCATTTAGTAATCCATCCATGATACATGAACTACCCATAATGGTTTGACTCTGGTGGTCATCTTTTAGTAGGTTGCCACTCCTCTGGTCCTACACTTGGCTTGGACACTTGTATCTCTCTCTAGTCTCATCCTTTTTTTTTTAATTCTCCCTCCTCTTTGCTCTCCTTTTCTCTCTCTCACACCTCCTTTTCTTTCTCCTCTCTGTTTCCCTTTTTTCTTCGGGTCCAAGAAATGCAAAAGCCAAAAGGGGGAATTGGGATAGTGAAAGAATGAGGGCAGTGTATTTGTCATGGTGGAATAGAAATACAGTACAATGCCACAGCGGAATAAATCTTTTCACGTGGTGAGAAAAATCTCTCAGCGATTGGAAACAATGTTGGAGCTCATTGGCCGAGAGCTATTCTCCTAAAAAACAGACAATCTGGTTTTATTAATTCTCTTGTTAACTTCTGTTAACAAAATGTGTTCATCCCTTTATTGAACACCACTAAGTACTAAAGGAGAGGACTCTTGAATCCTCCTTCAATACTGATTCAAAGTCCGTATCAGTGCCTAATGCCAATACTTCTAATAAAATCAGCTAATGTACTATTACGGGAAGAGTCGTGCATCATGATTCACAAGCTAAATGCACTTCTGACTTCATTATGAATTAATTATTGTCCAAAGTATTATTGCCTGTTGATTACTCCATCATGCATGTTAAAGCACAACATTACTTTGTTTGTGTGACCTCCCAAAACCAGACTTTAACTTTTTAAACCACCTTCAACCTCAGAAACGATTAGCCGTACCACGTTCCACCATCAAAACAGACGTCAGAACACAGCAGCAGCGTAGGCCGACACTATTCAGCGATGGACAGTTTGCACAGGAGGCAAGGATAAGCCATAATGAAAAAGAAGATTATTCATTGTCGGCTATTGTTGAATCCTGAACAGAACTAGTGCAAAAGGTGTACTCCTGATCTGCACTCACTTCTCTTTATGTTATTTCCCATTTGGAGCCACGACTGCAGAGAACCATTCATTTTATCTCCACCTACTATCTTGCCGTCACATTTTAGCTCGTATGTGTGTGTTGCATGCTTTATCGTGACTACGAAGCAGCAGTGAAGAAAAGTATTAAAGGAAATGCAAAACTAATACAGCAACCTCATAGTTTATTTCCATTTGCCTTTTTAAATTTTAAAATTTTGGACAAAAACATTTCAGATATTTCTCCACGTACCACTAGAGGGAGGTTGCATACCTTAGTTAAACTAAACTATCGAGGCGTTCGCTGCACACGTACACACACAGATCATCCCTCAATGATATTTTGATACTGATCATGTTGAAACCAGTATCAGTACTCAAAACAATACTTTGTATCAGAAGTATCAATACTTTAAGTATTGATCCGTCTGCCTCTGACTGAAAGAGAAGAGGGAACTGCTCACTTACTCCATTTACTCCTACAGTAGCTGTTCTACTGATATAACCACCTCTTTATATGAACCCATTAGTGTACGTTGTAAATTCAGCTGTAAAAAAAAAAAACATGTGTATTATTCACGTATGAAACATTCATAAAGCTGCGATGAACGGCTCTTGTGCTGTAGTATCACAACCAGTAACAGCACCAGTCTTCATCCTTTCCTTACACAAGAACAGGATTCGACAGTTCCATTTGCAACAATCATTATTTCAGCCATTAGCTACTGCATTAGCTACCGGAGGCATTTCTAAATCAGCTACGTATAGATTTACAAACACACACACACACACACACACACATATCGCTGAGTCCATTAATGCCCTACATACAAATCAAGCAGGAAATACAAACCCTTGTGCTCCATCACTGAAAATGAATATATGCAAAACAAAGAGCTGCTCCGGCTTTTAAATCATCAATCACATAATAGTCCTCTGAATTAAGAAATGGGATACAGGAGACAGGATGTGATGTCAACAGGTAAGCAGAGACAGCAAGGACGGCAATTGAAGAAACTCAAGGTCAGACGTCCTCTGTCTCAGTCTATGGGCTAAATTCAGCTCTTACTTTGAGAGTCTGATCAGAAAAATGCGTCTTTCGTGGACATGTGATGGTTGTTAGCTCACAAATCTATAAATGGCGTCAACCTTTGGGTAAAAGAAGCGTGGTTCCCAAGCCACAAACAAAATTATACCCACAAGGTATGCACCCTAAATGCACACATACCTATTTTTCATTTCAGCTCGGCTTTGCGAGACGATACTCTCGTCAGATATTCCTGACACTCCGTTGCTGAGCGGTGTTGGGGAAACTCCCGCAAGGCATCGGTTTCTTCTTTTGTCTGTCTTCTCATCTCTGTCTCTTTCTCTGGCTCAGGACATAAAAGTGGTACTTTCGCTTTCAGGCAACTCTTAGAAAGCCTGTTAGGTATCTGACTAGAGACAGCCGAGTCAAACGGAGAGAGAGGGGAGAAAGAAGGAATCCGAATAAATGAACTTCAGAGACGTGCCGGCGTCATGGGGAAAGACGGGGGAAAGTGAGCGCCGAAGCCAGACACGGTGAGCCTGCAGGGCAGAGCGAGGCTAAAATAAGACAGAAGTGGGGATGTTTGATGGTGAGAGGAAGACAGTCAGACAGAGATGTTGTCCAATCCTAACCTCTTAACCTCTTCTCCTCCACTCTCACAGTCACGCTTTCTCTTTCCAATACATAGTTTGCTTTTGATGCCTGGTCTGGACGTTTTGAAAAGTTTTATTTAAAACGAGCTTCTGCTGCAGCGGGTTAACTGTTCATTCTCCAACATTATAAAGTGCTGTAGGAAATAACTATCAGCAGACTAGAGTCTGTGGAGCGCTGTCAATAGATTGACATAAACTGATAAGACGGGAGACTTTTTTGTTGCAGAAGTCTTTTGTAAACATCTAAAGGTGCACTCATATCAAGAATACTTGAAGTTGTTTATTGAGTTTTCAACCGTTTCTCCAGTAGAAGTACTTACCGATAAAAGCTTTACAATGGCGTCTGACGATTCTACATGAAGTAGCTTGGACCTTATTTCTTGAAATTTTGAACATATCTCTGGATAGGTCTACCACTTTGGTCCAGACAGAAACAAAACAACAACTTTTAGATGAATTGCTATGAAATTTGGTTCAGACGTTTTACGGTCTCCAACTCCAACTTTGGTGATCCCCTGACTTTTCATCTTGCGCCGTCATGAAGTTGATATTTGTGCTTCTCAACAACTGTTGGATGGATTGCCATGAAATTTAGGCGTGGTCCCCTCAGGATGAACTGTAATAACACTAATCTAGCACTATCTTCACGTCATAGTTAGTCTGGGACGTGTTTAATGCTAATTAGCGAATGTTAGCACGGTCTTACGCAAAACTAGCATGGTGAACACGGTGAAACATTCTACTCTGCATGTTAACATCATCAATATGTCCATATCTGCATGCTAATGTTAGCATTTAGCTCAAAGCACCACTAAGTACAGCCTCACAGAGATGCTAGCGTGGCTTTTATAATGCCTTGATCACCAAATTTCAATCACCTGCATTGTTTTGGGGTGGAATGGAAGTACCTGCAAGGTAAACGACTGAAAACAGCGAGAGGGAAAATATGCTGTGTTTTATGATTTGGGGGAACTTTTCCTTAAGGTTCTGCTGTTTCACCGTAGCTTCAACCAGACTTTGTTTGACTGACAGGTGTCTAAGCCTATCACAGTCACCGTTTTGTTTTGTTTTTTTAAACCAACAAACAGCTGAAGTACAAAAGCAAGAAAAGCCCAATTATTCCCAGAGAGCAGAGACACAACAAAGATGTGAATTAACACCGTGAGCCAAGTGCTGGCATATTTGACACTTCCTGATAATGAATAAATGGTGTTTTGATTCATAAACAGTAGAAAGCTATTTCCACATTTTGCATTTGATTCGCGGCATTAAATATTTATCAGCTGGTTAAAAAAAAAAGGTATAATACAATCAAGCTAAACATCTGTGCTGTTACAGTACTGGGAATATAAATAGACCACCTGGGTGGCCCATTAAGAACCACTGTATCAAACTAATGTTGTCTACAGAGGCAAACAGCTCAGATGGCGAGGTGAGAAAACATTACAGACTTTAGCCGCGGGCAAAAAAAATGCTGCTGTCAGAAGGGCTGGAATACACACTCACACACATTTGCACCTTTGCTGCAGTTTGCACTTGCTGAAATCATCAATTTAAACAGTTACTTACAGAGTGGGACTTCCATTAAAGGATAGTTAATATTCTCAGCTGCTGTGAGTGTTAAGCCTATTTATGTGTCCTTCTTTTGTGAAATTACAGTCTGCCAGGGGGGTGTCTCAGATGTCCTACATTTTACTGTCCTCTAAAATACTCTCATGACAGATTAGATGCAACTTTTTTTGCTAAGAGGTCCAACTGATTTAAACAATTAACAATTCTATTAGTCAGCCACCTACCTTTATCTCATTCCTAGCATCTACTTGCCTTTCTAGAGACCTGAGAAGCACAAAATAAAGTTCAATGTAGACAAAGACGGCATTAGCAATTAGAGAGAAGTGCTGTCTAAGGTGGGTGAAAGTGGCTGAGCTAGTCAGGTTAGCATATGCCATGTAATTTCTTTTATCTAAACAGCTTACCTTGACTTTTTTTCTCTCTCTGTACAACATTGTTTTGATGATACAGCCGTGCTGTAGAGCGAGAATGTTTTCCTTGTTTTCAAAATGGTGGACACTTTTGTAGTTTTTTTTTTAGCTGTGTTGCAAAATTCACTTTTATTGAACCTCGTCTGTCACAGCTTCACGAAAAACTAAAGTTTACAGTCAGATATGATAGTCCATGCTAGAAATACTACTTTATAATTAACTGTGGGAACATACTGCCCCACGGGCAACCATGAAGCTCTTTATTGAACATACTGAGAATATAATGCCAAGTAGTCTAAATGTCACAGAGCAAATATGAAGAAGTTTGGAGAGCGACTGTGACTGACTAGTGCTCGCTGTCAGGGTAGACAGTGCAAGCTACCCCTGTGAGTAGTCAGTATGTTACCGCTAGCACAGCTTATTTCACAAGTTTCAATGTAGGATGCACGAAAATACAAGAAATATATATACATTGGAGCAAAACAACTAAAATCCAGGACCTCACTGGGGTTTGCACTGGACAGGGACACGATTTGTCCCTGAATTTTGTGCACAGCCAACACTAACAGTGAATTATAAAAACTTTTGCATCAGTCGATTACATACAAACACCAATACACACAAATTTCCATCCAATAGCTCTTCTCACATCGTTCGTGTGAGCTGAAATTATTCAGCTTTGAGTAAAGAAAAGTTGCACTTATCACAAAAATTCGCTTCACATTTGGTGGAAAAACACCATGATGCATACGTTATATATATTTTCACATGCTTGGAATAATAAAGAATAAATCTAAAGAGTTTATCAAAAATGCATGTCTATAACCTGATTTCTTAATCCTTAATACGATTTGATGCAAATCTGCTTTGACTCTTATTGACTGATGCATTTAAAACACAAATCAATGCATAAAAAATTCACCAGAATGCAGGACATGAGACCCCGAGACCACCCCAATTTGATTTGTGTCACCGCTGGCAAGGTGTCTCTTTTTTTTTTTTTTTTTTAACCACACTGCAGGTGGAAACCCGAGCGATAACAGCGTCCTGATACATCGAAATGGACGACAACTAGCTTGGACATTTATTAGTTTACTGTATTCCAGCTAAGCGCAGTTTTGTGTAAATCTTTGTAGTCCAATAAATGAAAGTCAGCAAAGCAAGGGGGAAACAAGACGTTGTCATTTCTCATGAGCAAAACGTCTGACTAAGCCTTTCTTTTAAGACCACACACACACACACACAAAGCAACTGAACACACACTCACGTCCCCGGTTCCTGTTATTTATCACTCGGATGTCAAAATTTCTGTTCAATTGTCCGTAGTACAAAGCAAATTTTGAGGCAGAAATACAGACATGAACGACGCTACATTTAAGCTGTGTGCTCTTTACCTATTAGGAGTGTGTGTGTGTGTGTGTGTGTGTGTGTGTGTGTGTGTGTGCATGAATGTTTTATCATCTCTGTAACTCGTACACAGCAGTTGCTTCCTCGCAGAGCTCTGATTAATCATACAATATCTGACCTGTTAATGTTCAACTGAACTCTGATCCCGTGTTTAATTCAGCTAAAAACAGAACGACACACAATAATTGTTCCCTGTTTCGTCTTTTTACGTTTAAGTATGACATGCTGTTCATAACCTGACAAAGAAAAGTGTTTTCCCTCGTTTACCGCTAATGATTTTCTGGGTGACCTCCGTGTTTAAAATAATTTGTTGGTTGCATCATCTTTTGGCGAGTCAGGTTTGTGGGAATGACGGTGAAACCCTGTCCTGTACACGCTGTGTTTATGTCCTGCTCGTTTCCAAGGAAATTTAATAGCTACCTGGATTATGTTCACTGTCATCATTATTCCAATCCAGAAAATGTCACTTTATGACAGTTTTCAGTTTGTATTTTTAAAAAAAGGGGGGCTAATTAAACACTTAGAGGGTAATTACGAGAAGATCAAGGTTTTGACTAAATTTATTACAAATTTTCTTCAAGTCAAAAATGTTTTAACCACAAGCTGGTCCAAACTAAACAATATTTTGTCCGTTATGATGTCTATTGTGTCTAAATAGGCGATTATAGAGTCGTACCTGCTGTGACTTGGCCCAGATACGTGACAGACGACACACTGGTCCCCAAAAAGTGACAGCTTTTTACATGTTACTGTATGTCAGGACCGACTTCCAGCACCCACCTGTCAATCAAAGCGGCCACAGGATAAATTATACATAACTTTAAGCCTTTTTTTTGTTAAATGAGGGTAAGTGTAGCTTCTACAAAAGGCTAATTTTGAAGGACGTCTTTGTTTTTTGGGGGGTTAATAGTCCATGGAAAATATTCAGGTGCAAAAAAATCCCATTATTTTATTTTATTTATTTATTTAGCTTCACTTTGCTGATGAAGTAGCTACATATGGGTTTAAATATGTTTTTGTTCAATGTAATTTGTTTTTCATGCCCTGGATTCTTCTTTTTTAAAATATTTGTTATTAATCTTTGTCTATTTAAAGGTTAAGAACTAAGCTGTGGTCTTTTTAGGGTTTAGATTATCATAAAAACTCAGCACCCCAGCGTTATGTGTAAAGCCAGCAGAAGGTCCTCATTACTACAGTAACACAAAAATATGTGAGTATTTGAGAGTGTGTGCTTTACACTCGGTTAATGTTGCTCTCGTCCTTGAGTTACAAATGCAAATGACAGCTAGCTCCATTTTCCCTAACGCACAGCTGGAGAGGCATTTTAAAGCATCACTCTTCACCTCCTTTCACCTCCTCCGTCGATCCCAAACACACCCGCGCACACACATACACACATACACACACGCACACACTGAAAGAGTGTGTCTGCCGTTTTGGGCAGTAATGACGAACAACTTGCATGCATTAAAAAGTTTCCACCTCGACCCCCTCACGCTGCAGCCGGGCGTCATTTTCACGCAGGAAGGCCGCAACCTTGACTTGATTTATTTACCTCTTTTCCCTCGAGTGTCGCCTTTTTCCTCCTTATTTTGTGTGTGTTTGTGTGTGTGTGTGTGTGTCACTCCCTCTCTCTTTTTAAGCGTAAGTAAACACTCCTCGCTTTTAGGGGGCGTTTAAAAAGTCACCCTGGCGAACGGCGAGATGGCTGATCTTTACTCTGACACTGAACAAAACTCTACACGAACCCTGATGGATGGTCTTGACCTCGCACTGCCGGGGATGACGGTAATGCGTGTACGTGTGTGTGTGCGTGTTCACATAAGCGACCTTTCGCAGCAGCATGACAGGGCCATTGATCCTGGCCTATAATTGGACAACATCAACGCAGACACATCCAGAGAAGAGTGTGTGTGTGTGTGTGTGTGTATAAATATATATGTGGATATGTGTACATGTGTTTTTAAACCCTTCATTACTTTTACAGGAAAGGTTCACTGATCTCTGCACTGCTCCGGGTCTAAGTCCTGATTCATATTCATAGAGTCTGACACGTTCACAGTAGAGTAGCAAAGTGGCAAAGCTTTCCGTCTCTGGAGTATTTGAAAGTTTTCTCACGATATTTCTCGACGGATAAACATACACATATGGGAATCACAATTTTTCTCTCAGTTTGTATGTTTGAAATAAACTCTACTATGTTTCAGCCACATCTTAAATGAGAAGGAGAAGACTGACAGCTTTTAGGGAGTACTACTGTGTACATGACAAAGGGTGTATAAAGAGGTTTTTCAACAAAACCTGAAAAATGAACAAAATCTGGAGCCGTGGAAGGAAAGAAGTGACCTTACCAGACCTTCATAGCTTGTTCCTCAGCTCTGCGGTTACTAGCATAACCACAGACTGTATAAATACGGTTGTCATATGTGTGACATCACCCACAGGTTTCTGGAGAGCAGTTGTGAAGCTCAGTGTGGCTGCCTCCATGTTGGCAGTCCTGCCTCAGCCGCCTCCCAGCTAATCTAAAAATGATGTGGCAAAGATGTAGATCGTGGGTGGAGCTGAGGTACAGTATGGGGGCTTATGGAGATCGACTCGTCCCGGAGCCAGCCTCAAGTGGACGTTTGAGGAACTGCAGTTTTTGGCACTTCTGCGTTGGCTTCACTTCACAGCCAAACAAACTGTCGTGGTCGAGTTGCATTATAGGAACGGTCTGCTCCAGGTTACAACAAGAAATATGTGGAATAAAATAGACAATATCCTCTTTTTAAATATAGTAAGTGCAATGATAAAAACCCTGTTTCGAATGGCCTTGGACTTGAAGACAGGTGACAAGCTTGCAGTGACTTGTGAGATGGACAAGACACGATAATTGTTCAGTTGCACACGTTCAGACAATTCGCCCTTCTGCTGAGGGCGTGCATGTGTTGCACACACATAAAAAAAGTAGTTGCATGGAAAGTTTGAGAAAAAGAAGCTCAGATCTCTGACACTGGAAACTTGCGAGGAGATAGACACTGTTCGACCGTCCAACAAACATCTAGTCTGAAGCATGCTGATGCCTTAAATACTACAACATAAGTGTTTCAAGTAGAAGCCAGTCAAAGATGCAAATCAGACACAGCAGCAAATTTAGGACACTTTGTAGCTGTTAATGTCCTCTGTGGATCTCGGGCTGCTTTGTGAAGTCTGAAAAATAACCCCGATGACTGATTTGCAGTTTAGGGCACAAAAAAATAACATAAGATATAAAATAAGTCAGAGGAATAATCCACACATGAAAGATAACCATACGCGTGGGAATAACAACACTGAGTGTGAGAAATGAGTTTCATAGATGTAGGCGTTTAGCAGCCTGAAAGGGTCTCATCAGATGCGTTATAGAAAATGTAGGATGCAGCAATCCATGCGGGCCTCTGCTGCATCAGTTTTGTCCATTCTGTTTTTTTAAATCAGTCCCGTGAGTCCCCTGAAAAAGTGCGATATTAAATCACTTGAGTGCTCGATAAAAGAACCATATTTCTGCTCCTTTTTTGTACTCAAGTGGGAAAACTCCAACTGCCAGTCACCTCACATTGTCTGTGCAGAAAATGGGCTGCAGTTTTTTTTTTTTACTCCCGGACAGTTGGACACCCAAAATAACTCCCCCACACTTGACGACATAATGAGGGTTTCTCAGTACAACCTCAGTCTTCTACTGGGAGCAGCTTAGCGGCTCTTAGATACTGCTATATTTGTCCAGCGTAGAAAAAGTACAGATACGAGGCAGAACCCGACTTCAGGCTGTTTGTGCTGTATCAGTGAGCGCATGTAAATATGATCCCACTGCTGACACTGACACTTTCCACTTTCCATTTTATGCCTCCGTACCTCCCTGCGGCATTTCATCACAATTGTAAAATGCTAAACTTCGGTATCAGTGAAACCACAGGGTCAGACTGTGGAGCTCATATCGACAGAGCAGAGACGGCAGAGAAATCCTTTCAAAGTTAGCATGTGTATCCCGTCTGAATCCTGTTAGGTGGTTTTATAACTTAAAGCCTGGAACACACCGGAGGATAATTGCGATGATGTAAACATATTTGGACATTTGGCAATCTAGCATCTGAAGTTCAACTGGCACCGATGCTCATCCATCTGGTGGGAAAAAAAAAAAAAAGTTTTTTAGATTCAATCACAACTACAGAGGCGAAGTCGCAAATGGATCTGAGCTGCTTCGATCATATCAGACACGTTTGATATTTACAACCCAGGTGAGCAGTGAGCGTGATGGATCGCTAAGTCAATACCATGAGGCTAAAAAGGGTTTTTTGTTGTTGTTGCTGTTTGTTGCCGCGTGTTACATGTTAGATACCTGCTCATTTTATCAGCCTGAAAATCATTTTGGAGACACGCTGTGGTTTCGGGGTGTGTGATAAAGGCTTTGCACGGAGTGTGTTATCTAGCAGGGACACATGATTTTCAGCGTGTGTGTGTTCGCTTCAAAGTTAACAAGTGAGACGCTCCTGAAAAAGCTTTTTGTGCACAAAGAAGTCGATTTTCCTGAAAGCATTTCTTATCAACGCCAAAAGTCCAAAAGTTTCCCAGCTTGCTTCCCATAAATACACGTACTATACTTTGTATATTTGTGCATACATACAAGGGTCCTCCATACGTGAGATGTGTCTCTTCTAGTCCTGCTGATCCCACTGCAAATCAGCAGTCCAGGCTGCAGCTCTGTGCAGCTTTCAGCTCATTGTCTTGGTCCTCCACACCATCTGGCTGAGCCCCCATGGCTCCCACCAGTCCCCCCCTCTCCCCTCCCATAGGAGTCTGTGGACAGCAGCTCTCAGCACACATACTGATAGTACACTATCTGCTCAGAGCCACATGGCACAGAGCTGGTGGTAAACAAGAAGAGTTGTAAACATTGAACAAGCTAAAGAGAGCCAGGTCATTTTTTTTTTTGTTTTTTTTTTGAGGAGCTGGTGGCCGAGCTAAATTATGAATATTTAACTTGATGTCTGTGATATGAACGCCGGAGGTCTCATACCAACTGTCAATGCTTTCATTTATGTTTAAAATGTACATATACGCACAAAACTTGACACGATTTAAATTCTCTGCTCTCAAAATCACCAGTTCTCCGTACCAGCACCAAAACACAGGCCCCATATTGCCTTAACCCGGCTGAACACGTATAATCATACCATTTAATTATCATTTTATCACCATAAAAACTTAATGTGACCACATACTCATGATAGATCAACACTTTAACTCAAGAAAATACACTGAATACATTTTTTTAGCTGCGACCAGCAGCTCTGTCAGTCCACAAACATTTCCCAGCCTTTGTTGGCCACAGGTTTTCGGCTGTTGTTAGCAGAGGTCTGCTACAAACATTAACACACAGGATCTGTTGGGCTGCCACATCACAAAATGGCTGCCACTGCACACACACACACACACACACTATAAATCATGCCTTGCCGCTCAGACAGGTGTAGATGCTTAAGCCACATAATTGAAGCAGGAATGGGAAGCTTCAGGGAGGTCTGAACAAAAAAGGGAGCAGGGAGAGCAGACGGCCCACGGCTGGAAGGAGCCGACTTTAAAGAAGTGCCTTAATGTTTCAAGTAGAAGAAGACGTCTGTAATGACGGTTGAGGACTTTTTTGAATTCTGTTCAAAGAACCTTTTTCTCCTCTGGGAAGTCGGATCTTTGACTCTGATTGAAGAAATGACCTGTGGATAAGCCACCTTAGAGGAGATCTTCTTTTCAACTTTAACTTTTTGCCTGTTGCACTGCCCGGTTAACCAAAGGACAGCTGATTAACAGTTCACGCCAGCAGGAGCGGGTTATAAGAAAAAGGCACATAACTCTATTAGTCCATAAAGCAGTGCCCAGCCTAGCAACTGCAACTTTCTATCAATGAGGCTGTGAGGTTGCGTGTATGCCTGTGAATGCCGGCGCGTGTTTCCACAGGAGGATCAGCAGGCTCTGAAACCAGCTTAGCATAATGGTCAAACCGTTTGACGACAGAAGTGTGGCAGGGTTTAAACTGAAAGCACTCTGTGAGCAAGCAGAAGTCTCTAGTGCACACGGGCCACACAATATAGAAGCATATGTGCAAGAGCTGGGTCATTTTTATGTCCATAAATTGAACTTTTTGGGCTTTGTGCACCACTGAGCAGCTTCAGTAAGGATAAACGGAGCCCTGCCTCTAACACTATATCCAGTTCTCTTTGTACATCCATTGTGCAAACCCTGTAGCTCCTCCATGACATACCAATATAACTTATTAACACATGCACGTCTTTGGTAACATATTTAAAATGGGGTGGTGAAGCCGTGACCTCCTGACAGAGCCTGGTGGTGGTGAGCTTGATGAGCTGGAGGTGGATGGACTGGATGGAAGACTTCGCATTGAGATGACAGAAGTTTGAAGTTTGACAGCAGACGGCTGATGGCGGTAATCGTGGTCAAATCTGGTTGGCTGTAGTAACACCTTTTCACGACACACATTTTGACTTGTCATCGCGGGGGAAGCGCAGGTGAAACTAATTTTGTTAACGATGACTCAGCTCCATGAAGCAAGCCACGACGGTGAGCCAGCAGGCACAGAACCGGCACCGTGGAACGACCTCACCAGATTGTAATACAGCCATTTTTATGGTTTTACACCAATTACACCTGAACACTTCCTGCCATGACAGGCTGAAATATCTGCTGTGAAAACCGTCTACAGCAGCCCATATTTTAAATTTTTCATAACAGACACTTACAGGACGATAATACCGATGAAACTGATGTGCAGCGGTGCCATACGTTGCAGATGGAAGTTATGACGATGAAGATATGAAGTATTTCTACGGGTAGAAAGGATCCAAATGCAGATGTGACAGGAGTGGAGATGAACACCCCTCTGAGCTGTCAGAGCCTAGCTGAGACACACACACACACACACACACACACTTACACACACTGCAGTTAGAAAGAGAAGTAGGAGGTAATAAGAATGGAGATTAGACTTTCGATTAAACTGCTTTCTTATTCTCCAGCCCTCCAACAGCTTTGACACGGAGCATCTGAGTAGCGGCCATAACAAATTCGCCTTCAGCGTTTACAAACAGAAACGACTTTGAACGCTCACTTCTGAGAGTGTGTCTGAGTTTTCCAATCGGCAGCCATTGCACTCAAAGGGGAACGTGTCATCGCCGGTGCTGGGGAGGGAAAATTGCATTGCAGTGTATCTGTGTATATGTGTGTGTGTGTGTGTGTGTGCTCATGCATATGCATATGGAACAAACACACGCCGATGCGAAATAAACAAAACAACAAGGCGGCTGTCAGCACACAGCAGACGGGGTCACAAGAGACGGCGGCGGTGACGGCGCGCGCACGTGCTCTCACACACAAACACGTGCGCAGAGGCACGCACACAAAGCGGGTCACGACAAAACAAAGAACAGAAGTTTAGTAGAAAGACAAACTGCTGTCATCACATCACAGACGCGCCGGGCTCCGTGAAAGTCGAGATTCACACGTTCGCTTTCAAAACAAACGGTGGAAAATTCACCACCAACTTTTCAGCGACGTGTTTTCACTTTGAGATTTGTGAAGAAAGGATTCTTTCCATTCTTGGCGGAGGTGTGGAGAAGTTTTTGGGAAGCCTGTTGTAAACTTATTTTTAATGTTCATCTTACTGCTTTCTGTTTTTTTCTGGAATTAATTAAAAAAAAATAAGACGTTTCCTCGAAAGAACAATGCACTTTTATTCAACGTTCTAAGACTCTTTAATTGAGTTTAATTAGTTTTATTGAGTTCATGAGCAGTTGTTTTCTTTTGGATTTCCATGGAGATCGACCCAAAAAATGTTTATTTATTATTCCTTTTATACTGAAGCACATGCTCGTAGACGAATTATACAGTTTTTTCATCTTCTGCAGACCAAACGACTCTTTAGATTACACAGCCAATTAACTGAAGTTAATCACTTGTCCTAATGTCTAATTAGTACCATTCAACACATATTTTCCAGGAATTTCCTTCCTGTAAATGTTACACTTGCCTTCATAACTAAAGGTTTCAATTCTCCAGGACCTCTGCCAGGGAGAAGGCAGCTGGCCATTATCTCCAGCATGCCCCCATTTACTCCTCTGGCACCAACCATGTTACTCTGGAGTTTCTTGCGTAGTTTATGTCTGACGAAGGATCTCGCAGGTTCAACAATTCATTTTGAGATTAAGCAGAAGAACTGTTGAACTATGGAGCAGATTTTAGCCACAGCTGTCCTTGTGTGTGCATTTTGAGGGCTGCTTCTTTTCCTTCTCCACTCTATCCTGGTACAGATGGAAGGTCTGCACACATCACTCGCTCACTCCACAACTTCAAGAGAACAGAGACTTCACGTTCATGCGCCTCTCTAGAGCTTCCTTCATGCTTTCTGCTGCGTATCCAGCTGTTCCTGATGGTGGCGGTGCTAGAGAGAGCGCTCCAATTGCTTGTTGACACTGTTCACGATTGAACGTTACCATTACCATGAGCCGAGACTAAAAACGTCTGATCAGAACTTCAAGATGAGGAAAAAAAGCCAACTTGAGACAGCTCGGACTGATTTTTACAACCATCTTACACGAGTCGGTCAAAATGACAGGAGCGTGTCGCAACTCAGGCAAAACTTTCAGGATTTTATACCAAAAGTGGAAGTTTGAAATTGTTTAATCCAAACTAACTTCCTTTACATTAGTTAATTCCTCGTGTGGGCTCCCTTGTTTGCCGTGGTCGCAGAGCCGGGCTAGAACAAAGGATCCTACAAAATAAAACATTTCTGACAGTATATTACACACAGACGTGTCACTTGGGTGGATGCAGTTAGAAATCCTGAAACATCTGTTTACTTTGCCAGCTCATATTTCTAATAATAATAATAATAATATGGACAGCTGTAGCTATGATCTAATATCATTCAGTGTGATGACTCTGCAATAAATATGTTACTACAGTAGTGAAGCTTAAATATTCACATATGCTGAGACTCTCACTTTTGCATATTAAATATATATTTCTATACATACGTTCATTACAACTTAAAGCAGACACTGTGCCACACTGAAGCTCATTAGTCTCTTTATGTGATTTATTTGTCAGCCGTGCCTCAGTGAGATGAAAATGTCCTGCGTGTTTCTTGCTTGCTTTGCTTTTTATTTTTTACTTCTTTCCTGTGAACAGTGAGATTGCAGATCGAGGGGAAATCAAAAGTTGAGCCGCAGAACTTCAGTCTGAGAATTAGCCACCGACACGAAATATCCGGAGGAAATCTTGACAAGGTGTCAAACAGCAGCGGCGGCGGCACAGTTGCGTTTGTGATGTGTTCGAGTGTGTGCCACAGTCAGCAGTAACAACATATGGCTCCATTAAAAATAACACAAGTCAATTACTTGAACAGGTTAGATGTGCCAACACAGCAGCGGCGGCGGCGGCGCAACCACCGACAGGAATACTTTACTTTTATGAGACAGTGCACTGAACATATTTAGCAAAACTGAAACAGACTGCACAATAAATCCTGATGCAAAGAAATGAATAAACACTGGGCTGTTTTTTCTGTTTGGACCTTCTTGGATTAAAGCTAAATAAAATACTCTGCATATTGATTTTTATTTCTCAGAATCGTCTTCTTCCCACTGAACGTGCTGCTCTTGTCTCATGTTTGTCAGAAACGTGGAAACTAGGTATGGTAAGCTCGCTAAAAAAGAACCAATTAACAGATATGTCTCAAGGCAGTCCTAAGGATCAGTATCAGGGCAGATCCGGGCACATTTTAATGGGCTGGTATCAGCTAAAATAAACCTGATCGAATTCAGATCCGTACTGTACTCTGCTCTGCTGCATTTTGTCCACATTAGCTCTACAGTGCGAGCGTTTCACTCGTGACATCTAAATAGACCGGTTAAACAAATTTCATTAACGATGGCTCAGATTTAATAAGTGTTTCAGTAAAACGTGTCAGTGAGCCAGATTGCACGACGCCAGGACCCTGCAACGAGCTGCAAACCACTCATTATTCCCATTATTAATTACACCTGTGCTCTCCCTGCTATGACGTGTCAAAATGTCAGCTGTGGAAACACTTTCAGGTTCAGTATGCAGCTGTTCATTTGGATAAAGTGATGGATGGCACTCAGTATTGGCAGATATTTTATATTATGCAAGTATGATCCATAAATCATCTATATATCCGTCTACATATGTAAGATATAACATAAGATATAACTGAGATATTTCACTCAACCTAAAGAGAATTATCACCTGAATCTGCAGCTCTCTGCTGTTAGCTGTCTTAACTGCAGCTTTACAGCGTTACTGCTTACAGCTGCCTGTAAGCACCAAATACTGCAGTTCCTCAAACGTCCACTTGAGGCTGGCTCCAGAAGTGAGTCAGTCTCCATAAGTCCCCATGTTAAAATGTCCAACTTCACAGCAGAAATAAACACGTCATGTCACAGACTCAATGTCTTTTTATACTGTCTGTGCCTGTAAGTAGTGAGAGTGAACCAAAAGCTGTAAAGCTGCAGTTAAGACAGCTAACAGCAGAGAGCTGTGCACTTCCTGCTCAGAACCAAACATCAGACAAACATTTAGCGACTAGCTGGTGAACAAAGTGGGACATTTAGCAGCTAAAGAGTTATTTCCCTTCACAAAGTGGCTTTAAATAAATGAATCATGTTGGATGTGTAAGTAAGATACTGTTTGCTAAAATAAGTTAACCATGTCATCTTAAAAAAAGTTCATGCAGGCTTAACAACTCGGATCAAGGGGGAAAGAAAAAACAGGACACTCCTCCAAATTATTAAATTGCATGATCAAAACAGAATGAATATTGTTAATTATATTGATTTTACGTCCTGTTTTGCAGCTGTGTAGATAGAAGCTTGGCAAATCTGTCTTGCATTTGTAGAGCTTATATTTAGAGGTCATTTTGTCGCTGTTTCAGTGAGAACATGTGCAGGTAGTCTGCTTTCTCTGTAAAAAATGCTTTTAATTTTTATGCTGTTGTCTTCTCATGTTAAGACAAATGAATAATAAAAAAAGAAATTGGTCAGAACACGAAGAAAACGAAAGAAATTGGGCCACTGGAGCATCAGAATTAATGGGCAACAGCTATAAAATCCATTATAAATAATATAGAGCAAAGGAAGCGTGTCTAAACATAACAAGTAATTACCACAACACAAAATAATCTAAAGAGGTCAGTGTGAGTGATTCAGACACACAGACACACAACGGTCTGTTACAACTCTGCTGTCAGGAGTCAAAGGGCCTCGTACCATTTCACCTCGACAACCCCGAGGCTATTTCTGCTCTATATTTATGACTCTGTATGTGTGTGCGTGCGTGTGTGTGTGTGTGTGTGTGGGCAGCTCTCGCCTCAGGCACATCAAACTCTCAGCATGTAAGGATGAACTCACAGGCATCAAGCACACACACACACACACACACACATTATCATCACACGGGCCTATTTTGGTCTGATCCCAACCTTGAAATGACCCGCTCTCAACCCGCTGTCACGCTACAAGACCGACACCGGACCTCAAACTGTGACAGAGAGACAGAGAGAGAGCGATGTGAGGAATAACTGAGGAGGAAAATCAAAGAACAGGTGAGTGAATGAAAGGAGGGGAGACAGAGAAGGGAAGGACGGTGAGTGATGGACAGAAGAGAGAAAAGGAAATGAGCAGACAGAAGAATGACAGAGAGGAAATGAGAGGAGGAGGCGAGGTAACAAGCAGAGGAAAGGGAGAAGTAAAGAAAAAGGGTAAAACAAGGAGAAAGGAGGGAATGAGTCAGGGAAAGGATGATAAGGAAGGAAAGGAAAGGATAGAAAAGTTGATAGAAGAATGAAAGAAAATGGAACAGAGAACAGAAAAGTGAGAAATAGAATAAATAGAGAGGAAATTAGGAAACAGGGATGAAGTGCCCAGGAAAAGAGGAACAATGAAAAAAAAAGTAAGAATCAGGTAGACAATGAAAGGAGGAAAGGAAAACAGAAAAAAATAAGGGGGAAGAAAGGTGTGAGGAGAGGGGAGTAAGGAGATAGGAAGGACAGGAAAGGAAATTCCAAGAAGAAAAGACAGAAATGAAAAGAAAAGGAAACACTGAGAGAGGAATGACGAGAGGAGAGAAAAAGGAGGAGAAGGAGAAAGGAGATAAAACGAATGGGGGAAACAAGAAGGAGGGGAATGATAAAATCAGATCAGAAAGGATGGAAAGTAAAAGAGGACAGACGAGGAAAGAAAGAAGGAGAAAGATGAGAAACTCAAGGGGAATATTACAAGGTGAGGAGGAAGGAGAGGAACAAGAAGAGGAAAGAAGAGAAAGTGGAAACAAAAGGGGGGAGGAGGAGAAAACAAGGAGAGGAATATAATATAACGGGAGGAAACAAAACAAAAAGAAAGGACGTAATGACAGGAGGAGAAAACAGAAATGAAAAAAAGGAAGTAAGGCAAGGAAGGAGGAGGGAGGAGGGGACACACAAGGAGAAGAAAGGACAAAAAAATAAAGGAGGAACGAGGAAGGAGCAGAGGAAAAGAAGAGAAAAATACAATGAAATACTGACGGAGGTGAAAAGGAAAAAGAAGCAAGAAAAATGCAAGAAGGAGAAGAAAGGAGGAGGAGGACGAGGAGGAGGAGGAGGAGGAGGAGGAGGAGGAGGAGGAGGAGGAGCAGACTGCTGGGTGTGTAAACATGTGATAAGCAGCAGCTATCCGGCTCTATCTGCCCGCGGAGAATCAGATAAGAGCTAATCTATTCTGATCATATTTACACACATTCACACTCTCAAACACACACTTTAAAAAGGACACACACACACACACACAGCTTTTCTAACCTATGGTCATGTCGGGTCAGCACGTGTGCGGAGCTGACGCGATTAGTCACTGATTAAATAAACAACAACAGGAAGTCCCCATAGTGCAACGACCTGCGTTCGAGTCCCACCTTTGGATTTCCCGTCATCTCTCTATTATCTGTGATAAATGCTTCAATCAAAATCGCATAGACATCAGTAATTCTGAGATTAAGAGGCCCCCAGATTAAGAGTGCAATATCACTATGGTAAATATGGACAGTTGTACGCTTATATTTGTTATTATATTGCTTATGATCAAAAACTAGCCAGTCAAACAGCCAAACATCAAGCAAGGTCAACAACACAAAACACAGCCGGCTAATATTACTGACTAGTCCAGCAATAAGAAGCTCAGCTCTGCGTTTGACTTTCAGCCTTTTATTTTGAAAAGATTTACTCTTGTCCTGCCACTTCTTGCTCTGTCAACATGAGCCTGCCTAGCTCAGGTTCTGGCACGACACCGGCACCACTCCCTGTCAGCATCTCCCTGAGCCCCGGGCTTTACTGGAGGTCCAAAACACCTGAATATGATGTGATACTCCAGCCAAAATCTGTTTTAAACATCGAAAAGTGCAAACTTAAAATGTGTCTCCTAAGATGCTGCTTCACAAATTCAAACTCTCCATAATCTTGCAGCATAATGCACTTCTTCCATGTGTCCGTTCATGTGTATTACAAAATAGGATCACCTCCTCCTTTTCGATTTTCATGCATGACCCGCTGAGTTTAAAGCTCACACTCTAGTGAGACATCGTCTGCTCTTATTGATCAGGGAAACAACTCCCCTGTCTTCATACAGCTACACATCACCACCTATATTACTAATATTTCTACTCTAAAGTCGGAGAGTTGTAAACTTGTTTCCTACAGGATGAACTGATGTGACGGCCTGCAGCAGGCTGCCGGCTGTGTTTCCCGCCTGTCTCTAAACCATGACACTGCAGAAGTCCATAGGCCAAGAATAGCCGGAGGGGCTTCAAGTGCAATATCACATTTTCATAATGAGAGCCAATGAGCTGTAAATCCCTGCTGACAGAGTTATGGAGCGAGAAGAGCTTATGGTGGCGATACTGAAACTATTAAACAGCCACCTCCCTCTGGCACAAGGTGCTGTCTGTGTGTGTGTGTGTGCTTTTGTAAACACACTGTATATTTATATATGTGTGTTTGTCAGCATTAACAAGAAACAGCTGCATGTGGCGGTTCACAGCTAAACCCCCATCGTGACGCTCAGATTCTCCTGGTTTACAAGCTACGTTTTTTTAATTAAGCAAGCAGATCTCACATTGCTGCTGTGTGTGTGTGTGTGTCTGTGTGTGTGTTTGTGTTTGTACAGAGTAGATTCTTTGTTTATGGTATAATAAATCTTTCATTGTTTCTTTTATTGTTTTATTCAGAGTTTTTCGTGTATAAATACTTTGTGAGTACTGATTGTGGCGAAGCTGCTGTAAAAAAAGAGATCCATGCTTACAGAGTATACAGAGTGTATAGCAAAAAAGAAATATACGTTACTTCTGAGCCTTTATTGACATCCAACACAGGCATGATATAAAATATAAAAATAGGGCGGAGGAGGTGGTTATTAAGCCAGTTCAGGTAAATAAGCTTGTGTTTTATTCTGAAATATTCATTTACATGTTCTCTGTCATTTCTTTCTAGCTCAATAATCATGATTAATTTATGTTTCCAAACAGATCAGTCACATTTTCAGTGCTGCAGCATATCAATCACTCCGCTGAAAAGGAGATCGGCTGCAGTCCTCTAATCCCTCCTGGACCTGCCTACCTCCAGGATGACCCTGAGGCGTGCGGGGGAGGTTTGTGGCCGACCCCTCCAACCCCGACTCTGACTCCAGACACTTGACAGGACGCTGTGGTCAATCAGGACCAAAACACTAACACACACTGCGACCACTGCATTGCAGACTCCTTAAATCACCCACACCTACTTAGTGTAAAGGAGAAACAGCACTTGAAAGGCCACGTCTAGAGTCAGTATTTAGTTTGTCTGTTCTGGGCTACTGTAGGAACACGGTGGTTCAACATGGCGGCCTCTGTGGAAGAGGACCCGCTCCAACTGTAGATATAAAAGGCTCATTTTAAAGTAAGAAAAATAAAAGGATTCTTATTTTCAGGTGATTGTACATGCATGAAAACATAGTTATGAATATTATGTTCCATGTTTGCCTTATTCTGGCTCCCATCTTACACACTGGACCTTTAAAATTCCGTAGTAAAGTTTATACACCTGAGTCTGCACGAGTTACTTCAACACAAAACTTTTGGACTGAAAAGATTTGTTAACTTAGTACTGTGAACTTTCTTGGACAATATTTCTGCACGCTTCTGCACAACCTCACTCTTTATTTAGCTAAACTCACATTGTACATATCGTCTCTTTTTATTGTTCTTTTATTGTCTCTGTATTTCTTCACGTTATTGTCATTTTATGCTTCTTGACTGCAGAACTGTGTTTATTGTTTATGCATCGATATTCCGAGGCAGTGAAAAGCTACTTGGCAATAAACCTGAATGTGATATGTCATTTTAAAGCGTTTTTGTTGTTTTTACTGGGTAACTTCAACAGGAGCCTCTAATATTCCTCATTACCATTTCATGTGTTTTAAAATACTCTATTATTAAAAAGCAGGTAATTAACATGCAGGCCTGCTCTTGGAATTCCTTGAAACAGAGCCGATTGTTTTATTTGTTTTCAGGGAACTAAATAAGTTCTGAATCACAATAAAATCCTCACGAGGAATCATCATGGCGTCCTCTGCAGGATGGTAAGAGGTCAGCTGAGGTCAGGTGTCAGCCTTTTTTGTTGTTGTTGTTCTTTTGGCTCAAGGACACCTCGACACCATCGAGGGATTTTTGATTTTTACTGCAGGCGATGTTTTTTTAGAGCTCCGCTCAGAGAAAAGTGGAATAAATGTAGCTGCTAAAAACAAATTAATTGCAAAGAGACTCTCTACTCTCACTGGATACGCCTGCAGGAGGTTGTGTGTGTGTGTGTGTGTGTGTGTGTGTGTGTGTGTGTGTGTGTGTGTGCCTTAGGCTCATTTATACCGATAATTTCACAATTTTATCTAAAATCCAGTGATTTGATTTGTGCTTCTCTCCGTTCAGCATGCCACACACTTCTGAGGATGTTGCATTGACTTACATTGATTCTCTACAGGCTTGCCCTAACCTTAACGATAACCAGCTCAGGCTTAACACCAGACCTTGACCTCACCACAATGACACATGCTGTGGTTCAGCAAATGCGGCTGCAGGGAAACCGGTCACTGAGTCACCGGCATATTGTTCAAATCTAAAAAAAAAACAAACAAACACAGCGACATAATTAGCTCGCTTTAAGTCGTCCGTGTCACATCACTTGAATCACAACGGTTCAATTTCTCAGCTTTGATCATCTCCCGCAGTGATCAAAGAAAGCGGCTTTCTATTTCCTGCAGCAGAGTTTGGTGTGAAAAACTGGATGCAGTCATCATTAAGTCAGGATACATACAAAACAGTGTTACCATAGTACTAACACACCAAACTAGCAATCAGAGATACTGCTAACTTCATCTTCTGTAGTGTTTTTCATCTTATCAACTCCTGATGGACATTTCTGGCTCTTTCAGCTGCTAAATGCTTCACTACGTTCACCAGCTTGTCTCTAACTTTGTCCGTCTCCTGTTTGGTGCTGAGGAGGTTATGTAGAGCTCGGTTTTTAGAGCTTTTGCACTGAAAACCAAAGCAAAGCTGCTGGATGGCTAAACAGTGAGCTGAAACTCCACAGAGCCAGGCGAGGCAGCATTAGGCCTCCCTAAACCAGGACCAGCTTCTTTTTCTAACACTAAATCAAGGCAGTTTTTTAATTATTCCATCATCTTAACCACGTTAATGCTCATGGACTTCTGACTTTCTGATAAGTCATCAAGTCTGCAGCTATAAATTATTAATACACAGATTTTTGCTCTACAGTCTTTGGTCTAAACAGGGGTAATCACCTTTTATAATGTACTTCAGCAAACCAGAAACTGAAACGTAAAGAAACATGAAAACCAACATCTTCACAACTAGTTTCTCACTTTTTCTCACTACAAGTTTCATCTGTTAAAAGCACCATAAACACAGTGTTTAATCTAAATAGTAACTGTGGCTGTCAGTTGTCCTGTCCAATCTTTCTCCTGTACTGTCAGGAATAGCAGCAGGTTTCACTGTACGATGGGCTGGAGAGTAAACCGTGAAGCAGAGAAGTGATTTCTCCAAGGAGTTACAAAAACGACTCGATACTAAAACAACCAAAAAATGTCCAAACTGGAACTGGAGAAAAAGATAAATACATCTACAGTCCTGCATGTATGTGTGTTTGAGATCCCTGCAATAAAGGAAATCACCAACCTTCTGTTTCTGTCTCTGAAATGAAAAGTCATACACAAACAACACTTCCTTGTTTCTCTCTGATAAAACTACTTTCCTTCTTCTTTCCTGAAGACACTAAAGAGCATCGTGATGGATTCACATTGCGAGCCATCCTTGCACGCAGTGTTTCCACTATTTTACCACCTCTCTGTCTATGAGCATGGACGGACGGAACGACACGTGCACCTTTACTTCAACTCAACTGATCAGTAAACAAAGAGACGGAGAGGAAGAGGAGGCGAGAGAAAGGAAAGGGTGCGAACGACAACAGAGAAATTAGAGTGCGGTAGGCAGAGAGGCGGAAATGAGATGGCAGACATAGAGGAGGAGGCAAAAAACAGTGATTGAGTTGAATTGTCTTCCTGGCTCATCCACTGGGTGCACAAGGAAGGCAAGTGATGCAGGGAGTGATGCACTGAGTGAGAAGGCTGGAGACGCTTCATACGGCTGCAGAAAATGACATCCTTTCTGCAGACAGACGGCAAAGCATCACTTGTTGTTTCCCCAGACGGAGAGATTGTTCACACACAGCGTGTGTTGTTGTTGTGACTGTCAAATGGACGTGGTTAAGAATGGGCACTTACCACCAAGTGAAGTGATTTAAGATGTGAGCTTTTATTCTGATATGGAGAGCAAAGATCACGCAAAGTTACAGAAAAAAGTATCCAGAAGCTCAAACAAAAGCAAACTGAGCAACCCTACCTCCTCGAATCTGTGGTCCCAGAAATAAAACATAAAGGCTGCATGGATTATTTTAGTTTTTTTTTTGTCAGATATTGTCGGGAAGTGGACGTGGTGGATGGTTTGCGTGCAGGACTTGGTCACCAGAGACCAGAGTTTGTGTTCTGAGTGCTGGTGCAGGCATCAAAAACACTTTGGTTGAGGTTAGGAGAAGGCTGAGGTTAAATATTAAAAGTAAACACAACATCTTGTGCATCATAGTCACTGTGGATGTTTTTTAAAACCCAGATTAACCAACACTGACATATCATAGGCTTGTTAGCCGGGCTGCCCGGACTGTGAGCTCAGAGCACAGAGGGAGTGGTAGTGTTTGGACCACCAGTGAGGAGCTTGGGGACTGTTGACAGGGAGTCGAGCCAGTGTCGTGCCAGAACCGGAGCTGGGTAAACGGGCAATGAGAAAAGACTGACTTTGGCCGCAGTCTCGTGAAATAAAACGCTGAAACACAGACACTGAGCTGGGCTTCTTGCTGTTGGACTAGTAAGTAATATTAGCTGGCTGTCATGTCTTGTGTTGTTGACCTCGCTTGATGTTCAGCTGTTAGCAAAGTTGTCGACTCTAGACAGTGTTGCTTTAACAGTTTTAAACACAACTAGAGAATTGATGATAAGCAGGTTAAAAAGTTTCGGTGCAACCTTAAACATCTGGTACTTTGCCGGTTTATTGAATTAACACTTGCATTTATTCTGTGACATTCAGAGAGTAAATTCAATCAACCCAACAAAAGTTTGAGATCACACCGTGTCCCTGTTTGTGATCGTCACTGACTGCTTTAGCCTTTTGATACATTAACTTCTTTTTCCCGTTAAGACTGACAGAGGGTCAGCTAAAATAAATGCCATGGCCTTGTTGCACTAAATGCCAATCTATGTTTGGCTTTCACACACCAAGAGGGACCATTAACCTCTATTCATCTGCTGATTGGCTGCTGTGGTCAAGTCAAACCTGATCAATAGAGCCTCCTTTTACCTTCCAACCAGCCTTGGCAGAAACCTTCAGGGTATTGATGAGTTCAATTGCAGTCGTCTGCTGGCTGAGAAATCTAAAAGGCGTTTAAAGCCCCGAAGAAACTCTTAAAAATGATGTAAGCAACAAGTAAATAAGAAATGAATACTGATAATTAGGATTTAATATTTTCATCAAATCAATCGTCAAATCAGAAGTCCAGAAAGTCCTGACAGCTTTCATTTGAGTTGTTGCGTTTATTCAGTCCGGCTGTGGTCAAAGGTCAGAACATTTGTGACTAATTTATTTCAGCTGAGCGCTCAAGAGACGAGAAGATAAAATGAGATATCTAAAGAGGGAAATGATAAATTAACCAGATTAACAAGAAAACTGAAGTGTGGATTTAAGTTAAGACGTTTTATTTAATTGAGGATTTTGAGAATATTTTCTTCCAGCGGGCACTCAAAATTCAAGTCAAAATGAACTTTATTGAGATTGTTTTTGGAAACTTTAAATAAACATTTTTTTAAAAAATGAAAATTTGAACATCTACATATTTAACACAACTGGCCAAACTTAATCCGCTGATGAAGACCGCGTGAAAGCTTCCACAAAAGTTACTTAATGAACCACATGGTGATTTTTTTTCTCTCAACTGCCTTGAATATTTTGTGTTTGTTTGTTTGTTTAATTAACTAATTACTAGTTTTGATGCATGAATACATCCAGATTCTTCCCATATGTCAGCAAGCAGCTCAGAGTTTATTTTGAAAATTTTGGACTACCTGATAAGTGCTGAAAATATGTCTGTACTTCACTATGAACTAAGCGTAAGCATCATCCTGACTGATCCAAACTCAATTCAGGAAACATTTTAAATGTTGTTGTCTCGCGGACAAACTGGACAAAATATAATTTCAGACTTTTTACAAATAACCGTAACGATATCAGCCTCCTTTTGATCCGTATATTGAAATTAGATGACAGAAAGTTATTTGTGGCTCATTCCACTGCACAGTTTGCTTCATTTTCTGTGTAAACCCTCAATTCAGGAGTGCAAACTAGTACTGTATACTATACTGTGTATATATGGGATAATACAAACTAAAGCACTTGTTGGGGATTGTTGGGTCTTGAGATAACTTCTGTTATGATTTGATGCTGTATGAATAAAACTGAATTTAAACTGTTCATTCTCATTTACTTCCTTCTCCTGCACACACTGCGTATTCACAGCTTGATTTGTGTTTCTTTAATTAGGTTGTTAAGTCGGTCAAACATCAAAGTTCCTTAAAAGTCCCAAATTTCTTCTCTCCTCTCTCTGAAACTGGCAGGCTGTTATTATTCCTCGTGGTGCTCTTCATCACGGCTCGCATTAAAGATGCACCGAGACGGCAGTGAAACCTTTTCCACGGTTTTAGCTCGGCTCTTAGAAGGAGGCGGGAAGAGGGGAGGAGAGTGAGCACGAGGACAGATAAGGGAACGATGGAGAGAATAAGAGCATGGAAAAAGGAAAAAGGGAGGAGACGAGGAGGAGAGAGATGAAGGAGAAGGGGAGGAGGATGGGAAGGGAGGGAGATAAGCTGCAACAAGGAGAGAGGACATCGACTTTTGATGTGCTTTAATAGAACATCTCACAACAAGGCCGCATAGAAATAACTAAAAAAAAAATAAAAACTCACACACGCTCACACACTGCACTTACTCTACTACACATCAACAGCGCCGGCCACCCACATGACCACAGCTGACATTTTAATTAATACTGTGTCAGACCCTTTTCTCGCGTCATACATATTGAATTCTGCAGCTGCCAAACATTCACAGATGTGACAGCAGCTGTGTTTCCATCTGAGTATTTTTTTTTTTTTTTTATGCATACTGGGACACATCAAATTAAAAACACTGAGTGGAAAGAGCACATTATCACTAATTCATTCAACATCTTCACTTCCTTTATATGAAACAATTAGTGATTGACGACACGTTTCTAACACCATGACGGAGTAAAGTGTGTGTCCATCATGATCCATCAGGGTCGTTGTGGGTTGTATTATGTATGTCCTGTCAGTGCAATAAAGGGAAACACATACTGTCCTATTTCTAACGTCAATGCTCCAGAAAAGCAGCAATTAAAAGACACCCTCTCCCCAGACATACTCCTTATAGCTCTATAACAGGTCTGCCGTGGGGACAATTAATGTGCGAATATGATGGGTGGTGTGTTTTGCACTTACAGAAAGTCTTTGTCACAGCTAACTGGCACATTCAGTGAAGCTTTTGTGAGCTCTTCCTTCAGTAAGCTGCATCTTTTCTCTCACGTCAAAGCTGTCGACGCTCTTTCATTCACAAATTTAATGTCAGTCAGTTTCGAGGTTCATTTATTTGTCGGCAACAACGCGGTTGCACAATGAAATGCAAGCTGTAAGACACGTTATGCTACACAAGAACGTGGGGAGGATGCTGGTACGACAGTGGATACTTCTGTATCGCTTGTCAGACAGCAGCGGGGTGAACAGGCTGCGGCTGTGGGGAAGCTTTCTGCTCTGCGCTGGCACAACATAACTGATCCTCAGTAGCTGGGTGCCAATGATGTCTTAAATCACCCACTGCAGTGCCCTCATGGCAGTTTGTAACATTTTATAATTAGGATATTTTCTATCAAACTTGGCGGGAATTTTTGCTTTATTGCGTTTCCTTAAAGGTGTGTAAGATTCAGAGTCAGCTCTATTTACAGAGAAACTGAATATAATGTTTTTAATGGTGTATAATCACCTGAAAATGTTTTTGGTACCTTAGAATGAGACTTTTAATATTTACAGACGCTGCCATCATAGACGTTTAACTATATTTGTTGATTTTTAAAACATCTTTGTGATTCTATTATTCTGACTGTCAGAGCTCAACTCAACATCATTTCTTCTTCTTTTTTGTTGCTTCTTTCCATCACCATGTGATAAACATAATTCCAGTAAAGGCTGAAGAATTAAGATTGACGAGCAACTAGCTGTACTTAACTTACTTAAGATTTTTGTACTTTGCGTATTTTTAAAGTGGTATATGTACTTTTACTTAAGTATACCTCATACCTCCTCCACCACCACAGGTATTAGCAGTTTTCATAAAGCTATTTAACTGTTTTTATGACATGACAACACTTTGCTTTCTTCACTCACCTTCTGGAAAATCCATCCAATTCCCACTGATTTTTAAGATGCATTCAGGACTTGTTTGTCAGTTCCAGGAAACGCGGTAATATTTAATTTCTTAGTAAAAAAAACATCCTGTGGCATTAAAAGGCCATCTGTCTGCACTGCCACGGGGCCTGCAACTTTTGAAGCACTGAAGCAAAGAATGAAGAACCAAGGAGCTAAAATAGCTTCAAGATGCTATAGTTAAAAAAAGAGAGAGGAGGTCGATGAGCGGAGATGAAGAGAAGAAGGGAGATGTTTATGGATTTTATTGTACAGTCAGCAGGACACCTCTCATCACATTTGACCGTGCTCTACACTCTTTCTTCTTCCCTCTTCTTTTCCGACCGTGAAAGCTCTCATGAAAGACGTGACGGCGATCTGAATTAAGCGTTTCATCTGCCGTTCTGTAAAATTGAGCCCTCGGCCTCGGGTATCAAACATTCTTTGGAGAGACACTTAAGACACTTGAGAGAGCGAGGCTTTAATTGGAGAATCTGGCTGTTATCTATGTACAGTAAAAAAAACAAAAAAAAAACAGCCTGAGTTCAATCCAGCTCCGCTCAGTGGGAGGTGAGATCTCTATCTACCCCCTTCATTCACAGCTTAATTCAATTGGAGGGCAATTATCGACCGCCCGAGGCTTCAAGATCCTCGTCGGTTTCTGTTCCCATCAGGGAGCCTTGCTGTGTAGGATCCCCCCGTCGACTGCACTGGGTGATATCTGTATCGATGTGCTGTGTGTAAAACACCAGCGCAGGCAGAACAGCGAAACGCACGAGGAAGGTTTTCTTCGTCACAAAATCCAGATTCAAAAGATTGTGAAGCTGCGTCACTTACAGACAGACGAGCTCTCAGGGGGAAACTTTTGTCCCGGTGGGTACAGAACCATCAGATCGACTCATTCCTTCAGAGGGATAGCAGATTGTTTTCTACATGATGACCACTGAAGGGAAAGTTACTTAAAAACATTATTTGAGGCCATCAGCTGAGTTGTTCAGGATAAATACCCTCCTGACCCTCTCCTCCTCTTTTGCTCTCATATTCTGCACCCCTCCAGCACACCCCACGTCTTCCTCCTCCTATTTCCTCCCCTTGCTACAGCAGATCCCAACAAAACTTCTCCACAGCGCAGCAACAGACAGAAGAAGCACGTTTCACTCACAACTATGAATACATTTACTTATTGTATTTGTGGTTTTAAGTACCAAACACCTCCTCCATATAGTTTAATATCTCCTCTTTCATTCTTCTCTCTGGAGCTCGAGCACAGGGCGTTTCGTGCTGCGTGTAGTCTCAGGTTGGCCTGGCTGTGCATCACTCAGACAGACTAAGGTAACGGATCAAGGCCTACCTGGGCGGTGTCTGCAGTTTTTCATGGTCTATAAATGCTTTCAAAGTATTTATATAGCACCTAGACATGCTTAAGAATTTTAAACAATGGGAAACTTAAAGCTGGTATTCTGCTACTCAGATGATCGGCGGTTCGATCCCCGTCTCCTCTAGTATGCAAGTGTCCTTGGGCAAGACACTGAGTCCCAAACTGCGCCACCGGTGTGTGAATGCGTATGAATGGTTGGCTCCTAAAACTGATGCAGCAACTTGAATAGCAGCCAATGCCATCGGTTTCATTTACTTGAAACACTCTTCAAGAAGGTAACGTAACTTTTGGGCCATCCATTTTCCATAACGACTTATCCTTAGCAGGGTCGCAGCTAACATCGGACGAGAGGTGAGGTACATCCTGTACAGATCATTCACACCTATGAGTCACCTATTAATCTGCATGTTTTTGGACTCCATGCAAGGATGACCCAAAAACTCCACACAGGAAGGTCCCAGCTCCAGCTATGAGCTCCCCAGCTACAGACAAGCCCCGGTGGTGGGGTTCAAACCCAGAACCTGACTGCAATAACAAAATCTAAACACAGACAGGTCATTTAATTAATGCTTTGGTGAAAAGTTTTAATTTTTCTACCCACAGCTGGTCTCGTCTGTGACCTCGTGAGTTCTGGTGTCTCCAAACTCTATCTGTAATTTTGTTTTTCATACAATAGATGCTTTTAACAGCGGCCCTGAGAGCTTAACGCACCGCAACTTAAGAAAACATCTTCACCGATTTAAGAAAGAAAAATGCTGCAAGTGAGAAAACACGACCACATACAGAAATCTAATCAGCTTCTTAATGACTTACAGGACCAAGAGTCTGCATACCTCGGAGGAAGTTTCAGCTCTTAACCCGAACGCAGCGATCAGACCTGTGACTTCCCAGCTTTGGGAGACAATCAAGCATCAACAACGTGAATCACACGCTCGGTGTTGCTAAAATCAAACATCACACTATGTCTGAATCAAAGCTCGAAGTCCCGCCTGGTTTCTCTCTCTGTTTCTTCTTCTGAGTTCAAAAACTCGACGGAAATCAAGTGCTGACTTTCTTCATAGATATATATATATACAAGTGAGAGAGATGATAATCATAAGTTCCTTGAAATATGTCAAATGAGAGACAGAAATGAAAACTTCTGGGAGTTAAACTCAATGCCACTGTCACAATAAGCTCTTTGGTTTTGGATATAATCAGGCCAATGCCAGTCTGGGACAGAGAACGGACTAATGTAGAGTTTAATTATCGAAGAAGCACATTAATGCACTCTATTGACTATCACCCTTTGTGTCTGGCACAGAAGATGGTGTGATTTTCTCCATCCAGGTGTGAAAAATGGCACCTTTTATGTGCATTATGTCGCCTATACTGGAACTAAAAACCATTTGTTTTTCTTCACTATAAAAGCTGCTGCCAAGAGCTCATAAAACAACAACAACCACATTCATTAATACAGAGTACATTTTTATGCACTCCGGCATCCTGTTAATATACAGACGGTTAAAGAAAAAGCTTTCCTGCATTGTTGGAGCTGTTATAATGTCAAACAACAGACACAGAAAATAAGCAATTAAATGTCCTTAAACAGAGAAAGTGAAGAGAAAGTTTAAGGCGAGCGGAGTACACGGGGATCAAACGCAGTCACGCAATGATCATATTCCCCTGTTTGTTATTTTTATCTGAGAAAAGTTGCACACTGCAGAATTCAGTCTGCTTTGTAGAGATGTGTACTCTCAGCATGTGAGCTGCAGCTGATAAAGTATTGATACGAGCCCGTGGCACAAATACAAATACAATTATGTTCCCGCGGTTACAGAAACACGCTGCAATCCACCGGCAGGATGACACACTTTAGCTGTGCTGGTTTTCTGAGTCCAGCAGCAGATTTGGTGTTTACGTCCTCATCAGACGAACTGTTGTGGAAATACAGTCCTTCTTTACATGTCACAGTTCAAAAGTTAGATATTATTGATGTTTTACTGCTTTGTGGAGACCTTTGTTAAAGAGCACAGAGCCACAGTTCTGCCACCTGTTCCCGAGAGAAACTCCAGATCGTCTGAAGTCTTTAACCCCTGGAAACACGGCATCTTCCCCGGTGATGCTCAGCCAGGCCTTGGCGCTTGTTTCAGGGACTCTGAGCTGTCTTGTGCTAAATACCCCCTCTGTTGTGGTACGTGTGGGATCATTGTCCTCCTAGACTAACCTCCACCGATATGACGTGAACCCTCTCAAACACCATTAAAGCTAAAAATCAGCATTTAACCTCACAGTCATTGTTTAATTTCAGATATCGAGGCATTAAATTGGAGCTGGATTTGCAGACTACACCCGAGCAGGTGCTCGCTGTAAAATTCCAGCTGCTGTTTGGCAGAACTTGGCAGGATCCTGGAAACACGCTGGTTTTCCTTTGAGTCTCACCAAAATCTAAAACCTAAAATATGCAACAGATGACTCTCGGGCTAACAATATCCAGGAAAAAGCGAGAGAAGCTGAGAATGTTGTTCCCATTTCACTCCACATGCAATGGTTCCATTTCTTTCAGCTGCCAGCGCTCACTAAAAAAAAAAAAAAATTCAAAAGGTGAACTCCCCTTCGCCGGCTCGGATCACTTTTCTCTCGACCAACTGCTGAGCTGACAAAACTTTCCTTTTCTCAACAGTCACCGCCTCTCTGCTCTCCTGCTCCTCTCTCTCTCACACACATTCATACACACTACGTACAGTACACACACTCGCATTTTCGTAGCATTTTGTCTCGGGAGCACAGCGACAGTGACGCTCAACTCCCCCGACGATTGTGAAAATATGCACATGAAAGCGTCCAACCTGTTTCATTCAAATACAGAGGAGCAGCAGCAGCAGCAGCAGCAGCAAGTCCACAACGCTCTCGAGCAGGAGAGTTTCCAAGCCAATAAACTATGTTTGTAAAGATCGACAGCGGCAACATCTCTGCACACAAACACAACGAGCACTTGTGATGTAATGATGTACAAACACACTGCATTCGAAACAACCGGCAGCAAATAAGAGCCGATAATGAGATAGCTGCCACAGAGCTAATGTCTGCTAAAATGCAGGCTGTCTCTGCTCTTTTTTGCGGGACAACAAACCAACTCAGACGCCAGCAAAAGACTACAAATGTGAGATGTGCTAGGTGAGTCTCTAATAAATCCTCTTAATTGATAGATCGTCAAAGCGCTGAATCTCTTTTCAAATGGAAATAAAAGCACACCCAGCAGCAGCGTAAACAAGATAGGATCAAAAAGCATTGTCTTACTTTGAGTATTCTTCATTATCCCTGTTACAGCGAGAGTCCTTGTGTTTCTCCCAGTCTTTGCCATGTTTACATGTGGTCAGCAGAATAATATCTTCCCCGTTGTGGATGTGATACAGAGCATTCCTTGTCTCAGAGCCTATGCCAGTTAGGTATCGCTTCCCTTTGAAAACCAGCAGGTACTTCCTGGAGGGCGGTGCGTCGTTGAGTGTCAGGTAACCTATGCCCCCTCCTTTTAGCGGGTGATCCTTGGAGAACAGAGGGATGGAGATATCAAAGTTGGGTCGGAAGTTGACCACGTCTGCGCTTGCCTTGGCCAGCATTGCCTGTCCCACCTCAAAGCCAAGATCCTCTGTGTAGTCCGGCCAGGTGCCAGAGTAGAGGTTGAATATGAGGTGGTTCCTGCCATCGTTCCACGTCGGCAAGCTCTGGATGCGGAGCCTGACGTTCTGGACGTACTGAGCCGAGAGCTGGTCCCTGTCCAACGTGTCCACGGCGAGAATGAACAGACAGGCCCGAGAAGGGTCCGTGGTGTGGAAGCGAGACTCCTCGATTGACGACAGGATCTTCTGGTAGGTCTCGGAGATCTCGTCCCCTCTCTGAGGAGGGTAGATGTAAACCCTGAAGCCCGACTGACAGCGAGCAAAGTCGAAGCAGGTTTCCATGCGGCAGCGCTTGTTCTTGTAGATGTTGTCGCGGATCGCACGACGTTCTCGGGGCGATGTGTGCTGGTGATGGAGCTGAGGGCTGTCCTCCTGGACACAGATATAAACACAGATATTAGGACAACCCAAAAAGCTTGAAAACTACATCTTCGTCAGTGCTGACTCTGGGTTTCATTGCTTTTGTTGTATCACTGTGCTACAGCAACTCAGATAACAAGTCTACACGAGAAGATGAATGGTGATTGTCTTTGATGCCCCTAAAACATCCTCAACCATCCCAACTCATGATGCATTAAAGCAACTGGACTCCCGTGTTTCATCCTCTTACCAATTAATCTCTAAAAACAAATATCTGCATATGAATTAGGAACCTGTGAGCGCCAAGATTTTGGCATCAGACACGTTCAAGCAGGCTTTGGTTGCATGCAGGTTACATGCAACAGTCTGCAAGTATTAACTGAAATGCAGTCTTAGAAGCCCTCAGCAATCGTCTGACAATGATAGCTTTTCATATGTATATGTAGATACCTGTTCATAGACATTAGACACTAGTCTTTCTTGTCATTCTCACATTGCTAATCTGACTGCAGATGAAGTCTGTGACCGGATATCCTCTGGGTATTCAAGAAGCCTTCAAACATTGGCTGTTGCACCCAAAGCCTAAATCGTCGTCAAATGATAGCCCACGGCTTCCGAGATGTCACAGTCTGATCTGACACCCATCATCTGAACAGTGTTTAGAGGCCTGAGGATGTGACTCTGTCAAGTCTTTACGCAAAAAAGAAACAAATACTAGAGGAAAGCGAGAAAATAAACATGCTGGAGAATGTTTTCTTCTCATTTCTGTATCTGTTAATCACATATTTAATCATCTCGTGACGCCCCCCAGCAAACACTGCCCTAAAGCTTTGAACGCGAGCTGCGAGCTCATCGTTCATCTTTAACTCAATTTTAAAACCATGAATTTTTAAGAATGTATTTACTTGAGCTACTGTATCATGTAGAAATGTATAGTCCTTTTATTTTATTTCTTTGACCATTTAAAATAACACTAAGAAAGGCTCTTATGATGAATACTTTTAATTTCACACAACATTTTGCTGAGATCAGTTTTGTGGATTTGAATGAAGGACTTTAACTTGTAATTGAGTATTCTTACATCGTGCCAGCTGAACAGTTTTTCCTCTAAATGAGCTTTTTTGCTTTGAATTATATAACAAATATTCTCCATCGTTTCTCATATTTTGAACGGCTTCAGTCTACCTCTTGCTCTCCTCCTTCCAGGTACGGCTCCAGCAGCTGGGTCGACCCCAGCCAGTGCCTGGGAGGTCTGGACGGGCTTCTCTGGGGCAGGGGCTGTGGCTGGTACACGTCCTGGCCCTGGCGGTAGTACTGGTATTCCTGCTGGTGGTACTGGTGGTATTGGGGGTACTGGGGAAACTGGTTGTACTGGTACGGCTGCTGCTGGAAGTCCCCGATTTGCAGACCCCACAGGTAGATGAGGAAGAGAAGACCGGCCCCCACAGACACGAGCAGGTACCGCTTCTTAGCCTGCATGTGTGCTGTGGGGGGGAGGAAGAGGAGGACGTGGTGGGTAGAATAAGGGAGGAAGAGAGGACAGGAGGGAGGTATGACGACAAGAGGAGGAGGAGGAGGAGGAGGAGGAAGGTGGTGTTAGAGACCGGTAGTGGTGCAGGGGAGAGGATAAAATAAGAAGAGGGGGAATACAAAGTAAAAAAGGGAAAAAAGGGAGGACAAGGAACTAGGAAATGATGAGGAGAGGAGGTGCAAGGAGGTAGACACAGGTCAGCTCGACCCACAGGGCAGCCCCTCTATCCACAGCTCGGCATTTTGGGATTTGGAGTCACTAAAAAAATAAAAGAAAGAGGAAATGAATGCTTGAATTAAATTAGCAACAAAGTCTCAAACAAATCAAAATAAACATTTACTGAACACTGCGTAAAATCAATCATGCATAAAAAGACAAAACTTCTCTATCAAAAGACATAAAACACAGAAATTGTCTCATGCATCAATTAAGAGTTCAAAAACGATCATATTGTCCATGAAAAGTGCAGATATCTTGAAATATTGTCTTATTTTTAACAAAGAAACAAGTAGTGCTCTGTCCCTCTAAGCTGACCGCCTAATATGTTATTAAAGACATCAAATTTTAATATCTTGTGCATCATCAGAGCACGTCAGTGATGCGTTTTTATTGATTTGGCTGCAGTGAGAAAACAAGCAAAAGGTTTCGGTTCTGTAACGTTTTGTGCCATTTACATTGACGGCAATTAAATATTTGTTTTGCATGAATACATTTTTATAAATCATAATTATTTTGTGCAAATTCGGAGCTCTTTTTCTGCAAAACTGGAACTTTTGCAAACAGTTGTGCAGCGTTACCTTGTGTGATAATTTTTCATCGGTACATCAGGCTATAAGCTGGTGAACGGACGCGCTTCAGATCTATCAGAGAAATATCATGTTCGATAAACAATGCAGCACTAAACTGCAGGATTTTTTTCTGAATGGAGTTTGGTGCGCAGCAAACAGCACGTGTGCCATGAGATGAGCCATCGCCAAATAGTAACGGTGTCTGATTTGTTCCCCGCTCAGTGTAACCTACCTGTTCACAGGGAACACCTGTGGTCCCAGGAAGGGATCGGGCTATCCGCTGCTCTCCCCTCCAGCCTGAGCAGGACTCCACAGTTTGGATACACATTCTCCAGCTACCCACACACACACACCTGATCACAAATCCATCCACGAAAATGATCAGATTATTATTATTAACAAAGAAAAATGCGTGAAAAGGAGCAGTCACTGAGCTCTGCGTCCGTCGGGAAGCCAGAAACGGCGCGCTGCCTTCATCCTCCGCTGCGTCCCAGTCACAAACTTTCCTCGAGAAAAAGGAGCACGGGGTGATTTTTCACGCGGAGACGCACGGCGGGTATCCACGGTGTGGATTTAGACACACAACCGTCTGCCAGCGTCCGTCCACAATGAACTGATGTGTCAAACAAAGCGCGGACATCTCCAAAAAAAAAAAAACAACAAATCCCCTGCGCACAAAAAGAGAAAATATCCCGGAAATAGATGATCCAAACTTTGGCATTTACATCCACGCTCCCACCTGTGCGCGCGGAGAAAAATAAGCATACATCATCATCATCCCAGGTAAGTTAAGGAAATGCCGGCGCACCTGATCCGGAGAGACGCGCTTCAATAAAAAATCCTATTAGGAGCGACTTCACGGTCCGCTGCACGGCAGCCAGCAGGGTTTTTTTTATCAATCAGGTTAAAGTAACGGATCAAATGGACACCACGAGTGTGTGCTGAGGGGTCTTCTGGGTTATTCCATCCTGACTGACTCGCTTCCAACCAGCCCCGTTTGTCCTGACGTTCCCCAGCCCTCAAATCTTCAGTTGGATCTGGGGCTGCGCCACCGTGCAGCATCCAGCAGCATCAGCATCAGCAGCGGCGGCAGCGCTGATAAGCCAGACAGCAGCGAGCTGAGCAGGCTGGGGGGGTCGGAGCATGCATGGGGCGTTCAGTTGGCTCTGATAAGGTATGGGGGAGCTCGTCATAAATCAGCATCTCCATCCGGATATGTAGGTGTGTTATCAGTTTCAAAGGTGAGTAAACTCATAGGAAATGATCACACACAGCGAAGTCCCAGAGGAGCTGTTCAGGATCTTTAAGCTGTCTGTGTTATCACCGGTTTCTATTTGGGCACCAAACTCCATTCAGAAAGCTGCAAATTTAGGATTTGTGAGCGTTATCGTCAAACATGGGGTTAAAAAAAATGACTTAAAAACACAGTTCACGCTTTTTATGATGCATCTGTTATGCAGCTTGCAGTTACTCCAATAAAATGTGAACGTTTTCTATTTTCTTGTTCTTAAGGTATGGGAGCTTGTCATCTCTGTCTGGATATGTAGGTGTGTTATCAGTTTAAAGGTGAGCTAAGCCATAAAAAACTGGAATAATCCAACTGGAACTCGAAAACAGACTAAAAAAAGCCTTTTTAGGGCCTCTAATCTTGCCTGTGTTATCACTAGTTTCAATTTGGGAACCAAACTCCATTAAGAAATCTGCAAATTTAGGATTTGTGAGCGTTATAACCAACATAAAGAGTTAAACACGACTTAAAGACAGTCTATACATTTCAGGATGCTTCTGTTATGCAGCTTGCAGTTGCTTCAATAAGACGTGAAGTGAGCATTCACTCTCACGGCATGACCAGCTGCTCTATCATTTACAGAATTAAAGGGCACTTCAGGGGCTGTTTTGGGGTGATCAACATGTAATCTGTCACATTTGCAAAATAAAATCTCCTCTTCCTCGATCCTCTAACAGGCTGCAGGCTCTCCTTCAGGTTATGATGATTTGGTGGCAAATGATGTTAAAAGGATTTGTCAGGATTTAGTGAACTGACTCTTATGCAAACCTTTGCACTTTTAATTAAGTCTTAGCTCATTAAATCTCTTAACGATTCGAGTATACAACCCAATTAATCAACTTTGACCACTTGTCTTTCCGCTGCTTCATTCGTGTTGCTGTTATTTGTACAGAAGCCATTGACTGAATAAAATTAATTCGCTCGTGATTTAAATAGATGTCATTATCTCATAAATTAGAGAGAGGGGAGTTTACAGATGCTGTGACTGCACATGTGAACGGCACATCATGTAGCAAACAGCGCCATCCTGTGGTTCATGTTGTCACTTCAGTGGATGATTCAAACCAGCCTCTCGTCGTCTGACCGTGCACGAGATTCCAGCCTGGATTGTGGAGATTATTTGTGTTACTGCTGAGATCTGGGTGCAAATGATTATTTCAAAAGTAAAAATGACATCTTGGTATACACAGTGGAGGAAGAGATACTCACTTTTAAGTAAGTTTGAATTCAGGACTACTTAACTTAAATCACCTAGAAAAACAGAAATAACAGCAAAGGTCAAGTAAGTAAAATTATTCATAACCTGCTATTTTTACAGTGTTATAATAGATGATTATATTATTCTGTTTATTGAAAGTATTAATTATATCTGTGACTTTATTTCTAATGTTGTAGTTTGCCAACGTGGAGCCAGTTTTAGACGCGCAGGTGACAATTTAAAGGATAAACCCGAATAAATGAGAAACATAACAAAAGCAGATGCTTCCACACACAGCGCACATCCAGCCATGCTCTGTGGCATTCATAAAAATGCTGAGCAGGCCCAGTGAATGCTGATTTTGTATCCAGGTAACTAGAGGTAAAGATCTACAGGTTTAAAAGCAGATTTGCTGTTGAGGCACGCAGAGCTTCAGTCACAAAAACCGCTCGGCCGGCTCGTGTTTGAGAGGGAACAGTGGCTTTAATATCTGCATTTAGAGCAATCAGTCAGCTGCCAGGACAAACAGAAGAGCAACTCTTCCTCAGGTGACTGTGATGTGATCAGCAAGAACAGTCCAACAGAGCCATCTTCATCGTATTCTCCACAAATGTGGCGTACACCAACAGGCCTGACTGTTTGTTGGACCCCTGCAGTGAGGGGATCTGGAGGCTCATATACAGCCAAACATCAAGCAAGGTCACCAACAGCAGACGTAGCAGCCAGCTAATGTTACTGACTAGTCCAACAGCAGTCAGCCTTTTATTTCACCAAGCTCTCACCAACCACTAAAAATCAGTCTCAGATTCATTCTTGTCCAGCAGCTTCTTGCTCGCTCGCTCTCTCACTTCTTCTTCTTAGCTTCCTCTGTCAACGTCCTCTTCGCCTGTGTCATTATGAAGTCCATAGAGGTTTATATTGCCTGCTTGTCCAGCTCCAGTTCTGGCATTCCCCCAGGCCTGAAAACCTCTTCTTCTTCCCAGTGGTCCAAAACGCCTGTGGTACAAACAGTAACACTCCCCCCAGTGCTCTGAGTTCACAGTCCGGGCAGCCCGGCTAACAAACTGAGCTAACGTTAGTTAGACAGATAGTTTGCAGCAGTTTACTTTACTGTCCATCAATAAACTCACAAAAAATATCCAGTTTCACCAAAAATCAGTCAAATAGTTGGTGGCTTAGTGCCGAAAAGCGTTACATACTTCTCGTACCCGGAGCACAAAGTTACATAGTTCTCCCTATCTGCCGTATACCATATCACTCATTTCAAACCAGTCAGTGCTGCTGCTTGTACCGGCAGGAAGAGGTGCCTGTCTGACAAATCATCCACACACAGCACATTAATGCTATTAATATTAATCCAGCCAGCGTGTGATGCTTTACAGCTGCTGCACATGATGACAGAGACACAAATAAGATCTCTGTCTTGAATCGGATAAAGCGGCATGTACGAGTTTGATTTAGACTTTGACTCGATTGAAACATTTTGATTTAGCTCTCAGAGTCAGTGTTTCTATATTCCGGGTTTCACAGTGTACAAGCTCGACCAACTGGCTGTGAGACACAGACCCGGAGCACAGTGCAGTCATGTGTATTTTAGCTTGATCTCAGTGGAATTTCGATTTTGGGAAATGTACTGGACTTGACCTGTTTTCAGTCCATTGTGTCAGCACTTCCACTTTCTCATTTGTGCCATTAATCTGGAGGCTTACTGCAGATGGCCGTACTAAAGCCTCCCTCCTCTCCTGATGCTGGCTTTAGGTGAGACATGAGACTGTGAACTGGCTTTAAAATCATTCCTAATACTATTTCCAGATTGATTTTTGTTGGATGTTTATTACATTTTTGTTCAACATCCTCTAAACGAAGCTATAAAAGTTGTTGCTTGTTGCAGGTTTATGTGTTTCTGTTGTTCACAGGAGATGGGGCAGTATAAATCCTGGATTTCAAAATGCTTGAGGAAACCATTGAAGGCTCTGAACTTATTTGAAGAACAACACATTGGAGATGATTTCTCATCTTTAATCTCAGGCCGTACAACAACAAAATAAATCCACGGACATGACTCTGAATTGTAGGAACGCACAGACCAGCATTTGTCTAAAACACTAGCAGTCTCTCTCTGTGCGCACACAAGAAACTAAAGTTCTGTTTTCATTTACCTGTACTGTGATAACTGTGAAGGATTGGCCGGCGTTGATGGCTTCATGGTCGATTAGGGGATGATAAATCTGAAAAGGTTGCAGAGCAGCAGCAGCAGCAGCAGCAGCAGAGAGAGGGACAACTTTGATCTGTTTCCAGTCTCAGTCCATCGCTTCGCTTCCTCCACTTCATTTTCACCATCAATCTGGAAGCTTATGGGAGAGTTCAGGAGACTTAGTAAAAGAAAATCTGTCTTTTGTGATCCAGGCTTGATTTTACTGCACTGTAAAAACTGTCTGTAGATTTTACAGTAAAAGACCGTAAAATATGCCAAGAAATATGACAGAGTTTTTACTGTATACAGTTATACATTCATACTGCATTTTAAGTAATTTTGTTCAGAAAAATTAGTAAAATATTATATTAGAGAATGTTAATGGTACAGTAAATCACTGTAATATTTAATGGCATATTTTACGGTATTTTACTGTCATCATTTGGCAGTTTTTCGCTGAAAAAACACCTCTGTTTAGTGCAGAATGATACGTGAATGCAGGAGTATTCTGCTGATTTGTCCATTTAATGTCTATTAGTTTGTTTGGTTGCAGAGATAATACACTAAATATCCATGATAGAGGCTAACTGCAGCATCGTTGTTGGCGACAAAAATAACTTACAGATGATTTCACTCACTGCACCACCAGCAACAGTAAAAACTGAAGGCAACTTAACTGAGTGCAATGACCAAAGAGTCTTTTATGTTCTTTTTTAAACACGCCGTCCTCTCTGATGTCTCATCTCTCTGAACTTGTGATGCTCCCCAGAGAAGCCATAACACCACCGCAACGTTTTATTTTGAAAGGCTGACGTTTGGTTCATGCTGCAGGCGACACATTGCCCACATTACAGATGTCCTATATTCATGTTACTGTCAACAACAGCATGAAAAAATCCAAAACCAAAAATGTGTTTGACTCCTCTACATTGTCTACAGCACTCGGCCACTAACCCCAAGACATAAACCTTTGAAAACATGTCATATACTTTCCTAAAACAAATGTCAAACTTTTCTCGTTCATTTGTAATTTGAACTATTTTAGCCATGCGTTTGGTTTCCTACTGAGTATTTCCTGCAGCAGAATGTGTGTGTGTGTGGGGTTTAATCACAATAAATGTAGCGTGTGCTCATAGAAATGGAGGAACAGTGCAGCTGTCTGATCTGTTTTAGTAAGCAATGAAGCTCTACGGTGCAGAGACGATTCTTGTTAGCATCAACTCTTGTTGGTTTTGGTCTTTTTATGAGATGTGTTGAAATATACAATTAGAAAAATCAAGAATACGACTGGACTAATCCTCTCCAAGTGTCATTTAAGTGATGAATCAAATACAAATTATAGGATTAACTTCTCTTATGTGAGGCGTTGCAGGTATTCTCAGTGCTGACATAAACAGACGCTGGAAGAAAGGTGGAAAAACTATTTTTCATTTTAGAAAATCTACATTTATTTATAGAAATTTATACAAATATAATATTTCAAACACTTCTTGTGTGGCTCATCTGGATGTTCCTCTCTTTCCTGAAGAAAACTTTTGTACTTTAAGGACTTGCTTTTCAAAGATATGGACACAAACTGGACCTTAATCGATAAAAATAAGTTCAGGACTTTAGGTGAGTTTTGTGCAATCCTTTTTTTCATGCAAACCGCCGCTCATTTTCCTCAGAGGGGAAACTACACAGGCTGTGAAGTTGTGAAGTTTGAATAGTTTGAAAGATGATCGGCGACCCGAGCAGTGATTCCTGTGTGAGGGGAAAATGATTTGACTCTGTCCAAATCTTTGTTCAGTATGCCCTGCGGAGGAGTCATCTAAATGCTAACAATGTTGACTGAGTCAAATCATCGGCTGGAAGCACATGTAGACCTCCAACACCCCAACCTAACACACACTCCAACACACACACACAAATAAAAAAATAAAAGACACTGGCTCTGGCCTGGTTTGTGATTGTTTGTTTCATGTTATAACTCGAACTAACTCATCATGTCACACACACACACACACACACACAGAAGGACAGCTGGACCTCTAGCTGCTATAATCTAGTCCTGTTCTGTTCGGATCCTCCAGCTCAGGATTTGAGGCTGCACTGCAATTTTCAAACAATCCACATTTTCAGACCATCTGGTGCCGAACAAAACACAAAGTGAGGCTGTAATTATTATCCGTATGAGGATCATAACAAACAAACAGAACAGCTGAAAGCCTCCACCATCTACAAAAATGCATGCAAGTGACGCACGAGCCACGTTTGCACTGTATGATTCAACTTGACTATACTGTACTTTTTTGGGGTGGGGTGGTTCCATTGTGGAGAGCACCTGGTACTTTTTTGATATCACCTCAAGAAGCTCTGATCTGCTTCAGCCTTTTATTTCACCAAGCTCTCGCCAACGACTAAAAGTCAGTCCCGGATTCACTCTTGTCCGATGACTTCTTGCTCGCTCACGCTCTTATTTTCTCTCCTCTGTCAACGTCCTCTTTGGGCTCTTCACTTCTGACGTTATGCTGCATACACAGAGGCTGCTGCCCACTAAAAACTAAAATAAAATATGTGTAAGTGTACTACACACTGTAAGAAATGAGAAAGGTGTGTAACAAGAGTTACAGGGTTACTGCACAAAGCATTGTACTATAGCAGCAGTCATGGCTGACAGCCGTCCTGTAGACTATGACAGAAGTCTGATTCAATGTGTTTATTTAAAAGCTACTCTTGTAGCTGTCTGGTTTGTTTCAGTTCAGGATTATATAAAACTTTATGCAGGCTCCAGAATGTTCAAGGAGGAGATGACTACAGAGAGAGTGAACAGCGCAGTACACTTGTTCCATCAGCTGCTGTGAAATGAAACTGAAAATGGAATACAGACTCCAACGCTGACAGTAACAGCATCTGCACACTGTTAACACAGGATTGCATCAATGGCCATTATTTTTCCAAACTCAAGTCGTCATGGATACAGAGACAGAGACAGAGAGAGAGAGAGAGAGAGAGACAAAGAGACAGCATAATTACATCTTGTCAAACAGTCCAACAGTCTGTAGATCACACTACATTTAGTGCTGAGCAAAGTCACAAATGATGAGGAGACAGACAGTGATGTCAGCTGGATGAAGCATTTCATTTTATCACTGAATGGACCAATTATGTTTATATTATCTATTTTTGTAAACTTGTATTAACCCGTTGTCTGTTTGTTTCTTTTTGCTCTGTGAAGCACTTCGGGCTGCATGTTTGCATTAAACGTGCTATAGAAATAAATAAAATGTAAGTTTATGGAAGTTAAACTCAAAGTTTACTTCATCTCGGGATTAACAAACTCGGAGTTTTCCCAACTCGAGCTTCCAGAAAGGTGTTCAAAGTTACCTGATTCCGCAGTTGCGCAATATCTCCAGCTGTGCGCCGCACACTGCCTCCACCACCGCTTCAACACTGTCACACACATCCATCATCAGCGTCCAGCTGAATTTATCCTCCATCAATCTTCCCGCATTAAACTGCAGGCAGTCATGGTTCCTTAAACAGCTCGATCTTAAATTATCAGCAGCGGCTCATGCTAAACTTTCCATCCATGCAGGTGGACACACACACCTGTCTGCAACTTCATTTAGTTCCGGTGCACGAGTCAAAACAAGGCAGAGATCATAGATCTGATGAACACTTTGACCAATCATGCTTCAGACTGATGTAAGGACCGCCCACTTCATTAGCATACAGACAAATAAATGTAGAAATATTTAAATACTTAAATAAACAAATAGAAGTAGAGAAATAACATCGTTCATTACCAAAAGACATTTATTTATTTATTTAGTTATACTTTATTTTTCCTCTCCTATTTGTGGTGACAGAGGTTTAAGATCATATTTTGCCTTTACAAAAATGAAACTTCCAGCGACGGAAGAAAAAAATGTGTATTTTTGTGCAATTATGTTAAAGCAGGGCTCTTCAACCAGCGGTCCGTGACCCCTGACAATTTTCACCAAAATAATATGTAATATAATGTGCTACTTATTATAAAAAAAAACCATTCCATTATGCATGAATGTAACAATGTTCATCTGTATGTTAAAGAAATTAAAACTATATCTGCTCATTTTGCAGCAGAAGACGTGATATAAAAAACAAACGTACAAATGCACCAAACTCATGTTTCATAATAATACCACCCTCTGTTTTCAGCCGTTCTAGATGAGTCTTAATATATTTTCTATCTTTACAGTCAGACACAGAGTCACAGCTCTCTGTCATGTGACCACCACTCACTGGCAGTGTGTGTTTATGTGTGCATACGATATGTGTGTGTGTGGGTGTGCAGAAGAAACATATTAAGGTCAATCAATAAAAGGAAGAGCCTCGAGGACTCGTGTGAAGAGAAGCAGGAATCCTCTCTGACCTCTTTTCCTTCCTCTCCTCCTCTCCTCGTCTCCTCCTCTCCTCTTCTCCTCTTCTCCTCCTCTCCTCCTCTCCTCCTTCAGCCCAGGACTCCTGACCTTTTGCCCAAACTGTGAAATGTCAGAGGAGGCTTGTAATGTCACAACAGCTCACCGGGTGAGGATGAGTCCACATGTTTGGTGAGACTTTTCCAGCTCAGTGAGAAACACCTGTCATCATTGTTGAACCCTTTAAAGCAACACTGTGTAACTTTCCTACCAGAAGATAACTTTTATAATTTAAATCATTTCGATGCTACGTGCTGCGGTTGGATTACGGTCATTTCACTGATGGACTTAAGTTCGGATAGTAAAGTAGAGTCTTCACATGACACAGATCTTGAGCTGTAATCCTGACTGACTTGATTCAGTGTCATTCTTTGAGGCCTGTTGGCCGCTCTGCTCGGTCAAAAAAAAAAAAAAAAAAAAAGCACCAATTTGTTCACAGCTTATCTCAAATGGAAGTTCTTATAATGTTCTTTGAAATAAAGGCCAATCCTATTTGACCATTGGAGCAAGATGACATGTATTAGACTGAAGAGATGACTTCCTCCATCCTGTGGGGATTCATTTTACCGTCCTCTCTCTCTCTCCCACTACGTAATGTCCTTTTTCTTTCTGTGGAGATGATATAACTCATATAGCTGATAAGAGCAGGTCTGTTGTGTTCGCCGGGAAGAATGAAATAAAATGTGCTGGAATGGCAGTCGGATATTGTTCAGGAACGAGCACGAGGACTGTATGTGTGTGACTCCTTTGCCCTCTGTCACATTACATTTTTACTTTATGTGTCTTTTCCTTTGGCTCTTTATTATTTTTCCTCCCTTTTATGAGAATAATATTATTGTTTGTTTGATTATTTCTTTGTCTGCTTCGCTCTTTCCTCTCTGTCTTATACCATAAAACACAAAAAGAAGGCATGTGTGTGTGTGTGTGTGTGTATACCACAAAGGGGATTAGAGACACTTTATGAGAGATGGTAGTCCAACTAGTCCGACAGCAAGAAGCTCAGCTCGGTGTCTGTCTTTCAGACTTTTATTTTGTGTGTGTGTGTGTGTGTGTGTGTGTGTGTGTGTGTGTGTGTGTGTAGTGTGCTGTGAAGGCTTGGATGGTGTACACGTAGCAGTCAAAAAGTTGAGTGACCACCAACATTGTGCAAATGGCAACAGACAAAGCTGCTGGAGTTGGAGCAGTTGTGGTGAATATCACAGTATATAAATGTCAGCTGTACATATGTTTTATGTTCATCTTTTGGCAGTCAAATGTTGGAACTAATGCTTCACTTGCAATTCCAGATGCAACTGAACAAAGAAGAAGAAGAAGAAGAAGAAGAAGAAGCGGTAAAATGCTGGTGCACGGCGGTCGTACTCAAATTGAGACAGCACTACCCTGCCAGAATTAGCACACTACTCCAGGAAGTACACAGCGTACTACAAAGAAGTGTACTAATGGAAGTATCCTAACTGAATCTCTTTTCCTCTTCTAATTTTCGTCCTCTGTCCTCTTTGTTCTCTTCGCCTCTGCCACGCTCTGCCTCTGCTGAGCCTGGTTACACTTCCCGGCTCCGGTTCTGGTGCCCATTGCGAGGTTGCCCCCCTTCTGCATTCCCTCCTGCCCCAGGCCTGAAAACCTCCTTTTCCCAGGGTAAACATTTCCTCAGTGCTCTGAGCTCACCATCCGGGCAGTACAGCTAACTGAGTGGTGCTAAGCAGCTAACAGCAGCTACATTTAGCAGCAGTTTACTTTACTGCCCATCAAGAAACTCAATGAAATCAACCAGTTTTACTAAAATCAGTGAAATAATTTGTTGTGTGTGAGCGAGTTACACCTAAAATTCCCACTTTACTGGAAAATAGTCTTATTTTTTAAAATTAGGTGAAGCAGAATTAGGGATGGTGCAGGTGAAATTAATCCTTACTACCCATCGCTGCCTTTTCTCTACTGATGCGTCTTGATGCGATGAGTAGTGGCGGTGAGACCCTGTTGCTGTCAATGCGGCGATGACTGGTTACCGTGAATATTCGCTCGGATAAATGAATTCCCTCGTAAAATATTTTCAGTGTTAATGGCTTGTGATGGAAGCTGTAAATTCATGTTAAAATGAAGTGGCCATCTTGAGGTTTTGGCATTTCAATTATCCACAACACCATGCGCAGTGCACTCTGTCATTCTGTCAACTTTAATGTTTTAATATTCTGTTTTAAAAGCTTCCTCGCAAACACACGCGCAAACACTCGCGCAATACATACTGTGTATACGTACGTATCACCAACGCACACACACACAAATTTTTATTTATAGCCGGAGCTATGCCTCAGTGACTAACCAGAGTAAAATATTTATGTGCAGCCTTGTGATTGACGTTTTCATGCATTTTCAAGTGAGTCTGTGAAGAGGGATAATTTAGTAGGTAATCCATTTGAGGAGCAAGCAGGCATTCAGGAAAACATGCATCATGACGTTGATGTTGACTGTAATATGTGATTATCTTGATCAACATGACACCTGAATCTACACCGCCTGCACTTGCATTCTTTCAGACGCACTCAGATACAGCACATGCTGAAACTGTAAACCCTTTTCAATTAATGTTTTCTTTATCTCACACTCTCCTGCTTCATTATTATTTGCTCATGACCCCGGAGGTCCATGTATATTTTTTAATAGAAAGAACACATTGGATTTCACACAACTTGTGTCATATTTGTAGTTTTGGCCGTCATCTCTCCATCACCATCTCCATCAAGAAATATAAGTAGTCGTGCTATGAAACATCAGATTGTGAAGAGGTTGTGAACAAGTTTTAGTCAGATTATGTAAACCACCAATGTGGCTAACCTGGAGGTTTGTTAAAAACTTGCATGATTGCCTAGCTGGTTGGTTTTCTTGCTGCCTCTGACTTATTTGCATCCGCCTACCTTAGAGCTCTGCTATCTTTAATAAGGGTTATTATCTGTAAACTATCATAGATACATAAACTGCCAAGGGACTTCCCATGATGCACTTATCCCTCTCATAGATCGTGGCTACGCCTAGGTGGGGGATTGTGGTTGCATCCTGCTTTGACATCCACTACAAATGCTATTGGTTTCATCATCATTATTACTTCTATTAATCATATTTCTAGTTGTAATGTCATTACTATTATTGTTTCTGTGCATCTTCGTCTCTTGCTGCCTCGTAAAGTTTTTCCAGCCACTGTTGCCAAGTGATTGCTTGTGGTGGGCATTGTTAGGTCTCTGTAAATAAGTACAGTGCAGACCTGCTCTGTATGGAAAGTGTCGTGATTTGGTGCTTTATAAATAACATTTTCTCGGTCGCACAAACCACAAAAGAAAACCAGCCGCTCTACTGTTTGTCACTGATGTCACATAGGGTGAAAGAACCCTATATACATTTATCTACATGAATGCATGCATCACATATTGTTACCGTTGACATAATTCATGCTGCAAATGCAATTAAAATAGGAAAAGGAGAAACATTATGGATCAGTGAGCAGTACACACTGATGACTAGCTGCAGAGCCACAGGAGGTGTGCAGAAGAAATAAACACAATACATCTCCGCTCACAGACCCTCCAACTATACATTAGTCTTAAAAACAAATGAGCATCAGTTCTGGCCCAGAAACTCCAATTTAACTAAATTTCACTATAATTAACTTCCTCCTCGCGTTCTCTATCATTTCCTCTCTCTCGTGTCTCAGCTGTCACGTTTGTGCAAGAAAGGTGACTCAAGGGAAAGCCCAAACGCAGACGCCACAGGAGGCAGAGTTTGTGCAGTCCAGAGATGATTTATTAACACAAAACTTACAGGGTGGCGAGGCAGGGCAGGGACAAACACAGGGCTGAACGATTGACACGGTAAGAACTGACTGAAATACTAAGAAAACACAGGACGACAAGACACAGGTGAAAACTAATCAGGGTGGACAGACAATCAAAAGTGGTGGGAAGCACAAAAAGACAGGAAGTGAAGTAACAGATACAAAGCGAGGGGAAACACTAAACAAGAAACCTAAAAGCATGACATCGAATTTCTCTTTCTTTGGTGTAAAAAACATCTTAAATAAGCTTCTTAAAGGACCAGCGGTGAAGTCACAGATTGCAACCAGCTTTCAAGCATGTAGGAGAAACTACAGTGGCTGCAGATGAAGTGCAAAAGGCAAAATCTAGAGTCCGAGTTTGGTTTGTCCCGTCTGGGCTACTGTAGAAACATGACAGTTCAACATGGTGGACTGCATGGAAGAGGACCCGCAGTGTCTGTAGATAACGTGACCGGCAAACTACCGCTAAAATCTAATAAATCAGGAGAAGTAACTTTGTTGAGAAACTCAAAGAAACAACAGCACATAACAATAACACAGAAAACATTTAATGAGACCTTTATACAATACCTTCCACGAGCTGGCATCTATATCCATAAATAAGCATGTTTATATTGAATTAAACATGTTAGTGCTGATTATATATATCAGTTTCTTGGCTGACTTGTCCAAAGAATCACTACAAGCCTGAGCCTCTTGTCAAATATGAAGAATCTAACAAATATGAGCTAGACTCTGAGGTAAAATATATATATATATATATATCATGGTCCTCCAGTTTAAATATTAAAATCATTTGTTTGATGATGCCTACCAAATCAAACTCCAAACAAAGGCCTCAGCTGCTCTCTCAGGTGTCTCCCAGGTGAGCTTCACTTCCCTTGTTATAGTGAAAGACATAATGATGATAAATAGTTATGAATATTATATTCCATGTCCAAATCTTACAGACTGGACCTTTAATACAAAGACTGTATCACCGAGTCACCAACAGAACAGCGAGGAAAAATAAAACCACAGCTTAGACGATGAAAACAAACACCGCAGCCGTCATGAGAGAAAAGCTCACGTTACTGTTTGATGGTTAAGTTTTTTTTTCTGATCAGAGGTTCACCTTTAACTGATGTGCACTCAGTGAAACATATTAGCTGCCGTGATGCTTTTTCCCACAAGACTTAAAGGCAGCACAAACCCATCTTCCCCCGCCTTCATCACTCTCTCCCCCTTTTCACTCCATTGCTTCCAATACAGAGAAGATAAATCAAGTGCCACGAGTCCATTGATGTGAGGGGAAATAGATGGGCCATTTGTTGACAAAACTCATTTTCTCACTTCCAGGTAATAAAGTACACTGTGTTCTTCTTCTCTTCTCTTTTTTTTGGCTGTAGCTGGAGGTTTGCCACCTCATCCGCCTTCCTTCCTTCCTTCCTGTGTCACTCGTTTGTCTTGACAAATGGGTGTTTGGTAGCAGACGGTCATGGTGATTGGACTTGCGCGCGCACACACACACACACACACACACACACATTTTCGTTCAGTCTGGCCTTGTTGGCACCTGCGGTAGCCTGTGAACAGGTGCGCTCTGCTAATAAACTCAGCAGGAGCCCTGAATCTGCTTTGATGTTGCTGTCTCTATCCCTCTCCCTATCTTTCTCGCTCTTTCTTTCCAGGTGCCAAAACATTAACTAAAAATAAACAAAAACATATAGGGAATGTGCAGAGAATAAGCTGTAATTGATACCCATGTGATTAGAACAAATTACTGTATGTATGAGGTACATAAACATCCTGCTCCTCCCGCCTTGACCTCCTTTATTTATCCAGACGTGTGTTCTCGCCTGGAGGGATGGTTTGACTGAATGTGTGGACATTTTGCCGGTTACGCCACATTGATCACCGCTGAAATGAAGAGTCTCAGGAGGGGGGGAAGCTGCTGGATGTCTCTCTTTTCTGCCGTAATTCGATTGGTAAGAAGCTCCATGGCAGAAATTCAGTTTGAATGTGGCCGAACACATTGAATCTCAGCATGGATTCAGACCATAGAGGAATAAAAAGAAAGCCTTAGAGAGTAAAAAGCTGTATCCATATAAATAAAATGTGCAAAATGATAAAGGAGATTTGGTGGAAACTTTAGAGCAGCTTCACAGCAAGTAAAAGGACGCATGTGTTTCCTCCATGTCCAAGTTCAGCCAGAAAAGCCATGATGAATTTGCCCCAGAGGACTCAGTGGAGGACCCATCCCTCACCACATGTCTGTGCACGCAGCGTGCAGCATACAAGCGAGAGAATGTGAAAGTGACAACAGGAGGCTGCACATCGTTTGGTCATGGGTTGGCCTGGAGGAGGCGGTTAGCTACAGAGGAGAGCTCGGCAAGCAAAAGCTTGTTTGACCAACGCTGAGGTAAAAGGGGGAATCAGACGGATAGACACCAGGACCAGCAGTCTGAGTTGTTTCTGGGTTGAAGCCAACACAGATGAGTAACTTCGGGTGATTCCCCTCCAGAATTGGACATGGGAGGACAAATAAAGCCTCCACATTCAGGTGGTTCAGACTTTTTAATGCGCTGGGGGCTTCTCCATTAGTGGCCGAGCAGGAAGCGGTCTTTGGTTGCAAAACTAACATCCCTCTGTTGGATGCCAACGTGGTGGTGGAGGCAAAGACAACAGAGGTCTTAATTGACTCTGTGGTCAAAAGGAATGCTGTTTTTCCATTTGTTTGAGGCGGCGCAACCACATGTGGGACCTCTGGTACATAAATAATCTAATATATACGCCATCATGATTAGATAAATTAACGTGCCAGTTAAAGGGTATCGGGGTGTGGTTGTAACCACTAAAGTACTTCAACCGAATCCTCGAATCCTGACAATCATTACAATTCTTTACAGCAGCTGTTTTCAGATGCACTGTAGTATGCTACACTACCTCCGCCGGTGTTCCTCGGGACTCAAGGAGAGCCTCTGCATTGACATTCTCATCACGCGACCTATTCTGCCTGAAATTGGTAGAGGTGTCCCCGTCTTAGATGTATGGCTGCAGCAAGTTGAGGATGGACATGTACTCCCACCTCCAACTGCTGCCTCCTGCTGCCCCTGAACCTGACTTCTTCCGTTGTTTCTATCTCTTTTGTCTAAGTTCCTCCAAACATTATGCTCCTGTTATTCCACTGCAATGCGTTGTCACATTATTTTTCGCTCCACTGACATTCCATCAAGACCCGCCAGGTCAGAAAAACATCCTCCATGCTATGCTAACAACAACAATAACTGTTCTTACTGTCTACAAAAAGACACTGCAGTTCAAGGATTACAAAACTTTTGAAAGAGATTACAGGATTGCACCAGAGCCGACGTTCAACAAAAATTGTAGTTCCTCGAACGGCCACTTGAGGCTGGCTGCAGAACGAGTCGATCTCCATATGCGGCTATGTTAAAATGTCCAACTTCAAATTATATTAAGCCTTAAAGTTATGCAGAATTAAGAGTGTTGTTTCATTCGGCCTCCACCCAAGCTCTACGTCGTCGCCTGTTTTTCAGATTAGCAAAGAGGCGATGGGGTGACGATGAGGCGACGTGGGTGACATCATGGATACTACGTGATTTATATAGTCTATGCAAATACGTGGCGATCTCATTTTAAACATCTCAAAAATATGCTGGCCTCAGGAAAAAAAACACTTTGGACACACTCGTTTAAAGTAAGTTGGATGCCAAGAGACATTTTATTTAAGGTGTAACAGAAGCATAATGTGACAGATTACCGCTCCCAGGGAGTCATAAGTAGAGCTGATAATGTTACTTTTCAATATTAATACTGTTCAGAGCCAGAAGCGCCAGCAAAGTAGTGAAGTTGAAGTGAGCAACAGATTTCTGGCATGGCCTCCTCAACTTTCACATCCCGTCTGAACTTACAGTGAACTTCTCTCTTTTTCCTCCCCTCCTCGCGCCCTGACGCTAACTCATTTTTCTTTCAGAAACTATTGATCTTTCTTTCCCCGGTGCAGCTATGAATAAATCACAAGAAAGTGACAGAGAGGCTGCTGAGGCTGGCAGACGCTGAAGGACTGAGTGGGAGGACGGGGGGGGGGGGGGGCCTCTGCGTTGACTTTCAACTGGTCTGTTTGATACCGCCTGAAAACACCTGGTCGCCATCGCAGCTGCAGTGTAGGCATGGCTGGATGGAACAATGACAAAAGACACGTCATATTATAGCTGTGCTTGTATATGGATCTATCCCTCAGTCTGTGATGATCTAAATCTACTCATCTATATGTCCCACGGTTTGTTTGTAAGGTGTGAGGATGTAGCATGATTTGAAAATGTGCAACACAAAGAAACAAACTTAAACTTTACAGCTGGAAAAGTTACACTGCCAAAAGTATGTGGACACCCCTGCACACCTACTTTTAGTATGGATGTATTTTTCATGTGTTTTTGGACTGAGCCTCTTGAGGTAAAGTAAACTGCTGCAAACTATAGCTGCTGTTAGCTTAGTTTGCTAGCCAGGGGAATGCTGACAAGGAGCTGTCGTGCCAGAACCGGAGCTGGGCAATCGGGTAATGTAACTGGACTGAGTAAATCTGGGACACTAACTTTTAGTTAGTGCAGTGTGTTTCAGACAATAACGTGTTTCCAACTTTGTAGCATCACTTCGAGGAAGGCTTTTTCCTGTTTCAACATGACATTGCAATAAGAAACTGAGCAGGCAGCACAAAAGCCTGAACTCAATCAAACCGCAGTATTAACTATGTGTCAAACCTCTTCATCCATCATCAGTTCCTAAACTCATGAATGCTCATATGGATGAACAAGAGATGAGCAGGTTCCAATCAGGTGGAAAGCCTTTAGACTCTGCTAAACAATCACTGTTTAGTTATCCACATAGTTCGTTTAGGTGACATAATATACTGTCAGTATTTTCATCTCACTCTGGCGGTGTGTCTTTTCTAAAGACGACACATCTTGAAATGAACTGGATTTGCATTTGTGTATTTAACATCCGAGTTCTCATTTCTGCTCAGTCGTCAAGAGTCAGCGGTGTATTTCATCATCTCCCTCCCTCCTCCTTCACTCCATCAGTGAGGTGGATTTACGCTTTGTGCTGAGTAAGCGCTTCCCCCCCAGCCACGCCCTGCCAAATCAAATGTCACGCCATCTCCTGGGGTATTAATCACACTCAGGGACACACATATATAAACAGGCACAATCAGGCCCAGGAACAGGAAGAAAAAGAAGGAAAAGGGAAACACGTATATACCAGGTTGATGTTTCTATCTTAGGAGAGAGAGTCTGAGTGAATGTTTCAGTATAAATGTATTTTTTTCTCGATTTATGAGTCCTTACAGACTCTTTTATTATTGTTCAAACTCAAAGACTTTTATTTTAAAGTCGTGGAGATCCAAATATTTCCAGACACATCAAATAGGTCAGCATGAAACATGAATAAAAGCATCACAAGAGATTTGGAATATTTCTGGAAGCAGCTGATAAAACACACCGTGATCTTAGAAACCTATGAGCTACTTAAGAGGAGGGAATGCTTAAGACTTATCCTGCCAAATATAACTGCTGCGTGAGTCTATGGCAAATGCAGTCCCTCAAACGTCCACTTGAAGCTGGCTCCAGAAGTGAGTCAGTCTCCATAAGTCCCCATGTTAAAATGTTTACAGCCTGGTACAAAAAACAGTTTTGGTCTCTATATCTAATTTCCCCGTTCATGACATCTGTACTGAGGGTGAATTTATTTACAACTCACCTGTTCAGATTATATTAAGGCTTAAAGTTATGAATAATTAACAGCGTGCCTGCTTTGATTGACAGATAGGTGCCATTACAGATGGCTTGTTTGAGCAACCAGGCTCGTTTCAGCCCGCCTCAGGTCTGCCAATGATCCACGCCTTGCCAATTTTTAGATCAGCCAGGAGGCGTTTATTACATGTTGATTTTGGCCACACAAGGATGCATTAATATGTTTTTATGACTATGACCTTTAGCTTTAGGAACCCTAGATCTTTCACAGTGGTTTGTTTCAGCTGCGGGGAAACACTGGATATGTATGGGACGCATGAGGCTGTAGCTGTAAAAGCAGAAATATGACAAATGACTGATGATCACACAAGAGCAGCACAAGTGAAGTCTCTCTGCCAAAGAGACAGATGATTAAAAAAAAAACTAGAACTCAGCAGGCAGGATTGTTTTGCCAGAGCAGCTTCTTTAATTCAACCAACCGCACTGCCACGAAGAAACGTTCAGAAATAGACATGACCTTTTCACGTTATACAAATGTGCCGTGTTATTGATGCTTACAATCCACATTTAAAAAGGAGGCCAATGTTATAAATAAAGAAAAAATAGGACATTATAAAAAAAAAAGTGTTTGAAAGTTTGAAGACCGCTTCACACATTCAGGAGATTCACGAGTTATAATTGCTGCAGCTGCAGCCAGTTAAAACAGGAACCACTTTAATCACATTAGCCAGCCAAAAAAATAAATCAAATCAATAAAAGTTGCAAAGGTGTTTTGTCAGTGTTCACTTTATAAAAAACATTATGTTGTTTGCGGTTTATCAGTCAAAAATACGAGCACAGACGTTTCAAATAGAAGCTGGAGACTCAAAGAAACCAGCTGGATTTTAAAGTCAACTTCAGTCAGTCTGTGTGAGAGAGAAAAGCAAACAGCAGGAGGAAGTTTTACTGTTTGGATTCAGCCTTTTTAATCTGACACCTATAGAAATGTTTAAATGAAAACTCAGCTACTCTGACTTTTGGACTTTTCTCCCTTTTCTCCATCTGCCTGCTATTTCCCTCTTTTCCTATGAACTACAGGATTATCACTCAGTAGAGTGCTCAGTCGTGAACGCATAAGGTCACGATCTACAGCTTTCTGGGGCCTTGTTTTATTAGACAAATTATCAAGTCTATAATTTTATAGATATTGTTGATTTAGGTTTGACATTGTTTCATTGGTGTCACAGTATTACACAGTCTGATATTTTGAGATTTGTCAATCATGAATGTAAACAAAGCAGCCAAGAATGTAATAAAACATGTTTGTATTATTTTAAAAATAGACTATAAAGAATTCGGGTGGGCTCTGCAAAAGACCACCAGGAAGATGAGGTTTTCAAACTCCCAGAGCCAGTGTCATGCCAGAACAGGAGCTGGGCAAGTGGGCAATTTAATCTGGCTCAGCAGCCTCTATGGACATAATGACAGAGGCAAAAAGACTGAAGAGGATGTTGACAGAGTGACTTCTAGTGATTGGCGAGCGCTTGGTGAATTAAAAGGCTGAAAGACAGACGCCGAGCTGGGCTCACTGCTGTTGGACTAGTAAGTAATATTAGCTGGCTGCTATGTCTGCTGTTGTTGACCTTGGCTGTTAGCAAAGTAGCAAAGTGTAAGTAATATAACAAAAGTATTGGACAAATCACATTTCTGACTGAAACTGATGGCGCTCGAGGAAAAGTTAACAGTACGAAATTTCACGTCAGTCTATCCAGAAGTTTACAAATAGAGGAAAGGTCAGGACGGTTGATCCACTGGGGATCATGAATGTTTGTACAAAGGTTCATTACAATTCTCTAGTTAAGAGATTTCAGTCTTGACCAAAGTGGTGGACCGTCAGGCAAACACACAGTTAGCATAACTAAAAATACTAAATAAAATACTAGTACTATAAAATACTACTACACTCATGATGAAGATGATGAAGACTTGGACGCAAACACACTAAAAAAAATTAAACTACTGGACAGCAGGTATCAGAAAAATCTCATCCATCAGCACAGGTCAGATTTCACACAGGAAATGGGTTTCTTTCTCTCTTCATTCTTCATTGATCCTTCTTTCTCTTCACCTTCTCTTCTTATTTGCATCACTCCCACTTCTGTCCCTTCTGATGACATTTATTTCCTGTTATTCAGAAAAACACTCTGGAGAGAAGAAACAAAAATAAATCAAATGAAAGTTAGCAGCTGGTTTCTTTCAGTGAAATGTGAATCATGAGAGCTCTATATGCTCAACTTGAAATAAAATGTGTAGTTTCAACTGTGAGGAGAAGAAACCAGCCAGTGGATCATTAATATCCTGTATATACATGCATGATGTCCTGTGAATTTCCAAACATATTGGTCCACACCACTACACACACTTTTCAGTGTAGTGTTGAAAAACCCAGCTACCTTCTAGAACAATTGTATTATTTTGGTGCTCAGCTACGCCACGAGGATAAAGCCATTTGGCCTTCTCACCGGAGCAGATGTCATTGAGTTCATCGATTTCTTCTTGAACTTTGAGGAGGAGGAGGTCCTGCAAGATTTCCTGCTGCTGCTCCACAGCCTCCACCCCGAGAAGCTCCAGGTGATGATCCTTTAATCTCAGCAGTGCACGGCCTGGAGGAGAGGCGCGCATATGTGAGCTTTGGTTCGTGCTGATGAAGAAAGTCGAATTTAATGTACAAGTCGTACCTGATATAGCGTGTTTAATGATGGCTTTATGGAGTGTGCTCATGTGGTCTGGGTACTGCTCCTGCACCCACTCCAACACGTCTTCCACCGACCACAATGACACTCGCTTTGAGTCCATCACACTGAAACATCAGCAACACCCTGAAAAGGGAAAAGCAAAAAAGTTAAGAACATAGAGACATCTTAAATATTGTTGTTGCACTCCGGGTTCGATCACCTGCGATAATTATGTGACACTTTATGGCACATCTGGTAAATCTCTCTGTGATTTACAGAGTTTCCTGATGTACAGTGAAGTAAACTGCTGCCAGCTGTAGCTGCTGTTAGCTAATCTTAGCTCAGTTTGTTAGCAGGGCTGCCCAGACTGTGAGCTCAGAGCTCTGTGGGAGTGTTAGTGTTTGTTAGTTTTTGGGAAGAAGAAGAGGAGGTTTTTAGGCCCGGGAGCGAGGCAACCAGGCTCAGCAGCCTCTATGGACCAAATGGCAGCGGTGAAAAGACCAAAGAGGACATTGACGGAGGAAGCTATGAGAAAAGGAGAGAGTGACCAAGCAAGAAGCCTTGTTGGCGTGAGCTTCACGAAATAAAAGGCTTTTTTTGTACTGCTCATGCTTTCCATTCAAGATTAAATGTAACAACTCATCACTTCTGTGTTCGGCTACAACTCTTATGTTTGATTAGTCTTCTCTCCATCGATTAAAGTGATGACTTGCTGCAGCTGTGTGGCAGAAAAGTTTCTTTGGTAAGACAACGAGCACTGTGTTGATGATAAACCTAAAAAACTGTGATTGTTAAAGCTCACCAGACCAGAATTTGAGCAGAGTAATTCAGCTTCCATCACTGTGAACGTGCAGACGTCGCTCTGCAGCAGCCCATGTGAAGTTTAGCCTCGGGGCACATTAGCCGAGGACATTGTTGTCTGCGGTAGACCCTCAGAAAGTGAGTAAATGTCATTTTCTCTTGATATTTGACGCTTTGGATTAATTTTCCCTTCTCGTGTGGTGTCACCTTCTTACTCGGTATAAGCCTATTTTCCGGTGATTAATTCAACAACCTCCTGAACATGATGACAAATAGCTGAGCATGGTTGAGGGATTCCACTGAGCCGAACATAACAGCAAGGTGAAACCGACCAGCTCCGACACTCTGAGGTCGAAAAAGTTGCTGCTTGTTGTAAAGAAAAGTTGCTTCTACGCCTCCGGTTCATTTGGCTTTCCTCCCAGCCATATCCTCTTGGGCTGCACAGCTATAGGGCGAAAACTGCTAAACTGTTGATGTGACCTTTTCAGCAGGCCAGTCTAGTTATTGGGTTATAAATATAGGAATGTAATATCCTGTGTTAATTAAAGGGGATGCGTGATTGGTCGAGACGGTAACGAGGTCCCAGTAGAGTAATTGACATACAGAGAGTGAAGACCTTTACACCGGGGCAAAGACACAGAGGAAACTTCCCTTCAGAGTCGGGGTGAGCTGAGGGTAATCTCGCTGTTGTTTATAATGTTGGTTTTATGGCTTAGGACAGCGTTTTTTAAACTATATGACTCCCAAACTTTGCCTCAGTGCGTCTGTATCTGCAGGGGAATAAAGTGACTGAATGTACAGCTTGTCTTTATTTGCTCTAAACCATTTCATTTACGTCCACACTGCCAAGTTACAGCTGAACCTGGGCTTGTAAACAAAAGTAATATACAGTAACAAGCAGGGTGGAAAATTGGCTTTTTGTACCACTTACTGATTGTGATTGTTTTGTTTTTTTTTACATTCCACCACTCTGCTTTGTGTAACTGCAACGTATTGACTAATGTTTATGATTTAATCCAAATGGGAGTGTTTAAATCTATATTAATCACATTCAGCAGATGAACACAAGCACGTTAAGCGTTATTAATCTCGCTGGCACGGTGACTCCTCTTTCACTCCTCGTGCTTTCTGCCGCCACCTTCTGCTTCCAGAGTGTACATTAAGGTGAATGTGTCTTTATGGACTTAATGAGAGAGGGAGAAAAGACCGAAGAAGAAGACATACAGCAACTATAAGACAGCAGACATGTTCAAATGAACTAAACTAGACCAAACTAAACTCCAGTCTTTAAACAGGATCCATGTACCAGCTGCAGGTTGCAGCCGTCCTTCATATTTCCCAAGGTAGCAGCCTACCATCTTGTGGTGCACTGCAGAATTACCTCATCTCTTCATCAAGCCTTTATATAAACCTTTATTTGAAAAGAAACTCTTTCACAAGACCAAGCTCACACAGACTTTAACTCTATAGCCTGCAGCTTTCCATGAGGCATTCTCTGGACAATATCTGTTCATATTTTTCAATAATTACAGCTTGACTTTGTTTCCTTTCAGAAGAATGACACCAAATCTGTCTGTCTTGAGTTTTGTACAACATTTTATACACTGCTCGTGAATCACTTCATCTAAAAAGTGGAGACGTCTAGTGTTGTCTTACAGTCACACTGTGCATTTATGTGCTCAGCTGTTTGTTTTAACGTTAAACTTGCTAAATCTGGACTAAATTAGTCACTTTCTTGTATACAGACTATTGCCGAATTGAAGCAGAAACCTTCAGACATGTGTATGTCATATCAGGTGTGTTTCTGTTCAGGTAAATTAAGTTTCGTTAAAACATCAAACATTTGAACAGAGTTTGGTGTCGGCACGCCCAGGCCCGCTAACAGCAACCAGCTGTTTTTGTTCCGGTAACATCAAACATTCATAACAGACGGTCACACCGACACCATCACAAACTTTATGAAGCCTTTTCTTAAGTCATAAGTCATATTTACCTCGGCTCTGTTTGACACCGATAAAATATTAATGGCGACCTCGTCTCTACCTGTTCAGTCCATGGAGGTGTTGCATTCCTTTTGCTGGCTCCGCCCACACAGTTGCTCGTGATGCCTTCAGGTGCGGTCAGAAATATTAGCATTGGCACTATACCACAGCTTTCAAAAGTTCCTCTTGTAGTTTGTGAGTAAACACATAAAAAGTGGAGAATTTAGCCGGATAGAGCAAGAAGAAATAACTTCCTAGAAAGTTTTTATTTGCACCCCACAAAGGTAATCGTAAAATTAAAATAATATTTCCAGATTATGAATTTATATATATTAATTGTTAGTTTCTGACCATTTCTTCTCACTACCTTACCGTTACTCTGCCATGTATGCTGTCTGACTAACAAGTGACTGAGGTTGCATTTAAGTCCTTGTTTTGGCAAGTTCTTACATCACCTCATTTAGGCTTATGTTCTACACACTCATGAATAAAAGATGTTTTAGTCCAGTCAAAGCTGCAAAAAATATACATAAATACACATAGAGGAGCGGAGGCCTATGTGTCCAGGTTGAGTGCCAGCCTAATTTAATATTTACATTTACATTTAGTCATTTAGCTGACCAAAGCAACTTACAAAAAAGGGGTACAAGGACATGTTAGTGCAGCAATAAGTACTACTGCATAGAATCAAGGACATGTCCAGTTGTTGGTAGTGTTGGAGAGGAGGTCCTCTCTGAAGAGCTGGACAGGGACGCCCCTGATCTGGTAGGAACTGGTAGGACGCTCCACCAACAGGGATATATATGCATTCCCCCTGAATAATTCCTCTTTCAAAGTCACTTAGATCTTTTCTTCTTGCCATCTCATACAACCTAATGAGAACCAAATCATTGGTGAAACGCTTGTTGTAATTTTTGGGCAAGCTAGGCAGGCACAGCTTGTATGTAAACACTAAAATCAGGTGGAGAATTAAGTGTAATTAGTGTTGAATATGTGTACTTTTATATAAAGTGTTACCAGATTAAGTATTTGGACACAGATCTGGACTAAGACTCCAGATGAACTCCAAGATAAACAACACCATCGTCTGCAAACGCGCGGACATTAACGTTTCACAGTAACAAAGAAGATCCAGAGACGACATGCTGCATTTCAAATGGTGCTTTTATTGCAATGTGTTGCATTCCCACATTCATAGATGTTATAGATTTGTTAGTCAAAGCATCATTTCCTCAAGGTTGGCATCCTCACCTTGGAAAAAAAAAAAAAAAAAGCAGAGGGATCAAATGCACGAGGTGTTTGTGTTTTGAGTGTAGTAGAGAAGTGTGTGTGTGTAAACTTGAGCAGCCACGAACATATGAATGAACAAACCTCCAAATTTAGACTTCCAGTAGATGCAAATAAAGAGTTTTTTTTTTTCTTTTTTCGTTTTTCTTAAATTCTCAAACAAAATGAGTTTTGTTTGTCTATCAGCCTACAGGGCTCTCACTCCCTGCAGGGACTGGACCCGGCCTGAGACTGATTGTCTACAACATTCCAAAGAAAAGGTAGATTTCTTTATATTCACGTTACACACCTGAACAGGGGGGGAGTCGGGGGGTATTAAAAGAGACAGAGAGAGAAAAAAGAGAAAATATAACATGCATAAAATTCTCCCAGATGAACAATGTCACTCATATTGTCTTGTAATAGCTGCTCCGATGCCTCTTTAAAAACAAACTTTACATGAGTGTAATATACAAAACTGGACAAAAATGAGTAAAATGTATAATATATATTTATATATATTTTTATTTATATTAATTTGTACAAGGGAGAAAGTGGAACCTTGGTCATTTTTCTCAAATTCTCCAGAGAAAGCATTACCGCCCCCAAAAAACAACACAAAGTGGTGAGTTAATAATAAGCCTTCTTTTTTTTTTTTTAAAGTCTCTGAACCATATCCAACCTCAGTCCCAACACGGCAGCACGTACAATACTTGATGACTGTCGTCATCGCACATCAATGCCTTGATGCTGTAGTAACTTTCACACAGAGTAGAGATTAGTTTTGAACACCTGCATTAGGAATGAGTGGGAGTTACGATTTAAAAAGGACAATGGAGAGTGTTGGCGGTGCACATATACCAAACCATTTTGGACCAATGACAAGTGAGAACGCTTCATGTTTTTTTGTTATTTTTTGCTTGAGAAAATTCTAAATTGATCAAACTGTAGCCTCTGTTTATTAATGCAACATATTTTGTTTGTTAATTTTTTTTTTTTTTTTGCTATGAATTTCCCTGATTACCTACGTCAGACATCCTGCACCCAGCATTGGCCCGATTCTGGTATCAGCACACCACAAAATATTCTACATTAGGTAGCACAAAAGTGTGACAAGACAAGCAAAAACAAAGACAAGCAACACAGTTAGTGTGTTGTCATTTATGTCAGTGCACAATTGTTGCTAGATAGCAGAGGTTAAGTCTCACACAACCAGACTTTATTTTTTGACTTTTGCTAATAAAAAAAGCGAGTGTCCACCTTGGTTTAAGGAAAAACACGTTCAAAGCTGCGGGAAAGTGAAGTGCCGAGAGGTTGCGGCGGCGGCGGCGGCGACAGCGGTAGCTAAAGAGCTAAGTGTTAACGGTTGCTGAAACTGTTGTGAGCAGGAATGTTCTGAGAGTTCAAGCTGGAGGTTTTTTTTTTAATAACAGTACGCCTGGCGTCAGCTGACAGCGCAGAGAGGAGGGGGAGGGACGTCACCTGAAGAAGATTGGCATAGTATTTATACTGAGGATCGGTTGGTGTAGACAGAAATACAGAAAGAGACAGCGAGAGAACTACATTACAAAGGTGTGTACAATTTCTACTTGTCGTTTTGGATAATGGGTATCCACAACAGTCAAGTTCTTCATAAAGAACCTGAGCGATTTTGTTAAGTTCAAATTAAAGTAGTAAAACTAACATTATCTTGGTACATTCAGGGGACATTATTTATTCTATCTCCAAATACTGATCTGATTGAGACAGTTTCTGATGGCCTTTTCACTCCAAGTAAATCTGATATAAAGTGCAAAATTAGATTGTATTTGCAAATTCCTGGAATAATTTGATTAATCTTCTATGTGTGTAAAAAAGTCATTTAAAATACAGTAAACTTCTTTTTTTTTTATAAAGGTGAAAAAAGGTTTAAAAAAACCCTGGTTAACAAGGTTATTATTGTTAAACAGCAAAGGAGCAATCTTTACTGCAGAAAATATATACACGAGGCACCTCAAGTTTGGTATAAAGTATTCAGTTAATGGAACAAAAAAAATGTTTTTTCCTTCTCTCCCAAGAATGAGATTAAAAGCTGAGAAAGGTCATCAGATATCGACTAAATTCACTAAGACTAAATTCACTGAGAGGGGTCCTCCCACTGAAGGGGCTTTTTGTCGTTCTGTGTGAACTAACTATAAATATCTGGCCTATGAAATTAATGATTTAAATGTTGCTCCAGTGTTAATTGTACATACCCAAGTCAACGTGAGGAAAAATGCTTGTTTCAGTAAGGTGCATAGCTATCGGTTGCAATGTTTTGTTTTTTTTTTTGTTTTTGTTTTTTAATCTTTCTTTCCTGTAAACGAGTGGGTAGCACTTCAGGCACAAAAGACCTCATTGGCAAAGTGGAGACGTCTCTAAACTGGCCTAACTTTGGGACATCGCGCAAGAACGTTGCTGAGAGAGGCCACTTTAAAGGACAGATGAGTGTCTACGAAAGAAACGAGCGAGAGGACAAAAAAAAAACAACAACATGCAGAACAAACGTCGAACGGCAGCAGAATGTTTGCTGTGTGAGAAAGAGAGAAATCCAAATTAACAAAAAAGAAAATTAAAAAACAAAAAAGGGCCGCTACATTTTATGTCTTGTCCAGTGATGATGAGGTTTGCATATGATATCCATCAAACATCTGAAGCTTTGGTCATTTACTATTGACAAATGCAAAAAAGGCTACATCAGTCAGACAGTTAGGAAAAAAAAAAAAAAAAAGCCCACTAATATACACAACAACCAGGCAATGCTTCTCCATAAAACCAAGGCTCCACTCTCCCAGATCTGCTTAAACTTTTTTGACAACAGAGAAAATTAAATAATATGGCCTTTTTTTTTTTTTTTTAAATTAACCCGTACAAAAAGCCAGTCCACACTGCTTCTTCTCTCTCAGTAAAATCACATTCAGCAGTCGCTAAAAACCATTCTCTGGCATAGTTATCTGAAACACCCACAGGTACTGTGCAGGGTCTAAAGAGTAAAAGAAGAAAAGAATCAAACCAGGACATCTTCGACTTTTCCATCTTAGAGAACACCAGATATACAGTATTAATCACTTACACACATACAACCGCACTCACTGATAGTCATATACATACATACATCATCAGAAAAATAAAAAAGTAGAAAATCAAAACATAAAATAAAAACATGACGGAGGCGAGTAGTTTTTTTTTTTTTTGATTTTTTTTTGACGTTTTTTTTCTTTTCTTCCACAAACTCGGAGCACTACTTTTTTGTTGATTCTGAACAAATACATATTCACATTTCTCTGTTATATACATTATGTTAACATCTTGAAACCAATGTTACAAAAGAACCTAACCTTGTACCTGTTAAATTGTAGTGAAGGAAGGAGGGACTGTCGTCTTTTTTTTTTTTCTGTTTTTTTTTCTTCCATTGAATGGCTGTTGCATAAAAAAGATTACATATGCATCGGTTGTATTTGGCATGTTTGTTTTTTTTTTTTGTTTTTTTTTTGAAATCGCAGGATAAGCTGAGAGTTTCTGCAGTTAACAGGGTTGTAGAGGAAACCATTTCCATAGGAATGCCTATTCCACGCAGAAAAGTGAAAGGAAAGGAAGTGGGGGAGGGAAGGAGGAGAGAGGTTAGCAACACTGTATGTGTGAAATCATCAGAGCAGATTAACAAAGAAGAGGCTGACCCTTTGCAGAATCCTTCCAAAAATATACATTCTTCCACTTTGTGCAGCTTCTGTCTCTTTGGAGTGTTTGATATGGACCAAACAGCGGCGCAGGAGTGTCCGACCGGCGTTTTCACACTGTGAGAAACATCGAATTTACCGGGAAGATCTCTAAAATATCTGGTTACTCGAGAAGCTCGACTTATCTGAGCTCCCTCGTCGCCGCCACTGACAGGCTTTCGCTTTCTTTATCGACACAACTGCAGAGTAAGTGCAAACCGGACAAGAATCTAAGCGCAGTCGAGAGCCGCACAGTCTCTAAACTCTTCCCTAACGTTCGGAGGGTTTAAAAATAACAAAAGTGGAATGGAAACCGTGTCTAAAAAAAAAAAAACAGCAACTAACCATTCGAGTCGGAGGAGGGTTAACTTCAGGTTGGGTCCTATTTACTACTTCATTACTAAAGTGTTCATAGCTTTTAGTGATGGAAAGTCTCAGTTTGGAGGTAGAGGGGGGGAAGTTTGAATCTGAGACGCCACGACATGTTACATAAACTAGCGGATCGAGGTAGAGGTCAAAAGGAAAGAAATGGGATGCAGTACGTGATCTGGGGAGAGCTGGAAATCACTTTTGATTATCAATTAACTGAAAAAAGGAAAAAAAAAGGGAAGAGATCAACATTCACTTGTTCCAGCTTCTCCAGCGTGAGGATTTGCTACTTTATATCATCGTAAATTGAACGTCCTTTGGTTTTTAGATGATGAAAATCATTAGCTGCAGCCCTAAACCTCTTATACATACTTTTCTTTGTTCATTTTTAGTTTAAGGAAGTGCTTAGTAGCCGGCGATGTTGAATGAAAATGATCAAAAAACATCGCCGGCGAAGGTGAAAAGCAGGAAAACGTACACTTTCTGATGAACAGCAGCTCACAGTGTGAAAACACGGCCGAGAGAGGAAAGACCAGACACAACCGTCTGATTAAAACAATAATGAGGTAATAAACTGCAGCTTGTTTTTCTAATAAATATACACACACAGAAAAAAAAAGAAAGAAAGAAAGAAAACCATCTCAGGAAGTCTTTGTAGATCGTTTGTTTTGAGTCCAGAAGGCAGGAGCGCCCTGCATTTAAATTAACAAGAAAAGATCGAAAGACGGCGACAGTTCCTGAGCCTCTGTTTGAAACAACACACACACGCAAGAGCGTCCGAGCCGAGCACAAAGTGGTTCTCACATCATACAACATTGGAGGAGTTTGGCGGGTGGAATGTTGACATTGCATACTATCCCTCTATATCTGGGTTTAAACGTTGCATACGGTGAAGTATCTTCTGTAAAAAACAGTACACAGGAAAAAGCCCTATTCCACTGAAGTAGCGTCAGACTGCGGTTGTTTGTTGACCTAAAGTGAGCGATGAGCTGGGTTTGTCGTCGTCGTCTTTGTGAGACTCACTAAACAGGGAGAGGGAGAGGGAGGGGGGGGGGACGCTTCTGAATATCTGTACAGATTTCACGACTGTCTCCGTTTTTTTTTTCCAGGACAGAAGGAAGATACCAAAAAAAAAAAAAAAAAAAGAGAAGCAATGAACCAAGAACAAGAGTTCACACGGGAACAAACCAATCAGGGAACGTGTGTTTGAGCACAGATGTTAAAGACTCACTGGAAGTTCCCTAATTAGATTTATTCCTGTGTAAAAAAGGGCTGAAGTGACTGAAAACATGTCAGTCCTTACAGCATCCTACACTTGTGACCTTTGGGTATTTATTAGTGTCAGACTGAGCCCGAAGCAGATATTTCATATGCCTGATCATACGTATCTTTACATGTAAAGAATATTTAGAGGCAACGTCTCGGCAGCCAGGGTTTCTGTTTGTGGTTTTATGGGTAAATCCCCGGTGGTGTGAGCTATAAGTAGCGCATCTTTTCTTTTCTCTGTGTGTGTGTATGTGTGTGTGTGTGTGTGTGAGTGTGTGTGTGAGAAGTGGACTTGTTGTTAACAGAGGTCTGTTATCGCTGAGAGAGACAGTGTCTGACTGAGCAACAGTAGTCAACAGAAAACTGTATGTGTGTGTGTGTGTGTGTGTGTAGCCAGTGGAGTGAAATCTTCATCAGGGAACCAGAAAAAAAACAAAAAGAACAAAACAAAACAAACAAAAATAAAAAAATAAAATCCTGGGAGGGGGAATAAACACTGATGAAACAGGTCTGCAGGAGGTGAGGAGAAAATAAAACATTTCTGTGATTCAACCCGTCCTGTTTTGATTCAATTTCATGACAGCTTTAAATTAATCATCCATCACATCTTTGTTAGGAACTTCTATTACTAAAGCCTCTACTTAAATGTCATTATATAGGAACAATGATCCGGAAAAGCCGCGCCGTTCGCCCCCGCGACTAACGTCGACGCGGCTCAGTA